>JAWHQI010000114.1:6267500-6867500 GCA_033032865.1 Dactylorhiza incarnata
CTCTACACCTTTCTAACAGTGTGTTAGACAAGGCAACCTCCTCCAAATTCAGCTCCAAGAGCGTAGAACACGGATCCCTTAAGATCTCTCAGGTTTGCTCTAAACCCTACCACAGGCTCAACAACCCTACAATTCAGGTTCAACAACCCTACACTCAGGCAAAATGCCCTACAAACTCAGGTTCAATAACCCTACAACTCAGGAAAAATGCCCTACAACTCAGAACACTAATGTTCTTACAGAGGTTATAGTTTATGCTTACACTAGAGGACATTAAGGATGTATCCTTCAGTTTTTGTCTTCTGTTGTAGTTTCACTGTTGGTGGTGTCTTGAAGCAGGGCTGAAAGGCAATAACTTTAGACCTTGCTCCTATCTGATCTTTCTCTTCAGCAGATGAGGAAAGATCAACTTGATCTTCTTGAATGAATCAGGAAGAACTATCTTCTCTCCTTGTATCAATGTGTAGGTTCAGGAAGCAAGGAGAGATCACTTGTGGAAGCCGTCAATAGAACAGTGCTCTCTTTTCAGAATTACTTTCCACTTTTCAACATCTTTTTCTTTATAATGCCCAAACATGTTCTTGTGTACCTCTTCCATCTGCAACGACTCTAAGGAGGGCCCTAACATAGTATGGAGGGGAATATAAAGCTTTATCTTGCTTTACACCCACTTGCACCAAAAGAAGATCCCGCCAATGCATTATTCAGATTTGAATCTATCTCAGCGGTTGGGCTGAGATAGTCTTCCATCTTAGTGGCTGAATCTATCTTTGTCTCAGCATATCTGCTGAGACAGATAGTCTTCTCAGCGGATTCTATCTAAATGTAGCTCAGCTGAGGAAGACCCTTCTCAGCGGCGCCTGGCCTCGTCTCAGTGGTTTAGCTAAGACAGTGAAGTCATCTCAGCAGTTTTGACAGTAAACCACAAACCTTATTCCAATGATTGGAATATGCTAACCTTGCATATACATGATTCACAAGAGGGTTTATCAAATATAATATGTACTTAGCATTTAGTGTGATGCCTCTTTAAATTAAGGGAACATTGAGGGCAATATTCCCAACAAGCTCCCCTATTTGAAGAAGGCAGAACATACACCAATGCTAAGATACATAACCACAAAAAGAACAAGTATATGAAATAACAGTCATGGTATCATAACAAGTAATTGTTAACACAAAATAGGCGTTATAGAGGATGTCATGACAGATTATGAATAGTAGTTATGAACACATAACAATAACATTGTTCAACTACATATAGGCACCACAGAATATATAAAGCATTAATATAGAACAAAATTAAGCATGACTAATGTTGGCCTATTAACACAAGCTATCATTTCAACATAATTATCAAATTCATTAATGACAGAATGTTAATACATGATTAATTTTACATTTGCTTTTTATGAAAATCTAAAATACATTAGTTCAAGTTTTTCTTTTCTTTGTTGAACTAGAGCATTCTGCATCTTCAGCAGCAGCCTCCTTTCCTGCAGCAGCAGCTTTCATTTCAGCTAACTTTCTCTTATTCTCCTTCCCCTTGAAGTAAAGATATGGATTAGGAATGTATCTTGAAGGCATCCTCTTTGGATTGTTCTTCCTTACAAGATTTTCTTTGAAGACTCTTTCCCTCTGGGAATTCCTCTCAAGATGCTTTATCCATTCTTCTGCAGGGTATATCCTGTCAATGTCTTTGCAGATCAGGCCATAGTTTAGCCAAGCATTCAGAATAATGCTTTTGGATTCATCACTTCAATGCAATAATAAGGGTCATTGCCCTGCTTTTTTCTAGTCTTGGCCATGAATTCTTATGAAAGCATGACACCTTCTCGTTTTCTTCTTGCTACAAGCAGACCATCTTGTGCTATCATTGCTTGAGCTTCAAAATCAAAATCTTCTTTTCTGAAATTGTGCAGCAGAGGAAGGTTCAGTGCTATTCTTGTTCCTTGTAGAACTTGGAGGGACAAATAAGAATTGGTTTCAGCATTGGCCACCTCCCCATTCTGGCTTCTTCAACCGCTTTTTGTTCCAAGCTTTGGGAGGCAACAACAACAGACCCAGATAGGGTTTGGAAGGCATTTTTCACATCTGATTTTAACTCATCCTTCATCTTTTCTGCCTCTCCTATCATTGTTGTTGCATTTGTCCATATATACTCTTCAATATTATTGGAGGCCTTCTCTATGACCTCATCAGTCTTACTCACATAGTTCTTGACATATCTCATGTATTGCTCAGATAGTTGAAATTGCTTGTCCATTGATCTCAGTATTGTGTTTTGAGATACAACTGACTTTTCTGCTAGGTCAAACCACTTGGTCATCTGCTTATTAAGGTAAGAGGTTTCTTCCTTAATAACTTGAATTTCTGTCATTACTTCCTTTTTTACTGTGGAGACAGACTTATCAATATAATCCTTGATTGAAGTCATATGACCTTCAATAATTGTACTTAATGAACTTGGGATAAGTTCATTTGATACCGCAGATGTGGAGGGATAAACTTTAGGTACTACTGTGAATGTCTCCATTGCATGCTCTTCATGCTCCCCCTCATCCTGAGTAGGGATGTTCTCCCCCCTCAGCCTGAGCAGGGATGTCCTCCCCCTCAACTGTATCAGTAGTCTTAGCAGTATCCTTATCTTCTGCCTCCTCCCTTTCTTTTCCAACTGATCCTTCTTTCTCCCCCTCATTTGGAGCATACTTATCTTCATCTTCAGATGAGTCCTTCTGCTTCTCCCCCTCAGATGGGGCACGCATCCCTTCTTGATCATCTTCCTAGTAGTCTGTTGGTTCAAGAGGGATTAGTTTAATTCTTCTCCCTATTTTTAATATAAATGAATCAATCTTACTTTGTAAGTCAGCGGCAGTGTCCAATTGTCTCTCTTCATGATCTTCTAAAGATGAGGGCACATTCAGTACATTGGCATCAGCTACTTGATACTTAGGAGCATCACTTTGAGTGTGATCTCCTCCTTGTTCATCTGACTTTTCTTCAGCATCAGCAACCTCCACACTCTTCTCATGCTCACAACAGCAGCATGATCTTCATCCTTCTCAGCTCTTCAGCAGCAGCATGATCCTCATGACCATCAGTGTCATGATCTTCATGATCATCTCTAGCTGGACTGCTGACAAGACCTTGATTATCCTCATTAGGGATATTTTCTGCAGCCTCTGACTCAGAATCAGAACAAACCATGATGGCGTTCTTTAGTCCTTTGACTAATTTCTTTTTCTTCTCCTTTAGCTCAGAGAGCTGACTCATTGGGAGCACCCTTGAGAATTTGTCCAATGTCTTGATGTCCATTCTTTTCAAGTAGTGAAGGTTGGATCCTCTTGACTTATCAAACACTTCAGGATAGGTGTTAAGAAGATATAGTTAAAGAATTCTTCCTAGGTTGGGGGCCTGCAGACATTCTTTTATCCTTTGGAAAATGACACCAACCCAGGAGGTCTTTTTCTTCAAGACCACTCTTGTCATCAATTCGAACATGTGTTTAGAAATTGTATCATGTGACCCAGGCTTGCACAATAATGCCTTGATATAATATCAGAAAGCAGCTTTCCTCTCTAATTGAAGAACTTTCTCATAAGTGAGCCATTTTGGCATCACTGTACTCAGACCATTTGAGGAACTTTTCTTTGTCCTTTTTAGATACACCATCCTCCTCATCATGACTGCATGATGGCCGTTGAAAATATTTCTCCATCTTTCTTGGAGATATCTTAACCTTCAAGCTTCCAATCTTGAACTTGATAGAGGAGTTGGAAGATGATAACTTTGCATTGTTGTATAATTCCAGAACTTCAGTTCTGAGAATTACTGAAGGCTCTGATAGCAGGTATTCTAAACCTTGATCATCTAGAAGTTGAATCACTTCTTTAATCTCATATTAGGCATGCTGGAATCCATTTCTTATGATTTCATATCCTTCTTGGAGATCCTTTGACATTTTTGGCGCCATTTCTTCAGAAAGACGAGTCATTGAGATGGGAGGGAAGATGGTTCATCTCGATGGCTGGGGTGTAAGGGTTTGTAAATTTATTTAATCAACATTGTTTTATTTATAGAGGCTTGGTTTAGGTTTAGATTTGCCCTAATGACAGATGTTGATTTGACTTATCAATTTAGTTGATTATTTATTACTGAATTTTTAATTAAGATAAAATTTAATTGCACCAGCCCGTCTCAGCGGAACTGCTGAGACGAGGTGACAACCCACTGGGACAAGGTAATGTCAACCGCTGAGACTGTTTTAGCCATCTCAGTGGCTCAACTGAGACTTTCTCAGCTGTCTCAGTGGTTTAGCTGAAACTTTTTCACCTGTTTCAACTGACCTTATAGCCAAACAGTGACTCATTCTAAATTGGATTATTCTTCCCCCTAATCATGTCACAAAATGTTCTAAGGCATTATTATTTTCTAGTAAAGCTCAGGAAATAATTCAACAAATATGGTAGACAAAATGTAATGTTGAACCCTATTCTAAGTTCAACATTCCTAGCTCAATTTTGAAAGCATTAAATTTAGCCTCATCTAATGGCTTTATAAAGATATCAGCTACTTGATTCTCAGTGGGGACAAATTTACGGCATATATCTTTACATTCTATATGCTCTCTAATAAAAAGATACATTATCTCTATATGCTTAGTCCTGCTATGAGAGACAAGATTATTATCAATAGAGATAGTACTGGATGAGTCACAATACAATAGAGATAGCACTGGATGAGTCACAATACAATAGAGAGTGACTTACCTTGAGGTTGTAATCCTCTAGCAGATGGTGTATCCACAATAGTTGTGCACAGAAGCTCCCTGCAGCTATATATTCAGACTCAGCAGTGGATATAGTCACACTAGTCTGCTCCTTGCTGCTCCAAGAGATCAATCTCCTTCCTAGGAATTGACAAGTCCCACTTGTACTTTTTATATCTTCTTTGCATCCTGCAAAATCTGCATCTTAAAAACCAGTCAGTTCAAAATCATTGTTGTCAGGGTACCAAAGGCAAAGATGTTGGCTTCCTTTAAGGTACCTCAAAATCCTCTTTGCAGCTGAGTAGTGAGATTCCTTAGGGGATGCTTGGTACCTAGAACAAATACATATATCATACATAATGTCTGGTCTACTAGTAGTCAGATATAACATGTTGGAACATGGTCTTCCTCATCTCCTAGGTTTGAGAATAACAAATCCTATGTGTATTTGATCTTTTGTGTTTAAGTGTGCAGGAAAACAATTCCACATGACTCAAGGATAACATAAGAAAGTTGCGCCAAAATTTGAAGCCAAAATTCTAACATGCCCGCTAGCACCGGCGCTAGCGCTAGCTATGATTTGAGAAAATTTTGGAAATAGTTATGGAAGGTTCTACCGCTAGGCGATAGGAGCTAACGCAGGTGGTAGCAACTAGCGCAGGCGGTATCGGCTAGCGTAGGCGGTAGCGCAAAGCACAAAAGGATGGCGGACGGCTTGCTTAAAATGAAGGATTCTCACGCAGAGAATATTGCCTAATCTGGGATAGCGCCGGCGGTAGCGATAGCGCAGGCGCTAGCTCCATGGCTATAAAAAGGACCCCTTGGAACTATCTTCTTCATCCTCTTCCACTCCTAAATTCCAGAGCTTCGTGCCACATAATATAGAGGAAGGTTCAGAGAGATACTCCCACAAATTCATGAAGGCTTAAGCAGATCCGTGGAGAAGATTTTTCAACACGCGTCGTCATCGTGACAAAAGACTGCATCGACTACGATCATACTCTGCGGGTCTTCGTCTACTTCTCCAAGAGATCCATATAGGGAGTTTTTATATTGTTGTTATTTATTTCACATCTTTTATTGTAAACATTTAGTGAACTCGCCTCGTGTTGGCGACTAGGTCTAGGTAGGAATTAGGGCAGAAATTCGCCTCGTGTTGGCGATTAAATCTAGCTTAGGTCTAGGGGGTGCTCGAGGCCATATCTGGGGAAGGGTTGGCTAGAGCGGCTTGAGGCAGTATCCGGGGAAGGATAGGCTAGGACCACCGGTTCGTGGGGATACGAGTCGGGATAGAAAACAAAAAGGGATTTTCACTTATTCGCTTTTGATTTCTAGCATCATAGAAATCTAGTTTTGTAATCAATTTTTATAAATAATAATTATGTCTCTTTTTGTAATGAAATTGATTTACTATTCATTTATCTAAATTGTTTATTTCTTACTCTTTCATTATAAAACAATTTAGATCTTCATTCAAAATCACTATTTTGATCTCTTGTTATTTCAAGTATTCCAAAATATAAGAAAAAGTTTTAAAACCCTTATTCACCCCCCCCCCCCTCTAAGGGCGCCTACCAATCCAACAAGTGGTATCAGAGCCAGGTTTTATTCCAATCGGCTTAACAACTGGGAATAATGACGTCTCATGATCTCGCTTCTATAAGTGAGGCAATTTTTTATGAAGAAGAAAAATCACTAGCACCACCTTTATTTAAAGGGATAAATTATAAAGGGTGGAAAATTTTAATGGAAAGGTTTATTAAAACTGTAGATATCGAAGCATGGAATTTAGCAATAGTAAGACTAGCGGATGAATCAAATAAAAAGGAACATCATCTAAATGCAAAAGCCAAACACTATTTATTTTGTGGTCTATCAAATGAAGTTTTCAAATTGATATATTGTTTTTCTAGTGCATACAAAGTATGGAAATTTCTTGAAGAAATGTATGATCTTCCTCTTGCAGGTACTGAACAAACACAGGAGGAGAAGGAAATACAAGCATCCACCATTATTCAAGAAGATCTCTCTCATAGCAAAATCATAGAGATCAACTTAGAAAAGGAGAGCAATACATCAAGAGAAAAAGAAGATGAAAATTCATCTATGATGGAGGAAGGCCTAAAAGATGACAAAGGAACTTCATGTTCACATTTTGCTTCTTCCAATAGCACTGTAAGATAGTCTAACTCTTCTTATTTTGTGATAACTTCTATCTCTAGTTTCAATATACTAAAAATGGCTAAACGTAAAATCAAGAAATTGAAAATTACTAATAAAAATTTACATTTAGAAAATATGAGGTTAAAAGCTAATGTTAATTTAGAATCTAATTATGATGTGGTTTCTCCATCTTGTCTTTCAATTGAAAATACAAAACCTTGTTTTGATTGTAATAATATTAAAGAAAAATTCAAGGAGCTTGAAAAAGAACTTATTTTTGTAAAAGAATATAATGAAAAATTATCCTTAGAAAATTCATCTTTGAAAAGTGATTGTACTACATGCCAAAATTATAAAATTGAAATTAAAAAGATGGATGAAACATTTGAAGAATTTAGAAATAACTATCAAAATCATATTGACTCTATTGTTTCCACTCTTAAAAATAGCACAATAGCTTATAATAAAGCTAGGAATAATCTAAAGATCAAGAATGATGAATTAAAATCAAAAATCAACTTGCTTATGAAAATTATAAATGAAAATTCACAATATCAAGAAATATCTAAAAGAAAGTTGAATTTGAATATGAACATCTTAACAAAGTCTAATAATGGGAGTAAGAAATAGAAAGGATTTGTAAATCAAAATCAAAATCGCCATTATTTATAAAATCAAATTTCTCCCAACTTAAAATAAAACTACACAAATTTCATATGAACGATACTTTCAATTATAATTTTCAAAATAAAGATAATCACAATGGAAATTTAAAGCATAAGAATAACATTAAACCTAAGTATGAGTGGAGACCCAAAATTAAAGATGAAACGTTAACTCCACTTGAAAGGGTTCTTTCATTCTCATCTCCCAAAAAGTCATCTCGTTATATTTGGGTACCCAAGGGAACCACCACACTTGGTCCCCTTTGGATACCTAAATCACTTATTCATTAGGTATCACCAAATGCATGAAGTAGAATATTTTTCAAAAATGAAATATACAAATTTTCTACTTCATGATATGCTTTAATGTCTTTCTATTTTTCTTTTTGTTTTCTTATTTTTAAGCTATCATGTTATGTTCATCTTATATATTATAGGAAATATGATCTTATATCCTAAAACTTAATGAGTTTATAAATCAAATTGATCAAAATTCAAAATCATATTTTATTTTGATGACCTATCTATTATTCTTATATTCATTGCTTATAAATATATTATATTAATATGAATCAAACTCTAAATTATAAAGAAAATTACAAAAGACATATTGAAAGATTAATTGTCTTAAATACTGATGGCACACGCACCACCATGATCTATTGATGTCCTTTGATAAAATTATCTAAAAATCATATATCATAATTCATATCAAAAATCATCTAAAACAACTATCTCTATCACATGTATATGAATTATATGATAACAATTGGTATTATAATTGTTTACCATGGTTGGTGTATTATGTGTGTATTGTGATTTATGTCAAGTTTAGACCATAGAATCATCTTGATATCAATAAGATCAAATCAAATAGAATCTTCACTTCATTCTAGTTCTATAAGTTGAAACACTATCAAACTTTGGCATAACATTAATCTCAAACTTATCATACTAACATTGTCACCTAAAGAATATTTGTGTCTATGTTAGGCTTTATATAGATATATAGGTTGGGTACTTTTATCTAGGGCTTATCCATGATATTCTCTACAAAAACATCATCTCGTACTAATCATTCATATTTGTTTTATTCGAACAGATATCATGTGCTTACATTTCCTACCATTTTTAACATACATTATATTGATTAATATAAGCATTAAATAAATCAAAATGAAGATATAAGAAAATATATATCATGGCATGGTCATCTAATATATTATTTGAAATTTGATTTTCTCCCCTAAAAGCCTAAATAAAGTTTGCAAATCAAATTAAATCAAAAGTAAAAGTCAGTTTTTCATTTATAAATGACCAATCTATTATCAATAAAATCATGCATATCTGTTTTGTTCAATCATGTCTTCTTTGTTTACATATCCTATAATATTAAGCTTAAATGGTTGTGCAAAACTCAAGAATTAAGGTTTAATGAATATGGAGCTTTAATGAATATGAAATCCATGTTCTAAAAATTTTAACTTCTGCAACTTTTTGCGATTTCTTCTCGTCTCTTCACTTCATTAGAAAGGTCTTACATTGCACAAACATAATTAAGCAAAATCGAAAGTGAAATCGAAGAAAATCTAGGCTATATGAATAAAATAAGCACTCTCTGTGAGCTACGTAGGCGCTAGGACCTAGCACCAGCGCTAGCTTAAGTGTCCGATTTTCTGTAATTTTAAAATTCTGAAAAATCACTAAAAATATATTATTTTATATGTTCTACTCTTTTTTGCATTTCTGCCTATAATTGATTTTTGAAAAATTAAAATACAAAAGCCAAATTAGAAAAAATATTTTTCTTACTGTGGTTATTTGTTTGATTTCAATTTCTATATGAAAAAATCAAATACCAATATATATAACAAAAGCAAGTATCAACAAGTATTTTTTGAACTTAAATTTTCTACTTACATGTATCTTGCGAAAGGGAGATTTGGGCTATCATCCCATCACATCTCCTAGTACCGGGCGAACCCCTCACAGGGTAGACCTCGTGAAATCTAAGATCAATCTTATGAGTTCAAACTTTAAATCAAAATCATTCTTCAAAATATCAAAAATACTGTATGGACTTCATTGAAAATCAAGCATGATTTAACCTGTCATTTAGACCTTCTTCAATGTAACAATTCATCTTTTCAAACTACTTTGAACATTGTTTTTATCATGCTTTGATATATCTACTCATATGTGCAACAATTGTAATGAAAAGGTTGTGTAGAACCAAGCTTAGCATGTCTCTAAGTATGAGTAAATGATTTATGGTTGATAATGATTTTTATTCACTCACTTATTTTGGCAAAGTCTACATGTGCTTTTAATCTAAGAATGCCTACTTGTGTATTGTAACTGTACAATGATTTAAACTTTGCATAATTATCTTGCCTACAACACCTTTATTTGCACTCTTAATATTTAAAGAAAAGTGGTTGTTCCTTCAAATTTTATTGGTTTGCAAAACAAGTGTATTCAGAGAACTTTGTACAAAAAATAATAATCATGAAATAAATTGACAAAGATAACTCCACCAAGCACTACTTGAACCCTCTGATAAGTCTTAATAAGCATTGTGAGGTTGAGCACCTTGGAAAGAATAGTAAAGTGTCTTGTACAAACCTTCATTTTTTAAAACCACTTATTCTTAAGTACACCGGATCACAAAAAATCAATATTGAAAAATAAAGTGTGTGATCCCCCAATCACTACTTTGCACCCTGATAAGCCTTAATGAGCATTGTGTGTGCAAAGCACCTTGGTTGTTGTACATTTTTTTTCTATGTGCATTGAAGGTGTGGAAGTAAAATTATTTGTGTTTTATTGTATACTTTACTCTACATATGTCTTGTATTTTTGATTAAATTATTTGTTTACTCTATTTAAAATACACTTATGTGCACATCATTATCTTCCATAACACTTCTTCTCATGAGTATTGGATCCTAACGCTAAAATTCTATACTCTCTTTATATAGATAAATGCACTAAATAATCTAGCATGCTCTCTACAATGTTTTATATGCTTTGATTTTGTGAATTAATATAACGTTGTAGTAATCTATTTTTGAAAACATTATTTCATGCTTGGTTACTTTATTGTCAAACTTAAAGAATTTAAATGCAAATTGATTTACAAAAACATCTTTATTTATGGAATTTAACTCATATATCATTTTATGAATTGTCAAGAGGATGTTTCTTGTGTTTTTATAAGTCTTCCACATCATCACCATATATTTTTTACCTTGCGCTTTCAAGCATATATCAAAGTCTTAAATCTCAAAATTCCTTTTTTAACAAATGGTAGACTTGCTTGGTAGAATTTATATTGGTTGGTCTAACACGAATATCATTTTTATGCTAAAAACTCTGATCTATTTCTATAAAAAAAATTGTGCTAAACACTCCTCCAACAAGTGAAATATTGCTTATAAAAACATCTTCTTGATTTTCAAATCAAATTGTGTTTTGAGTTCCTAATTGCTAAATGGTTGTTCTTATTTATTCCAAAATGTTAAGTCTTCCCCAATGCTAAAACTCTGATTTATTAATGGATTTCAAATTATCTATGGGTCACTTTTCTTTAAAAATTCAAATAAAATATAAACCCATAGGCTATGAACTCATCATTAGATTCAAATGCTAAATGTTTCCAATTATTATTATCCCATGATTACATATCTCACCATAGCGGGGGCGTAGGGTTGTAGACATTAGATTACCTAACCTCTAAGTCCTGTCTTGTCCTTAACCAGGGAGGGTTCTAGTGGGGCCTTGCGAGGCACTGGGGGGAAAGAGTGCTGGGTTGAGTTTTTACTACTGTTTGCATATGGGACTAACACCCCAACCTACGGCATGTATGCAGCTCCTCATGCCCATCCGTCACTTAGTACGGGGCTAGGGTGTAGACATATTATCTGGGTAGATTGGTTACTTGGAAATCATTACATTTTTATGCTTAAAACTCTTGTATAAAGGGGAAGAACAAACATGATAATATTTCTGCTTACAACTCCTTACCATTTTCTTTCCTCTAAAAAGCTCGATCATGTCATATCTTATTATCAAAAATCGTTTTTATGTCTCTTGCCTCCTTGCCCACTTTTGCTAATAACAAAAGGGGGAGAACAATCATGATAAATATTCACTGATATCAAAACTGAAAACTAACATGATTAATTAAATTGATAGTGTACATATTAGGGGAACATTCACTTAGGGGGGGGCATGTATTTATGGGGAGCAATTCTAAATACCAAAAACGACAATTATCCTAAGTCATTACATTCACACACACATAACTAGGTTTCATCATGCTTATATATTAATGCTCTGATTTATCATTAATGGATTTGTTATTATCAAAAGGGAGAGTTTGTTGGAACATGGTCTTCCGCATCTCCTAGGTTTGAGAATAACAAATCCTACGTGTATTTGATCTTGTGTGTTTAAGTGTGTAGAAAAACAAATCCACATGACTCAAGGATAACATAAGAAAGTTGCGCCAAAATTTGAAGCCAAATTCCAACATGCCTGCTAGCACCGTCGCTAGCGCTAGCTCTGATTTGAGAAAATTTCGGAAATAGTTATGGAAGGTGCTAGCGCCAGGAGATAGGAGCTAACACAGGAGGTAGTAGCTAGCGCAGGCGGTATTGGCTAGCGTAGGAGGTATCGCAAAGCACAAAAGGAAGGCGTCCGGCTTGCTTAAAATGAAGGACTCTAACGCAGAGAATATTGCCTAATCTAGGATAGCGCCGGCGGTAGCGATAGCACGTGCGCTAGCTCCATGGCTATAAAAAGGACCCCTTGGATCCGTCTTCTTTATCCTCTTCCACTCCAAAATTCCAGAGCTTCGTGCCACATCATATAGAGGAAGTTTCAGAGAGATACTCCCACAAATTCATGAAGGCTTAAGCAGATCCGTGGAGAAGATTTCAACACGCGTCACCATCATGACGAAAGACCGCATCGACTACAATCATACTCTGCGGGTCTTCGTCTACTTCTCCAAGAGATCCATATAGGGAGTTTTTATATTGTTGTTATTTATTTCACATCTTTTCTTGTAAACATTTAGTGAACTCGCCTCGTATTGGCGATTAGGTCTGGGTAGGGCTTAGGGTAGAAATTCGCCTCGTGTTGGCGACTAGATCTAAGTTAGGTCTAGGGGGTGCTTGAGGCCATATTTGGGGAACGGTTGGCTAGAGCGGCTTGAGGATGTATCCGGGGAAGGATAGGCTAGGGCCACCGGTTCGTGGGATACGAGTCGGGATAGAAAACAAAAAGGGATTTTCACTTATTCGCTTTTAATTTCTAGCGTCATAGAAATCTAGTTTTATAATCAATTTTTACCAATAATAATCATGTCTCTTTTTGTAATGAAATTGATTTACTCTTCATTTCTCTAAATTGTTTATTTTTTACTCTTTCATTATAAAAAAAAATTTAGATCTTCATTCAAAATCACTATTTTGATCTCTTGTTATTTCAAGTATTCCAAAATATAAGAAAAAGTTTTAAAACCCTTATTCACCCCCCCTTCTAAGGGCGCCTACCGATCCAACATAACATGGATCCATTAATGCACCTGTATACGGATTCATCAAAGGGCTTACACTTCTCATCCTTATCCAGGGAAAGTTTGGAGCCCATGGGAGTCTTCATGGTGGAAGCAGATTCCATCCCAAACTTCTTGATAAGCTCCCTAGTGTACTTGGTCTGTGAGATGAATATCCCCTCATCAGACTGTTTCACTTGGAGTCCTAAAAAGTACTTAAGCTCTCCCATGATGCTCATCTCAAACTCCCCCTACATAAGGTTGGCAAACCTTTTGCAAAGGTTGCCATCAGTAGACCTGAAGATTATGTCATCAACATAAATTTGGACTAGGAGGCATTTGCCCTTTGTTTCCCTCAGAAACAATGTATTGTCTATCTTTCCCCTCAAAAACTTGTTCTTGATGAGAAAGCTAGACAAGGTCTCATACCAAGCCCTAGGGGCTTGCTTTAGACCATATAATGCTTTCCTAAGTAAATAGACATGAGAGGATAGAGTTGGATGAACAAAACCTGAGAGCTGCTCCACATATACCTCTTCCTTCAAATCCCCATTTAGGAAGGCTGACTTGACATCCATCTGGTATGCTTTGAACCCCGTGTGGGCAGCATTGGCAAGAAACAACCTTATTACTTCTAACCTTGCAACTGGGGCAAAGGTTTGATCAAAGTCAATACTTTCTTCTTGCCTATATCCTTTGGCCACCAGTCTAGCCTTATTCTTGATGATGATGCCATTCTCATCTAGCTTTTTTCTGTAGATCCATTTGATGCCAATGATGTTGTGTCCTTGAGGTTTTTGCACCAACTTCCAAACCTTGCACCTTTTGAATTGTTGCAGCTCTTCTTGCATTGCTTGAATCCAGAAGGTGTCTTAATTTGCTTCTTCAAACTTCTTGGGCTCCTTCTGTGACAGAAAGCTCAAGAATAGAGCTTCATTGTGAGCCCTGCTTCTGGTGACCACCCTTTGGTTCTCATCTCCGATTATCTGGTCTCTTGGATGATCCCTCAGGTGCCTGTTTGCTGTTGGCAAATTGTCGGCAATTTGCAGCTCTTCTTCTGGAGCAACAGATTCTTCAACAGCCTGTTGATCTTCATCTTCAGGAAAAGCAGCATCTGAATGGATTCTGCTGGTGCTGGGTATGTCTTGGATAGACATGTCTTGCATCATCTATTTATTACCTGTCAAAATAGGAGAACTGGACCAGCCCTTATAAAGTAGGCTGGTCTCATCAAATACAACATGCATAGACTCTTCTACAACATGAGTCTTCTTGTTGAATACACTATAGGCTCTACTATGTGAGCTATATCCAACAAGAACCCCAACATTGCATTTTTCAGTAAACTTTATTAATTGAGATTTTCCATTATTTAAAATATAACATTTGCAACCAAAGATTCTAAAGTATGAAATTGTTGGTTGTTTGCCTTTCAGAATCTCATAGGGGGTTACTCCAAGGTTCTTATTGATGGAAGCTCTATTGAGAACAAAACAAGCAGTAATGACTACCTCAGCCCAGAAATATTCTGGAAATGAGGACTCACTTAGTAATATTCTCCCAGCTTCTATCAAGGTCCTATTCCTCCTCTTAGCCACACCATTTTGTTGTGGAGTCCTTGGGGAGGAGAACTCTTGGGTGATACCAAATTCTTGACAAAACTTTGTCATGGCTCCAGATTGAAATTATGTACCATGGTCAATTCTAGTTTTGACCACAGTACATTGCAGTTCATTCTGGATTACCTTGACATGGTTTATGAAGATATCTAAAGTATCAGATTTCTTCTTGAGGAAGAATACTCATGTATATTTTGAGTGATCATCAACAATCACTAAAGTATACAACTTCCCACCTAGTCTTTGAATTGGCAAAGGACGAAACAAGTCCATGTGCAATAGATAAAGACATCTTTTTGTGTCTTTGGAGCCAATGCTTTTAAAGGTGGCCCTAGTTTTCTTGTCCATTTGGCATGCATGACAGGGACCACTATTAATACATTTCAAATTTGGAATATTCCTAACAAGGTTCTTAGAAAATAGTATATACATTGTCTTGTAGTTAATGTGGGCATGTCTCTTGTTCCATTGAACACAAAAAGACTCACTTTCATTAGCTAGAAGTCAAATTGGAGAAAGAGAACTATTGCAAATAAAATCTAAACAATAAACATTCCTAGTCCTAGTGCCTGAGAGAATGATCTCTAAGTCTATTGACTTTTTAATCAAGCACTTGTCATTGTGGAATTCAATGACATAGGCCAAGTCACATAGTTGACTTATGCTTACAAGGTTGTGTTACAACCCTTCAACATAAGCTACCCTTGTGATAGAGACTATGCCATTGGAGATCATACCATATCCTTTGGTGACTCCTTTTTCAGAACCTCCAAAGATAACTTTAGGTCCATTCTTCACAACAGTGTAATCACGTGCCTTGAGCACCCACTATCCAAGTACCATATTTGCTTTAGGCTGGTACTCGAACTATCCTGCAAAAAGCAACTCATTTTCCCTTAGGAGCCCAATTGATTTTTGGTCCTAGGCATCTGTTAGCATAACAAGCCTTACTCACACCTTCTACAGCCTTTGCAGGAAAGCTCCTCTTTGCATTAGGCACATTGGGATTGTGCGAACAATTTATGGCAAAGTGTCCCACTTTACCACAGCACCAACATTCTTGGATGTTGTATCTTCTTTTCTGAACACCCTTTGAAGTGGAAGGTGCATCATTGTGCTTGTGTTCAGTGAAGAAGCTGACTGCATTCTTCCTATTCCTATTAGCAATAACCTGGTTGGTTGACTGTCTATAGTTAGTCTTAGTAGACTTTATCTTAATGACATCGGCTTATCTTAGCTTGGCATCTAAGCAATACTTGATGGCATCAGACACTAAGCTGTTAGACTTGCATATCAGCTTGACAACAATCATGTGTTTAGCTAAGAGGGATTTAGAAGAATCAGCTTCCTTATCCTTGAATGAAGGGGCTGAAATACCAAATACAAATGGTACATAATGGACCATTTGAATCTCTTCATGTTGATCTTTCAAAGCACTCATCCACATGCTCTTTCTTCTACTATAGTAAGGAGTATTTTCCTTGCTATAGGAGCTTCCATTCTTCCAGTGACCATATATATTGTCCTGGTCATACCTGTTGGAGGGAAGCAACACCTTTTGAAAGGTGATATGAGGCTTAGCTTTAGCCTGCCCCTTTCCTCCATTCTCAGCACCAATTGCCACTTTATTGAAACCTAGCCCTCTCCTATTAGTTTGGGAGTAGAAGGTGTCAGTAATGGGCAATATGGATTTGGGTTTGGAGAATTGTGCCACTAAGCTCTTCTATTTGAGAAGCTTTTCCTCAAGGTCCTTGATGACCTTAATCTTTTGGTTGATGGTGCTTAATTGGACTATTGTAATTCCCTTCAGTTGGCTTATTTCTCTACTCATCTGAGCCACCTAGGTAGACGAGTCATTGCAATCATGGTTATCCTGCTGAAGGGAAGCAATTTCTTGAGCTTTCCTCTTGGCTTGCTTCTTGCTTCTTTTCAGGGCTTCCAAAAGAGCATCATACTTATCAATCAATTGATTGACATCCACTTCAGGTTCTAAACCATTTTCATCATTAGATGAGCATGCTATAGATTTTGGTAATGATTCATAATCAGAAAAGGGGGTATAAAGAGTTGTTACCTTATCAGGATTATCCTGACTGTCTTCATCATCTGTCATGGCCATTAAGCCATGTTGTTCTCTGTCATCTTCATCCTCCTCAATGTCACTGTCTGAGTGTGACAGGGGGCCCTGATTCCAACCTTAGCATCAGGAAAGTCCTCATCCTCTTTAGCTGCAAACAACCCAATGTAAGCTTCTTCTTCTTCTTCTGAATCTGAGGATGAAGACTCAGATTCAATCCAGCTTTTCTCCTTCTTTCCTAGGAAGGATTTTTCAATCTTCCTTGCCTTCTGGTGATGAGGCTTCTTATCACCTCACTACTAGAAATTTGACTTTTAGCCACGCTAGTATTGCCCACGACCATTTGCCGTGGCAAACAGTCAAATTATCGTGGCTAAAAGTCTAAAACCGTGGCTAAAAGTCAAAGAAAAAGGGTATTTGCCATAGAAAGAGCATGACAAATACTTTCTTGCCACGCTCGTATTGCCCACGCCCATTTGCCACGGCAGTCCATGGCTAAAAGTCTTTTGCCACGATTTTGGACTTTTAGCCACGGTAATTTGTCTTGGCTAAAAGTCAATTTTCTAGTAGTGCCTCTTTCCTTTTTCTTGACTGGAAAGTCAGCTATGACATGTCCAGGATTGCTGTAGTAATAAGATATGACATTATTTAAACCTTGGGGTGATGTCTATCTGATCTGCTGTGATCCTTCTTGGGATGTGAGGAGGAGGAAGGTTTGTTCTTCCATTGCTTCCTCCTCATCAGCTTCTTGAAGTGCCTTGAGAAGGTAGCAAAATACTCATCAGATGAGGTTATGTCTGATGTGTTGGGCTCAGAATTTTCTGAGGGGCAGCCCTTCTTGGTGGAGAAGGCATTCTGGTTTTGCTCTTCTTGGAGCTTTCAACTTTGAGAGCCACAACTCTCTCCCTTACATGAGGCCTGGTGGATTTGTCCTCCTCCTTCCTTGCAGATAGTTGCTTCTCATAGGAGAGCAACTTTCTAAACAATGTATGGGGAGGAGTCTCACCCAGCTTTGCTCTGATGGCACATATCTTTGTATCCCAATCTCTTGTTAGAAATCTTAGGAATTTGTCATTCAGCTCATAATAATTGAAGACCCTTCCATAGGTCCTCAGCTCATTTACCACCCTGAAGAACCTCTCATAGCAATCAGCAATGCATTCTAGACTTTGTTGCCTGAAGGCTTCATACTCCTGATTGAGGAGGGCTTTCCTATCATCCCTCACTTCTTCAGTACCTTCCATGTACACTATGAGTGTATCTCACATATCCTTGGCAGTCTCACAATGCACCAAGTTTTGGAAGGTGGAATCATCAATTGCATTAACTATTATATTGTGTGCTCTCTTGTCCATGGTAGCAAGTGCAATTTCATCCTTAGTCATTTCAGCATATGACTTGGCCACTTGCCTTATAGGATCTATATTGGAGGGCTTTGTGAAGACAAAGGGATCCTCCTTGATAGTAATATATATCCTAGGGTCTGAGGCTTCCATGAATAGCCTTACCCTTTGCTTCCATATGCCAAAAGTCTCTTTTTTGCATATGGGCAACTTCATAGACCCCATCTCCTTCTGACCTCCAGTGGCAGCCATTGGATTTAGATTTGACTATACCTTTGTAGGATCTGGTCAGACTGTTAGTCCTTATTGACTAACCTCCCTATGATACCACTTGATAGTTAATAAGGTAGTAGTCTAATTCACCTAGAGGGGGGTGAATAGGTCTCTTTGAATTTTCTTATTTGCAGCTAGATGTTGTTAGATAATAAGTAAAGTAAAAGCGTACACAGAAAGCACAAAGCCTTTTATAGTTATTCCCCAAGACAGTGTGTCAATGCGTATTCAACTTTCCCTCTACATCTTTCTAACAGTGTGTTAGACAAGGCAACCTCCTCCAAACTCAACTCAAAGAGTCTACAATACAGATCCCTCGGGATCTTTCAGGTTTGCTCCAAACCCTACCTCAGGCTCAACAACCCTACAACTCAGGAAAAATGCCCTACAAACTCAGGTTCAACAACCCTACAACTCAGGCAAAATGCCCTACAACTCAGAACACTAATGTTCTTATAGAGGTTATAGTTTATGGTTACACCAGAGGACAGTAAGGATGTATCCTTCAGCTTTTGTCTTCTGCTGTAGTTTCACTGTTGGTGGTGTCTTGAAGTAGGGCTAAAGGGCAATAGTTTCAGACCTTGCTCATATCTGATCTTTCTCTTCTACAGATGAGGAAAGATTAACTTGCTCTTCTTGAATGAATCAGGAAGAACTAACTTCTCTCCGTGTATCATCATGTAGGTTCAGGAAGCAGGGAGAGATCACTTGTGGAAGCCGTCAATAGAACAGTGCTCTCTTTTCAGATTTGCTTTCCACTTTTCAGCATCTTTTTCTTTACAATGCCCTAACATGTTCTTTTATACCTCTTCCATCTGCAATGTCTCTAAGGAGGGCCCTGACAGAGTATGGAGGGGAATAGAAAGTTTTTTCTTATTTTAAACCCACTTGCGCCAAAAGCAGATCCTGCCAATGCTTTATTCAGATTTGAATCTGTCTCAGCGGTTGGGCTGAGACAGTCTTCCGTCTCTGCGGCTGAATCTGTCTGTCTCAGCGGATCCGCTGAGACAGATAGTCATCTCAATGGATTCTATCTAAATGCAGCTCAGCTGAGGCAGACTCCTTCTCAGTGGCTCATGGCCTCGTCTCAGCGGTTCAGCTGAGATAGTGAAGTCGTCTCAGCAGTTTTGACAGTAAAACACAGACCTTATTCCAATGAATGGAATATGCTAACCCTGCATATACATCATCACAAGAGGTTTTATCAAATATAATATGTACTTAGCATTGAGTGTGATGCCTCTTCGAATAAAGGGAACATCGAGGGCAATATTCTCAACAGTTTCAACACCTTCTCAATGTATGTGCTCTGGGTCAAACCCATCAATTTCTTCGATCTATCTCGATAGATCTTAATACCAAGTATATAAGTCACTTCACCCAAGTCTTTCATAGAAAAGCAGTGCCCTAGCCTGTTCTTAATAGCTTGCAGGGTTGGAATGTCATTCCCAATCAACAGTATATCATCCATATACAATATCAGGAATACAATAATGCTCCCACTAATCCTCTTGTAAACGCATGGCTCTTCTTCGTTCTTGATGAAATGAAACTCTTTGATTTTCTCATCAAAATGCAGATTCCAACTTCGAGAAGCTTGTTTTAATCCATAAATGGATCGATGCAACTTGCATATTTTAGTGGCTTCATTTGGAGATACAAAACACTTGGGTTATGTCATATTCACTTCCTCAAGGAGGTTTCCATTAAGGAAAGTCATTTTGACATCCATTTACCAGATCTCGTAGTCATAATACGCAGCAATAGCAGGTAGAATTCTGATGGACTTAACTATAGCAACAGGGAAAAAGTCTCATCATAGTCAACATCATGAATTTGCTTGAAACCTTTAGCCAGCAGTCGCCCTTTGAATTTCTATACATTCCCATCCACGTCAGTCTTCTTCTTGAAGACCCACTTGCACCATATGGGTCGTACCCCTTCAGGTGGTTCCACCAAGGTCCAAACATGGTTTGCATACATGGACTCAATTTCAGATTTTATGGCCTCAAGCCACTTCTCGGAGTTTGTTCCATTCATAGCCTCTTGGTAGGTCGCATGCTCATCATCATGATCCATAAGCAACAAACTATCTATTTGATACATGAGAAATCCATATCTTTTAGGCTCAACTCTAGGTCTACCATATCTACAAAGGACTTGTATTTCTTGAGCAGGTTCTCCAGCTACAGCAGTTTGTAGTCCTTGGTCAGGTTCCAATTCTGATTCATTCATTGTTGTGGTTCTTGAACCTCTTCAAGTTCTACCTTGGGGTTCTCTCTAGACAAAAAATCTTTCTCTAGAAAAACACCACTCATAGCGACAAACACTTTGCCCTCGAATCACAGGTAGAAGTAATACCATTCTGTTTTCCTAGGATATCCCACAAGATAACACTTATCTAACTTGGGTTCCAGCTTGTTAGGCAATTGACGTTGCGCATATGTCTCACAAGCCCAAACCTTAATGAAAGACATAGTAGGATGCTTCTGAGTCCATATCTCATATGGTATTTTTTGAACCATTTTTGTCGGAACTCGATTTAGTGTGAAAGTAGTTGTCTCTAGAGCAAAACCCCAAAAGGAAATGGGCAAATTTGCATGACTCATCATAGATCATACCATGTCTAACAAAGTACGATTTCTCCGCTCAGAAATACCATTATGTTGTTGAATTCTAGGTGGAGTGAGATGTGATACAACACCACACTCTTTCAGATGACCGCGAAACTCCTAACTCGAGTATTCGCCACCTCGATCAGATCGGAGTGCTTTATTTGTATTTTTAGTTGATTATGTACTTCATTCTGGAACTCCTTGAACTTTCAAAGGATTCAGATTTGTTCTTCATAAGTAACACGTATCCGTATCTGCTGAAATCATCAGTAAACATAATGCAGTAGTGAAACCCACCTCTAGCCATAGAACTCATGGGTCTGCATACATCACTCTGTTTGACACCCAAAAGATCATCTTCCCTCTTAGTATGACCAGTGAAAGTGGCTTTAGTCATTTTGCCTAACAAGCAAGTCACGCATCTCTCGAATGATTCATAATAAAATGAGTCCAGCAGTCCATCTCTATGGAGCTTGGATATGTGTTTCTCGTTTATATGGCCTAAACGATAATGTCAAAGGTACGTAGGATTGGAGTAATTTGTTCTTAGTCTTTTAGTATTTTCTACATTATAGATCGGCTGGTCTAAGTTCAAAACATATAAACCATTAAACTATTGAGCTACACCGTAACAAACATCATTCATAAAAATTGAACAACAATTGTTCTTAATTATAAATGAAAAACCTTTCATGTCAAGACATGAAATGGATATAATGCTTCGAGTTATGGCTGGAATGAAATAGCATTTATCAAGTTCTATTACAAGCCTAGTGTGCAAAGAAAGACGATAAACTCCTATGACAACGGCAGCAACTCTTGCTCCATTTCCAATGCGCAGGTCTACCTCTCCTTTACCCAGCATTCTTCTCCTTCCTAGTTCCTGCACATTTGTACAAATGTGAGAACCACATCCGGTATCCAATACCCAAGATTAAGGAGCAGAAAGGTTAATTTATATAATGAAAATACCTGCAGCGGAAGTCACACTTCCATTCTTTTTCTGCAGATCCTCAATATAGAGGGGACAATTTGTAACATCCCTAATCTTAATAGACCCCATGATAGTGTTAGGGCCTAACATGAGGTGAGAATGGAGAGTGGAGACAAGGAGATGACCTTAGTGTTCACTAAGTTGAGGTGAACTTACATAGTGCTCACAAGTGAGCACGAGACAACGTAGGTCAAATTTGCCAAATTGAACTCACAAGTACTACTTGACCTCACCACTATGTTCCTAACTCTAATAGAGACTAACTTGACCAAAAGCCCCATCAATTGGTCAACCAAATAGGCCAAATTGACCAAAGTCAGACTTAGGTCAACATAGCCTTATTCAACACAATTAGACTCAATTGACCTCCAATACCTCAAATGGACTTCACCTAGGTCCTCCTAATCACTAAGGAAGGTCATTAGGTCAATAATCACTAATTTGTTCCGCTCAATTTCAAAGAATTTACTAAAGTCAACTCTTAGTCAACATAACCCAAATCAACCCAATCAAGGTTCAATTGACCTTCAATTGGCCAAATTGACTTTAACACTAACCTCCTAACCCCATTAAAGACCTATTGGACCCAAAAGCCCCATCAATTGGTCAACAAATCCATCCAATTTGACCAAAGTCAAACTTAGGCTAATTTGGGTCAAACTCACAGCATATGGATCAATTAACTCAATTGGAGCCACACTATGGTCCAATGGACTTTGGGTAAGGTCATAGGACTCATGACCATCAATTGGGGATAACCTACCCACCAATTTGACCAAGTCAACTGAAAAGTCTAGCATGGTCAATATAAAGCTTTAAGGAAGAAATCAAACGCGCAAATGGAATCCAAGTGGACTAAGGCCCCAACCCATGACTAAGCAGCAGGTAATAAGTCTATTGGCACAACAAGATCTTGAATTTGGACAGAGGAGGTGAGCATGGGGGAAAATGTCATTTTCCCCAAAAAGCATAAGGGAAGAATGGAACTTTTGAGGAATGGAGGACCCATGGCCCTCCACTCATCTGCCCAAGCTAGTAGTCAACCCCCTCCTGCGTGAACAGTCGCCATAATAGGATGACAGCCACTTAGCAGGCCAAGGGAAGGCAAGGTACCCATGGCCGACATCCCATGCTTCTCATTATCTCTATACAACCATCACACTCCTAAATTGACACTTCCATCATCTTCAGAAGGCCCTAAGGAGTCGAGCCAGCCATTAAGAAGAGGGCCATTGGTGGAGAATCATATGGATCGAGCAAGCTTGCCGAAGAAGGAGAGAACTATGGTCAGCCGTCGGAACACCCGTCGCCGAACTCCAATAGAGGTCAATTTCTCCTCCTCTCACTCAATGCTAGCTATCTAGCTCCTTAGGCAGAGAAATCGGGCTCAATTGAGTCGCGATCCATGTGAGAAAGGAGAGACTTTTCCGAGTTTTTCACCCCACTCAGGTTCGCCGGAGAGGCGATCTACGGCCGACATCTCGCCGCCAATCGATAGCCCCCCACCTCAACGGAGGTGGTGGTGGTGGTGGCCGGTCGTAGAGGTGGTCGGGGGGCCGGGAATTTGGCTTGGAAAATGGCCCAGGACAGGACAATCTGGTCCCTTGACTGGAGGTAGGAGATCTAATCACATCCTTTGATTTTATGGTTGATGGCTACATGCAGACCATATTGTATTAAATGAATTAATTGTCACACATTTAACAAATAATTATTCCCCAAAATTAGACCACTTAGAGGCCTTTTTAGGCAAAAGTGCCTGAGGCAACTTTTGTATCCTTTAAGCTCTACTGTCCATAGGGCTTTGAATCACCATGTTTGGTGGCTTAAAGCTTCTTGTAGGGTCATTCTCCTGAGGTGTGTCTTAAAAGGGGACCAGACACTATTTGTAGATCTAATTGACATAGATGCTTGGATAGGCCTAATACTTTGTACATAAGTGTATATACCATAGACACAACCCTTGCCCAAAAATCAGAATTTTTGGGCAACATTTTTCTAAGGTTTTGTGGGAAATATGATTTTTCATATTTTTGAAATCAAAATGGTTAAATAAATCCAAAATGACTCAAATCTTGAGTGACATGTTTGTTGGGTCATAAGTAGTCACATGTAAAAATTGTTAGGTCATTTGGACCACTGTAGAACAATATATTCCGCATACAAATGAATGACATGTTTGGGAGGGTGTTGTGCATATAGCATTTTTTGGTATTTTGTGAATTTATCACAAATCGCTTGTTGCATGCCCATGATGTTTGGGAAATACACATTATGATGAAGGGTATCATACCAAAAAATTTAGGATTTTTGGAATGAAAAATCTTAGGTATTTAGTTAATAATATTAATATCTCATAAGTGTATTAATCAAATATAAGTGACCAAATGACAGTATAATTCTAATTTTCTGCCACATGATGATTTAGGGTAAGCTACATCTCTAGAAATTTTATTGGGATTTTTGAAGTTGATATTCCTAGCTATTTGATTATAATTGATTATGTCACATAAATGTATAAATTAAATAAACATAACCTAAATCCATGAAAAAACTCTAATTTTCTGTCACATGGTACTTAATATTGGCATATATCTCTGGAAATTGTAGTAGGATTTTTGGAAGTAATAAACACTGTAAATTACCAAAAATGTCATTTGTCACACTTATGTATTAATGAAATTTTCATGGTTAATATTACTTGGAAAATTCTAAAAGATTGACTATACTAAATTTAGATCATTATAAACATATGGTAATTTTTTTCAGAATTTTTGAATGAATTATCTCGGTACTTAATGTGTAAAGTGACAATTTGACCTAAATATTTAAATAATGAAATAATGGTCATAAATACTATGGAAAATTAGGAAATTCAGTCATTCATGATATTTCACCATTATATTTCACTGTTAAAATAATTGGAGCACTTTGACTTCTGAAATTGGTACTTCATGTGTAAAGTGAGGTGCGCCTTATTTTTAAAGAATTTTTATTTATCGGAAAATTAATTAGGAAAATTATGAAATTCTGACCATCCCTTAATTTGGTCATGATGAACTTACAGTATAAATTTAGGATATTTGGCTAAGTTATAGTAAAGTTCACATCTAGAGATCAATCTAGTTCAATTCTAGTGTTGGTCTGCAAATAGCAAAAACTTGAGGTAATGTTTAGACTAGCCAGATCATATGGAAATTGAATGAAATTTGGAACACATAGATAGGGCATCCATAATAGCTTCTCCTATAATTTGTAGCCTTATTGGAGGACTTCAGTCCTATAGTGATTAGTAAACTAGAATCGAGTCATACGATGAACAATTGAAGTCATTTTTTGGGTCTTACCACCTTAGGCAATTTTGGTGATATTTAGAATGATAATACGATCATGGTGTATTTTAGTATAAGTGTGTACCACATAGATAAATACTTAAGGGTGTACACCATGCACTGCATATAGGTCGTCGTGTTGCCTAAAAGTGTTTTAAGTCATCTTTAAGTAATTCTAGGGCAACCATAAGAATAACCTTGGCAATGGGTAGTTACCAATAAAAGTAAATATTCCGAGAAAGAAAGGTTTGAGATGTCACCCCAGAATACCTTCTAGTACTGATGCGATCCCTTCACCGTGTAGACCTCGGGAAATCTAGAATTCACCTTAAACCACTATGATCGACTAAATAACAATCAAGAGTAACTTTAATAAGAGAATTTGAGGAAGGTAAACCAATTCCCAATGTATGGGATGGAATGGTTCAGGAGTTGTTGGTCTTGCGAGCTGGAGGCTAGGGTGGTGTAATAAACCTTGCATCATATACAAGTGGCGGGTCTTCAGTACTGGTCCAGTTGTCACACCAATGACAGTATGTTGACTTTGGTGGGTGGGTGAGTTAGAGGGCCAGTAGGTTACTTTACTGCAATTTGGAATATAATCCCTAGTAACCCACACCCGACCATAAAAGACTGGAGGGTTGTCAGCAAGAGTACGCAAGAGCTCACAGAAGTGCACCTAAGAAGTGTACATCAGCGTACGTAAGGTCTAGGCCTGGTAGTGTATATACCCACCTAGAAGTGGAGTGATCAATTCACTGTTTCCGTAGCCATGGTGGAAGTACTTGAGAGGCTTGCTACCTCTGAAAAGGGGGAACAAAAGGTTTATGCGCGCAGAGTCATGTGAGTGAGCCAGTTGCACTGTATGAACATAGTATAACATAGCATAACATACATACTATAGGCATATGCACTGGCAGTTTCTTATCATATAAATTAGTATGGGCTCTTTTATATGATAAGTTACAATTCTGAAAATCATAACTTATAAGTTTGTATGGGCATACATATAAGTTAAGGTACTCTAGATTATAGTGTAGTAGCTTACTTATTACCATTATTTGTGCCGCATTTACTTATTTACTGCTTACTTATTACCTCTTGATGATGTACATACTGCTCACTTATTCATATATACTGCTAGTATAATTCAAGTCACCTGCTCTTATTTTTACCCCTTGATGTCCTTCGCATAATCCTCCCGCTCGGTACCTAGGAGTCGTGGGGGAGGCGAGGAAAAAATTGTCTTAGTCTTTTTCACTAACAGTCGGATGTGGCCTTAATACCAGGAGATCGAGGAGCGGGATCCGCAGTACGTTAGGCAGGACGTGACGGCAGACCCTGAGGAGCAGATGTCACGCATCACTACTACCATATGGCGACAGGTTGTTGAGAGTATTTTGACTAGCTTCCGCATAGTGTAGTGTGAGAGAGAGTGTATTTCTATTTCCTTTTGAATTTGAACTGGGCTTAAGCCCTTGTACTCTTTTAGATTTTTTCTCATTATGGACTATTTGAATTATATATATATATATATATATGTGTGTGTGTGTGTGTGTGTGTGTGCCTGTGGTTGTGGACTTATCATATTTGATAGCATTTCTTTCTTCGCATGAATTAGCATGTGATATGATCAAACTGGCATGATCAAACTGGCCGGCAGGATCGGCTTTGAGCGGTGACAGCTAACGCGTGAGTTTGAGTTACCATAAGATGGTGGTTCTGGACATAAGGTCCGGGAACTCTCCGGTAAGGAGGAGTGGATCTTACATAAATCCTCCTCCAATGCCTTGCCTTACCGCAGTGGTGGCACTTCCCTTCCTTTGCCAGACCTTTCTTTTTCAGTGCTGAAGACTTAGGATCAAGATAAGACTTAGATCATATCTTCATCTTCTTTGATCCCTTGTCCTTACCCTTGCCTTTATGCACCATCAGTATGGTGCTAGTAGGCTTGGCCTTCTTCATATTGTTCTTGGCAGTTCTCAACATGCCAAGGAGCTTGGGCAATGTCTTGTCTATTTCATTCTTGTTGTAGTTCAAGACAAACGGCTCATAACTGCCCGACAATTATTGCAGGATCAGATCAGTGGCCAACTCTTGGCCCAAGGGAAAACCCAGTCTCTCAAGGTTCTCAATATACCCAATCATATTGATTACATGAGTCCCAACTAGGTCTCAAGCTCCCATCCTGCACTGAAACATTGTCTTGGATATAGCAAACCTCTCTTACCGAGCTTGCCCCTCGAACATTTTCTTAAGGTGCTCGATTATCTCATAACCATGCATGCTCTCGTGTTGCTTCTAAATCTCAGAGGTCATGGTAGCAAGAATGAGACATTCAACATCCAAGTTATCATCCTGATACTTCTTGTAAGCATCTTTGTCTGCTCGGGGAGCATTCCCGGCTGGCTCTGTGGAGGCTTCCTCTTCCAAGACATGGAGCTTACGCTCTTGCCTGAGGAAAATCCTCAAGTTCTTATACCAGTCAAGGAAGTTCGTCCCATTGATCTTGTCCTTCTCAAGAATGGCTCTCAGGGAAAGGGTGGAGTGAGATCCACTTGCCATGGAAATTCTAAAATAAATTTGCAAAATAGTTTTAGTACTATATTTCAAAATACATTTTATTTTAATAAGAACTTTTATAAAAAACTCCCACTATTTTAATGAAATTTATGACCCTTAATATCAATTCGGAGAGTTTATGTGAGCTGCTCTCTTAGTGCATAAGATCCATACTTCACCGCCATCATAAGTCAGCTTTGGCTGATCACCCACAATATGGCTATTTAGGTTGACAACTTTTGCCAATTGCATCATTGTGCAACTCTTGTATGGTTGGTGAATAACATTTATTCGCATCCATCAAATGGTGCATGCCAACCCTACGCCTCTAGGCACTCAACTGTTGAGGTCACCTAGTTAAGTTTGACCTGATGTCGACAGTGGGATATCACAATTAACCGCTCGCACCCTTACCAAGATAGATTAATGCACCTTGCTTTAGCAATCCCACACTTCATCGATCGAGGCAGTAGAGTGTCATCCATCGGAAGACATCTTAACACTTAATATTAATTTTAAGAGGTTTTTCATGATACTTGATTAACACTTAATCTTGATTAATATTTAATCAATGTGCACACAATTTCATAATCATGAAAGACACAACAAGCATAACCCGGATACATTCCAGAAGCACAAAAACCATCAACAATTGATGTTATGGATTAAACTTGAATATTTAGAACATTTCTAAATCTTCAGATTTGCATGTACCGGATGCTAGCATAAGCAAACAGTCTTATGACAGTAGGCAAGCTCGTCTCTCTATGCTTTAGTTTCACAAACTAACATAGAGAAAGACGGTTACTGCAAAGGGAAAAATTTCTGAAACATAGAAATTGCAGAAACCTATCTTTGATACCACTGTTGGGTTTTCCTTAGGGGTAGACACATCAGATGTGCGCAGCAGAATATTTAAGAACAACCCAAAAGAGAGATAATAGGATCTTGCTCAAACCATGAATCTAGAAATCGAAGCAATAAATAAATTACCTATGCTGAATTGAATCATTATTCAATCGAATTGCTCCAAGAAAAATCTTCCTGGAATCCGAATCATATTTCGAGCCTTCTTCCAGTTCCTGCGGCTCTGTCGAGATTGACAAGCTCATCTGAAGGAGTTAGCACAGAAGTAGATCTGCACCTCTACAGAAGTCCACACGAACGCTGAAGAACCCTAAGAACTTGTCGAACAAGAACTAGGTCAGAGATGTAGTGCCCTCTACGTCTCCACGGATTGCTAGATCCGTCTAAGGAGAGGCGGCGCCGACAATGGTCGGATGGGTCCTGGAACTTGCGGCAAGATCTCATCAGAACTCTTCCTTCTCGATCTTCAAGAGGGCTACAGTTTTTCTTGCACACACACAGGTTCGCACTGTATGCATGCGCCCGGAAAAACTTAATCGTCTGAAGCTTTATACCAGGGGTATAAATCAGACAAAATCTTCTGCTCTTCACAAAACCAGACTAAAACATAGTACAAATAGTTTCGTCAGGATGACCACATTCATCGAGACATCTCGGCGAAATCTTCGAGACAGTCTCGACAAAATCGTCGAGACAGTCTCGACGAAATCGTCGAGACAGTCTCGACAAAATCATCAAGATGGTCTCGATGAAGTCGATCATTCGTTGTGACAGTCTCAACAAAATAACCAGTGACAGTCTATGTCATTGAGACAGTCTCGATGAGATTGATTATTTGTCGAGATAGTCTCGACGAAATAGTCGAGACATTCTCGACGAAATCATTGAGACATCTCGACGAAACAGCTGTGATGGTCTATGTCGTCGAGACATTCTCGACCACATTGATCACGATTCGATATTCACAATATCATCTTGTGATCCCAATGATAGGTAATCTGTCACGATGATATTCACAATGTCATCTTGAAGTCTTCTCGACGATATTCATAATATTGTCTTGAAGGCTTTTCGACATGCTCCATACAATATTCACAATATCTAAGGAGCATTTTCCCGAACCAACTCTACTCCAAATAGTCATAGGATTAGTCCTTTCACTCATATCCAATATGAGCAAGGCCAACACAATCCTTTCTCCAATTTCTCCAAACACTCTTATGTGTGACCCGATAGGCTCATATCGCTTTGGCAGTGAGACTAACTGCTTGATAACTTTTGGATCACCTTAGAAACTCCAACATGAAATAGGTCATGGTGAGAGGTAGAAAAGTGACAAAATTTGAGACCACTTGCACAGGCCACAAGTTGGAGGCTCGAATCCAAAAGTTCCTTTTCTGGTACCTCTACCCCTCTATTTATAGATGTGGGAGACTGACCAAATGGGCAGGTCCAAAAATAATGGGTCGCCCGGGGTACAGGAGAACCGGAGCAAAGAAGAGAGTGTATATAGGGTGAAAATAGCAAAAAAGACAAAAAAAAATCCAGACCGCCCAGTCTCACGGTTTCATTGGTGTCTGGCCTCCAGTGCCTTAGAAGATCTGCCAGAGATGAAACAGGCAGTCTGGATGGTCTCCGAAAATCAAGACCGTCGAGGCCGACAACTCTGATTGAAAAGGATAGGTCGCGGACTTCCGGGAAAACATGATCCGAGCACATTTTCAAGTTTTGCTGGAACTTCGGAAATGCTCGCTTTGACTGTTGAGACCGCAAGCATAATAAATGCGGGAAGGTCTAAAAATACTGCCCCAAAATTCAAAATCCAGAACTTTTAGGAAGGACTTGCGAGATGGTGCTTTCAGCGATCACCATTTTTAGACCGAAGCAATATTTGACGATGGATATGATGGCGGTCCTTGACAGGCGGGCAAAGAATTGAAATTCGCCAAGGCAAGCCTCCTCGAAGAAGAGGATTGATGGGAAGGAGACCGCGAGCTCTAGAAAGATCCTGTCGGTCAAAGCCTACAAAACCTCATCAAAAGGAGATGTCGCGAAGGAGATCGTCGGTTCTCCTTTAAAAGAGAAACAACAAGAATGGGCAAAGGATGGAACGACCTTGGCAATCTCAAATGTCTTCGACGTGACGACCACCTCTTTACGGCCACTTGAGATGAATCTTCCTGATCTCACAATTACCTTGCACTGCTAGAAGTCAATTGAAGTTCTTAACCAGGCCGCTGTCTAGTCTGGTGAAACCGCTTCTACTGAATCCATCAAGGTTGGGTTGCAGAAGCAAAAGTCCTCAGCTGAAAGGCTCAAGCAGCAAATTGGAGAGCAGCAGGAAGCTGCAAAAGGAACAAAGAGAAAAGAGATAGATCCTTCTGTTCAAATCGCCAAAAGAAGAAAGAGTAATGAAAGTAAGGAAGTGACCACCAAGACCGCTTTGGTCAAGCCAACCACTGAGTCTTCAGAAGGTGGTCTTAAACAACTTGCTATGAATACATCTGCTGAGGTAAGTGACCGGGCCGGTCTGTCTTTTTCTCTTGCGGTCTCAACATCTTCAAGGGGAGAAGACTCTAAGTTGATAGCTTACCTTGATGACAATTCTTCTAACGATCTTCCATGTTTGATCTCACATGAACTAGATCCTTTCGAGTCTGAACAACTTCGGGAGATCGTCGAAGAGCAGAGGCAGATCACTGAGAAGGAGTCCGCAGAAGAAGAGAAGATGAAAATACTAGAGATAGAGAAGAAGAAGAAAGAAGAAGAAGAGGAGAAGGGAAAAGAAACTGAGAAGAGAAAGAAGGAGGAGGAGGAGGAGGAGGAGAAGGCAGAGTTGATCTCTAAGTAGGGAAGGAGGAAAGAAGAAGAGATGAATCTTGAGGAAGAGAGAAAAGCTGTTGAAGAGAAGAATAAGAAGAAAGAGAAGAAGTAAAAGAAGAAGATAATTAAGAAGAAGATGGAGAAGGAAAAGGAGAAGAAAAGGGAGTAGGAAGAAGAAAAGAAGGAGACCCAGAGAGAAGAGGTAGAAATGGAATAGTTCGATAAAAAGAAGACTGTGATGTTTGCCAGTCTGACAGAGCTTTCCCCCCGCCAAAAAGCCAAGTTAAACCAAGTAGCGGCAGATGTTTCTGCCTTGCGGAGTGGTAAGACAGAAATGATCGCGAGACCGCCAGACTCTATTCCTTTGCTTGCTTTTCGACCTAAATCTCCAAAGGAGCGCGTAAGATCTTCATCATTGAAACAAATGATATTCTTATCAGTAACACATAATTAAAAAAGAATAAGAAAAGAAGGAGAGAGATCGTAGAAAAGGGAGTTGGAAAGAATGAACCTAGAACGCTTTAGAGTATCAGACCGCCTTTTGATGACCGCAGACCCTGCGATCACAAAAGAAGTCGAAAATCCTTTGCATGACTGCGGTCTCACTTTCTTTCCAAGTATACTTTATGTGCGATCTCCTTTGTTTTTTGAATAGTCACAGTCAAGCTAATAATTCTCTTCTTTTGACCACAGATACTGAGGAGATCAAATCGATACCTGAAGAAGGTGAAATCCCGCAGAAGCTGACGATTCCTCCACAGTTCGCGGACATTCTTAAACCCATCTTTGAGGATGTCTGCACTATGCAAGCTCAGGAGAGGTCGCTGGAGGACCAACTACGGTCTCGCGAGCGAGTGCTGGAAGAGCAGTTGCGGTCTCGTGAGCGGGCTCTGGATGATCAACTTTGGACTCAGACCGTTGACTTCAAAGGGAAGCTGCACGCAAACGAAAAGTGATTCTAGGAGGAGTACGAGCCAAAGCTTGCCGAGCTCAACAGAGCACTTCGAAAATATGAAAAGGATACAGAGTACTACAAGAGGAAGGTCGCTGCCCTGACCGCTAAGGTCGCGACACTCAAAGTTGGTCCTGCCCAAATGACCAAGCGACCGAGAGCTTCTGGCAGTCACCAAGAAGAGAGATCGTCCTTTGAGATTGTCGTGGTCCCCTTGGAACAGGTGGACAGGGATGTTGCCAAAATACATCGAGATGCGATGTCAGCAAACTTGTGTTTGGCGACCGCTTTGTCCACTGTTAATGAAATGCAAGACGTTGTGGCCTTCATTGGGAGAAAACGCCAGCCAAGGAGATAGACTTTTATTTTTTATTTCATGCAATCTCCAGAGAATAAATTTGAACAATTTGAATGTTTGTAAAATATGTGGATATTTTGGTTTCCTTTCTATGCGGTCTCTATAATGCTGTGATGTCGGTCTTTGTGGTCATGTGCTGCTTGAAATTTTCGGTTGCAAATTTTAACTTGCTGCTTGAGATAATGCGGTCTGACTTTTCTAAGATCTATTGTGTTGCTTGTTATTTATCATTCATTATGTAGGTTCAGTGGTCTAAGAGGTTTACTGGACGGTCTCGAAAATAGTCATCATTACGAAAATGTCCCTTGGCTTCTATAAATAGCTGGATTATAATCAATATTTCATACTTTCGTGAATGCGCCCTAAACTTCATTCTCAGCGATCTCAAAAGATGGTATCCTCTCATGCCACTACCGCTGAAACTTTCTTGAATGTCGATCACAAGCCTTGCAGGCTTTCTAAAGATGAATATGTGTCTTTTTTAGAGAAGCACATGATCGAAAACCAGATCGTCGTTAGGTTGTCCTTGGAGAATGAAGGTCTGAACTTTGGTGCAGAGAACAAACACATCATCACAATCGATCACTTCGATTTTGGTCTGATGTTCCCTCTTCCTTGGGAATTTTTGGAAGTTTTGGAGTACTATGGAATTATGTTTGGTCAGTTGCTGTCCAATTCTATCGGTCTCATGTCAGTCTTTATCAGTTATCTGATATCGGCAAGAATCAAATTCACTATGACCTTGTTCCGCGCTACCTTCACGATTAAATCACTGAAGGAAAGAAAGAAGAAGGAGGAGTTCAAAGGGATAATGTACTTCTCTTGCAACAACATTAAAGTTCTGAACCTCCCCAACAAAATTCCCTTCTGTACAGAGAGGTTTCTGTTGTTTGAGGGCGATCTTGGCGGACTCAAGACCTTACCATCTCGCCAGGGAGAAGGGGTTTTCCGGAAACCCACGATGATCTTGGAAGAGGAGCTCAAGTTCTTGGCTTTTCTAGCGGACAAGTGTCTCGACCACCTCCATTACCTAGCGATCTGGCCTAAGATCGTTGCGATCACTCCCAAAGAGAGTAAGTGGCTTTCTGCGTTCTCCTGCGATCTCACTATTATATTTATTTTTCTTTCTAACTATTTTGCCTCTTTTCAGCGACCTTCGCGGTCCCCACAGTTGATCCTATGGCGCCAGTTGAAGACATTCTTACTCAAAGGGAGATGCGGCAGAAGCGAGACTGTGAGAGGGAAGCAAATGAGCCCGCTGAAGAATCGTAGTTCGCCGACAAGCCCTTTCCTCTGACCGGGTTTGGTAGAAAGCTAAAAGATATTAAGGGCAAGCCCATCCTTAAATGGAATGAAAAGGGCAAGAATGTGAAGGTGTCCAGTGCTCTTCCTCTCTGGAGTGGAAAGCTGACTCTCCACACCCACGCGATCACTTCCGTACTATATAGCGAGAGCAATACCAAAGAAGTTTCCCCTCCTACCGCCTGTGTTAGTATATATCTTTCCCAGCCATCAGATCTTCTTCCTTTTCAGCGAAAATGCTCGGAGGAATCTTCTACCTTCAAGCCTAAAGTGTAGTGCATCATTGTCGAGAATTCTGTGCAGGAACTTCTACCTTCAAGCATCTATGACTACGAGAAAGAAAGACAAAGAATACCCGACCAGGTCAGCTTTGGTGCTAGCGCGACGCGCTAACACTAATATTGGCGGTAGCGTGTGTAGAATTGGAAACTTCATCGAAAAGGAAAACTTCATCGAGAAAGGAAGGTCGTCGAGACTGAATATGACAACTCTTACCGCAGAGCGTTGAGCCAAACACCAGGCGGTAACTTATGGAAGTCCCGCGATCACGGTGTTGATTGGGGAGCAGAAAAGGAAGAAGATCTGATGGCTGGGAAAGATATATACTAACACAGTGCGGTAGGAGGGGATACCAATTTTAGAGCCAGAAGGTTGCTAAAAATGGCTCAATCTGCGTGCCAGAATGTTTCCTAAATAGGTTACCGCCCAGTGGTAGCACTACCGCTGGCGCTAGGATCTGAGCCTATTTAAAAGTGGTCCACCTCTATTTTGATCAGCTGATTTGAGAAGATATTGAAGCCACAACTTATGTATTCATGAGAGCCTCCTCTTTGCAAGTCAAGAGAACTCCATCAATGTTCGTGAATGCTAAGGACTTGAAGAAAGATCAACCACGCCGACTTCACCTTCAAGTTCATCCTTTGAGAGAGTTTCTTTGATGTTTTAGTTTTTATTATTTGTAACCTTTATATTTTTATCGGCAGAGAAATTTGCCACGTGGTTGGCGACGAGGGCCTTGCAAGGACTAGGGAGAATTTGCCTCGTGGGTGTGGAGACTATGTCTAGGGTTAGATCTAGGGGCGAATCGAGGCCTCATCTGGGGAGAGAAAGACTAGAGCCAACTGGTCCTTAGGAGAAGGGTCGGTATAGAAAACTAAAAAGGTTTTTACGCATATGCCTCAATCTCAAGCGTCATTGGGATAAGTTTTTGTAATATTTTTTCAAGCAATAATATTATATGTATTTCTCTAATATTGTTTTGCAATTTCTGATCATTGAAATCTAAGCGAAAAAGGGGTTTGTTGGTACCAAAATTGTACCCCCGCAACTTGCACTAAGGAATAAAGGGAAAAACTGAGGACGACCAGTTATAAGGGCCTAGAACAGCTGAGGAGGATGCTACTTGGCCGCATGACCGAGAAAGGAACCTTAAAAAGGGACAAAAACAAAGACCGCTTAGGCTGATACAACGATCTAGACCCGAACCAAAATTCCTTTTAGGGACCATAACTCCCTTATTTATATACGTGGGAGCCTACCCGAATGGGCAGATCCCAAAATTATGGGCTGCCCAGGATATAAGAGAGCCAGGACAGAGGAAAGAAGCTACCTGATGTGCAAATAACAAAAAAGCACAGGGCTCCAGACCGCGCGGTCTAACGATCTCGAATGGTCTTGACCGCTGAGAACTTGAAGATCTGTTGTCGCGGATAAGACATACAGTCTGGAAAACTTAAGACCGCCGAGACTGCCGAGTTCGGGTGAATTTCATCATAAGTACTCGAGTTCGCGAACTTCCAGGCAAACATAATCCCCGCACATTTCTAAGTTCTGATGAACTTCGGAAATGTTCTCTTTGACCGCGGAGATCGCAATTATCTTTGATGTGACTGACGACTATAAGAAGGCCTAAAGAATCCCGTCATTCTGAACTTTTCCCAAAACCTGAGCTTAAAGTCTGCAAGCAGTCTTGATCTCTTTTAATTGCCAAGGTTGGTTTGAAGAAGTCAAAGACACTTGGAGCAACATGAGTTTCTTGAGGCATTTAGAGCAGAAGAAGGCCGCAATCCCTCCTGCGGTCTCGCAAAAATCCTCAGCGAAGAAGTCCAAGACAGTAGAGGCGGGTGGCTCCAAGAAAGTACCCGAGATGGGGCTTTCTAAGGTGGCAGTCAAGGTGACCGCTGGGATCATTAAGACGCCGTGAATGAAGGGGTCCGTCGTGCTATCGCAGACAGTCTCGAGTCAGATAGATATCACGGGGTCTTCTCTAGAAGTGCCCGAGCTTGATTTTGCTAGTGTGAAGATTTCCTTTGATTCCGAGAAGGCATTGGAGACTCTCAACCAGACCGTTGTACCCCGTGGTCAGATTACTACTGAAGAAATAAAGGCCGGTCTTCAAAGGAACATAACTTCCGCTGAAAAGTTGAGTTAAAGGATTGGTGGGGAAGAAAAAGATGCTGAACTTAGTAGGAAGAAGTTAAAGACGAGTTCTCCCTCCGGGACCGAGAAGTCCAAGAAGAAAGATGAGAAGAAGCCTTTAACTAAGACCATCACGGTCAAACCAGCTTCTGCTTACTTTCGTTCTAAGACCCTTGTGGTCGCTCCTCTGCAGGTCATTAACAAGGAAGCCCATTCTTCCCTTGCAGTCTCACAATCTTCATGTGGTCTCAGCTCCGAACTAAGGGCCAATCTTGATGACCCTTCTCTAAATGGCTTTTCTTCTCCCTCTATTGTGCAGTCCATCGATCGCTTTGAGGCCGAATGGCATCGACTTGAGATAGAGAAGATAAAGGAGAAAGAAGCTGAGCTGGCGAAGGCAGCTACCGGCAAGGAGGTTAGAAAATTGAAGACGGAGAAGGAGGAGGTTCAGATCGAGCTGGATCAAGAGAGAATGAGGTTATTGTGCGAGAAGGCCAAAGCCAACCTGGCTGAGGAGGTGCAGCATGAGAAAGAGAGGGAGAGAAAGAGAAAATGAGAAGAGGATAAAGGAAAGGAAAAAATGTTGGAGGATGTTGGAACCTTAGTTTTGATTTGAGTTAGGATCCATCTTTGGTCTAAGTTTCTATCATTATACATCTTGTATAAACTAGACAGAAGTATAAGAAAATAATATAAGAAAATAATATAAGTTTACTGCGTTCGACGAACTCCTCACTGCGATCGACGAAAAACTAGCAGCGCTCGATGAAATGGTTCTGAAGCTGCGTTCGACGAAATCCAAGCATCGCTCGATGAAAAGCTGCGTTCGACGAAAACCATCTTGCGCTCAACGAAAGTTCATTCAACAATGATCGACGAACTAATCATTGATCAGATCGATGAATGGAGAGCTCAGCCCGACGAACTCCAAGCTGAGATCGACGAAATATTATCAACTATATAAATTCTCTTTTCTCAGCTCGACTAAAATTATATATGTTGTCAGATTTAATAAAGCAATATTTTGTATAGTTTCTATTTATATATTGCTGTCTTTCTTTTGTTTGAATTGTTACTGCTCCACATTTATGATATAGCCGTTGCAGAATATTAATGAAATAGCCGTTGCAGAAAAGCTTAAAGACGGCAGTTTATCCTCTCGAGGAGTCAAGATAATTAAAGAGACTTTATCTCTTTCCTTTTACCGAAGAGGAATTCAAAATAAGAGAGAAGCTCTCCAGATTATATAAAGACAGAGAAAAGAAAAAGGGAGTAGAGACACACAACACACAGATACAATATACAGAACAGAGAACAACACATTGTTGGATCGGTAGGCGCCCTTAGTGGGGGGGGGGGGTGAATAAGGGTTTTAAAAACTTATAATATATTTTGAATAACTTTGAAAAAGCTTTGATTATTAAACTAGAGAAGATCAAGACAAATCAGAGTATTAATATATATAAGCATGAAGAAACATACTTTGAAAAAAGCTTTGATTATTTTAGCATTCAGAATTGCTCCCCCTAAATACATGCTCCCCCTAAGTTAATGCTCTCCTAATATGTAAGCTATCATCTTGATTAAGCATGTTATGTTAGTTTTATATTTTGATTGCAGATTATATTTATCATGTTAGTTCTCCCCCTTTTGTTATTAGCAAAAGCGGGTAAGGAGACACCACTTAAAAGTTGATAATAAGATAAAGGCATGATCGAGCTTGTAGAGAAGGAAATGATAAAGAGTTTTAGAATACTTTTCATTGAAATAGATCAGAGTTTGAGTATCACAATATTTTCGTAAATCAGAGTTTGTAGCATAAACAAATACAAGGTAAATGTAAAGTTTGCAGAAGACTTAGAAAAATAAAAGCTAACATCTTTTGTGAGTCATGATGATTCAAAAAGGATATATGAGTTAAATTTCATAAAGAAGATGTTTTGTAAATCATTGTTCAAGTAAAATCTTTGCATGCACTAATAAAGTAACCAAGCATGAAATAATGATACCAAAAAGATAATACTACAATGTTAAGTGAATTCATAATTTCAAAACATACTAAACATTGTAGAAAGCATGCTAGGTTATCTAGTGCATTTCATAAATAAAGAGTAGTATAGAATTTGCAATATGATCCAATACTCATGAGAAGAAGTGTTATGGAAGATAATGATGTGCACATAAGTGTATTTTTGAGTAGAGTAAACAAATGTTTTAATCAAAAATACAAGAAATATGTAAAGTAAGAGCACAATAAAACACAAATAATTTTACTTCCACATACTTTAATGCACAAACAAAAATGTACAACTACCAAGGTGCTTTGCACACACAATGCTCATTAAGACTTATCAGGGTGCAAAGTAGTGCTTGGGGGATCACATATTTTATTTTATTTTAATATTGAAACTAGTGATCCGGTGTACTTAAGAATAAGTGGTTTTTTATTTTGAAAGAAAGATATGGTTTGCACAAGATACTTTACTATTCTTTCCAAGGTGCTCAACCTTACAACGCTTATTAAGACTTATCAGGAGGTTCAAGTAGTGCTTGGTGGAGTTATCTTTGTCACTTTATTTTATGATTTTTGTTTTGTACAAAGTTCTCTGAATACACTTGTTTTGCAACCCAATAGAATTTATGAAAACATAACCACTTGTCTTAATTTTTTAAAAGTGCAAATAAAGGAGTGTAGGTAAGATACTTGTGCAATTTTAATTCATTGTACTAATACACAACATACACAAGCATTCTTAGATTAAACACATATGTAGACAATGCCAAAATAAGTGAGTGAATAAAGATCATTATCAAACATAAAATATTTACTCATACTTGGAGGCATGCTAAGCTTAGTTCTACACAACTTTTTCAATATAATTGATGCACATATTAATAGATATATCAAAGCATGATGAAAACAATGTTCAAAGTAGTTTGAAAAGATAAATTGCAACATTATAGAAGTTCTAAATGATGGGTTAAATCATGCTTGATTTTCATAGGAAAATCCATACAGTTTTTTTTTATAGTTTTAATGTTTCATATTTTTGTATTGGATTGTTGCAAAAAATAGACTTTAAACAAATGGCAAAAACAAAAAAGGCAAAAACATATTTTTTTTTTCGCATAAAAGATAGACTTTAAACAAAAAGCAAGACATATTTTTTGTAATTTGGCTTTTGTAATTTTGTATTTGATTTTTGCATAAAAAAGAGTTTTTTTAAAAAAAAAACAAAACATATTTTTGTAATTTGTCTTATGTATTTTTGTATTTGATTTTTCAAAAATAAAACAGAATCAGAAGTGCAAACATAAATAGTACATATATATTAATATATTTTTAGGAATTTTTCAAAATTTTAAAAATACAGAAAAATGAATAAGTGCTCTAGCGCATGCGTTAGTGCTAGCGCGGGAGACAGTACACGATTTTTTAGGATTTTGAAATTTTTTATTGTTGATCTTGATTAAGTGTCCCAATAGTAGTTTAATGCTGAAATTTCTGAATTTTAGGAGATGTTTTTGATGGTTAAATTACAAAATTATGTGTGTGAATGTGTTTTAACTCGAAAGATCTAGGACACCTAACTCAAGTCGTAATAATCGAAATCTAGCATCGGGAAGAGGTTTAGTAAATATGTCAGCGAGTTGAGAGTCAGTGTGAATGAAGCTTACTTTTACATGCTCTTTCTTAATGTGATCCCTAATGAAATGATGACGAACATCAATGTGTTTGGATCTAGAATGGTGTATGGGATTATATGTGAGGTCTATTGCACTTTTGTTGTCACATTTAAGATCAATGTTTTTGAGATGAAATCCAAAATCCTATAGTGTTTGGCTCATCCATAACGCTTGTGCACAACAACTACCAAGTGCGATATATTCGGCCTCCGTGGTGGAGAGTGCAACCGAAGATTGTTTCCTACTAGACCAAGCTACTAAAGAGGGTCCTAGAAAGTGACAAGTACCGCTAGTGCTTTTTCGATCTAGTGAACACCCAGCGTAGTCCGAATCGGAATAGCCGTGGAGTGTGAATGAATCATTGTGTGGGTACCATAATCCTAATTTAGATGACCCTAATAGATAACGAAAAATACGTTTTACCGCTTTTAAATGAGATTCTTTTAGATTGGCTTGAAAGCGAGCACATAAACATACGGCAAACATTATATCTGGTCTAGATGCACTTAAGTAAAGAAGAGATCTTATCATTCCTCTATATAACGTTTGATCAATGGAAATTCCGGATTCATCTTTTCCTAGTTTTAAAGAAGCACTCATAGGAGTAGAGGTTTAAGATTTTCAAATCCAAATCGTTTAAGCATATCGTGAACATATTTTGTTTGACAAATAAAGATACCGTCAGTTCGTTGTGAGATTTGAAAACCAAGAAAATATGACAGTTCTCCTACAAGACTCATTTCAAATTCATTTTTCATTACTAAGACTACTTCATTACACAACTCTTCATTAGTGGCTCCAAAAATGATATCATCAACATATATTTGTAAAATAATTAGATCGTTATTATTATGCTTAATGAAGAGTGTGTTGTCGGCACTTCCCATAACATACTCGTGTTTTAACAAAAATGATGAAGTTGATCATACCATGCACGGGGCGCTTGTTTTAAACCATAAAGCGCTTTTTCTAATTTGTAAACATGATTAGGGAATTTTTCGTTTGCAAGCATAGTTTTGCGCAATCAAGTTTTTGCCTAAGGTAAACGTTTCAACTCCAACTCCGCATTTAAATTCTTCTGATTTAGCTCCGCGCAGTATTCAAACGCCTTCTATTCCGTATCCTTCTAAATTACAAAATGAGCGCAACGAGGAGCAGTATAAAAAATTTATAAATATTTTAAAACAAATACAAATTAATGTACCATTTTGCGAGGCACTCTCTCAAATGCCTAAATACGCGAAATATCTCAAGGATTTATTATCCAAGGAAACTTGATTGCGCAAAACTATGCTTGCAAATGATAACGGCAAGTGTACCGTATCGAATGTAGTATAGGTTATTGAAACAAGGTCGTATTAGACTCGGGGCGGTTGAATACTCTTACTTCGGAAAATCTCTATTATTTTATCGAATAGAATTTGTGGTTGGTTGGTTGCGAAAAAAAAGAGAAATAGCTTATTTAAATTAATGAAAAAGTTAGTACTCAACCTTGAATCACCTTGGAAAAAATAAAGAAATAAAGAAATAAAACTTCTAATCCTCTTTAAAAGAAATGCTTGACCGTGGAGGTTCCTGATTTATGAACGTACCTCTCTCGAGGATACGCCTAACTGAGTTTAGGTTGATCAATCGAACTCTCGTTCTAGAATTGAAACCCCTAAAGCTCGCTTTATCGAAGTGAACCCCTCTATTGGATATAACTCCAATCCGGGAGATTTATGCCATCCTCTCTCGAGGAGTGCATTCAAATCTCTTTATCCTTAAAGTGATCGATTCGAACTCAAAACCTCTCGATTCTTTGACTACGAAAACAAGAATGAGATTATATATCGATAATATAATCTCAATCAATATAAATTCAAGGATAAATCTTAAGCGATCTAAATAAGAGAAAAAGAAGTTCTAAACTGAATTATGAATTATATTTTCCTTGGATCATCTCGGCCGAGTACTAATGAAATTTAGCTACTCATGGAGATGGAGGAATTGATGAAATACAAGAAGTGCATAATGAAGATTGAGAGTAGAATAAGAGTAAAAGTGTTATTTTATTTATCGAAAGGGAAATTACAACTAGGAAACAAGAAATTACAAACCTGAAATGAAAGTGCAAGCTAAGAAAGAAGATTACAAGCTTAAGAATAACAAAAGCAGTACAAGAAAATAAACTTGGAACTCCCAAAATTTGTCCCCAAACATCTGGAAAAGCTCCCTTTAAATAGCTGAATTTTTGGTGTTACACGCTCTTGGTCACTCCCGTGACCAAGGGCGTGTAAGGGGCGTGATCGAAGCGGCAGCGGAGAGGGCGCCTTCTGGAGTAATTGCGAGTGTTTCGGCCGTGTCACTCCCTAGGTCACGCCCGTGACCTGGGGCGTGTAATCTTGAAATCTGGCTGCTGGCGGGAAACTCTGGCGGGAGGAAGCGCGGGGCGAGTCACGCCCATGACCTGATGTCACACCCTTGGTCACGCCCATGACCTGGGGCGTGTAATTTTACTGACGTGGCAGCGTGCTCCTGATGCCTGTGGCGGGTCGTGGCCGTGACATTGGGTCACGCCCTTGGTCACGCCCGTGACCTGGGGCGTGTACTTGGCGAAATCTTCACGGAGCGTCCCCAGAGTGGCAGAAGCAGGTCTGGAGTATTTCGTAGGTTACACGCCCATGGTCACGCCCGTGACCTGGGGCGTGTAATTTTAACTTTTTGCTCGAAACAGCCCAGAAAACCTGAAAACACAAAATAAACTTAAGTTAGCTTATGAAATAACAATGGAAGGATTTATATGATAAAATTCCTAAAAATAACATAATTTTATATGAAAAACATAATAAACCTAAATTAAAAGATGAGTAAATAAATTACTCATCAAATACCCCCATACTTGCTCATTGCTCGTCCCGAGCAATCCATTTTCACAAGGGTAAGAAAAATTAATGCAAGATAGAATTATGAAGACTAGAGAGTAAAATGCGAAGTATTATGCTGGCATGTGTAGATATTTTAGTAAAAAGATGTTCTTGGCATAAATGCTAATTTATGAAATACTTCAAAAATGCATTATAATTATTTATCATTACTTTAAAAATGAGTCGACGGTCAATCAAAAAGTTATGTGAAGGGAGAAAATAGCGTGATTGCTGAGATTTAAATTACTAGATGTAGACGTTCGGGGTGGCCTCCAAAGAAATCCATCAATGTCGACGGCCATAGGCTTGCCCGTTTGCACTTTCTCCACTACACTTCGAACTAAATCGACTCTATGGATCTTTAGGACTTAAATTGGGTACATTTTAAGGCTTGGGTTTAAGGGTGAGGTAACAATGATAAACATGAAGGCGCATTCCACTTAAACACAATTTTTGAGCTAAAAGAAAATGATTGCCACCACAAAATAATGAAGCTTTACCCCCATACTCGCATTTTTTTCAAAGGGGAAACACTCTCATACTCTTTTATTTAAATCATGAATCTTCATAATTGGGATCATTCCAAGTATGCATGTACATACCTAGGTCGCATATCATTATGAGATTATTGCTTTTTGAGATTTAAACACATTTTTTTTTGAATTGATACCCATAATATTTTCATAGAATCGTACCCAAAAAGTTTTTAATTTAGCTCAAAATTTCAAAGTGTTCATTTGGGTTTTGGGCTATTTAGCTTTGGTGCCGAAATGATGAGGGTGGATCAAATAAAGGTGTAAGGCTCAAGTTTGTGTGAACAATGGTGGTAAATCTAGGTTAGGTACAAAGGCTCAAACTATCCAAAGAAATGCCTAAATCATTTCCGTAAAGTTAATTTGTCTAAAGCGCACATGTTTCGAAAATAGCTTGGGGCAAGTTCTAGACATCTAGAAAGGATACCCTTTTGTTCAATTCGAGTAATAGCTTTCTAACAATCTTCTACACACTCACCTAAACTACTTTTGGATAAGACCGGATTCGAATTTAAAAGTAAAATAAATTATTACTACGCAAATTAATAAAACATAATTTTAGATCTATGCCAAGAATTTAATTTTACACCAAAACTACTCAAAGACAAGCATATGACTAGGAGCACTACATGAGTCAACAATACTCTAAAGTTTCAACAACTATTCTAGCACAAAATTATTTTTAGTGCATATGAAAAACAGTCTACTTAGAACTTACAATTTAGCAAGTGGGAGTTTTGATGAATAAAAAGAACATTTTCTAATAGATTTTTTTTTGTGTTCTTGGACTTCCCAAGATCTGCCCGGTGAAGGGTTTGCAAGGTACTAGAGGCTATGATGGGAATTCAAGCCCAAAGCGTCCTTTCCAAGAAATTTAATTTCTAATTTTTATAAAAAAAAAAAATTTTGGTTTTTATTTTTCAAGTAAAACTATAAATAAAGCTATGCTACGCCCCCATACTTAAAATTAAACATTGTCCCCAATGTTTAAAACTAAGTATGAAAGATAGAACTAAAGAAAAACATGACATTAAAGAAAAAATCAAGATAAATTACTAAGGTGTAAAGAGGGCTTCCCTGAATGGTAGTCGGGGTTATTGGTTTAACACCTGCAGAGTTAAATTAGAAAAACAAACAAGAAAAGAAAGATAAAAATAAAGAGGTTAACATTGGGTTGCCTCCCAAGAGCGCTTTGTTTACCGTCGCGTAGCTTGACTAAGTGGTAATTTTAAAGATTATGGAAGTGAATGGTTTCGATGTTTCCGGGCGCTGGGTCGCCCGGGTGATATAATTTTAAGCGTTGTCCGTTGACTTTGAAAGAGCCTTTTTCCGGGTGCTCTATTAGCACCGTTCCGTATGGCCAAACTTCTTTAACTATGAAGGGACCGGACCATCGTGATTTTAATTTACCCAGAAAAAGCCTAAGTCTTGAATTAAATAATAGGACTAAGTCTCCCGGTGAAAAAGTTTTTGGATTTTTGATTTTTTTATCATGATAAAATTTTGTGCGCTCCTTATAAATCTTATTATTTTCATAGGCGTTTGCGCGCCACTCGTCTAATTCATTTAATTGTAGTTTTCTGTGCTCGGAGGCTAAGTTTAAATCCAAATTTAAAAGTTTTAGCGGCCAAAAGGCGCGATGTTCTAATTCCACCGGTAGATGACAAGATTTTCCATAGACTAATCGGTACGGTGTACATCCGATGGCGGTTTTGTACGCTGTCCGATATGCCCATAGAGCGTCGTCTAATTTTAGCGACCAATCCTTCCTATTAACGGACACAGTTTTTTCTAAAATTCTTTTAAGTTCACGGTTCACCACCTCCACTTGGCCATTTGCTTGTGGGTGGTAGGCGGTAGATAGCTTGTGGGTAACTCCATACTTTGCTAAAATTTTAGCAAGTTGGTTGTTACAAAAATGTGTGCCCCGATCACTAATTAGTGCTCGGGGTGTGCCAAATCGTGAAAATAATTTTTTTTAAAAATTTACGACGACTCTCGCGTCGTTGGTGGGAAAAGCTTGTGCTTCCGCCCACCTTGACACGTAATCGACCGCAACAAGGATATATTTATTATTAAAAGAGGAGGGTAAAGGACCTACGAAATCTATTCCCCAAAGATCAAAAATTTCGCATTCTAAAAAAATATTTTGGGGCATTTCGTCCCGGTTAGAAATGTTACCTGACCGTTGGCACCGATCACAATTACTCACGAAATTGTGAGCATCTTTGAATAAGGTGGGCCAATAGAAGCCCGACTCTAGCGTCTTTCTTGCGTTCCGATTCGCTTGATAATGGCCACCGGTTGGCCCTTCGTGGCAGTGCCGCAGAATTTGGGCGCCTTCCTCGCCCGAAATACACCTTCTTACCACTTGGTCCGCGCAGACACGAAATAAAAAGGGGTCCTCCCAAAAATAATTTTTCAAATCTGAAAAGAATTTCTTCTTTTGATGACTTGAAAAATCTTTTGGTAGGACCCGGGCCACTAAATAGTTGGCCAAATCCGCGTACCAAGGGGTGGAAGAAGTCGTTACCTTTTCGATGGCAAGGAGGCGCTCTTCAGGGAATTTGTCGTTAATTTCGGCTTCCACTAGTGTTCCTGTAGCCGGATTCTCCAACCGTGAGAGGTGGTCGGCCGCAACATTCTCCGCTCCCCTTTTGTCTTGGATCTCCAAATCGAATTCTTGTAGTAGGAGGATCCACCTTAGCAGTCGAGGCTTTGCATCTCCTTTTTGTAGTAAATACCGGAGAGCGGAGTGATCTGTAAAAACAATAGCTTTTGAAAGCGTTAAATATGATCGAAATTTATCAAACGCAAAAATTATAGCCAAAAATTCTTTCTCCGTTGTTGTATAATTTGCTTGTGCGGATGTTAGCGTTTTGCTTGCGTAATAGATTGGGTGAAAATGTTTATTCACCCGTTGGCCTAAAACTGCACCTACAGCAAAATCGCTAGCGTCGCACATGATTTCAAACGGAAGAGACCATATTGGCGCGATTAAAATCGGGGATTTGATTAGTTCATTTTTTATTTTATTAAATGCTTTTAAACATTCCTCATCAAAATTAAACGCGGATTCTTTTTCTAGGAGATGAGTTAGCGGTTTCGTAATTTTTGAGAAATCCTTTATAAACCGCCTATAAAAACCCGCATGTCCTAAAAAACTTCTAATAGATTTTATATTGGTAGGAGGGGGAAGTTTTTCTATGACCTCGATCTTGGCCCTATCGACCTCGATCCCCTTACTAGAAACTTTATGTCCGAGGACTAACCCCTCTCAGACCATAAAGTGGCACTTCTCCCAGTTGAGTGTCAAATTCGTGTCTTCGCATCGTTGAAGAACACGATCAAGATTATTTAGACAATTAGTGAAAGAATCGCCAAAAACAGAAAAATCATCCGTGAATACTTCCATGATGTCTTCGATAAGTTCATTAAAATTTGCCAACATACATCTTTGGAATGTAGCCGGCGCGTTGCAAAGTCCAAACGGCATTCTTCGATATGCGAAGGTGCCGAACGGACAAGTGAATGTGGTTTTCTCTTGGTCTTCGGGCGCAATTGGGATTTGAAAATATCCTGAAAGACCATCGAGAAAACAGTAGTGTGAGTGACCGGATAAGCGTTCTAAAATTTGGTCAATAAAGGGTAACGGAAAGTGATCTTTGCGGGTAGCATCATTTAATTTTCTATAATCGATGCATACTCGCCAACCCGTAAAAGTACGGGTCGGAATCAACTCATTATTTTCGTTGGTGATTACCGTTATTCCTCCCTTTTTAGGCACGACTTGCACTGGGCTAACCCAAGTGCTATCAGAGATTGGGTAAATAATTCCCGCATCTAATAATTTTATTATTTCGGCCTTAACGACGTTCTTCATATTTGGATTAAGCCGTCGTTGAGGCTGAATAGTACTGCGAGAATTATTTTCTAAATTAATTTTGTGCGTGCAAAAAGAGGGGTTAATCCCCTTGACGTCAGAAATTTGCCATGCAATTGCATGGCGGTGATTATTTAATATTTTTATTAATTCGGAAATTTCCGAATCGTTAAGCGCGGAAGATATTATTACGGGCAGTTTTGAATTTTTTTCTAAAAATATATATTTTAAATGTTCCGGCAATTATTTTAGTTCTAAACTCGGTGGCTCCTCGTAAGATGTTTTTATTTTAGAAATATTTAGGTTTACTTCTTCAAATTTGGTTGGCCGAGTTTTTTCTTCTAAACAAAATAAATTTGCAATTTCCGGATTTTCAAATAAAGGCGAAATTATTTCAGAAAACGACGTTATTTCCTCTTCAAAATTTGTTTCTAGGGTAAAACAAGAGTCGTCGTTTGGAAATGCATTTCTCATCGATTGATTTATATTAAAAATAACTTCTTCCTCCCCAACTCGTAGGAGAAGGTTTCCGTTACTTACATCAATTATAGCCCGAGCGGTGGCTAGGAAGGGCCGGCCGAGTATGAGTGGTACTTCGGCATCCTCTTCGATATCGAGGATGACAAAATCTACCGGAAAGATAAACTTGTCAACCTTCACTAGCACATCCTCAATGATCCCGATTGGATACTTTACGGATCGATCCGCTAGTTGGATGCTTATATTGGTTGGGCTTGGTGTGCCCAAACCAAGCTTCTTAAATAAGGAGAATGGCATAAGATTTATGCTCGCCCCTAGATCGGCCAAGGCATTTTTAATTATTAAATTTCCGAACAAACACGGGATGGAAAACCGTCCCGGATCACTTAATTTTTCCGGTAATTTATTAAGAACTATCACCGAACATTCTGCATTAAGAGAAATACGCGAAATATCTTCAAGTTTCTTTTTATTTGATAATAAATCCTTGAGATATTTCGCGTATTTAGGCATTTGAGAGAGTGCCTCGCAAAATGGTACATTAATTTGTATTTGTTTTAAAATATTTATAAAATTTTTATACTGCTCCTCGTTGCGCTCATTTTGTAATTTAGAAGGATACGGAATAGAAGGCGTTTGAATAATGCGCAGAGCTAAATCAGAAGAATTTAAATGCGGAGTTGGAGTTGAAACGTTTACCTTAGGCTCGGCCAAATTTGAACTTTTTACCTCCTTTCCGCTGCGGAGGGTTATAGCGTTGGCGCTCTCCCGTGGATTGGGCTCAGTATTGCCCGGTAGAGCTCCCTGCTGGCATTCGGAGAACATCTTGGCGAGTTGTCCAATCTGATTTTCTAGGCTTTTAATAGATCCGGAAAGGTTCCGGATATTGGCATCAGTAGAAGCGACGTATTTGGTGAAGACCTCTTCAAGTGAAGGGGCCTTTGGTGGTTGTGGTGGAGCGAATCCAGGAGGATTCACTTGTGGGGGGCGTTGAGCATTATTGGGGTTGCTCCATGAAAAATTCGGGTGGTTCCTTAAACCCGGATTATAATTATTAGGAAGATTATTATTATTTGGTTTAAAAGGAGGACGATAGGAGTTCCCCATATAATCAACTTGTTCTTGATTATAATTATAATTATTATTATTATAATAACTATTATTATTATGATTATTAGCCCCGTTAATGGCGGAGGAAGCAGATATCTCCGCCATTTGCTTAGTAAGCCATTCTACTTGATGTGCTAAATTCGGGGTGACCTCGACTTCAAAGAGTCCGGTCGGTTTGTTAGGACGCGACCGTGGCGCATTCCACTGATAAGCATTCATGGCCATCTCCTCAAAAAGCTCTTGAGCAGCTTCGGGGGTTTTGTTATTAAGCGTCCCCCCCGCGGCTACATCAATCATCTGCCTTCTTTGGAGATTCAAACCATTGTAGAATGTATGAACTTGTTGCCATACGGGCAAGGCATGGTGAGGACATCTCCGCAAAAGTTCCTTGAAGCGCTCCCATGTGTCGTAGAGAGACTCCGATTCTATTTGCATAAATGAGAGAATGTCCGTACGTAATTTAGCGGACTTTGCCGGAGGAAAATATTTCGTTAAGAATTTCTCCGTCATCTTGGCCCATGTAGTGATGGAACCTCTAGGAAGAGATCCCAACCACTGCTTGGCCTTAGTACGCAAAGAAAATGGAAATAAACGCAAACGAATGGCGTCATCGGTGACGCCATTAATTTTAAACGTGTCGCAAATTTCCAAAAAATTCAATAAATGTAAATTTGGATCTTCATCTGGTAACCCGTCAAAGATGACGGTTTGCTGTACCATTTGAATGATGCTAGTTTTGATTTCAAAATTATTATTTGCCACCGCTGGGCGAATAATACTTGATTGTGTTCCCTCCCAATTTGGCCTCGCATAATAGGACATAGTCCGTAGCGGAGCCTCATTATGGTCGGGGTCACCCATTATATCTTCGTTAGTTTCTCCGACTGACTCTTCGCGAATTACTGGTAGATCACTAAATCGGAGACGTCGCCGCAAGGTGCGCTCAATTTCCGGATCAAAACCAAATTCAAAATCAATTGAAGAGTTTCCTCGGGTCATAAACCAAAACAAAAGAAAAGAAGCGGGAAAAGAAAAAGGGAAAATAAGATTTTAGATAAATAAATTAATTTTTATTTAATTATATTTTATATATATTTTTTTAGAATTTTTTTATTATTAGGTGAATTAAAATTAGTCCTGGACTTCCCAAGATCTACCCGGTGAAGGGTTTGCAAGGTACTAGAGGCTATGATGGGAATTCAAACCCAAAGCGTCCTTTCCAGGAATTTAGTTGCACCTTAAAATTAAGAAAAAGAAAAAAAATAAAATTAATAGATATTTCGGTTTTCGAAATATCAACCGTGTCCCCGGCAACGGCGCCAAAAACTTGATTGCGCAAAACTATGCTTGCAAACGATAACGGCAAGTGTACCATATCGAATGTAGTATAGGTTATTGAAACAAGGTCATATTAGACTCGGGGCGGTTGAATACTCTTACTTCGGAAAATCTCTATTATTTTATCGAATAGAATTTGTGGTTGGTTGGTCGCGAAAAAAAAAGAGAAATAGCTTATTTAAATTAATGAAAAAGTTAGTACTCAACCTTGAATCACCTTGGAAAAAATAAATAAATAAAGAAATAAAACTTCTAATCCTCTTTAAAAGAAATGCTTGACCGCGGAGGTTCCTGATTTATGAACGTACCTCTCTCGAGGATACGCCTAACTGAGTTTAGGTTGATCAATCGAACTCTCGTTCTAGAATTGAAACCCCTAAAGCTCGCTTTATCGAAGTGAACCCCTCTATTGGATATAACTCCAATCCGGGAGATTTATGCCATCCTCTCTCGAGGAGTGCATTCAAATCTCTTTATCCTTAAAGTGATCGATTCGAACTCAAAACCACTCGATTCTTTGACTACGAAAACAAGATTGAGATCATATTTCCTTTTTCTTTCCTTGATGAAGAGGAAGATCCCTTTCGTCGAGTATCCTTTTGGAAGTATTTGCGGAATTTGTTCCTTCTTTCTGGATTCCTGATGAACTTCCAGAAGTTCTTCACCAGGAGACCTTCTTCATCTTTATCATCATCTTCGATGCTCTCCTTCTTTGACTTTAGTGCTAGCGCCTTTTTCTTTGGCTCTTTGTTGTATTCATCATGTTGAATCTGGAGTTCTACCTCATGGGTTTTGAGATTCCCAATAAGGTTCTCGATCTGGAGCGTTCTTAAGTTGTGCGACTCCGAGATGGCTGTCACCTTTGGATTGAACCTTGGAGGTAAGGAACGAAGAATTTTCCTCACCAAGTCCCCGTATGAGTAGGTCTTTCCAAGTGCCTTTGAAGCGTTGACGATCTTGGTGAAGCGGGTGTACATCGAGTTAATGTCCTCTTCGGTATCCATCCTGAATTTTTCATATTCAGATTCCAGTTCGAATAGCTTTGCATCTTTCACCTGCGATGTACCTTCATGAGTTACTTCCAATTGATTCCAAATATCATAAGCAGTTGTGCATGCAGAAATTCTATTGAAATCAGTCTTATTTAAAGCGCAATATAAAGGGTTCATTGCTTTAGCATTATTTTTACACCTTAGTTTATCATTGTCATCCCATTTATCTTTAGGTTTTGGTAATGTTGCCTCTCGCACTACAGTTGTAGGAGGAGAGTAACGAACTTCTACCATGTTCCATACTTCTACATCCATGGTCATAAGAAAACACATCATTCAATTTTTCCAGTAGTTAAAATCTGACCCAGTAAAGAGAGGTGGTCGACTAATCCCTTGACCCTCAGGAAAAGCGAGATCATGAGAAGCCATTATTCCCAGTTGTTAAGCCGATTGGAATAACCTAGCTCTGATACCACTTGTTGGATCGGTAGGTGCCCTTACAGGGGGGTGAATAAGGGTTTTAAAAACTTATAATATATTCTGAATAACTTTGAAAAAGCTTTGATTATTAAACTAGAGAAGATCAAGACAAATCAAGTGAAGTAAAAGTAAAGACATGATTTTATTAACTTGAGAAGCATGATTACAAAACTTGATCTCTTATCGAAGCTAGAAATCAAAGCTAATAGAAAGACTCTTTTTTTTTTCTATACCGACTCGTATCCCCACGAACCGGTTGGCTTTAGTCGATCCTTCCCCGGATACGGCCTCAAGCCGCTCTAGCCAACCCTTCCCCGGATATGGCCTCGAGCACCCCCTAGACCTACACCCGAGACCTAGTCGCCAACACGAGGCGAATTTCAGCCCTAAGTCCTACCCAGACCTAGTCGCCAACACGAGGCGAATTTACTAAACGATTACAGAAAAGATGTGAAATAAAAAGACAATAATTAAAACTCCCTCTTGATGAACTTCTGAAGTTGGAGACGAAGGTCCGCTGTAGAATAAGCATTGTAGAAGCGGACTTCGTTTGGATCCGGCGTGATGAGATTCTCCTTCAGAAGTTTGCAGAACTTTGGTAGGACATCAACTTTCGGCCATGGTAGCCTCTGGAATTCTAGCACTCTATCTCTCTCTCTAATCTCTGTGATGTCTGTCTGAAACAAGAGAAGAGGGGTCCTTTTTATAGCCTCAGCGCTAGCGCCTGCGCTAGTGGTACCGCCGATGGGATATTGGTGAGGAAAATCCTTAGGTCACTCCCTCCAAAGCTCAACCCAAAGTTTACCGCTATTTCTGAATCACATGATCTAAGACGGCTTCAAATTGAGAGCCTCAGTGGGAACCTCAAAACCCATGAGGTTGAACTCAAAATCCAAGAAGAAGAATACAATAAAGAGCCAAAGAAGAAAGCCTTGGCACTGAAGTCAAGGAATGAGGATGACAACGACGACGAGGGCGAGGAGAGCCCTTTTTGTGAAAAATTTCACAAAGTTCATGAAGAAACTGGAAAGAAGGAATGCTTTTCGTAAGTTTTTTCGAAAAGGTTCATCATCTAAAAGAGAGAAAAAGGAGAAATCAAGCAACTACGACGAGCGGCCTCCCCTGAGTGCTTCCACTGCAAGAAGACCGGGCATATATGAAGCCAGTGCCCAAAATACCTAAAAGAGCAAAAAGAAAAGCGGCACAACGAGAAAGAAAATAAGAAGGTTCTGAAGGCTGCAACATGGGATGACTCTTCATCTGAAAGCTCAAGCGGGTCTACTTCAAGCGACGATGATGAGGAAAATTTTTGCCTCATGGGTAAAAGCCATGAATCTTCGGATGATGATTGTTGTGTCCAAAGAGAAGGAGGTACTTCCTACTACTTATGATGATATTTATATTGAATATATGAAAACATGCCAATATTTTAATAAAAGTCTAAAAGATCTTGATCTTTAAAAAACTGAAAAAAAAAATTATTGTAAAACAAAATCAAAAGTTAAATAAGGAAGTGAAATCATTGAGAAAAGAGATAGGGTCTTGCCAAGAAAATAATCATTACTTGGCAAGGGTAAAAGAACTAGAAAATAATCTTTTTGAGGCTCTCTCAAATAATGAATCTCTTACAAAACAAAAGGGATACTTAGAAAGAATTTTAAAAACCTCCCTTTCTCAAATTGAACATGGAAAGAAAATTTTTGCAAATAGGTGCGGAAACAAAATAAATGAAAACACTCTCTTAAAAGCCCGGATCCATGATTTAAACATAGCCATAGAAAAATTTGGGGTTGGCCAAAAGACTCTTGATAAGATTTTGGCAAACCAAAGGCATGGAAGTGTTAAATATGGGCTTGGGTATGGATCTGGAGGCTACCACCTGGCAGTTCCTCTTACCGCTGGCAGTAGTAACAGATTAAATAAATCGTTTAAAAAACCTATACTATTTTCTTTTGGTTCCCCATCTTGCAGCAAGAGTCCACAGAAAAATTTGAAAAAGGTCTCAACCCCTTTTGTGTCTTGTGCTAAGTGCATTCACTTTGGACACACCATGGAATCTTGTAGGATGAAGGTACAATGTGTGTTCAAGCAAATCTGGGTGCCTAAGGTTTCCACCTACTCTATGGGAGAAACCTCTTGGGTATCCGGATCTTTACTCTCATCTTATTTTTAGGTATGTTGGCAGTCTAAGGAAAAGGAGGACATGTGGTACTTGGACTCGGGATGCTCCAAACACATGACAGTCGGCAAAACAAAGTTCCTTAGCCTCACAAAGAAGAAAGGTGGAATGGTCACATTTGGCGACAATGGAAAGGGAAGAATCTTAGGCATCGGTACAGTGGGTAATGATTCTTTCTATATTACAAATGTCTTATATGTTGAAGGCTTAAAACATAACTTAATCTCTATTAGTCAACTGTGTGATAAAGGTTTTAATGTTTTATTTGAGTCTTCCACAAACTTGTGTAAAATTATAGATCCTAAGACTAATGATATTGTACTAATTGTACCAAGAACTCACATTGTCTACTTGATTGCCTTTTATGATCTTTCACGTGCATCATTAAATGTCTAATCTCAAAAAATGAAGAACTTGAATTATGGCAGGCGTCTTGGTCACTCCAGCACCAAGTTGATTTTAAAATTATCAAAAAATAAAATAATAAGAGGTTTACCAATGCTTAACCGAAACTTATCCTCATTACTCGCCATGCCAAAAAGAAAAATTTTCTAAAACTTCATTCAAAAAAAAAAAACTGAAATGTCTACCACTAGACCTCTTCAACTAATTCACTTGTATTTATTTGGACCAATTAGCACGTGTAGTCTAGGAGGTAGAAAGTATACCTTTGTGTTGATTGATGATTATTCTAGATTTACATGGACTTTATTTATTACCTCCAAATTCGATGAGTTTTCTGAATTTACAAAATTATGTAATCGCATTCAAAATGAGTTAGATTTAAAAATAAAATGCATCCGCTCGGATCATGGAGGGGAATTTAAAAATGAAAATGTCACTACTTTCTGTAATAATCTAGGCATCAAACATGAATTTTTCGCTCCACACACCCCCCCAACAAAATGGTGTGGTGGAGAAGAAAAATATAACCCCTCAAGAACTTTCACGCACTATGCTATCTGAGTATGGGTTGCCTAGATCTTCTTGGGCCGAAGCGGTAAATACTTCATGTTATGTAATAAATCGAGTCATGCTTCACCCGATTCTAAAATTAACACCTTATGAACTATATTATCAAAAGAAACCAAATGTGTCTTGATTTCATGTTTTTGGGTGTAAATGTTATGTCTTAAACACCAAAGATGCATTAGCAAAATTTGATGAAAAATGTGATTAAGGAATTTTTCTTGGATACTCATCCACTAGTAAAGCATATGGGATATATAATAAAAATTCTAAAATGGTGGAAGAGTCAGTTCATGTTAGATTTGATGAACTTGTTCCATATGTAAATTCTACTATTGTTGGAAAAGAAGAGGAACCTCTTTCACCCTTGGAGGATGAGGAAAATGATCCACTTGGAGTTGATAAAGAAAAAGAGGTGGTGCAAGACAATTTTGTACCTCCAAGCATGCTCAGATTTATAAAAGATTATCTAAGGGAGCATAACATTGGAGAACCGTCAAGAGGGGTAACGACACGTGCTTCAATTTATGAATACTTTTCAAACTTATGCTTTGTTTCTGAAATTGAACCCAAAAACATTTCTACCGCTTTAAATGATGAGTTTTGGCTTATTGCTATGAATGAAGAATTAAATCAATTTGAATGAAATATGGTTTGGAAGTTAGTAGAAAGACCATCTAATCACCCGGTTATTGGTGTAAAATGGATATTTAAAAATAAATTAGATGGCGATTCTAGAATCACTAGGAACAAGGCTAGACTTGTAGCACAAGGATACTCACAAATCGAGGGGGTAGATTTTGATGAAACATTTGCACCCATTGTTCGCCTAGAATCTATTAGAATCTTTCTTGCTTTTGTGAGTTTTAAGAAGTTTAAATTATTTCAAATGGATGTAAAAAGTGCCTTCTTAAACAGGATAATTAAAGAAGAAGTCTATGTTGAACAGCCCCCTAGTTTTATAGATGAAAATTTTCCTAATCATATCTATAGATTAGAATTTTCCTAATCATATCTATAGATTAGAAAAAGTACTTTATGGTTTAAAGCAAGCGCCTCGCGCTTGGTATGAACGCTTAACATCTTTTTTATTAAAGTACGATTATAAAATGGGTAGTGTCGATAACACACTCTTTATTAAGCATATAAATAATGATTTAATCATTTTACAAATTTATGTTGATGACATTATCTTTGGAGCCACTAATGAAGAGTTGTGTAATGAAGTAGTACAAGTAATGCAAAATGAATTTGAGATGAGCTTAGTTGGAGAACTCACATATTTCATAGGTTTTCAAATCACACAAAGAAATGATGGAATCTTTATTTGTCAAACCAAGTATGTACATGATATGCTAAAACTTTTTGGATTTAAAAATTTAAAATTAGCTAGCACACCAATGAGCGCATCACTAAAATTAGAAAAAGATGAAGCTGAAATATCAATTGATCAAACCTTGTATGGAGGAATGATTGGATCTGTGTTGTACTTAAATGCTTCTAGACCCAACATTACTTTGTCGTATGTTTATGCGCTAGATTTCAAGCTAATCCACAAGAGTCACATTTAAAAGCGGTAAAATGAATTTTTAGATATTTAATTTAAACATCTAGATTAGGATTATGGTATCCAAACAGTGATTCTCTTATTTTACATGGTTTTTCTGATCTGAACGGGATGTCCACTAGATAGGAAAAATGTACACTAGTGGCACATGTCATTTCTTAGGCCCTTCACTAGTTGCATGGTCAAGTAGACAACAAAATTCGGTTCCTCTCTCCACTACAGAGGCCGAATATATTGCACTAGAAAGTTGTTGTGCATAAGCATTATGGATGACTCAAATCCTAGAAGGCTTCAGAATTCATCTAACCAATATTGAATTAAAATGTGACAATAAGAGTGATATTGACCTAACAAATAACCATGTGCCTCACTCAAGATCCAAACATATAGACGTAAGACATCATTTCATTAGGGATCACATAGAAAAGGAACAAGTTCATGTAAACTTTATTGGAATGGAATCTCAACTTGCGGACATTTTTACTTAGACTAGAATTATGGGTTTTTGACATCTTAACTTAAAAATGATAAAACTTGCATGTTGTGTGTATGTTTGTCTGATTTCTTGGCTCCACTACATAGCCCTTACTCTAAACAAACATAATTAGGCAAAAAATTTCAAAAATTATACATTTTTCTAGAAAACACTACTTATGTTACTATCGCGCAATGTTAGATTGTTAGCGTTGGCGGTAGTATAAAATCCTATGTTTTATTAACTATTTTTCAAATTATGCACTTATGTTTAATTTTTTTGGTACTCTTTAAATAATTAAAACAAAAAAATGAAAAACTAATCAAAATCGATCAAAAACAAGTTTTTTTTTATTTAAAAATCAAATACAAAATTTCAAAGAACAAAAATATATTTTCTTACTGTTTCTAAGTGTTTACTATTTTGTATTTCTTATTAAAAAATAAAAATTATAAAAACTGATTACTAATCATTGAAATGCTTCAAGGATGATTAGGTTTATCTTTTCAAGATTGAAATACAATGTTAAATTCTAACTTCAAGTATCTTAATACATTATTTTGTGTCATGCTGTGAACATTATCTTGTAATGTACAATGAAATTGATTATAGGAATCATGTGTAGAATTGCTTAACATGCCTCTATGTATGAGTAATGTTTTATATTGGATAATGATTTACTCACTCACCTCTTTGATAATCTACATGTGAATTTAATCTTACTCTTACATGATTGTGTAGTGTAACTTAACATTATTAGATGTGTGATTAGTTTACCTACACCTGATAAAAATCTATTTTCATGCACACATTCTTTTTTTGAAGAAGTATGGTTTTTAATCCAAAAAACTCTTATGTTTGCAAATACAAGTGAATTCGGAGAACTTTGTCACAAACAAAAATTTAAATGAATACATGACAAAGATAACTCCACCAAGCATTACTCACCCTCCTAATAAGTCTTAATGAGCATTGTGAGGTTGAGCACCTTGGAGACAATTGTAAAGTGTCTTGTGCAAATCATTTTTATACACTACTTCTTCTTGTACACCGGATCACAAAGAAAAGATAAAATCTATGTGATCCCCCCAAGCACTACTTTGCACCCTAATAAGTCTTAATGAGCATTTGTGTGTATAGCACCTTGGGTGTTGTACTATTTTTATGTGCATTAAAATAAAATCTAGCTATATGGGTGGAAGTAATTCTAAAAACGCATTTCAATAATGTTGTGTTTATTCCATTATACATGTCCTATGTTTTGATCAAATCATTTGTGCACTCTTATCAAAAATACTACTTGTGCACATCATTATCTCTTATAAAACATTTACTCATGAGTATTGGACCTTAAAGCATATTTACATGTCTTTTCTATAATTTTTAGTAAATGCACTAGATAACTTTGCCTGATTTCTACAATGTACAAGTATACTTGAATTGTGAATTTAGAACATTGTAGTTTTCTATATTGTCTTGATAAAATAAAATCATGCTTGAATTATTGTATACCAAAAGCATATCATGGATTTCAAACTCAAAACATCTTCTTTCAAACACTAACACTTATTTATTATGCTTGCAAACTTCAAAAAGGATGATTAGTTTAAAAGTATTTGAACTTATCTTCCTCTATGCCTTGTATGCACACTCTTGCCTATATACTCTTTAAACAAGTGATATTGTATTTTGATAACAAATGATATTTTGATCTTGGACTTAAATTGCTAAAACATCTATTTTTCATTAACACAAAACTCTTACTCATTTACTGTGCTTCAAACTCCCATAAAGATGTTTATTTATCTTGAATCACGCTTTCCAGTATCTTTTCTACTTGTATGCTCGATCATGAATATTTTTCTTACCCAACAAGTAATATTGACTCCCTATATAATGATACTCATTCTTACTCCAAACTTCCTACAAAAGGAGGAGAATATCTAAGTAATTTGAATTCCATCCTTTACTCATTCACCATGCAGTATCATTAAGTCATAAATCATTGTCATGCTCTATCCCTTCTCTCCACCCTCTTTTGATAATACCAAAAGGGGGAGAATAACTTTGAACGAAATTCACACTTAAGGGGAGCAAAATACATAGGATGCTTTAATTTAGGGGGAGCACATATAATAGGGGGAGCATCAATATAGGGTGAGCATATTCGTACTATCACGCCTATCCTTCGCTATAAACGCATTTCTTATTGTTAAATGCTTTCTTTCTAAGAGAATTTGGTATTATCAAAAGGGGGAGTTAGTTGGAACATGCCTTCCACATCTCTTGGTTTGAGAATAAAAAATCCCATTGTATTTGATTATACTTGCCATGTGTTTATAGTATGCAGGAACTTCTACCTTCAAGCCTCTATGACTACGAGAAAGAAAGATGAAGAATTCCCTACCAGGTCAAAGCTCTGGTGTTAGCGCGGCGCATTAACGCTACTGCTGGTGGTAGCGTGTGCATATTTGGAAACTTTATCGAAAAGGAAACATTCGTCGATAAAGGAAGGTTGTCCAGACTGAATATGACAACTCTTATCGTGGAGCATTAAGGCTAACGTCCAGCACTAACTTATGGAAGTCATGCGATCACGGTGTTGATTGGGGAGAAGAAAAGGAAGGAGATCTGATGGCTGGGAATGATATATACTAACACAGAGCGTTAGCATTACCGCGGCGCAATAGGAGGGGATACCAATTCTGGAGCCAGAAGGTTGCCAAAAATGGCTCGATCTGCATGCCAAAATGTTGCCTAAAGAGGCTACCGCTCGGCGGTAGCACTATCATTGGATCTAGGATCTTAACCTATTTAAAGAGCATTCTGCCTCTATTTTGATCGGCTGATTTGAGATGATATTGAAGCCACGACTCCTATATTTGTGAGAGTCTCCTCTTTGTAAGCCAAGAGAACTCCGTCAACGTTCATGAACGCTAAGGACTTGAAGAAATATCAACCATGCTGACTTCATCTTCAAGTTCATCCTTTGAGGGAGTTTCTTTGATGTTTTAGTTTTAATTATTTGTAACCTTTATACTTTTATCGGTAGAGAAATTTGCCACATGGTTGGCGACTAGGGCCTTGCGAGGACTAGGGAGAAATCGCCTCTTGGGTGTGGCGACTAGGTCTAGGGTTAGATCTAGGGGTGGATCGAGGCCTCATCTTGGGAGAGATAGGCTAGAGCCAACCGGTCCTTGGGAGAAGGGTCAGTATAGAAAACCAAAAAGGATTTCGCATACACCTCAATCTCAAGCGTCATTGGGATAAGTTTTTGTAATATTTTTTCAAGCAATAATATTATCTTTATTTCTATAATATTGTCTTGCAACTTTTTATCATTGAAATCTAAGCGAAAAGGGGGTTCTTTGTCACTAACTCCATGCGGTAATGCTACCACAGGTGGTAGCAACATAGTTCACTTTTGTCATGCCAAATACAGCCCACTTTCAATAAAAACCTACTGCAGTATTTAAACTGAGTTATTTTTTATGAACACTATCAACCTATTTGAATAAAGTCAATTAAGTTCAAGAGTTCTTAAAACCCTTATTCAAACCCCCCCCCCCCCCCCCCCCCCCCCCCTTTAAGAGCACCTACAGATCCAACAGTCTCCGCTCCAAGTGTGCGACAATTCTTCCCCTTCATATGTCTGGAGACGATAAGCTCTATTTTTGAGTACCTCTTTTACGATGAATGGTGCCCAATTTGGATTGAGCTTTCCAACTAAGCCAGATCTTGCTGCTGCATCCACCTTCTTGAGGACTAGATCGCCAACCTCAAATTCTGTAACTCTGGTATTTTTATCAAAATATTTGGCCATTCTTCTTTTCAATTCTTCTTGCTTGATTGTTGTCATATTTCTCAGCTCTTCAATAAGATCGAGATTGCATCTTAACTCTTTGTTGATACAAAAAATGTACCAAGTCCACATTTGCTCAAGCTGAAGAATGAGGGGGTAATTGTTGAGCAGTCGGTTACTTTGAGCCATGAGTGAAGGAGTTAAAGAGGGAGAAATTAAATGGCCTCAATTAAATGGCGAGACCAGATCTACACACCGCGACGAATGCCTCTCTTGCGGCAGGCAATGCTACTGATATAAAGTTTGTATAACAACTGAGATTACATTAAGAAGCAAAGAAAAAAACTGGCGATCAAGAAAGAGGTTGCTGGGATCGACAGAAGATGAAGGAGACCGCATGGCAGGGGGAGACTGCCAGGTTGCCATATTCTGAAAACTTGAGACTGCTTAAGTCACAAGTCGAGGGCTGGAAACTACCAGAAGTCCCATTTCTGAGTACCCCTCCCCTCTAGTTATAAATGTCAAAGCTTGCCCAAACAAGCAGGTTTATGAATCACGGGCTGCCCGAACTTGCTGAGATCACCTGTTTGGATCACCGGGACCACTGAGATCGTCAGAGATATGATACTGCCTGGGACATGTTGGGATTGCAAGGCAAGCTGTGACCGCTGGGCAAGCTAAGACCACCGGGCAAACTGAGACCGTCGGGCAGGTTGATATTGTCGGGCATGCTGAGACCACCGGGCAGGCTGAGACCGTCGGGCAGGCTGAGACCGTCGGGCAGGCTGAGACCGCCAGGCAGGCTGAGACCGCCAGGTAGGATGAGACCGCCAGGAAGGCTGAGACTGCCGGGTAGGCTGAGACCACTGGGTAGGCTGAGATCACCCGTGATGCTGAGACCGCCTGATACACTGAGACCACTGGGTACAATAAGACTACTCAGTACACTGAGACCGCCCGGTACACTAAGACCGCACATGCTGCTTTGGTCGCCTTGGATGGATCGCCGATTTCTCAGTAAACACGATCCCCTTATCTATCATGACGGAACATGTGCAAAAAGAGTGTGAGTACCTGAAGACAAAACTCACGAGCACCTACTCATCTCTACAAAAGGGTATTCAAAATAAGTATAAAAGAAACATATTATGTGAGTACCTGAAGAGAACACGCAAACACCTGTTTCTATCTGCAAAAAAGATAAAGAACGGGTATATAAAATATAATATGTGGGTACCTGAAGGAAACTCGCGAGCACATGCTTATCTCTTCAAAAAGAACAGTCAAAGGTGGTATAAAAGAAACACATTATGTGAGTACCTGAAGAGAACTCGCGAACACCTACTTATCTCTGCAAAAGAGTAGTCAAGGCAGATATAAAAGAAACATATTATGTGAGTACCTGAAAAGAACTTGCGAGCACCTGCTTCTATCTGCAAAATATATGAAGAATAAGTATATGAAAATATAATACGCGAGTACCTAAAGGAGAACTCGCGAACACCTATTTCTATCTGCAAAAATATATAAGAATAGGTATATGAAAATATAATACGTGAGTACCTAAAGGAGAACTAGCAAACACTTGTTTCAATCTACAAAAAGATATAAGAACAGGTATATAAAAATATAATACGGGAGTACCTAAAGGAGAACTCGTGAACACTTGTTTCTATCTGCAAAAGGATATAAGAACGGGTATATGAAAATATAATACGCGAGTACGTGAAGGAGAACTAGTGAACACCTATTTCTATCTGCAAAAGGATATATGAACTGGTATATGAAAATATAATATGCGAGTACCTGAAGGAGAACTCGCGAACACCTGTTCTATCTGCAAAAAGATATAAGAACAGGTATATAAAAAAATATTATGCGAGTACCTGAAGGAGAACTACCGAACACCAGTTTCTATCTGCAAAAGATATGAAGAACATGTATATGAAAATATAATACGCGTGTACCTAAAGGAGAACTCACGAACACCTGTTTCTATATGCAAAAAGATATAAGAACAGGTATATGTAAATATAATACGCGAGTACCTGAAGGAGAACTCGCGAACACCTATTTCTATCTGCAAAAAGATATAAGAATAGGTATATGAAAATATAATATGTGAGTACCTAAAAGAGAACTCGCAAACACCTATTTCTATCTGTAAAAGGATATAAGAACAGGTATATGAAAATATAATGTGCGAGTACTTGAAGGAGAACTCGCGAACACCTATTTCTATCTACAAAAGGATATAAGAACAGGTATATGAAAAATATAATACGCGAGTACCTGAAGGAGAACTCTCGAACACCTATTTCTATCTGCAAAAGATATGAAGAACAGGTATATGAAAATATAATATGCGAGTACCTAAAAGAACTTGTGAACACCTATTTCTATCTGCAAAAGATATAAGAACGGGTATATAAAAAATATAATACGCGAGTACTTGAAGGAGAACTCTCAAACACATGTTTCTATCTGCAAAAGATATGAAGAACATGTATATGAAAGTATAATAAAAATATGTCCGGTACCTGAGACAACTTGCTGATACTTATTTTTATTCACCTTTGAAGTGTATAAGAAAGAACATCTCATTTACAGAGGGGAATATGAACGCTTATTCACAATCACTTGTTTTGATGTTGATGAAATAATATTTCTATGTGAATAGATAAGGCAGTACCCATGTTTGTGAAAAGAGGAGATAATATTCTGATAACCTCATATTCACATACTCTAGAGCAATGAGTGTGAAGTTAATATGGCTAGATAATTTTTGACTTGCCGATAATAATGTTGCTAATGATATTAAGTCAACTGATGCCCAACTCCGTATATGATTTGAGAAATCTGAAGTCATAAATAGATTAACCATGAAATCTAGAAATCTAGAAATCCAGGAATCCTGACATGATGCATATGGGATTTTATGGTACCTGGAATATTAATATCAACAAATAATTGCCTAGCTATTTGGTTGTATATTTGTATACATACTAAAGTTAGTCTATTTCTCTTGCAAGTAACATCACATCAACATAACATCAGTTGTTAGTAATCTATCACAATCAATCCATTATCAAATGGAATCATCTATATTCAAGCAAAGCAAGTCGATTAACTTGACAAAATGTCATGACAATTAATGACAATCATCACAGAGCAACTGTTGTTAAGGGAAAGTTCACCTAGATGGGGGGGGGGGGGGGGGGGGGGGGTAGGGGATCTGGGTTCTTTTGAAAATATTTGCGCGAGTTTCGAATATTCAAGCAGAGCACAAAAATATCGCACAGATAAACACAGATAAAGCGCAGCAGATGACACAAGATCTATAGAGGTTCCTCAAGACTGGGTGTCTTGAGTAGTCCTCTGTCCCTCTGCGCCTACCTAGCAGTGTGCTAGGATCAGCAAACTCCACAAAAAACTTTAGGCCCTCAAACCTTACACCATGGACCCATAAGTCCTACAGCCTAGGCACGCAAGCCCCTACTACACTCGAGCCCGCAAGCTCGACACTCAGGCCCTTAAGCCCTACACAACACAGACCCATAAGTCCTGTGCCTACAGCCTATGCCCGCAAGCCCCTACTGCGCCCGAGCCCTCAAGCTCGACAAGATCGGACCCACAAGTCCACAACCCTGGCCCTCAAGCCTCACAGCTCTCCAGCCCTCAAGCTAGACGGTGTCAGACCCGCAAGTCCACTGCCCTGGCCCCCAAGCCTCCCAGCTCTCCAGCCCTCAAGCTAGATGGTGTCGGACCCCCAAGTCCACTTCCCTGGCCCTCAAGCCTCACAGCTCTCCAGCCCTCAAGCTAGACTGTGTCGGACCCGCAAGTCCACTGCCCTGGCCCTCAAGCATCACAGCTCTCCAGCCCTCAAGCTAGACAAATAGGCCTGCAAGCCTTACAAGAAATTATAGTGTAAACGACTGCTTCTTCTGCCGGATGAAGATCGGCAACTTTAGTCTGATGAAGATCGACTTCTTAAGGTTGAAGAAGATTTTCCTGATTCAGATCTTGAACGCACAGTTCTTCTTTAATATTCTTTTAGCCTGATGAGGATTGGCTTCTTATCAGTCGATGAAGATGACTGCTTCTTCTTTTTCTTTCTTTCTTTCTTGCGCCTCTTTTTCTGTTTTATTCATTGTATGCGCAAGTTCTTTTTGATTGATCGATCGATTCTTACATTAGGGTAACCTCTTATCTCTTTTATAAGACTGTGAGGATCCCAACGGTCTTTTGGAAAAGTTCCTTAAGTGTCAGACGCCCATTCCTTAAAAGCATGCGCTGATTGGACAATTAAGCGGCGGCATTAAATGCTGACAGCGCGTCCGCAACATTTGAATCTCTCTCGATGATATTTCCATTGTTGCGACGACATGGATAATATCTCGACGACAGGACTTTGTCGATGCCTTGAACTTTGGTAGACTTTCAATTCTTCTTGCTTCTGCCTTTGATGCTGGTATCTCGACGATATGAGACATTCTAGTTCTTCTGCATATACGACGATATGATATCTCTGACTGCATCATCGTGATCTTCTTTCTTGCATATTGTCGTCGTAATCATGTTGTTCTCTCGAAAACATGAGCGATAACATGTCGACAGATCATACTTTAGCAACTGCTTGTCTTCAGTTGTCCTTCTTCAGTCTTCTCGACGACATGCCTTCTTTACGACGATGTTCACCGCCATTAGTCATACTTAGCCTTTTCATCGACAAGGCTTCTTATCAATGATGTATGTTCTTCTTTGACATTCTCGACGATACAGTTTTTTATCGACGATCTCTTCGACACTGATCTTCTCTTTGTCTTTTCAACGACAAGGCTTCTTTATCTTCTCTACGACAAGGCCACTTTGGTGATGTCGACGATACCACGTCTTCTGGACGACATTTCTTCCTTTTGTCTTCATTCTTCTCTGCATTCGACGAACGGTAATCTGCGTTCGACGAACGGCAATCTTCGTTCGACGAACGGCATTCTGCGTTCGATGAGCTTCATTCTTCTGTCCCATCTCTGCGTTCGATGAACTCCATTCTGCGTTCGACGAACAGCATTCTGCATTCGACGATCTTCCTTCTACGTTCGACGATCATTCTTCTGTGTTCGACGAACAGCATTCTTCGTTCGACGAACTCACCAAGTCTCAGCTTTTCTTTGCCCATCATTATGACGACAAGCATACTTTGTCGATGACATCTCCTTCTTCTTGATGACATACCTTTAACTTCCTGAGACTATGATCAAGAGAGGTGATCAAATACAAAGTGAAGTTTTCTTGACTTGGTGACTTCTTCAAATCAGGAATCTTGTGGGCAAGATTCCCAACAATCTCCCCCTATTTGAAGAAGTCAGAATCTCAATTCAAGACTACATTCACTTGACAATAAATGTTATAATCTTAAATGTCAAATGACCGATTTTACTTATCTTTTGCTTCTCTTCTGAGTACATCAAGCTTGTAGCTCCCCCTTGATTTGATGTCTCTTCTTTGGTGGCTCCCCCTACTTCTTTGCTCCCCCTATCTTTGAGGTCTACTTTGCTCCCCCTATCTTTGAGGTCTTCTTGAGCATGTTGATACAATTTCTCCCCCTTTCTGACTTCTTTTCTGCAGCTCTCCTTTAGGTAGTGATGAGTCCTCATCATATACACATATTTGGACTCATCCTGGCCATTTTTCCATTCATTCTATTGCACTTTAGCTCCATTTTAGCTCATAATTATCACTCTCCGCTAGGTGCACATCTTGGCCCGTTTTTGGTGTTGTTTCTTGTTTTTCATCTCTAGTAGTTTTCATGCATCGTTAAGTGCCACCTTCTGTGGCCAGACTGGTGTCGTATGCTGGAACAGGAGTCGTGCAGGTGTTCCCGGTACAATTCTGTACAGGAACACTGCGCACGATCACTGGCTCCTTCGCGCACGACCACTGGTCGTGCGCCTCTACTCGTGCGCCTCTACTCGTGCGCACTTAACGCCCATTTCATGAGTTCTGTCTGGCTTATCGCACGACCACTTATGACAGTGCACACGACCACTGGTCGTGCGCCCCTGATCGTGCAAACTTTGTATTTTATAATTTTCTTCCCTTGCAGGCTCCGTCCAGTCAGGCGCACGATCACAGGATTCTAGTGCGCACGACCACTGGTCGTGCGCCAACGACCGTGCGCGCTGTTCAGTCCAGCGCCTATAAATTGCCCTGCTCGCGATTTTAGGTCGAATCCCCATTTTCTGCCGCCGTTTTCTCGCTCCAGGGCTCCGATTTCTCCCCTCCACCGTCGCCCACCATATAGAGGTGCTCCGGGCTTGTTCTTCACGCCAATCTGGAGCCGGAGTCTCCACTCGGCCTCCTCCTTCATCCAAGTGCTTCAAGAAAGGTTTAGCCGCCATCGCCATCAAGCAAGAGGAAGTTTGCAACCTCTACCGGATCGTGACACGAAGAAGACGGGCTCATTGGAGAGTAGTGACAGCTCTCTCTACCCCGGACGTAGTTGCGGACCGAGCTTGGACACGGATTGACAACCCGGTGATTCCAACCGAGAATCTACAACGAGCCTTCGGATTCGGTCGATTTCTTGCTTTGTTCTTTTCTTATTGATGTGTGTATTGCTAGATCTAATCATGATGATGAAGTGGCACTTGAATTAGTTATATTTACATATATCTTTCATGTCTATGTGATTGTGTAATTTATCTATTTGAGTTGCTTGAGGTGCGCCGCCGTCCATTTCCATTCCGCCGCCGTGTTCGTTGCCGCACTAGCAATTGCTAGTGGCGTGCTTGTCGAAGAGGTGCTTGCGACCCTCATTCCGCCGTTCTCTCCATTCCATTCCGTTAGCCTACTCGCCCATCCGCCTACCGAAGCGTGGCATCGCGGCCCGTACTCCATCCCGCCTAACGAAGCAGCGCGCTCAAGGCCTGCATAGTTCGATCCGCTTGCCTACTCGTCCATCCGCCCTTGCGACGCAGTGCGCTCAAGGCCTGCCTATTCTCCATTCCGCCAAGCGAAGCTTTGCATAGCGGCATTGCATAGGAGTAGTTATAGTATTTTCTCTTTATTTTTCACAACCCAAATCAACCCCCGTGTTCGCAATTCATCCGACCCAAAGGACTTCGGTCTCAAGTCCTTCCTCGAACGTTAACTCCACCTTACTGTGTTCCTTGAGAGATTCGATACTTGGGGATTTACTTCCTCATATTATTACTTGACAACGACCGGTTCACTGCCGTTCGGATCGCAGTCTCGCTACCGCCTATAGCGGTGTACAGGATTTGCGCATCAAGTTTTTGGCGCCGTTGCCGGGGAACACAGTCGTGTGAGTTTTCTGGAGAGGGAGAATCTGAGAGAGAAGCCCTTCCATTTGTTTATCGCATCTTTTATTTTATTTCTGTTCTCTTTATTCCATTTTCCTGTTTTAACTAGGTTGCTTTAGTAAATTTTGTTAGGTGTGGTATTTCGCACAATAGTGTCCTTCATTTTGAATCGTTTTATCTTCACACTATGTGGGCACATCTAAATATCCGTTGCCGTTGGTGTGGAGCTACTTCCCACTCTAGTGATGAATGCCCTACGGAGAACAGTAGGCATAATTCTTATAGCCCAGCATATGGAGCACCGACTTCGTCGGGTACTCCATATGGTGCGCGTAAGTCTTATGGCTACTCTGCTGAGCCTTTACCGTCATACTTCTTTTCGGCTTCAGCCCCCGCTGTGCCAAAGAAGCCCGCAAGGCAGTGCCAGTTTTGTCGAAGCACTGATCATGTCTTGAAGGACTGTGCCGAGTATCTTCGCCAATTGGACGAGGACGACGAGCCGGATATCCGGATCGTTCCAACTCCTAACTTTGGCGGCACACCTTCAACATCCGGTTATGTGTCTTTGTCACCTTCACATATTGAAGGGTATGGCATGGACACGGTCACCGGATGTGCGGCTGATCTATGCACCGACATTGCTGAGCCTATTCTCCATGTGCATCCACCACCTCTAGTGGATTCGATTCTTTGTGAGGAATCGGTGCTCGACTTTTATCCGAGCACTACTCCTCCCCCTGTTGTGCATACTATACTCGTCTCCGACGACATTGTTGATGATGTGTCGCAGGAGGAGGTGGTTGATCTTAGTATTGTGACTACTCTTATGGAGGAGGACAACCTTCTAGGTGAAGAGGAATTTTCCTCAGCACCGGTGGAGGAAGTCCAAATCCTAAGCTTGGCCACCGTTGATCCTGCCGAATCTTGTAGCATTGATGACAATGCAAACATTATTTTACTTCCCCAGCCTGATGGGATTGAGACCGGGATCACTCCCACGATTGATGATTATTTATGTTCTTCATCTTGTCTATTTCTCGATCCCCCCTCTTCATCCGAGCCTGTGCAGGTCGAATCTTCACAGGCACTTCAGGAGGACTTGGAGCTTTTCACTCAAGTCAATGATGAGAGCATCCTCTCATGTGAGGAGGTTCATTCCCCCTCCGTAGAGGAAGCTCCGCTCATTGTCTTCTCCTCCTGCGGACCTGCTGTGGACGATACCTTGCTGGGCAAGGGTAGTTTTGGTGAGATGAGTGAGGACCAGGCCTCTTCCTCTTCTTACTTTTTATTCCCTCTACCTGTGACGAGCAGGTATTATTTATATTCGGGTAGAGGCGTGACTGTTCTATCACCGTATCGGTACCCGCTACCGACACAGATATTAGGCCAGTTACCTGTCCACTTCTCATTCCATACTCCCATTAGCTAGAACCGTTTTAGTTTTGAATAAGTCGTGCTGGGATGACAATAACCCCAGTAGTTATCTTCTTTTTCTCGCATTTTTTTTTTAATTTATCTAATCCTGCGTAGTTAGTTTATTTTATTTCAGCGTTTCTATTTTCCTTTGTTTTTGCGGAGCTGACCTCTGCAGGTATCTTTTTCTGGATGGCGGATGCTGCAGCGTTGTCATAGTTTGCACGCGTCTTCTGGTATGCTCACTTGCTGAGCATTGGGTACTATCTTTCCCTAGCCCTATTTTGATTTTCCTGTCATATATTATGCGGATTGTTTAGTTTAAGTCTGGGGGAGAGTAGTTTTGTTTACCCGCTCACGTGCACTATTGCACTGCATACTAGAAGATTTCATTTAAATTGTTGTTCATTTTCATTGCACACCACCGCACCCACTTGAGCGCGTACTCGCCTGTATGCATGCTCTGTAGTGAATTTAATTCTTCTGCTTATGCGGGAAAGTCTAGGTGATGGCTTAGGACTATGTAGCAGAGTAAAATGTTTACTCCCGTAGTGCTCCTAGTCGAGTGCTCGGTTGCATAGGAATTTGTGTAGGTTAGATCTCTTTTTATACTATGATTTTATATTTTTCTCTATTAGTGTAAATGTTGTTTACTCTACTCAAATGGTGAATCCGGTGTGAATCAAACGGTAGCGTAGGGATGTGTGTAAACGATCGCTAGACTCGTATTGCTTGAGTCGGGAGAAAGGAGAATCTTTCTCGGTGGCTAGAACTTGCCCCAAGCGATTCTTGAAGCATTGGCATAGGATAGTTCTAGTGCGTGAGAATGACGTAGGCCATTATTTTGGCTCGGTTGAACTTTTTATTTCATGCTTATCGTCTACCCTTGCTAGCCCCTTTGTGCCTACCCTTTTCTTGATTCAGCTCCACATTTATCTCACCAAAGCCTAAAAGCCTAGCCTAGTCACACACCCAAATCTGAGCTTTAGTTGTAGTTTCATTTACATTTTGGGGGGTGTTGATTGTGGTGTCTATTATGTGAATCTGTGGATGTGCTCATTTGAAAATTTTGCTGAAAGAAAAAAAAAAGACAAGAAAAAGAAAGATAGAAAGAAAAATGAAAAAAAAAAGAGAAGAAAGAAAAATAAGTTTTATTGAAAAATCATGTAGAAAAATTATGTATTGGGAGTAGGCGGTGCACACACCTATGTTGCAAAAGTTCAAGTCTGGGGGTGTGGTGCACTTGCATTCGATTGTGGTGCGCGGGTAGTTTTTTTTAAAGCTCATTTGGGTTATGTGTTTAAGCCATTTTGTTTATCATCATTTACCTCACTGTAACCCAAGCCCCATCTCTAACCTAAAGTCCTACCGACTCACGCTATGAACCAATCTAGTGTCGTGGATAGAATGTGACCGGGCAAGCCTATGGTCACCGACACCGATGGATTTTGGTGGAGTTTGTCCGGCATCCCAATCTTGAGCAATGCTCATCTCAGCGTTTAGTTTACTTTCTCCGTATGCATGACCGAACGATTCACCGTAGTTCACCATTTTGAGTAGTTGTAATATGCTTTTACTCTTTTAGAAATATATAGACTGTTTATATAATCAGAAATCTTCTCTACTATTCTTCTTATGCACGTGAGCATGCGACTTCGCATGGTACTCTGTATTGTAGTTTTAAGCCATCTACTTTTCTTTCCCCGTTCGCATGGAATTTGTTTGCTCGGGATGCGCAAACAGGTAAGTCTGGGGGTGTGATGAGTCCTCATCATATACACATATTTGGACTCATCCGGGCCATTTTTCCATTCATTCTATTGCACTTTAGCTCCATTTTAGCTCATAATTATCACTCTCCGCTAGGTGCACATCTTGGCCCGTTTTTGGTGTTGTTTCTTGTTTTTCATCTCTAGTAGTTTTCATGCATCGTTAAGTGCCACCTTCGGTGGCCAGACTGGTGTCGTATGCTGGAACAGGAGTCGTGCAGGTGTTCCCGATACAATTCTGTACAGGAACACTGCGCACGATCACTGGTTCCTTCGCGCACGACCACTGGTCGTGCGCCTCTACTCGTGCGCACTTAACGCCCATTTCATGAGTTCTGTCTGGCTTATCGCACGACCACTTACGACAATGCGCACGACCACTGGTCGTGCGCCCCTGATTGTGCGAACTTTGTATTTTATAATTTTCTTCCCTTGCAGGCTCCGTCCAGTCAGGCGCACGATCACAGGATTCTAGTGCGCACGACCAATGGTCGTGCGCCAACGACCGTGCGCGCTGTTCAGTCCAGCGCCTATAAATTGCCCTGCTCGCGATTTTAGGTCGAATCCCGATTTTCTGCCGCCGTTTTCTCGCTCCAGGGCTCCGATTTCGCCCCTCCACCGTCGCCCACCATATAGAGGTGCTCCGGGCTTGTTCTTCACGCCAATCTGGAGCCGGAATCTCCTCTCGGCCTCCTCCTTCATCCAAGTGCTTCAAGAAAGGTTTAGCCGCCATCGCCATCAAGCAAGAGGAAGTTTGCAACCTCTACCGGATCGTGACACGAAGAAGACGGGCTCATTGGAGAGTAGTGACAGCTCTCTCTACCCCAGACGTAGTTGCGGACCGAGCTTGGACACGGATTGACAACCCGGTGATTCCAACCGAGAATCTACAACGAGCCTTCGGATTCGGTCGATTTCTTGCTTTGTTCTTTTCTTATTGATGTGTGTATTGTTAGATCTAATCATGATGATGAAGTGGCACTTGAATTAGTTATATTTACATATATCTTTCATGTCTATGTGATTGTGTAATTTATCTATTTGAGTTGCTTGAGGTGCGCCGCCGTCCATTTCCATTTCGCCGCCGCGTTCATTGCCGCACTAGCAATTGCTAGTGGCGTGCTTGTCGAAGAGGTGCTTGCGACCCTCATTCCGCCGCTCTCTCCATTCCATTCCGTTAGCCTACTCGCTCATCCGCCTACCGAAGCGTGGCATCGCGGCCCGTACTCCATCCCGCCTAACGAAGCAGCGCGCTCAAGGCCTGCATAGTTCGATCCGCTTGCCCACTCGTCCATCCGCCCTTGCGACGCAGTGCGCTCAAGGCCTGCCTAGTCTCCATTCCGCCAAGCGAAGCTTTGCATAGCGGCATTGCATAGGAGTAGTTATAGTATTTTCTCTTTATTTTTCACAACCCAAATCAACCCCCATGTTCGCAATTCATCCGACCCAAAGGACTTCGGTCTCAAGTCCTTCCTCGAACGTTAACTCCACCTTACTGTGTTCCTTGAGAGATTCGATACTTGGGGATTTACTTCCTCATATTATTACTTGACAACGACCGGTTCACTGCCGTTCGGATCGCAGTCTCGCTACCGCCTATAGCGGTGTACAGGATTTGCGCATCAGGTAGCAGGCTCCCCCTTACTCAGTCATAGTTCATCCAAATCCTGAGAGAATTTCTAACCAATCATTTGGAAAGGGATTAGTGAAGAATAAGTTAAGAATTACTCTAAGTTTAACATCCCCAATTGGAATTTGAAGAAGTTAAACTTAGCTTCATCTGGGGGCTTTGTAAATATATCAGCCACTTGTTTGTCCGTTGGGACAAATTCAAGGGTGATATCTTCATTTTCCACATGCTCCCTGATGAAGTGATACCTGATCTCAATATGCTTAGTCCTGATGTGAGAGACAGGGTTCTTAGCAATTGAGATTGCACTTGAAGAGTCACAAAACAGGGGTGTTTTGGTCATCTTTAGATTATAGTCTTCAATTTGATGCTAAATCCATAGCAGTTGGGCACAGCAGCTCCCAGCAGAGATATACTCTGATTCTGCTGTTGAGATTGCCATACTGGTCTGCTTCTTACTGCTCCAAGAGATCAGTCTTCCACCAAGGAATTGACATGTCCCTGAGGTACTCTTCCTATCTTCCTTGCACCCTGCATAATCTGCATCTGAGTAGCCAGTTCACATCCATTGTTCCTAGGGTACCAAGGCCAAGATTTGATGTACCATTTAGGTATCTTAAGATTCTCTTGACAGAGACATGATGAGATTCCTTAGGATTCACTTGATATCTAGCATAGACACATGTAACAAACATTATGTCAGGCCTACTTGCAGTTAGATATAGCAAGGATCCAATCATGCATCTGTACTTGGTTTCATCAAAGGGTATGCCCTTCTCATCCTTGTCCAGAGACACATTGGTTCCAATTGGAGTCTTCATTGAAGAAGCACTCTCCAATCCAAATTTCTTGACTAGCTCCCTTATGAACTTGGTCTGGGAGATGAAAATTCCATCTTCAGATTGTTTCGCTTGGAGACCTAGGAAGTATTTGAGATCACCCATACTGCTCATATCAAACTTTCCCTGCATCAAGTTGGCAAACTTTTTGTAGAGATTGTTATCTGTAGAGCCAAAGATTGTCATCCACATAGATCTGCACTAGCAAGATCTTGCCCTTCAGTTCCCTTAGGAATAATGTTTTATCAATATTTCCCCTTGAGAACTTGTTCTCAATTAGAAAGCTTGACAAAGTCTCATACCAGGCTCTAGGTGTCTGTTTTAAGCCATTATGGGCTTTTCTAAGAAAATAAACATAATCAGGGTGTGTAGGATCTACAAAACCTGAGGGTTGCTCTACATATACCTCCTCTTTGAGGTCACCATTTAGAAAGGCTGACTTCACATCCATCTGGTAGACCTTGAAACCTTGGTATGTTGCATAGGCCCAAAACAGTCTTATTGCTTCCAGTCTGGCTACTGGAGCAAATGCCTGATCAAAATCTATCCCTTCCTCTTGTATGTATCCTTTTGCCACTAGCCTTGCTTAATTCTTGGTGATGATTCCATTTTCATCCAATTTGTTTCTGTAGGCCCATTTAGTTCCTATGATGTTCTGTCCTTGGGTCTTGGAACCAGTTTCCAAACCTTGCATCTCTTAAACTGGTTCAGTTCCTCCTGCATTGCTGCAATTCAAAATGGATCCTGATTTGCTTCCTCAAATTTCTTGGGTTCAATTTGAGAGAGAAAACTCAGGTACAATGCTTCAATTGCAGCTCTGCTTCTTATCATCACACCTTCGTTGACATTTCTTATTATTTGCTCTTGAGGATGATCTCTTACTTGTCTCAAGGCAATGGGTAGAATTCTGGGCACTTCTGCATCAGCAACTTCTTCAGGTTGTATTTCTTCAGGCATTTCTAAACTTTCTGCAGATTCTTCCTCGATTTCAACTACCACTGACTGATTCTTATTTCTGAGTGAGGTACCGGCATTGTCTTCAATTGATAACTTCTCTATTCTCTTCGTTGTTCCTGCATTTACTAGAGAACTAGACCAGCCCTTATGTATAAGGCTAGTCTCATCAAATACTACATGTACAGATTCTTCCACTGCTTGTGCATTGATGTTGTACACTCTATAGGCCTTGCTATGAGAGTTGTAGCCAACAAAAATACCCTCACTACTTTTCTTAGCAAACTTAGTTAGTTTGGATTTCCCATTATTAAGGACATAACATTTGCTACCAAAGATCCTAAAATAGGATAAGGTTTGTTTTCTGCCCTTCATTAACTCATAAGGAGTTTTCTTGTGGTCTTTGATGATGGAAGCCCTTTTTATCACATGACAAGCAGTGTTGACAGCCTCTGCCCAGAAATATTCTGGTAGAGAGGAGTCACTTAGCATTGTCCTACTTGCCTCTATCAAGGTTTTGTTCTTCCTTTCAGCAATCCCATTCTGTTGAGGAGTTTTGGGTGAGGAAAATTCTTAGGAGATACCAAGTTCTTGGCAGAATTCTGTCATGGCCCCTGACTGAAATTTTGTCCCATGGTCACTTTTGAGTTTGACCACAGTACAGTCCATCTCATTCTAAATCTGCCTGACAAAATTTTTCAAGATATCTAGGGTATCTGATTTCTTTTTGAGGAAGAATACCCAAGTGAACCTTGAATGATCATCAACAACTACAAGGGTGTTGGCCTTCCCTCCTAAGCTATGAACTGACATAGGACCAAACAAATCCAGGTGCAGTAGAAATAAGCACATAGTGGACTCTTTGTTAGATATGCTTTTAAAGCTGGTCCTAGTCTGCTTTCCAAGTTGGCAAGCTTTACATGGACCATCTTTGATGCACTTAATATCAGGTCCATTCCTAACTAGGTTTTGTGAGAAAAGCTTGCCTATTGTCTTATAGTTGATGTGTGCAAGTCTCTTGTGGCATTGTACACATAGAGCCTCTTTACCATCAGCTACAAGACATATGGGCATGGAAGAATTTGTATTGAGAAAGTTTAAGCAATAAATATTCCCACTCCTAGTGCCAGTAAAGTTAGCCTCAGAATCTAAGGACTTCTTAATCAGACACTTGTCCTTGTGGAAGGTAATAACAAAGCCTAAGTCACAAAGTTGACTTATGCTTATGAGATTGTGTTTCAATCCCTCCACATAAGCAACCTTTGTGATTGTAACTAACCCATTTGAGATGTTGTCATAGCCCTTGGTCACTCCCTTTCTTGAACCACCAAAGATCCCGGTTGGTCCATTCTCCACAGGGATGAACTCTTTCAAGTACCTTCTGACTCCATTCATGTGCCTAGAGCGGCCACTGTCCAAATACCAAATTGGAGATTGGTTGGCATTTGGACCTACCTGCAAGACAAATTACTTCCCCTTAGGTACCCAATATGGATTGGGTCCTTGGTTTCTGTTAGGGTGGTATAAAGGAACACTAAACCTCGGAGGGTTCTGCACTCTCTTTGCATTTGAGCCCTATTGGGTTGAACCAACAGTCCAAGGCAAAGTGGCCTACTTTCCCACAGCACCAGCATTCATATCTGTTGTATCTTCTCTTCTGCTTCACCATCTGAATGGTGTGGCAGTGTTGATGAGCAGAAGAGATTGCTTCTTGCCTAACAGATCTTGGGTGGACCTCATATGTGTGAGTCTGGGGTGGAATCGATCTCACCACATTTTGGTTCACCTTCTTGGAAACAGGCTTTATAGGAATAGACTTTCCCTTGCTCTCGATTGCTATAGCTGCAGGTTTGTGGGCTGAAGGACTTGACACCAGCACCTTCTTGTAGGAAGGTCTAGCTTCAGAATCTTTGCCTGTAACTGTCTCCTGAGTAAAACCAATACCAGCTCTGAACTGTCCAGAGAAGGTGTCAATGATAGGCAGGATAGTTTTGGGCATAGAGAAGCTGGATGCAAGTTTCTTCTCAGCTAACAACATTTCCTCAAGGTCCTTGATGACCTTGTTCTTCTGTCCTAATTCAGCATTCTTAAGCCTTACGGCTTCCTTGAATTTGTCCACTTCTTTGCTCATAGCAGCTAGCTTCTCAGCTGCCTCCTGGAGCTCAGATTGAACAGGCTTCAAGGAATCTAACTCCTTGGTCTAGACTTTGAGGAGTTTCTTACAGCTTTTGAAATCTTTCCATAAGGCTTCATATTGCCTTATCAGTTCAGATTCAACATCATATTGGGATCTTGAGGCTGTGTTGTTGACAGCAGACACACCCTCATCATCATGCAAGGAATCTGCTACTAATTCAGAATTAGAGTCAGATAGAGAATTTCTGTTAGTTACCTTCCCAGGTGATATGTCATCCTGGTTGTCTTCACCGATGGCCATCAAGCCAATGAGTGCATCTTCCTCAGTACCAGAGGAACTTGAGTAAGAATCACTCAGTGTTCTGACCTTATTTTCCATGAATCCTTTTTCTGATTTCCTCTTGCTCCTTGAGCTTCTTCTTTCTTCATAGTTCCTTGACTCCTTCTTCTTAGAGGGGCAGTCAGCAACCAAGTGACCTGTCTTGCTGCAGGAATAGCAAACAGTATTATTTAAATCATGTTTACCAGGGTTAGACCTGTACCTTTCCTCCCTAGGGGCTCTGGATCTGTCACGATAATCAGATCTTCTGGAACTTGAGGATGAATTTCTGTGATTATCCCTCCTCCTTCTTTGTATCAGCTTCCTGAACTGTTTTGAGAGAAGGGCCACCTCTCTGTTAGTGTCATCAGAATCAGAAGAGCTAGCTTCTTATTCCTCACTGCTCTCAGATCTTTTCTGAGTTGCAGAGATCTTGCCCTTGGATCTTCTGGTGCTCTTAGCCTTTAGGGCCACAGATCTGTCTCTTGAGCTCACCTTTGAGCTTTCTTCTTCAGCCTTCCTGGTGTTGAGTTGAAGTTCATGAGACAGCAACTTCCCATACAGATTTTTGGGCTCCATGATGCCCAGCTGACCCATCTCTTTGATGGCACAGATCTTGATATCTCATTCTTTTGTGAGGGATCTAAGAAACTTGTCATTAAGATCTGAGTTTTTTAACTCTCTTTCATAGTTTCTCAATCCATTCACTATCTTGAAAAATCCCTCATAACATTTAGAGATTGTTTCATTCTTGCCTTGCTTGAAGGCCTCATACTCTTGGTTGAGAAGGGATTTTCTATCATCCCTTACCTCTTCAGTACCCTCCATGTACACAATCAAGGAATCCCACATCTCCTTGGCCGTTTTGTAGTGAATCATGTTATGGAGGGTTGAGTCATCTATGGCACTCACAATGACATTTTGGGCCCTCTTGTCTAGGCCTGCCAAGGCAAGCTCGTCCTTGGTCATGTCCTCATATTTCTATATCACCTTCCTTGTTGGATCATTGGTGGAGGGAGTTGTAGGGATAAAGGGACCCTGTTGGATTGTTAAGTAAATCATTGGGTCAGGTGCTTCCATGAAAAGCCTTACCCTTTCCTTCCAGATGGGAAAGTTATCCTTTGTGCAGATTGGGAGTTTCATGGCTCTCATTTCCCGATTCTGATCTCCACCAGCCATGGTGAGTCGTTCCAAGATCTAGATCAAATGGTTATGTCTTCTTTTAATCAACCTACCTATGATACCACTTGTTGTTAATGGAACTTTCACCTAGAGGGGGGGTAGGTGATCTGGGTTCTTTTGAAAATATTTGCCCGAGTTTCGAATATTCAAGCAGAGCACAAAAATATCGCACAGATAAACACAGATAAAACACAGCAGACAGCACAAGATCAATAGAGGTTCCTCAAGACCGGGTGTCTTGAGTAGTCCTCTGTCCCTTTGCGCCCCCAGTAGTGTGCTAGGATCAGCAAACTCCGCCAAAAACTTCAGGCCCTCAAGCCTTACACCACGGACCCACAAGTCCTACAGCCTAGGCCCGCAAGCCCCTACTGCACCTGAGCCCGCAAGCTCGACACTCAGGCCCTCAAGCCCTACACAACACAGACCCGCAAGTCCCGTGCCTACAGCCTAGGCCCGCAAGCCCCTACTATGACCGAGCCCTCAAGCTCGACAAGATCGGACCCGCAAGTCCACTTCCATGACCCTCAAGCCTCACAGTTCTCCAGCCCTCAAGCTAGACGGTGTAGGACCCGCAAGTCCACTACCCTATCCCTCATGCCTCACAACTCTCCAGCCCTCAGGATAGACGGTGTCGGACCCCCAAGTCCACTGCCCTGGCCCTCAAGCCTCATAGCTCTCCAGCCCTCAAGATAGATGGTGTCGGACCCGCAAGTCCACTTCCCTGGCCCTCAAGCCTCACAGCTCTCCAGCCCTCAAGCTAGATAAATAGGCCCGCAAGCCTTACAAGAAATTATAGTGTAAACGACTGCTTCTTCTGCCGGATGAAAATCGGCAACTTTAGCCTGATGAAGATCGGCTTCTTAAGGTTGAAGAAGATGTTCCTGATTCAGATCTTGAACGCACAGTTCTTCTTCAATCTTCTTTTAGCCTGATGAGGATTGGCTTCTTATCAGTCGATGAAGATGACTGCTTCTTCTTTTTCTTTCTTTCTTGCACCGCTTTTTCTGTTCTATTCGCTGTATGCGCAAGTTCTTTTTGATTGATCGATTGATTCTTACATTAGGGCAACCTCTTATCTCTTTTATAAGACTGTGAGGCTCCCAACGGTCTTCTGGAAAAGTTCATTAAGTGTCAGACGCCCATTCCTTAAAAGCATGCGCTGATTGGACAATCAAGAGGTGGCATTAAATGCTGACAGCGCATTCCGCAACATTTGAATCTATCTCGACGATATTTCCTTTGTTATGATGACATGGATAATATCTCGACGATAGGACTTTGTCGATGCCTTGAACTTTGGTAGACTTTCAATTCTTCTTGCTTCTGTCTCTGATGCTGGTATCTCGACGATACGAGACATTCTGGTTCTTCTGCATATACGACGATATGTTATCTCTGACTGTATCATCGTGATCTTCTTTCTTGCAGACTGTCGTCGTAATCACATTGTTCTCTCGACGACATGAGTGATAACATGTCGACAGATCATACTTTAGCAACTGCTTGTCTTCAGTTGTCCTTCTTCAGTCTTCTCGACGACATGCCTTCTTTACGATGATGTTCACCGCCATCAGTCATACTTAGCCTTTTCAGCGACAAGGCTTCTTCTCAACGATGTCTGTTCTTCTTTGACTTTCTCGACGATACAGTTCTTTATCGATGATCTCTTCGACACTGATCTTATCTTTGTCTTTTCAACGACAAGGCTTCTTCATCTTCTCGACGACAAGGCCATTTTGGTGATGTCGACGATACCACATCTTCTGGATGACATTTCTTCCTTTTGTCTTCATTCTTCTCTGCGTTCGACGAACGGCAATCTTTGTTCAACGAACAGCATTCTGCGTTCGACGAGCTTCATTCTTCTGTCTCGTCTCTGTGTTCGACAAACTCCATTCTGCGTTCGACGAACAGCATTCTGCGTTCGAAGATCTTCCTTCTGCGTTCGACGATCTTTCTTCTGTGTTCGACGAACAGCATTCTTCGTTCGACAAACTCGCCAAGTCTCAGCTTTTGCTTTGCCCATCATTATTACGACAAGCATACTTTGTCGATGACATCTCCTTCTTCTCGACAACATACCTTTAACTTCCTGAGATTATGATCAAGAGAGGTGATCAAATACAAAGTGAAGTTTTCTTGACTTGGTGATTTCTTCAAATCAGGAATCGTGTGGGCAAGATTCCCAATAGCAACAAATTGGGCTACCACTGCACACCTGCGAATAATTTGAGCGAGATCTAGTCTTGGTGGGTTTTACGGCCCAAATGAATAATCAGAGGTGGTATATTCACCCATCACATCAAACAACAGAGGTGGTAATTCAACCCTTCATAGCCACGCAGTTCTAGAAATATTTTTGCACCAAGCAAAAAGTAGAGTAAAGAAAAAAGCTTAAGACATAATTGGATAAATGTATGCAATGGAGGATACGACAGTGGATATGGATATGAGGTCTGATATATCTGACTGCTGAGAAAATCTTTGCAATGACAGCAGCTGGTAGAGCCTGCAATACATGCTATACTTATTACAAGTAAATCTAGAAAAGAAGAGATGCTGAAAACTCCAAACAAATGAGAGTTATATGAAACAAGAAACAAAACAACATTCTATCTCAACTCTACTCTATGCACTTCTTTTACTAAGTAAGAAACTCATTGCTTGTAACTTTATTTCTACTAGAGGAAAGATCATCAGATTATTGAGCAAGATAAGCCTGCAATTTTCCAACTTTACATAGTTTATCTACCATCTTCTGAAGAGCTCGACAACATTTTGTATCATGACCAATGTATAAATGATATTTACATAAGAGTTTACCATGACGGTACTTAGCTTATGATCTCATAAGGCGAGGAATTCTAAATTCTGGTAGAAATTCAGGTGATTCATCTTGTTGCGGGAGTTGAGTAGATGTATTCTGGGGAAAGGAGTAAGATCTGAAGTTTTTATCTTGCGGAATATTTTGTGATGAAGATGGATGTTGGTAATAAGAGTTCCTTCGATATTGTTGGGTCCTTCGATTTAGAGAAGAAACAAAATAATGATTTATTGCATCTACTTTAATAAACTGATTTGTTATGCTGATAAGATGTCCATAAGTCTTGGGTTCATTTTGGCTGACTTCAAATTTGAAAAGACCTTCCTGTAACCCGTGTATTAAGGCGATTTTATATAAGTCCTTATTAACATCAACATTTTCAAGTATTTCCTTTTGGAATTTGTCAACGAAGTGACCAAGAGTTTCATTATCCCTTTGCTTGATCTGAAAGAGAGTTGTTGGGCCTCTCTTCCACTTCCTCGAGGTAGCAAACCTTAAGAGAAGTTCTCTTCAAAGATCCATAAAGCAAATAATTGATTATGGTGGCAATTTATAGAACCATTCTCTAGCTTGACCAACAACGATCATGACAAGAAGCTTGCACTTGATGCCATCCGATATCGCTCTAAACGCAACAGCTGACTCAAAGGCTTGAAAGTGGGAGTGTTGGGGAAATGATTTATCTTAACCCCTAGAATTAAGAAGAATATAAATTCTAAGTATGAAAAATTAGGCTAAGTAAATATGCGTCGAATAGTATTCGACGCAACGTCAAAATATAGTCGATGTTTCTCTCAGAATGAGTCGAAGTAACTCTAAGAAGAATTCGACGTAATCTTTGTCGACGTACCTCTGACTTCTAGTCGACGCATTTGATAAAGTCGACGCACCTTTGTCAACGCACCTTCCTTATTCTCCTCTCGACGTCCATCCAGGATGAAATCGACGTATACGTCGAATAGTAATCGACGCACGTCGATATCTATAAGTAATTCAAAAAACACGCCAGATCTCTTTCGTTCTTTCTGTAGATCTGATTTTTATGGAATGATATTATTCTTTTATAGTCGTTCTGAATCAGCCTTTCCTTCTATTTGATTCTTGGCTAATTTGATTAAGATTATTATGGATATTATTTGAAATCAGAATGAATTCCTTTCCTTCTACAGAAATATTGATTATGGAAACTCTAAATCTCTTTCTAATTCTCTGTCTGCTAATTGATTATTCTCCTTTAGAAATATCTTTTAAGCAGAGCTATAAATAAGAAGGAGGTCGACAGAGAATGATAAGAAGTGATCCACCATATACATTTGAAAAAGAGGAAGTGCTCCCAAGTGAAGAGTGAGAAAATCGAGAAAAGAGATAGTGTGCTGCAGCAAAGAAAAAGCCTTCTTCTTCTCCTTCTTCTAAAGCCATTCTGCTGCAAATTCTGAAAGCTCTCACAAAAGAGAGAAAAGCTTACAATCTCCTTCTCACTATAGAAGAGAGATCATATTCACTATACTTGTGCTTCTAATCTTCTTGCTAGGAAGAAGATTCTTTCTTACATATATTGTCTTCTGTTCTTCTACTTGTTCTACTTCTTTTTCTCATTCTTATTTCATTTTCTAATTGTGTAAAAGAGTTTTTAGAATCTCCCTTCAAAAAATTTAGTTGTAGTGGTTCTAAGAGTCTCCTTATCAAAAGACTCAGTCTGGTTCTAAGAGTCTCCTTATCAAAAGACTCAGTCTTGTTCTAAGAGTCTCCTTATCAAAAGACTCAGTGCAAGTTAGTGAATTCCTACCAAAGGGGGTAGAAGAGTGGACTACCCAAAGTTTGGGGAACCACTATATTTCTTTGTGTTGTGATGTGATTTTTCTTCTTGCTATTTTTCTTCTTTACTTGCTTAATTCTTGTTGGTTTGTGGGAAGTTTGAATCTGTGATTATTACACATATATATATATATATATACAATTGCACAAAGTATTTTTAAATCTCTATTCACCCCCCCCCCCCCCCCTCTAGAGGATTCTAGTGAGGTTAACTGTGCACTTTCAATTGGTATCAGAGGCAGGTTGATCTAAAAAGGTTAACTCCTTGATCAAAAAGATCCTACCTCTCATATATATATTTCTGAAAACTATTTCTTTTCACATGGCACAAATCAAAGATTATGCTTCCACCAGACCACCAATGTGCAATCTTGAAAAGTTTGCAATTTGGAAAATAAGAATTAGGATTTATATGAATTCTATTGATGAAGAATTATTTAATGTTATCTTAACAGGTCCTCCCAAGCCTTATAGAAGAGACTCAAGTGGTGAAGTGACTCAAACACTTGTCCCAAAGGCTGAGTGGACAGTTGAAGAGAAGAAGGCAGGAACATGTAATGCAAAAGCTGTGAACATTCTTGTCTCAACCCTCTCAGATGAAATCTTTCAAAAGGTTGTTGACTGTGAATAAGCCAAAGAAATCTGGGAGGCTCTTACAAAGATGGTAGAAGGAAGTGCTGATGAAAGGAAAGATAGAAAGGCTCTATTGATCTCCCAATATGAGAACTTTCAAAAGAAGCATGAAGAAAGCATATCTGAGATGTATGATAGATTCAGTCTGATCATAAACCAATTAAGGAGCCTAGATAGAGAGATCTCTCTCACAGAGATCAATGACAAACTATTAATGAGTCTCCCAAGTTCATGGGACTCAAGAATATGGGCAATAAGAGATACAAGAGGACAAAAGGAAATCTCAACAGATGCCCTCTTAGAAAAACTCAAATCCTATGAGCAACTGCTGAAAACCAGAGAAGAGAAGGAAAGTAGAGGAAGCACTCCAACCTCCTCAAAAGATAGAAACATTGCTTTGAAAGCAACAGAAGAAGAGACCCCTGTCACTGAAGAAGAATTGTTCAGCCTCCTGGCCAAAAGATTCAAGAAATGGGTCAGGACAGATGGGTCTAGAAGGAGAGAATCAAAACCAAGGTATGATAAAACTCCTACTAAAGAAATCATTTGTTATTCCTGCAGGAAAATTGGACACATTGCACCAGAATGTCCAGAAAATACTGAGAAGAAGAAAGATCTGAAAAAGAAAGATCTCGAGAAAAAGGGAAAGAAGAAAGAAAAGGCTTCATTGCAGAAGCTTGGAGTGAAACAGATTCTGAGGACAGCACCTCATCCAAAAGTGACAATGAAGAGTCTAAGCAAGAAGACATATGCTTAATGTCTTTTAAAAGCTCAAAGGAAGAACATGGTGCTAAATCAAGGAGTGAGACAGAATCAGAAGGAAGCATCTCTTCTGAAGATGATAAAGAAAATAGCCTTATTCTCATAGAGGAATCTGAGGATAAGGATGAGGTAAGTATCTTTGATGACATAGATTTTTTGTGTGATGATTTCAAAAATGATTTTAAAGGATTATGTTTAGATCAACTAAGAGCTAAACAAGAAATTAAGAATCTAAAAGAACAAATTAATGTCATTAAAAATCAGAGAAATATAGAGGATACTTGCTCTAAAAATCATGAGTTAAGGATTAACATCAGAGAAAAAGAAATAGAGAGGGCTAAAATAGAAAACCAGCTTCTTAAGAATAAGGTATCCCAAGCAAAAGCTTTTGAAGAATCAATAAAATGAGAAGCCAAACACTTAAAGAAATCACAGAAAAACAAACAAGAAGACATAAAAATCTTGGGCTAGGAGCTGATCCCTTAGCTAGTCTTAATCCATCCAACAAACCTGCTTGGATGAGCCATGTTAAATTCACTAAACCCACTAACTCAATAAACTAAGAAGAAGACTCACAAAATAAGGGAGAAGACTTCAAGGAAATAAACCAATTTGATGAAACATCATACTACTCAGCTGATGACTCTCAAACTTCTTCTGTGAAGGAAACTAGGTCAAGAGAAACAACTCATAAAGAAATAAAATCAGAAGAAGGGAAAAATAAAATTTGTGAAAACACAATTGCGTCGACTTCATATCGACGCAAGAATGATAGTGCGTCGAATTCTACTCGACGCAATCTCTCAGATGCTTCGACCTCAATTCGACGCTTAAATAAAAGTACGTCGACTTCAAATCGACGCAACTTATTCCATGCATCGATTCCAGATCAACGCAATCTGGAGAAAGCACCGAGTATAAATCGACGCAACTATCAACATACGTCGAATAGATATCGACGCATAGAAACTCATAGCAACAGAAAGATAGAACACTTCCATCCTCCAAAAACCTTCCATCTTAACCCCCATTCAGGACCCATTCATCCTGATCATAATTTCTATCCTAGTCAAAACTTTTATCCTAATCAAAATTTTTATTCTAATCAAAAGGTTTATCCTAATCAACACCACTATCTCTCTCTAAACTCAAAATCCCATAATCTAAAGATAGTCAGATGTTATATATGCAATAAAATTGGCCACATTGCCAAACAATATTGGTACAATCAATCTAATTATAAAAATTAGTCCAAGACTGTCTTAGAAAACATTAGGAGCGGGAAGAAATAATCTCTCAAGGGAAAACCCAAAATTTTTCAGGAAAATAAAAGTCACGTCGATTTTATAATCAACGCACCGTCGATAACTATCAATAACAACTTAAATCGACGCATGCGTCGACTCCAATCGACGTATACGTCGATATGAAACCCTAACATCTTACCTCAGACTGTATCGACGCTTACGTCGAATTCCACTCGACGTAACGTCGACTTCATGAAAAAGAGCGGCAATACTAAAATATTTTTGGTCTCATCCACTGTAGTACCGAATATGCCTCGAATTGTGTCTCATTTCGACATTTCACATGACTCAAATAGACTCTTCATTTAGAAATCCTCTCGCACTCTGCATCTTTCATCCCTCTTACCTCTCAATCCAGCCATTTCTTCCTCTTTCTCACTGACCTACAATGGCTCCCAAGATAAACTCTGGGTTCGACATTGACCTCGAATCCTTCCAAGCCGCCGCAGAAAATTATAAGGGCATCATAGCTCTCTTCACTGAAGCTGGTCTGGATAAGCTCATCTCCACAAGATGCAAGCTCCTGGAGACAGAACTCACAGAGCTGATGACTCATGTTCAGATATCTGAACAAGGAGAAATCACAGGAACAATTCATGAGACACCTGTCTCAATTTCTGCAAAACACATTAGGACCACCTTTGATCTACCATTAGGTACAGTCCAATATTATCTTTGTTCAAATAAGGAAAGGAAATCATTTTCTAAAGAATAACTAAAATAATTCCCCTATCAGGTGATGAACCTATGGAACTTACCCCTGATGAAATAAAGAGTCTGTTAATCACCATGAAGTTCTCCAAAGATAGACCAATCCACCTGAAGAAAATAGACTTCTCTGAGGAGTATAGACTATTGGCAGACTTAGTAGGGAAAATATTACTATGTAAGATCTCTGCCCATGATGCAGTGCCCAAGCAGCAACTGAACATCATGGGGGCCCTTGTGCTGAAGAAGAAGGTAGACTGGGCAAGCTGCCTGCTCAAAATGATAGGCTTTAAATATTCTCACAAAGAGAATGCCTACATGAGAATTATGAGCCACGTACTCTTCCACTCCTTCCCTGACCTATGTAGGTCAAAAGGAATCCCCATTCCACCTGGCAAGAGGATGTCCATAGCTCTCTTCTCAAAATGGACCAGGAAAATTCCCAAGCCTGGTGCCATTCCTAAAAGGACTCCATCTCCTCCCAACTCTCCTGCTCATCCATCTTCATCTCCTCCTCCTCCTCATATAGACATCTCTTCTGTACCACCATCATCCACACCTTCACAAATACCAACTCAATCACCTGCTCAACCCTCCTCTATTCCTTCACCTTCTCCATCAAATATACCTCATCACAATGATGTAGTTCCCTCTCCACATTCATCACATACACCTCCACCATTATCTCCTCCTCCTCCATTATCTCCTCCTCCACCACCACATTTTGAACCATCTCCATCCACTGAAAACCTCATCACTCAGTGTATCCAATCCACAACCCAAAGATTCCAAGCAATGCTGGATGGGCACTGCTCCAAGATTCATTCCTCCATCTTGCACATGCAGACCCAAATAGATGGGGTCAGTGCCTCTGTACAAAGCCTGAAGACCTCTATCTCTTCCTCTAAGGTCACCAGATCTTTCTTAACCTCCTTGGCTAAGAAGGTCAAGAAGGGGGAGAGGTTAGATGAAGAGCATCTCTCCAATCATAAATCTCTATCTCACAAATCTCTTCCTACTTCAAAAAAATGATAGTCTTGCACTGCTCAAGACCATTGGGAATGAAGTTGTACCTGAGCTACATAGTGAAGAGCACCTAACAGAGGTACTCAATATAGCAAGAGAAGCTACTCAACAAGTGATTCTATTACAAGGGGAGGCATGTAGGGCAGAAAATGAAGTTGAAAAGGAAACTGAGGCTGAAGGAGAGAAAGAAAATGAAACTGATACTGTGATGGCTGAAGTAGGAGCTCAGGTGCCAGATGCAGTTAAAACTGGAGCTGGGGATAAAAGAGAACCTGAAGAAGAAGTAAAAGGCTCAAAGGAAGTTCCATCCCAGGGGGAGCAAACTACTTTGACTCAGGGGGAGCAAATTGCTGAGACTCAGGGGGAGATGAGGGAATCACCTACTACTGAGAAGGAGCAACCCACAAAAGTATTCACTAGGAAAAGAAAAACTCCTCATACCCCTGAACAATGATGATATACTCTATTTGAACAATTATCTATGCTTAAATGTTGATTAGTCAACTGAACATGAAATCTGTTTATATAATTTCTTATTCTATCTTCTTCTGATTATTTAACATATTTCTAACCTATATGAATGTCTTGCTGAGTTTATACTGATACAATTTCTCTCTATATAGGGTTAAGACAAATAGGGGGAGATTGTTGGGGAAATGTTTTATCTTAACCCCTTGAATTAAGAAGAATATAAATTCTAAGTATGAAAAATTAGGCGAAGTAAATATGCGTCGAATAGTATTCGACGCAACGTCGAAATATAGTCGATGTTTCTCTCAGAATGAGTCGAAGTAACTCTAAGAATAATTCAACGTAATCTTTGTCGACGTACCTCTGACTTCTAGTCGACGCATTTAATAAAGTCGACGCACCTTTGTCGACGCACCTTCCTTATTCTCCCTCGATGTCCAGCCAGGATGAAATCGACGTATACGTCGAATAGTAATCGACGCACGTCGATATCTATAAGTAATTCAAAAAACACGCCAGATCTCTTTCCTTCTTTCTGTAGATCTGATTTTTATGGAATGATATTATTCTTTTATAGTCGTTCTGAATCAGCCTTTCCTTCTATTTGATTCTTGGCTAATTTGATTAAGATTATTATGGATATTATTTGAAATCAGAATGAATTCCTTTCCTTCTACAGAAATATTGATTATGGAAACTCTAAATCTCTTTTTAATTCTCTGTATGCTAATTGATTATTCTCCTTTAGCAATATCTTTTAAGCAGAGCTATAAATAAGAAGGAGGTCGACAGAGAATGATAAGAAGTGATCCACCATATACATTTGAAAATGAGGAAGTGCTCCCAAGTGAAGAGTGAGAAAATTGAGAAAGAGATAGTGTGCTACAGCAAAGAAAAAGCCTTCTTCTTCTCCTTCTTCTAAAGCCATTCTGCTGCAAATTCTGAAAAGCTCTCACAAAAGAGAGAAAAGCTTACAATCTCCTTCTCACTATAGAAGAGAGATCATATTCACTATACTTGTGCTTCTAATCTTCTTGATAGGAAGAAGATTCTTTCTTACATATATTGTCTTCTGTTCTTCTACTTGTTCTACTTCTTCTTCTCATTCTTATTTCATTTTCTAATTGTGTAAAAGAGTTTTTAGAATCTCTCTTCAAAAAATTCAGTTGTAGTGGTTCTAAGAGTCTCCTTATCAAAAGACTCAGTCTGGTTCTAAGAGTCTCCTTATCAAAAGACTCAGTCTGGTTCTAAGAGTCTCCTTATCAAAAGACTCAATGCAAGTTAGTGAATTCCTACCAAAGGGGGTAGAAGAGTGGACTACCCAAAGTTTGGGGAACCACTATATTTCTTTGTGTCGTGCTGTGATTTTCTTCTTGCTATTTTTCTTCTTTACTTGCTTAATTCTTGTTGGTTTGTGGGAAGTTTGAATCTGTGATTATTACACACATATATATAATTGAACAAAGTATTTTTAAATCTCTATTCACCCCCCCCCCCTTCTAGAGGATTCTAGTGATGTTAACTGTGCACTTTCAGGGAGACTGGAGCTTCTCCCCCTGAGAAGGGTGGCAGGTGGGGTTCTCTACACCCATTAGGAGCAGGTTCCCAACGAACTATGTCTTTAAAGGGAGAAGGCTCCTCTACTTTGACAATAACAGGAGGAGCTGAAGGATTAGCAACATTAGTAGGGCCGAAAAATAAGCACAGTCCTTCTAAAAGTTCAGCACTTCTGCTAGATCTTCCTGGGTAGCTGATATGAAGTGGTCATGGAAAGCAGTTGTGAGCTCCTCAGCATGAGACGGCAGAGGAGAGACCGGATGTGCAAATCTTGCAGGAGGAGGAGCCTCCTCAAGAGGACCATGAGGTGGTAACTGTCGGATGAGGGTGACCAAGGCTTGGTTTAAGGATTCGAGATGCTGAATGATCTCGTGATGATACTGCTCAAAGGCTTCCCAGATGTTTACTTTACCCAGGCTAGATTGAATTGGATGCTCGGCGAACTCGTGGTCAGCCATGGCTAATCGCCCGCACAAAAACAAAAATTGTCGAAATTGTCGAAAGAGATAAACTGCAATAACTTCTAAATGGAATCGAATTTGAGAAATCTGAGGGCGCTTAACGAACTTGAATGGGTAAACCAGTTTGTTATTGGATGGAGGGCTCCGAGCTGGTCCCGAAAAGTAATTGTGGGCTAAAAATGGATAAGCGGATCAAAAGTTATGGTTGTTTTAAGTTTGGTTGTATTTTAGACTAAATCATGCATCTTCATCGTAACTGTTGTTCATCAACCACTCAAAATTTGAAGGTCGTGTGTGGTTCTATTGATACAAAAATTGTGCCAAGTCAACACTTGCTCAAGCTGAAGAATGAGGGGGGTAGGTAACTATTAAGAAGACGGTTACTTTGAGTCACGATTGAAGGAGTGAGAGAGGGACAAAAGAGATGACTATGAGCAAGCGGCGAGACCAGATCTACCCACCGCGGGAATGCCTCTCTTGCGGAGGGCAATGCTATTGATATAAAGTCTATATTACAACTGAGATTACATTAAGATGCAAAGAAAATAGTCCAAGGAGTAAAAAAAGAGCTGGAGATCAAGAAAGAGGTTGCCGGGATCGATAGGAGATGAAGGAGACAGTCTGGTAGGGGGGAGACTGCCTGGCAGAGGCGAGACCGCTAGGTCTCCGTGGTCTGAAAACATGAGACCACTCAAGTCACAAGTCGAGGGCTGGAAACTCCCCGAAGTCCCATTTATGAGTAGCCCCTCCCCTTTAGTTATAGACGTGAGGGCCTACCCAAATGGGCAGGTTTATGAATCACGGGCTGCCCGGACTTGCTGAGATTGCCTGTTGGGATCACTGAGAGTGATGAGATCGTCTGAGACATGATACTATCTGGGACATGCTGGGACCGCAAGGCAGGCTGAGACCATCGGGCAGGATGAGACTGTCGGGCAGGCTGAGACCGTCGGGCAAGCTGAGACCGCCTGGCAAGCTGAGACCACCGGGCAGGCTGAGACCGCCAGGCAGGCTGAGACTGCCGGGAAGGCTGAGACCATCAGGCAGGTTGAGACCGCCGGGAAGGCTGAGATTATTTGGAATATGACCCTCAATGTTCTCTTGATTTGAAGAAGCTTCACACTCAATTCTAAGTACAAGTTGTATTTGATAAACCCTATTTCATCCCATGACTACGCAGGGTTAGGTTATTCCAAGGTAAGAAGTAAGTTCAGTAGGTTTGCTGCAAAAACCTCTGAGACAAGCTCTCTGTCTCAGCTGAACTGCTGAGACAAGGCCAGGATCCGCTGAGAAGGTGTCTGGGCCAACTAAGTTGTAGATAGAAGAAAACCATTAAGACAACTGTCTGACTCAGATGATCCGCTGGGATGGGATAGTAATAGTCATTGAGACTGCAGGCCGTCTCAGCCCAACCACTAAGACAGATTCAAATGATCTGGCGGGTTTGCTTTTGGTGCAACACACTATAAAGCAATATGTGAGGTTCCAATCACCTCCATACTGTGTCAGGAGGACATCTGATAGCCATTGAAGACTGGAGGAGTATAAAAGAATCAATTAGGGCTTTGTAAAAGCTCTCACTCTCTCTCACTGAAAAAGAAAAAATATTGTTCCATTGACGGCAGCCAAGAAAGCTTTCATTTCCTGCTTCCTGAAGCTGCAAGGAGAGAAAAGATTGTTCCTCTTGATCAACTCAAGATAGAACAAGTTGATCCCCATTCATTCTCTGAAGAATAGGATCAGAAGAATCAGAGTTGAGGCTATTGTACTCATCCCAGATTCAAGACTACTACAGCAGTTGTTCAGCAACAGAAGACCAAGGCTTGATCTATTCTACCTTCTGTTGTAATCATCTATTATTACTTCTGTAGGAACTTAACAGTTCTGAGATTGTAGGGCATCTTTGCCTGAGGGTGTAGGGTTGTCTGGCCTGAGTAGTAGAGCTGAGAGGTCAGCTTGAATGTAGGATCTTTATGATATTTGAGGTAGGGATGTTGAGCCTGAGGTAGGGTTGTTTAGCATGAGGTAGGGTTTGAGAAAACCTGAGAGATCCTGAGGGATCTGTGTTGTAAGCTCTTGGAGCTGAGTTTGGAGGTGTTGGCCTTATCTAACTCATTGTTAGATGGCTGAAGGGGGAAAGAGGACTACTCAAGACACCCTGTCTTGAGGAACCTCTATAAACTATTGTGTGTTTTCTGTGTGCTTGATTTATTACTAACCTAAACTCAGAAAACAGTTAGGTTAAAGCCTAAATTAAAAAGAAACATATTCACCCCCCCCCCCCTCTAGGTGACTAAGAGTACATCCTAATAAACTATCAAGTGGTATCATAGGGAGGTTGGTCAAGAAGGACATAACTTTCTGACCAGATCTTATAAAGGAGTAGTCAAATCTGAATCCAATGACCTCCACTGGATTGTAGAAGGAGATGGGATCTATGAAGTTGCCCATATGCAACAAAGAAAACTTTGGCAGCAGAAAGGGATGATGATTTTCCTGCTGCCAAGGTTGGAATCAGGGCCCCTCTATCACATTCAGATAGTGATACTGAGGAGGATGAAGAGGACAAAGTTCAGCTAGGCCTCATGGCCATCACTGATGAGGAAGCCAGTCAGAACAGTTCTGACAGTGAACAGGTAATAATTCATTCCATCTCTTCTTCTGATTATGAGATAAGCCCAGAATCTGAAGCACCTTCATCAATTGGTGGAAGTGATTCAGATTCTGAGAAAGATGTCAATCAATTGATTGACAAGTATGGTTCTCTCTTGGAAGCTCTGAAAAAGAGCAAGAAGCTGGCCAAGAGGCAAGCTCAAGAAATTGCTTCCCTTAAGATGGATAAGAAAGAGTGCACTGAGTCACCCACCATGGTGGCTTAAATGTGTAGAGAAATAAGCCATATAAAGGGATAACAATTGCTCAATTGAGCACCATCTCCCTAAAGAACAAGGTCATCAAGGACCTTGAGGTGAAGCTTCTGAAAGAAAGGAGCCTAGTGGCTCAATTCTCCAAGCCCAAATCTGTGCTTCCAATTAATGACACCTTTTCCTCTCAAACCAATAGAAGAGTACTAGGGTTCAATAAAATGGAAGTAGGAGAAGGGAGTGGAGAAAAGAGCAAGGATAAGTCTAGGCCTCATACCACCTTTCAAAAGGTATTACTTCCCTCTAATTGGTATGACCATGACATCATGTATGGTCACTGGAAGAATGGAAGCACCTATAGGAAAGAAAACACTCCTTCCTATAGTGGAAGAAAGGGTATGGGAATGAGTTCCATGAAGGCTCCCCATGAAGAAATTCAAATGGCCTAACCAGGACCATTTGTATTTGGTACTTCAATTCCTTTAATCAAGAATAAGGAAGCTAGCCCTTTCAAGCTCAGTCCAGCAAAGAAATTGGCTGCTGTCAAATCTGTAGACAAGTCCTGCTGCTCAGTGTCTGATGCCATCCAATCTTGTCGGGCTCTCAGGCCAAAGAAAGCTGATACCATCAAGACAAAGGGTGCCAAGACTGTTCACAGGTTAACATTCAGCCAAATCATTGCTAAAAGAAACCTGAAAAATGCTGATGTCTCCACTCCTGAACATAAGCACATTAATGCTCTCTCCTCAAGAAATGTTCAGAAGAGGAGATACAATATTCATGAATGTTGGTATTGTGGTAAGGTGGGACACTTTGCCATAGATGATTGGCACAATCCCAATGTGCCAAGTGCAAAGAAGAGCCTTCCTGCAAAGTGTGCAGCAGGTGTGAGATCAGCTTATCATGCTAACAAGGACCTAGGACCCAAAATTATTTGGGCTCCTAAGGGTAACTAAACTCCTTATTGCAGGTGAGTTCAAGTACCAATCATAAACAAATATGGCACATGGACAATGGGTGCTCAAGGAACATGACAGGTACCAGGAGTCTTCTATAGGACTACACAACTGTGAAGAATGGACCTAAAGTCATCTTTGGTGGATCTGAAAGAGGAATCACCAAAGGTTATGGTATGATCTCCAATGGCATAGTTTCAATCACAAGGGTAGCTGATGTTGAGGGTTTGCAACACAACCCTGTAATCATAAGTCAACTATGTGATTTAGGTTATGTCATTGAATTCCACCATGACAAGTGATTGATCAAAAAGTCTAATGACATGGAGACCATTCACTCGGGCACTAGGAGTGGGAATGTTTATTGTCTAGATTTTATATGCAATAATTCTCTATCATCTGTTTATCTTGTGGCTAATGAAAGTAAGCCACTTTGCGTTCAATGGCACAAGAGACTTGCCCACATTAACTACAAGGCAATGTATAGACTATTTTCTAAAAACCTTATTAAGAATAGTACAAACTTAAAATTTATTAAAAGTGGTCCCTGTCAAGCTTGCCAAATGGGCAAGCAAACAAGGGCCACTTTTAAAAGTATTGGCTCCAAAGATACTGAAAGATGTTTATATCTATTGCACATGGATTTGTTTGGTACTTTGCCAATTCAGAGCCTAGGTGGGAAGTTGTATACTTTGGTGATTGTTGATGATCACTCCAAATATGCATGGGTATTTTTCCTTAAGAAGAAGTCAGATACTTTAAATATCTTTATAAACTATGTCAAGGCAATTCAGAATGACTTGCAATGTTCTGTGGTCAGGACTAGGACTGACCATGGCACAGAAATTCAATCTGAAGCCATGACAAAGTTTTGTCAAGAGTTTGGTATCACCCAAGAGTTCTCCTCCCCAAGGACTCCACAAAAAAATGGTGTGGCTGAGAGGAGGAATAGAACCTTGATAGAAGCTGGAAGAACACTGCTTAGTGATTCCTCACTCCCAGAATACTTCTGGGCTGAGGCAATCAACACTGCATATTATGTTCTTAATATAGCTTCCATCAATAAGGTTCATGGAATTACCCCCTATGAGATTATGAAAGGAAAACAACCAATAATTTCATACTTTAGAATCTTTGGTTCAAAATGCTACATTTTAAATAATGGAAAATCTCAATTAACAATGTTTGCAGAAAAATGCAATGTGGGGTGATGAGTAGTTTATATAATCATCTTTTAGTATAGTTTTAATATATTTTTATATTAAATGATATAAATTATATGAATTATATCATATAAATCATTCCCTTTTTTATTTCATGAACTAACTTAAGCTTTTTCTGTGTTTTTCAGGTTTTCTGGGCATTTTGGGCAAAAAGTGCAAGTACACGCCCAAGGTCACGGGTGTGACCCATGGGCGTGTAACCTACAAGGTGTTCCAAACTAGTTTTCGCCACCCCGGGGTCATTCCGTGTAGATTCGCCAAGTACACGCCCCCAGGTCACGGCCGTGACCTAGGGGCCTGATCTAGTGTCACGGCCGCGACCCGCCACCAGCATACAAATCAGCCTGCCACGTCAATTAAAGTTCCACGCCCTAGGTCATGCTCGTGACCAAGGGCCGTGTCATTCAGTTCACGGGCGTGATTCGCCCGGTGCTCCTTCCCGCCGAAGCTTCCAGCGCCATCTGCATATTTTAATGTTACATGCCCCAGGTCACAGGCGTGACCTAGGGGTGTGACACGCACGTAATGCATGCAATTACTCCAGAAGGCGCCCTCTCCGCTACTGCTTCGATCATGCATGTTACACGCCCCTTGGTCACGGGCGTGACCAAGGGCATGTAACACCAACTTTTCATCTATTTAAAGGGAGCTTCTCCAGAACATCGAAGAAGAATTTTTAGGACTTAGACTCTTCATTTCTTGTTTCATTTTCCTGTTTTAAGTAGTTTCTTATATTTCTCTTTAATCTTGTACTTGCAGTTTTCAATTCAATAGTTGTAACTTTCAATTCTTAGTTTGTAATTCCCTTTGCATCGATTAATAAAATAATTCTTATTTCTCTCATTATCCTCTTCCTTCTTCATTTATCCTTTTATTTCTTTTGATTCCTCCATCTCCATGAGTAACTAAATTTCTATTAGTACTCGATCGAGATGATCCAAGGAATAATATAAGTCATGAATTAATTTAGAGTTGCTCTTTCTCTTTTCTAATAAGCTTAAGAATTATCCTTGATTTTAAGATAACGAGATTATATTTTCGATATATAATTCTTGTTCTTGTTTTCATACTTTAGTTAGTCGAGAGGCTTATAATACGAATCGATCACTCAAGGATAAAGAAGAGTAGAATGCAACCCTCGAGAGAGGACGACGTTACCCTTTCGGATTGGAGTAAAAGCCAATAGCGGGATTCACCTCGTAAAGCGAGCTTTAGGGGTTTCGATTATATAACGAAAGTTCAATTGATCAACCTAATCTCAGGTGAACGTATTCCTCGAGAGAGGTGCATTCATAATTCGGGAATCTCCACAGTCAAGGCTATTTTAGTAAGAGAATGCGATTTTATAACTTTCATCTTATTTTTATCTCCGAGGTGATTCAAGGACCGAGTGCTAATCTTCCTCATCGTTTAATCTTATTTTATTTTCTCTTTTGTAAAACAAACCCAAAGTATTATTGATAAAATAATAGAGATTTTCTGAAGTAAAAGTACTCAACCGCCCCGAGTCTAATACGACCTTGGTTTCTATAACCTATACTACATTCGATACGGTACACTTGTCGTTGTCATTTGCGTTCATAGTTTTGCACATCAAGTTTTTGGCGTTGTTGCTAGGGAATTTAGGTTGATATTTCAAAAAAAATATATCTATTAATTTTATCGTCCTATTTCTTCTCCCCCTTCTTTTAAAAATTTTAAAAATCATAAAAGGCGTAATTTAAATTCCTGGAAAGGACACTTTGAGCTTGAATTCCCATCACAGCCTCTAGTACCTTGCGAGCCCTTCACAGGGTAGACCTCGGGAAGTCCGGGACTAATTTAACCCGTTTTTTAATAAAAAATATATATTTATTTAATATAAATTATTTCTCTTCTCTATTCCCCCTCTAAAAATTCCATTCATTTAAGTGAAGGTTGTTTTCTTTTTATTAAATGAGGTTATCTGAATTGGCCGTAAAAGTTGTCGAGCTTCAAAACCAAGTTAATCTTTTGGAAGCCGCACGAAAGCGCCAAATTAGTTATAATTATTGTGGTGCTCCTCATCAAAGTGATTTTCATTCTTATTCTCAAAATTTATATTATGAAAATAATTTTTCTCAATCTTATGCAAATAATTTTGATAGTAATTACGATCATAATTTTTCCTTTTTTCAAGAAAATAATTTTTCTGACTTTGATGAAAATATTTTTTCTAATTGTCACGAGAATAATTTTTCGGTTTTTAATAATTTCTCTTCTAGCTCCGAAGTAGATTATTCTTGGTGGCAAGCTCACCCGGATAGTTTTCATAACAATGAAGATGAATCTTTAGATCCGAATTTTTGTTCTTCCTCTTTTGCGCTGCAAGTTTCGTACTCTAATTTTGGGGAATTTCCACCAATTCAATTTGATACTCTACCCCAAAATTTAGATTAGAACTTTATTTCGTCTAGTGCTTTTTCTCCATCTATGGATAACTTAGTTATGGAGAACATGTGGTTTCATGTACTCCCATAATTTCTTTTATCGAAAATGAAGAAAAGTTATTATTCCAAGAATTTCTTAATGTTATGGGCATTCCGGATGAAATAGAAGAGGAATAAGTTTCTTCCCCTATTCCACCCGAATCTTATTTTGATCGTCATGAATTTTCATAAAATTCTCCAATTTTAGTTCAACCAAAAATTCATGAACACTTTGTGTCCGAAAATTTTATTCCGCTTGGTAATGCACTAGATTCTTCTAAAGAAAAATTTATTTTAGAAAATAAACAATAGGAGGTTGATCATATATTTTCGCAAGCACCTCCTCCTTGCAAAAAATTTTCTGACTCGTTTATTTGTGATTCTCTTTATACTAATAATTTTCAGGTTGAAGATGAGTCGTTGCCACCCCAAATAATCAATGATCCATATGTCGCTCATCTTTATATATCCAAATCACCTCAGGTATGTATAGGTAATTTGGATTTACATATTTAAAATCAAGGACAAAAGGAGAATCACATGTTAAGCGAAGGAGTCGCCGGGCAATGGATGACGGCATACTCACCTCAGCGTGAATTAAGGGAGTTGCCAGTACATTTTAAATTTATATATCCATTTAGCTAACACTAACCGTCTAGCTTAAAGACGGGAAAAAGAAAGCGCTCTTGGGAGGCACCCCTTGCTTATCTTCAATTTTCATACATTTTTCTTTTCACGCATTTTCCTTTCAATTGTTCTTCAGACTTAGTTTTAAACATTAGGGACAATGTTTAATTTTAAGTATGGGGGTATAGCTTAACGTTCATTTTATTGGAAAAAGAAAAAAAAATTATTTAATAAAAATCTAATTTCTTGGAAAGGGCGCTTTGGGCTTGAACTCCCATCACAGCTCCTAGTACCTTGCGAACCCTTCACCGGGTAGCCCTCGGGAAGTCCAAGAAATAATATTTATAAAACTAATAATAATAAATACACCTAGCCTGGTTGTTTTTATTTTTCTAGAAATTCAATTTGAGGTTTGATTATGAGTATTCTTACATTTTTTTAATTTAGCTAATATTTTGTTTTATCAGAATTTGTTAAATTTAAATTTGAAGTAATTTAGTTTTAAGAAACATTTTATTTTTTTAATTTGATTAGAGAATCTATTTAGCACTACTTCTCCTTTTAATTTTAAATAGCTTCACTTTGTGGTAAATTTGCTAAACATCTCTAGATTTTGATTATATTCTCTATGAACTTTAAGATCTTAGTAAATTTCATTCCACTAAAAAAAGTTGCTCTCAAAATAGTTTAATTTATAAACTAGAAGTATTTCTTTATCCTTACCCTTTGTTGGCAAATAAAAAAATGTGTAAAAAAAGATCATATGTCATGGAAATAAGAGGATAAAATTCATTATTTCTTAAACATATGCACCCAAAATCATTTAAAAGATTATATGTCATGATGTAAGAGGATAAAATTCATTACATCTAAAACATATACATTTTGGGTTTTTGATTGAAGAGAAATTAAAAAAAAAAAGATTATATGGCATGGAAAATAAGAGGATAAAATTCATTATTTTTCTAAACATATACAATTTCGTATTCAAATAAGGTGAGAGGATAAAATTCATCACATTTATTTTAGTATCTCTTCATTTTGCCATTTCGTTTAAACCCATCCCTAGCCAATTTCATTGTTTCTAGTCCTAAACTAAATTATTAAGAGTGCAATATTTTGGTAGGTGTCTTTTCCTTAAGTTTCTTTTATGTTAGAGTGTTTATAATTTCAATCTAATTTTGTTTGAAAATTTCTACGATTTTCGTTTGCTAAATAGTCATCTTGAGAAGTATATAGCTAAGCAGATTTCTCTTTTTAAATTATCACCATAACTTATGACTTAATTCTTGAATTCCTAGAATTTACTTTTAACTTACTCTTGGTTTAACGAAATTTTAGTTAATTAGAAATAATATCGATGTCTTATGATTCTTTCCTCATTCTTTTGCTCTGGAATAGCAAAAGCTCAAGTATGGGGGTATTTGATGAGTAGTTTATATACTCATCTTTTAGTATAGTTTTAATATATTTTTTTTATGAAATGATATAAATTATATGAATTATATCATATAAATCATTCCCTTTTTGATTTCATGAACTAACTTAAGCTTTTTCTGTGTTTTTCAGGTTTTCTGGGCATTTTGGGCAAAAAGTGCAAGTACACGCCCAAGGTCACGGGCGTGACCCATAGGCGTGTAACCTACGAGGTGTTCTAGACTAGTTTTCGCCACCCCGGGGTCATTCCGTGGAGATTCGCCAAGTACACGCCCCCAGGTCACGGGCGTGACCTAGGGGCGTGAGCTAGTGTCATGGTCGTGACCCGCCACCAGCATCCAGATCAGACTGCCACGTCAATTAATGTTGCACGCCCCAGGTCACGCCCGTGACCAGGGGGCGTGTCATTTAGTTCACGGGCGTGATTTGCCCCGCGCTCCTTCCCGCCGAAGCTTCCCGCGCCAGCAGCCTATTTTAAATTTACACGGCCCCAGGTCACGGGCGTGACCTAGGGGCGTAACACGCGCGTAACGCATGCAATTACTCCAGAAGGCGCCCTCTCCGCTGCTGCTTCGATCATGCCTGTTACATGCCCCTTGGTCACGGGCGTGACCAAGGGTGTGTAACACCAACTTTTCACCTATATAAAGGGAGCTTCTCCAGAACATCAAAGAAGAATTTTTAGGACTTAGACTCTTCATTTCTTATTTCATTTTCCTGTTTTAAGTAGTTTCTTATATTTCTCTTTAATATTGTACTTGCAGTTTTCAATTCAATAGTTGTAACTTTCAATTCTTAGTTTGTAATTCCCTTTGCATCGATTAATAAAATAATTCTTATTTCTCTCATCCTCCTCTTCCTTCTTCATGTATCCTTTTATTTCTTTTGATTCCTCCATCTCTATGAGTAACTAAATTTCTATTAGTACTCGATCGAGATGATCCAAGAAATAATATAAATCATGAATTAATTTAGAGTTGCTCTTTCTCTTTTCTAATAAGCTTAAGATTTATCCTTGATTTTAAGATAACGAGATTATATTTTCGATATATAATTCTTGTTCTTATTTTCGTACTTTAGTTAGCCGAGAGGCTCATAATACGAATCGATCACTCAAGGATAAAGAAGAGTAGAATTCAACCCTCGAGAGAGGACGACGTTACCCTTCCGGATTGGAGTAAAAGCCAATAGCGGGATTCACCTCGTAAAGCGAGCTTTAGGGGATTTGATTATAGAATAAAAGTTCGATTGATCAACCTAATCTCAGGTGAACGTATTCCTCGAGAGAGGTGCGTTCATAATTTGGGAATCTCCACGGTCAAGGCTATTTTAGTAAGAGAATATGATTTTATTCTTTCATCTTATTTTTATCTCTGAATTGATTCAAGGATCGAGTGTTAATCTTCCTCATCATTTAATCTTATTTTAATTTCTCTTTTGCAAAACAAACCCAAAGTATTATTGATAAAATAATAGAGATTTTCTGAAGTAAAAGTACTCAACCGCCCCGAGTCTAATACGACCTTGATTTCTATAACCTATACTACATTCTATATGGTACACTTGACGTTCTCGTTTGCGAGCATAGTTTTGCGCATCAAGTATTTGTCGTCGTTGCCGGGGAATTTAGGTTGATATTTCGAAAAAAGAAATATCTATTAATTTTATCGTCATATTTCTCCCCCCCCCCCCCCCCCCTTCTCTTAAAATTTTTAAAAATCCTAAAAGGCGTAATTTAAATTCCTAGAAAGGATGCTTTGTGCTTGAATTCCCATCACATCCTCTAGTACCTTGCGAGCCCTTCACAGGGTAGACCTCGGGAAGTCCGGGACTAATTTAACCCGTTTTTTAATAAAAAAATATATATTTATTTAATATAAATTATTTCTCTTCTCTATTCCCCCTCTAAAAATTCCATTCATTTAAGTGAAGGTTGTTTTCTTTTTATTAAATGAGGTTATCTGAATTGGCCGTAAAAGTTGTCGAGCTTCAAAACCAAGTTAATCTTTTGGAAGCCGCACGAAAGCGCCAAATTAGTTATAATTATTGTGGTGCTCCTCATCAAAGTGATTTTCATTCTTATTCTCAAAATTAATATTATGAAAATAATTTTTCTCAATCTTATGCAAATAATTTTGATAGTAATTACGATCATAATGTTTCCTCTTTTCAAGAAAATAATTTTTCTAACTTTGATGAAAATATTTTTTCTAATTGTCACGAGAATAATTTTTTGGTTTTTAATAATTTCTCTTCTAGCTCCGAAGTAAATTATTCTTGGTGGCAAGCTCACCCGGATAGTTTTCAGAACAATGAAGATGAATCTTTATATTCGAATTTTTGTTCTTCCTCTTTTGCGCCGCAAGTTTCATACTCTAATTTTGGGGAATTCCCACCAATTCAATTCGATACTCAACCCCAAAATTTAGATGAGAACTTTATTTCGTCTAGTGCTTTTTCTCCATCTTTGGACAACTTTGTTATGGAGGAACATGTGGTTTCATGTAATCCCATTGTTGAAACCGTCAACCGGTCTCTGAGTTCGGACCCACAGGGGGTGTAGCCCGCGCCTACTTCTCCCTCACTAAACTCTCCTGACCGAGGATGAACAATCTGGAACAGACCCGAGGCTGTTGCGAGGAGGTCCCTCCACACACCCGGAAGATCTTAGAGCGCTTTCCCTCCCAAACCAATGCTCAGCCGGGCACCTTGGAGGGCACTAGCAGCCAACTCCGAAAATTACCTGGAGGAGAGAGCTCAAAAGATCTGGTCTCCTCCAAGGTGCCCTTAAGGGTCTATTTATAGATTTTCTAGTCTTGGACTGCAGATAGCGTAAATCCGCCTTTTGGTTTTACTAATCGCACCCGAAATTGGTCTGCTAACAGCCAAACTCCGCTGTTCTGAAGGGCTATTGGCAGCCCACAAGGGGTATCTAGGTAATTTCCCCCTTAAAGCCCTCTGAGTGAGTGGTCCGTGAAGGCACCACTCGCCAGGCTCCCTGCCTACCACGGTTCGTCGGGCGAATGATTTATGAGGCCATCACTCGCCATGTATCCGGCTTGCTTGAGGGGCGAGACCTTGGGTGCTCTGGCCTATCTGCCATGATGCCCTAGGCGAGTGGTCCGCGAGTGCGGGCCTCACACTCCCAAAGACTTCTAGGACTCCTTATTCCGCTCCTTGCCCTGCCACCTGGCCCCTGGGCCCTTTGACTCACTCGGCGAATACGGGGTTGTACACAATCCCCGCTCTTTGCGAGCGATTCGTGCACTCGGAAAGAAAAGTCCAACCCCCAGTATTCGGCGAGTGCTTTGCTGACCTGGAGGGAATCTTCTTGGTGGGGCCCCCCACTTAACTATAAATACGGCCCTAGTTATTGTCTTTAGCTTGCCCATCTTTTAATCATTGTTCCTCATTTTCTCCCTCGGAGGACTCGCCATGACGTTCATGAAGTCGATGCCACGGCCACTTTCGGAGGGAATGATGGATCGACTCGCCGCCGCGCAGGGAGGGACTGCTCCCAAGACTACCCGTTACGCCCCCTGGCTCTCGTCGGTGAGAGACCCCTCCAAGCCCTACAGGCTGAAGAAGGCCAAGACGGTCCGGCGAGACCGGGGGGAGAGGGAGTCTGCGTCTGAAACTCCCCCCTCTCTGACATCCCTCCTGTCAATACCAATGAGGTAACGCAATGTATCTCGCTTTCGACATTGATTATGACGATGCGACTAACCCCCGCCATTCTTACCATTTGCAGGGTCTGACAACGACCGGGGGTGGCCCCGGGTTCAACCAGACGAATGTTGTCGTTCCTCCTCCTTCCCTTGAGAATGCCCCTCCTACCCAGGAGCCCGCCCTTCTCGGCACTTCTGGCGAAGCCATGTCCTCGCTTGGTGAGTATTATGTTGCCCTCTCGCTTACATTTCTCTTTCCGCAACTCTTTCTGACCCAAGTTCTCGCAGCCCCTACCTTCGGGACCTTCGGGATCACGGGATTGCCCCCTCCCTTCAGCACTTCTACAGTCCCGGATGCCACCAAGAGTCCTCCTGCTCCGGGGCAGGAACGCCCGGAGAGGAAGAGTCCTGGGACCGATTCTCCTGCTGCGGACTCGGCCGACACTTCCGCTGCGGCCGATCAGACATACCGGCCAGGAAAAGGGAAATCTCTCCACCTCCCAAGTCGACCATTTGCAGGGCATCCCAGCACCTCTCGGCGGTCTCCCGTCGAAGAATACGTACCGGGTTGGTTGTCTCCTTCCGCAGAACTCGTGGCTTATACCAAAGATAGATCTAATTTCTGTTTTTTGCAGGCTTTCACGAGATCCCGATCAGCGACCCTTTAGAGGAGGAGGGGCTGATCTCACATCCCCCTCCCCTAGCAACATCTCTGAATTCCTTGGCGACCATGAGGATGCCCGCACTATGAAGGAGCGGATGACAGAGCTATTTGGCAAGCTGATCTGGATGCAGTGAGACCAAGCCAGCCTGACGGAGGAGCACCGGGCGGCCTTCGAGCATCGGATCAGCGCCCTCGAGCGAGACTATGGGAACCTGGTTGGAGAGATGGAGCGCCAGGGGGGTGGGTGTGAGGAGACCTCGCCTGGGAGGCATATCGCGCTGGCCCGGGATCAAATGCGCTTGATCAGCCAAGAGCTGACAGCTGTCAGCGCATTCCACTACCCGAGAGTGCCTCCAAGGACAGGGAGGCGAGGCTAGGGCCGATGGCAGTGGGATCAATACTAAGCCTACCGGCACTCGCTCCCTGCGTTCTCCCGCGCCCCTGCCATTTCTTCCTGTCTTTGTTCACATCGGACTAGGGTGAGACCCTTTATGTCTCATGAACTATGGCTTGCGCATTTTTATATATATGTCTCGCTTTTTGCTTATTTGTCAGAATGTTATCTCGCGATTGTTTTTGCTTTCGCTCCCTTTGATTTGTATTTTGCAGGGAAGATCTCGCATGCTGCTTTCGCCTTTTGTGCGTGGTCGGGTTCAGGTGGGTGGTTCCAATCCCGAGGTATTGAGGAGTCGCAGGGGCTATCCGCACCCCACGCGCAAATGATTTCGGTCATTTTTCACCTTTTTTCTATAAATAGTTCAGCCAACTACCATCATTACTGCGCTTTCATCTCTCTCTCTACTCTTTTACTCTCGCGATATCACTCACCCTTCTCTCTACTCTTCTCCTCTCGCGAAATCATCCCCCCCCCCTTCACGATGCCGAAAGAGGCGAATGGCTGGGCTAACTGCGCCCAGGTGTTCTCCAATCGGGACTTCGACACATGCGACCTCTCGGAGGCAGACTTCAACCAAGCCATCGTGGATTTTGTCCTGCCGGGTTTTGCTGGGCGCCTTCCAGGGAGCCGGGATCACATCAATCAGTTCTCGCCCGACACACTCGCGATCCCCTTGGAGCACTTCGAGGTAGGGCTCCACCTCCCGCTGTGGCCATAGGTGCGCCTGACCCTGCGCTTCTTCGGGGTAGTTCCCTCGCAACTCAATCCCAACTCTATCGCCATGCTGGTAGCATTCGCATGCTACCTGCGCGAGGAGGGGATTGAGTTCTCGCTCCCGGTCTTCCGCAAGCTCTTCACCTTCAGGGCCAGTCGTGGGTGGCATTTTTCTCTGGGCAGAGCCCCCTCAACGTGATCGGCACCGCCAACAAGAACCATGACTGGGTTCGGCGGTTCATCTTTTTCACGGGGAAGTTCGGCAACGTGCCATTCGCACCCGTGCAAGAGGATGAGTCAACCTTCCGGCCTCCAACGCTGGGAGGGTTTGAGTCCAAGCTCCACGCCTACCTCCTGAAGCATGATATGGACATCGTGCACTTGCGAAAGCACGTTGGTTCACTGTCGGTGGTCCCGCCGGGAGAAGGTAAGTTGAATTACCTCGACCCGAACTCTCGCTCCTTCTACATTCGCTTACGCCTATTTTAACTGACTTTTTGAACGCAGGGCTTCGGAGCCTCCCACTTCATCCGCCGAATGCGAATGTGGGATTCCCTCCTGCCGACGGTCTCGCCCGCGTGCAGTATGTTGCTGTAGCATGCCGCGAGAACCCGCCTCTCGCGAGATCCAGCGGTCAAAAGCTAAAGCTGAAGCGGAAGCCCGACGCGACTTTGAGCCCTTCTGCCAAGCGGTCGAAACCCTCCACTGCTGATAAGGGCAAAGCGGCCGTGGAGGACGTCCCACGCTCGAGTGCTCCCGTGGAGAGGGTCTCAGCCATCCATCCTGCGATCGCGCCAGTGGCAACTTCTTCGGGGCCCGTGCCGAGAGGTCACCAAAACTTTTCTCTCGGCGAGAAGTATGCCGATCTCGCCGGCGAGCCCCTCATTAGCTGGGACAAGCGGGCCAACTGAGTCTCCATTTCCACCCTTCCTTCATCCTGGTCGAAGAAGGAAACCATCAGCGACCATGCTTACAGCCTCTCGTACGCGCTATATAGCCGCGAGAGCGCCTCTTCCTTTGACACCGAGTCCACTCAGAACCTCGCGCACGAGGCGGTGATAGCCATGATGCGGGCCCATGAGATGACCCATATGTCCTCCCGCCGGGGTATGACACTCGCACGAAACATCATAGAGTTCGAGAAGACACGCTCTATTGCGGCCGCCGAGGCCGCGACAGCGAAGCAACAACTGGCCGCTGCTGAAGCTCATCTCGCCAGCCGCCCGAGCCGAGAGGTATCCCATTCTTCCTCTCGCGTTTTGAGCTCGCGCTTCCCTGTCTTTCTTCCTTGTGTGTTGATCTTCTTTTCTTCCGCAGGAAATAGCCGACTATGATACCCTGCTCGTGCGGTCTCGCATCCTCGAAGAGCGAAACCTGGCGTTGGAGGCCGAGAATCGGGTGTTGCGAGATGTCGCCGCTCGGCCACCTCCCGCGGAGAGGGAAACTCGGCATCTTTACTCCAATGTCGAGTTCGAAGGGTTGATGCAGAGAACGGCCCAGGGAGCGGCGGAGCATATGCTAGATGTGTTGCGAAGGGCCGGTCTCTTGAAAGAAGAAGGCGAGAGGATCCTAGCCCCTCATGTGCTCCCAGAGCTCTTCGCCCCGATCGACGCCACGGACGAAGCTAGCGACGGGCTAGATCATGGAGGCCTTTCCTCTCCGGGCAGCGGGTACTCTGACGAGGCTGGAGACCCTTGAAGATTTTTCTTTTACTTTGGTATAAGGCGAGAGCCTTTTGTAATTTTATAAAAAATAGAAAGTAATGTTTTTGTTGCCTTTCCCGATCTTAATTGCCACTGCGTATTTCTTTTCCTGCACTTCTCGTTATCGTCACTCGATAACTCGCGCACCCGTATTCTCTTCCATGTGCTTTTGAACTATCGTGCTCACACTCGCTTCTTTGACTTGCTTAGTTGCCGATGGCCCCGTCCTGAGGTCGCGACCGAGATGATTCCGTCACGCGGGCTCGCCCCGCAGAAAAAACCCTTTTCGCACTCGTACGTGCCTCTTTTTAAAGACAGACAATTTCATTGATTCTTCCGGGAGCTAAACCGCGGCGCGGACCCACTTCATCTCGCAAAACTCCTGCGTCCCTTAGGACTACTAGCATTTCGTCATGCATTCACCTAGCGAATGCTTTTCCTGTGCAACCCCATCCTCGGGCAAATTTGTCTACCGCTGAGATGGATTGTCGACCGCTGAGACAGATCATCAGCCGCTGAGACAGATCGTCGACCACTGAGATTGAGGCAAACCGTTCGTCGAACGCAGAGAGCCATTCACCGAACGCAGAGTGTAAGCCATTCATCGAACGCAGAGAGCCATTCGCCGAACGCAGAGTGTAAGCCGTTCGTCGAACGCAGAGAATAAGTCATTCGTCGAACGTTGAGAGTAAGCCGTTCGTCGAACGCCGAGAGTAAGCCGTTCGTCGAACGCTGAGAGCAAGTCATTCGTCGAACGCCGAGGGTAATCCGTTCGTCGAACGTTGAGAGTAAGCCATTCGTCGAACGTCGAGAGTAAGTCATTCGTCAAATGCAGAGAGTAAGTCGTCGTCAAACGCAGAGACTTAGATTTTCCTCAAGTTCTAACTAACTCCGTGGCCTAAAACCTTGACCCTTTAGGCTATACCATGGGGTCAACTTAGTCTTAGTCAATAGATAATGGTCCTGGCCCAAGTCAGTACCAGGGTTACTTCCTGTGATAATCTTCCTCCTTAGGTCCTTTATTCATAACCCTTCCTTCCCCTGGGCCGACCTTTGAAACTCTTGGAACCTGCCACAGAGTGAGCCTTCGGCCCTGCCAGCTAGGTGAGAGCCTGGACAACGGGTCTTCTCGGGGCCAACCTTTGAAACTTTTGGAACCTGCCAACGAGTGAGCCTTTGGCCCTGCCAGCTAGGTGGGCTAGACAGCGGGTCTGCTCGGGGCCAACCTTTGAAACTTTTGGAACCTGCCACCGAGTGAGCCTTCGGCCCTGCCAGTTAGGTGAGAGCCTGAATAGCGGGTCTACTCGGGGCCAACCTTTGAAACTTTTGGAACCTGCCACCGAGTGAGCCTTCGGCCCTGCAAGCTAGGTGAGAGCCTGGACAGCGGGTCTGCTCGGGGCCAAACTTTGAAACTTTTGGAACCTGCCACCGAGTGAGCCTTCGGCCCTTCCAGCTAAGTGAGAGCATGGACAGTGGGTCTGCTCGGGGCCAACCTTTGAAACTTTTGGAACCTGCCACTGAGTGAGCCTTCGGCACTGCCAGCTAGGTGAGAGCCTGGATAGCGGGTCTGCTCGGGCCCAACCTTTGAAACATTTGGAACCTTCCACCGAGTGAGCCTTCAGCTCTGCCAGCTAGGTAAGAGCCTGGACAGCGGGTCTGCTCAGGGCCAACCTTTGAAACCTTTGGAACCTACCACCGAGTAAGCCTTCGGCCCTACCATCTAGGTGAGAGCCTGGACAGCGGGTCTGCTCGGGGCCAACCTTTGAAACTTTTGGAACCTACCACCAAGTGAGCCTTCGACCCTGCCAGCTAGGTGAGAGCATGGACAGCGGGTCTGCTCGGGGCCAACCTTTGAAACTTTTAGAACCTGCCGCCGAGTGGGCCTTCGGCCCTACCAGCTAGGTGAGAGCCTGGACAGCGGGTCTGCTCGCGGCCAACCTTTGAAACTTTTGGAACCTGCCACCGAGTGAGCCTTCAGCCCTGCCAGATAGGTGCGAGCCTGGACAGTGGGTCTGCTCGGGGCCAACCTTTGAAACTTTTATCCTCATTACGCAAGCCATCATACCGCACATGTATATATAAAAAATCAAGTTGTAAAGCAAAGCACTCTCATTACATGGACCTAGGGATAGAAATGCTTCAAGTCATCACCACTCCACGTGTGATTGAGAGACTCGCCCTCCACATTTTGGAGGAGGTACCCTCCTGATTTTAGTGCTTCTTTCACGACATAGGGGCCTTCCAGATTTGGATGGAGCTTCCCTACTGCGGCCGACCTTCTGGCTGCATCGACCTTTTTCAAAACGAGGTCACCCTTCTCGAATTGTTTGATCTTGACGTGCTTGTCGAAGTACTTAGCCATCCGCCGCTTGACTTCTTCTTGACGAATGGTGGCGAAATCTCGGACTTTCTCGATCAAGTCCAAGGAGAGCCGCAGCTCCTATTCGTTTCCTGTTCTCCATTCTGCATCCCCCTCTAAGACGGCCCTTACCCGCGGCGCCTTGACTTCAAATTCCACGAGGATGACGGCCTCGCAACCATGAGAGAGCTTAAAGGGGGTCTCACCAGTGGCGGTGTTGGGGGTAGTTCTCAGAGCCCATAGGACCGAGGGGAGTTGCTCCACCCAGTTCCCCTTCAAGTTCTCTACCTTTTCTTGAGCAGGTTCACTATGACCTTGTTGCCGCCTCCACCTGCCCGTTGCTCCTGGGGTGATGGACGGATGCGAACCTGAGGTCTATCCCCAGCTGGCTGCAGAAGCTGATGAACTCTTCGCTGGAGAACTGTGGACTGTTATCTGTGATGATGGCTTGAGGGAGCCCATGTCGACAGATAATCTCTCCCCATACAAAGTTGCGGACTACCTAGGAGGTGACCTTTGTTAGGGCCTTGACCTCCAACCACTTCGAAAAGTAGTCGATCATAACCAAGATGAATCTTCTTTGCCCGCTGGCCTGAGGAAAAGGTCCCACCAGATCCATCCCCCATATGGCGAAGGGCCAGGGCACGGTGATGCTCCTTAGCCTCTGAGCTGGAAAACGTTGAAGTGGGGCGTATAGCTGGCACTTTCGACATTGTTTGGCGAATGCCGATGCGTCTCTACTCAGGGTCGGCCAGAAGTATCCTTGCCTCATTATCCTTGCCTCCAAAGTCCTGCTCCCCGAGTGACTTCCGCATTCGCCGGAATGAACCTCCTCCAAGACCCTCGGGTCTTCTTCCTCTGAGACGCATCGCGCCAAGAGTCCGGAGAGGGTCTTCCAGTATAAGTCCCCTTCATGAAGCACGTAGTAGGTGGACTTATATCGAAAGCGTCTTTGATCTGGGACCTCTTCTGGAAACTCACCCGTTGCTAGAAAGGTCATGAAAGGATCCTTCCACGAGCGGCGTTGCTCTATGTCCATGAGCTCCCCTTCCTCAATCGAAGGATGAAAAAGATCTGTCAAAGTCCCTCCGACCCGAGGGCCGGACTTGGCCAGCCGATCTGCCTGGGCGCGTTCTTCCCTTGGTATGTGCCTAATGGAGAAGGTCTTGAATGCTCCAATGAGACCCCTTACTTTGGCTAAATATCTCATGAGTGTGGGCTCCCTTGCTTCGAACTCACCCTTGATTTGCGAGGCTATCACCATCGAGTCTGTGAGAACTTCTACGTCGTGAACTCCCAACTCATGAGCCAGACGTAGGTCGGCGATTATTGCCTCGTATTCCGCCTGGTTGTTGGTGACGGGGAAATGTATTACCATAGTTTGTTCGATTTTCCTTCCATGAGGGCTTTCTAACACCACTCCTCCTCCTAAGGAATTCCTGCCTGACGCCCCATCGACCAACAGCTTCTAAGGTATGTGACGAAGAGCTTGACCTTCCTCCATTTCGATTACGTAGTCCGCCATGAAATCTGCGACCGCTTGAGCCTTCATCGACAATCGGGGAACAAAGGAGATGTCGAACTCACTCAACTCTACAGACCACTTCGCGAGCCTTCCCGAGTGCTCCACCCCCTCGAAGATTTTGTGAAGGGGATGGTCCGTCACAACCTGGATTGAGTGGGCCTGGAAATACGGCCTGAGCTTCCTGGCTGAGATGACCAGAGCGAAGGCCAGCTTTTCCAGAATCGGGTATCAGAGTTCCGCCTTCTTCAAGACCCTGCTTACATAGTAAACGGGCAGCTGCTTCTTTCCCTCTTCCCGGACCAAGACGGAGCTTACGGCTTCATCCACGACCCCTAGATATAAGGATAGGTTTTCTCCCTCCTTAAGACCTTGGAGTAGCGGATCTTTGGTGAGCTGACTCTTCAGGGCTTGGAAGGCCTCCTCACATTCCCCCGTCCATTCGAACTTCTGGTTACCTCGCAACACCTTGAAGAAGGGGGAGCATTTCTCTCCGGCCCGGTAGAGAAACCTACTCAACCCTGCGAGCTTCCCAGTTAGACGTTGAACTTCCTTAGCATTTCGCGGCCATTTCAACTCCATTATAGCTTTGACCTTATCCGGATTCGGCTCTACCCCCGCCTGGGTAAGGAGATGTCCTAGAAACTTCCCATTGCTGGCTTCAAATACGCACTTCAGGGGGTTTAGCCGCATTTTATACTTGCGCAGAGTGGCAAAGGTCTCCTCGAGATTGTTGATGTGAGAGCTCACGCTCTTACTCTTGACCATGAGGTCACCTGCATAAACCTCCAGGTTTCTCCCTCTTTGCTCCCGGAAGACCCGGTCCATCATTCTTTGGTAAGTCTCCCGTGCATTCTTTAGCCCGAACGGTATCATCTTATAGCTATAACTCCCTTCCCTTGTGATGAAGGAGACGTCCTTGACGTCCGGGGGGTGCATCCTAATTTGATGATAACCTGAAAAAGCATCTAAGAAAGACATTACAGAAAAACCGACGGCTGAATCAACCAGCGCGTCGATTCGAGGGAAAGGATAACAATCCTTGGGGCAGGCTTTGTTTAATAAAGAAAAATCAATACACATACGCCAGCGACCATCGCCCTTCATTACCATAACGACATTAGAGACCCAGCCTGGATACTGGATCTCTGATACGAAACCTGGCTGGAGGAGCTTCTCTACCTCCTCGCGAATCGGCTCCTCCAGCTTGTCCGCGATGGCTCTCCTCTTCTGCTTGATGGGGCAAGCTCCTGGCTCAAGGTTGAGGCGATGGCAGGCCACATCTGCATCGATGCCTAGCATGTCCGCCACGCTCCATGCAAAGATGTCCATGTTCCTCTGGATGCATTGCAGCATCCTCTTCCTGTCCTTCGGGCCAAGACCCCCGCTGATCCGCACCTTCTCCACTCTTCCCCCTTAGGTGGTGACCTCCATCTCAACCACTTCTTCAGCCGCCTCAAGACAGGCGGGCTCTTCACATTTACTCTTCTCCTCCCTCCCCTCGGGCAGGGTCTTCTCTTCCTCCGGAGCCTCTTCCTCCATCGGCTTGACACGCTCCTCCGGAGCCACTTCCTCCTCCCCTCCTGGGATGCTTCCTTCTCCTTCTCCATCCCCCTATCTCCTCCTGGCCCCTCCGGCCCCTTCATCTCCCTTTCCACCTTTCCTGCCTCCGCCATCCAAGAGATAGTGTTGACGGCAGTCACATAGCATTGCCTCGCCACCTATGCATCCCCTTGGATCCAGACCTGAACTCCCCCACTGCGGAACTTTAAGCATTGATGGAAGGATGAGGGGACGCACCAGAAGGTGCTGATGAGAGGGTGCCCAAATATGGCGTTGTAGCTGCTCGGAGCGTCAACAATGACGAACCGGCAGTTCCTGGGGACCCCTCCCAACGTCACCTGGAGGCCGACTCCTCCCTCGACTTCTTTCCTCTCACCCGAGAACCCGAACAGGGGTCCATCTGAGGCTTGCACTCTCTTCGCTTCCACCTCCAGCGCGACAAAATCCTTCTTGAAGATAACATTCACCGAACTCCTGTTGTCGACCAAGATGCGGGAGACTGTGAAGTTTTCAATTGCCGCCTGGATCACCAAGGCGTCACAGAACGGGTCTTCAAAATCTGGCATGTCCTCCGCCGAGAAGGTGAGCTTCTCCGAAGGGGTGGGGTTTGGGAGGTCGACGCGATGCTTCTCCTAAACATCGCCTGGAAGCTTCTCTTGCGAGTTGCTTCAATTCCCACCCCACCATGGATCACTCTGACGCCTCCCCTGGCTCCTATGTCCGTTCTGTCTTTGCATCTATCATCTTCATCTCCTGGTAGCACCTCTTCGATCCTCACAAGCCGCTGCTGCTGCTGGCCTTTCCCCCTCACCTCCAGAAATTTCGGGCAGGTGGCTGTTGCGTGACATTCTTCCAGATTAAAGTCACAGTAAGGCAACGCCACCCTGCCCCCTCTTCCACCTCTTCCTCTTCCTCCTCTTCCTCCCCTTCCTCGGCCTATCGCCATGGCTTGCTCTCGAGGAGGGTGAGGTGGTCTGGGACCTTGCCTCCATCCCGGATGATTGGCCCTCCCCTCCCCCATTCGTTGGTGATCTCTTTCCTGGCCTCTTGCCGGTCCTTCTTGGGGTCTCCAAGCTAGCCGGTTATTAGGATCCCGATACTCCCAATCCCATTGTTGCCCCCGAAATCCCTGACCTCTGGTTTCTTCCCTTCTTCTTCCCTCCTGGTTCCTTACCTCTAGCTTGCTCAGCCTAGCCAATCTTTTTGTAAACTCTGGATTGGCGGCCTCTCCCTCGATCTCCTCCGCTGCCCGCTCCATCAGCTCCTCAAAGGATAGAGGGGCCTTTCGCTTCAGGTCCGTCTTGAAGAACCCTCCTGTAGCCCCACGATAAAGGCTAGCTGTAGGGTGAACCTCGGCACCTACTGTACTTGCAGGACCTCTTCTTGGAACCTATCCACATAATGGGCCAACGACTCCTCGGGCCCTTGCTTGATCTTAAAGAGTGCCTCCACATCCTTCTTCCTATTTTTTGACGTTGAGAAGCGCAACCTGAAGCTCCGGCGCAAGTCCTCGAAGGCATAGATGGAACCTACTGGGAGCTGGTGGAACTAGTCCCTCGCCTTCTCCTTCAGAGTGGTGGTAAAGAGCCGACACTGGAAGGCATCTATCATCGGGAGGATCGAGACCATGTCCTCGAACCACTACAGGTGCAGGACTGGGTCATCTTTGCCAGTATAGTAGGATGTCTCCGGCCCTCTGAACCCCTCTGGCACCAGGGCCGAGAGGATCAACTCGCAGAAGGGACTCCCTTCCCCAGCTCGGCGAGTGGTCCTCTCGCGCGGAGTCAGCTCGCACACATCCGCACTCGCCGTGCAGCTGAACAGCTGCCGCCCGGGAAGATCTCGCACACTCGCTTCCGCCGCGACCTCCTTCCCAAGCCGCTGGCCTGGAGCATTCTCGCCTACCTGTTGGGGCGAAACCACTGGAACCACAGGCGTCTTGCATTCACTTCTTTCGGCGAGAGCTACCTGCATGGTCTGCATGACCTCTCGCTTGAACTTCTCGAACATCTCCAGCCACTCCATTGTTGTCGGTGGCTGCGAGTGGCCTGTATCGGAACCATTTCCTCCATCTCCTGTCATCGAGCTCAACTTGGGATTTTCTTGCACTGGCTACGGTCCATGCTCACCGCACCAAAAATGTTGAAACCGTCAACCGGTCTCTGAGTTCGGACCCACAGGGGGTGTAGCCCGCGCCTACTTCTCCCTCACTAAACTCTCCTGACCGAGGATGAACAATCTGGAACAGACTCGAGGATGTTGCGAGGAGGTCCCGCCACACACCCGGAAGATCTTAGAGAGCTTCCCCTCCCAAACCAATGCTCAGTCGGGCACCTTGGAGGGCACTAGCAGCCAACTCTAAAAATTTCCTGGAGGTGAGAGCTCAAAAGATCTGGTCTCCACAAAGGTGCCCTTAAGGGTCTATTTATAGATTTTCTAGTCTTGGACTGCAGATAGCGTAAATCTGCCTTTTGGTTTTACTAATCGCACCCCAAATTGGTCTGCTAACAGCCGAACTTCGCTGTTCTGAAGGGCTATTGGCAGCCCACAAGGGGTATCTAGGTAATTCCCCCCTTAAAGCCCTCTGGGCGAGTGGTTCGTGAAGGCACCACTCGCCAGGCTCCTGCCTACCACGGTTCGTCGAGCGAATGGTTTATGAGGCCATCACTCGCCATGTATTCGGCTCGCTTGAGGGGCGAGACCTTGGGCGCTCTCGCCTATCTGCCATGATGCCCTAGGAGAGTGGTCCGCGAGTGCGGGCCTCACTCGCCCAAAGACTTCTAGGACTCCTTATTCCGCTCCTTGCCCTGCCACCTGACCCCTGGGCCCCTTGGACCCACTCGGCGAATACGGGGTTGTACACCCATAATTTTTTTTATCAAAAATTAAGAAAAATTATTGTTCCAAGAATTTCTTAATGTTTTGGGCACCCCGGATGAAATAGAAGAAGAACAAGTTTATTCCCCTATTCCACCCGGATCTTCTTTTGATCGTCATGAATTTTCACAAAATTCTCCAATTTTAGTTCAACCAAAAATTCATGAACACTTTGTGTCCGAAAATTTTATTTCGTTTGGTAATGCACTAGATTCTTCTAAAGAAAAATTTATTTTAGAAAATAAACAACCGGAGCTTGATCATATATTTTCGCAAGCGCCTCCTCCTTGCGAAAAATTTTCTGACTCGTTTATTTGTGATTCTCTTTATACTAATAATTTTCAGGTTGAAGATGAGCCATTGCCACCCCAAATAATCAATGATCCATATGCCGCTCATCTTTATATATCCAAATCACCTCAGGTATGTATAGGTGATTTGTATTTACATATTCAAAATCAAGGACAAAAGGAGAATCATATGTTAAGCGAAGGAGTCGTCGGGCAACGGATGACGGCATACTCACCTCAGCGTGAATTAAGGGAGTTGCCAGTACATTTTAAATTTATATATCCATTTAGCTAACACTAACCGTCTAGCTTAAAGACGGGAAAAGGAAAGCGCTCTTGGGAGGCACCCCTTGCTTATCTTCAGTTTTCATACATTTTTCTTTTCACGCATTTTTCTTTCAAGTGTTCTTCAGAATTAGTTTTAAACATTGGGGAGAATGTTTAATTTTAAGTATGGGGGTATAGCTTAACGTTCATTTTATTGGAAAAAGAAAAAAAAATTATTTAATAAAAATCAAATTTCTTGGAAAGGGCGCTTTGGACTTGAACTCCCATCACAGCTCCTAGTACCTTGCGAACCCTTCACCGGGTAGCCCTCGGGATGTCCAAGAAATAATATAAATAAAACTAATAATAATAAATACACCTAGCCTTGTTGTTTTTATTTTTCTAGAAATTCAGTTTGAGGTTTGATTATGAGTATTCTTACATTTTTTTTAATTTAGCTAATATTTAATTTTATCATAATTTGTTAAATTTAAATTTGAAGTAATTTAGTTTTAAGAAACAATTTATGTTTTTAATTTGATTAGAAAATCTATTTAGCACTACTTCTCCTTTTAATTTTAAATAGCTTCACTTTGTGGTAAATTGGTTAAACATCTCTAGATTTTGATTATATTCTCTATTAACTTTAAGATCTTAGGAAATTTCATTCCACTAAAAAAGTTGCTCTCAAAATAGTTTAATTTATAAACTAGAAGTATTTCTTTACCCTTGCCCTTTGTTGGCAAATAAAAAAATGTGTAAAATAAAGATCATATGTCATGGAAATAAGAGGATATAATTCATTATTTCCTAAACATATGCACCCAAAATCATTTAAAAGATTATATGTCATGATGTAAGAGGATAAAATTCATTACATCTAAAACATATACATTTTTATTTTTGATTGAAGAGAAATTTTTAAAAAAAATTATATGGCATGGAAAATAAGAGGATAAAATTCATTATTTTCCTAAACATATAAAATTTCGTATTCAAATAAGGTGAGAGGATAAAATTCATCACCTTTATTTTAGTATCTCTTCATTTTGCCATTTCATTTAAACTCATCTCTAGCCAATTTCATTGTTTCTAGTCCTAAACTAAATTATTAAGAGAGCAATATTTTGGTAGGTGTCTTTTCCTTAAGTTTCTTTTATGTTAGAGTGTTTATAATTTCAATCTAATTTTGTTTGAAAATTTCTATGATTTCGTTTACTAAATAGTCATCTTGAGAAGTATATAGCTAAGCAGATTTCTCTTTTTAAATTATCACCATAACTTATGACTTAATTCTTGAATTCCTAAAATTTACTTTTAACTTACTCTTCGTTTAACGAAATTTTAGTTAATTAGAAATAATATCGATGTCATGAAATTCTTTCCTCATTCTTCTGCTCTTGAATAGCAAAAGCTCAAGTATGGAGGTATTTGATGAGTAGTTTATATACTCATCTTTTAGTATAGTTTTAATATATTTTTTATATGAAATGATATAAATTATATGAATTATATCATATAAATCATTCCCGTTTTTATTTCATGAACTAACTTAAGCTTTTTCTATGTTTTTCAGGTTTTCTGGGCATTTTGGGCAAAAAGTGCAAGTACACGCCCAAGGTCACGAGAGTGACCCATGGGCGTGTAACCTACGAGGTGTTCCAGACCAGTTTTCGCCACCCCGGGGTCATTCTGTGGAGATTCGCCAAGTACACGCCCCCAGGTCACGGGCGTGACCTAGGGCATGACCCAGTGTCACGGCCGCGACCCGCCACTAGCATCCAGATCAGCGTGCCACGTCAATTAAAGTTACACGCCCAAGGTCACGCCCGTGACCAGGGGGCGTGTCATTCAGCTCACGGGCGTGATTCGCCCCGCGCTCCTTCCCGCCGAAGCTTCCCGCGCCAGCAGCCTATTTTAAAGTTACACGCCCCAAGGTCACGGGCGTGACCTAGGAGTGTTACACACACGTAATGCATGTAACTACTCTATATGGCGCCCTCTCCGTTGCTGCTTCGATCACGCCTGTTACACGCCCCTTGGTCACGGGCGTGACCAAGGGCGTGTAATACCAACTTTTCACCTATTTAAAGGGAGCTTCTCCAGAACATCAAAGAAGAATTTTTAGGACTTAGACTCTTCATTTCTTGTTTCATTTTCCTGTTTTAAGTAGTTTCTTATATTTCTCTTTAATCTTGTACTTGCAGTTTTCAATTCAATAGTTGTAACTTTCAATTCTTAGTTTGTAATTCCCTTTGCATCGATTAATAAAATAATTCTTATTTCTCTCATTCTCCTCTTCCTTCTTCATGTATCCTTTTATTTCTTTTGATTCCTTCATCTCCATGAGTAACTAAATTTCTATTAGTACTCGATCGAGATGATCCAAGGAATAATATAAGTCATGAATTAATTTAGAGTTGCTCTTTCTCTTTTCTAATAAGCTTAAGATTTATCCTTGATTTTAAGATAACGAGATTATATTTTCGATATATAATTCTTGTTCTTGTTTTCGTACTTTAGTTAGCCGAGAGGCTCGTAATACGAATCGATCACTCAAGGGTAAAGAAAAGTAGAATGCAACCCTCGAGAGAGGACGATGTTACCCTTCTGGATTGGAGTAAAAGCCAATAGCAGGATTCACCTCGTAAAGCGAGCTTTAGGGGTTTTGATTATAGAACGAAAGTTTGATTGATCAACCTAATCTCAGGTGAACGTATTCCTCGAGAGAGGTGCGTTCATAATTCGGGAATCTCCACGGTCAAGGCTATTTTAGTAAGAGAATGCGATTTTATTCTTTCATCTTATTTTTATCTATGAGGTGATTCAAGGATCGAGTGCTATTCTTCCTCGTCGTTTAATCTTATTTTAATTTCTCTTTTGCAAAACAAACCCAAAGTATTATTGATAAAATAATAGAGATTTTCTGAAGTAAAAGTACTCAACCGACTCGAGTCTAATACGACCTTGGTTTCTATAACCTATACTACATTTAATACGGTACACTTGTCGTTGTCATTTGCGGACATAGTTTTGCGCATCATGGGGGTTCTTGTTGGTTATATCTCACACTGTAGAACTTATAGAGATTATAACAAGAAAACTCATATTGTAGAAGAGTCTATGCATGTGGTATTTGATGAGACCAGCCTAATCTATAAGGGCTGGTCTAGTTCTTTTGTTTTGACAAGAAATGAAAAGGACATGGAAAAGATGTATGTCCAAGACATACTCAGCAGTAGCAAAGCATATATAGATGCAGCAATTCCTGAAGAGGAAGAGGTCCAGGGTACTGAAGCCACTGCTGAACCAGTAGAAGTATTACAGCAAGCTGAGGAGAGATTGCCTGCAGCTGTAAGACAGCTTAAGGATCATCCAAGAGAACAAATCATTGGAGATCAGAACTAAGGCGTACTAACTAGAAGCAGGGCTCATAATGAGGCCCTATTATTGAGCTTCCTATCACAAATGGCTCCCAAGAAGTTTGAAGAAGCCAACCAAAACACTTTTTGGATTCAAGCAATGCAAGAAGAACTTCTTCAATTCAAAAGATGCAAGGTATGGAAGCTGGTGCCAAAACCTCAAAGGCATAATATTATTGGCACCAAATGGATTTTCAGGAACAAACTGGATGAAAATGGAGTAATCATCAAAAACAAGGCTAGATTGGTAGCCAAGGGCTATAGACAAGAGGAGGGAATAGACTTTGATCAAACCTTTGCCCCTGTTGCAATGTTAGAAGCAATTAGGCTATTCCTTGCCTATGCTGCCCACAAGGGTTTCAAAGTATATCAAATGGATGTCAATTCAGCCTTCCTCAATGGTGACTTGAAGGAAGAGGTATATGTTGAACAACCATCAGGTTTTGTGCATCCAACCCTCTTTAATCATGTATATTTACTTAGGAAAGCTCTTTATGGTCTAAAGCAAGCCCCTAGGGCTTGGTAGGAGACATTGTCTAGCTTTCTCATCAAGAACAAGTTCTTGAGGGGAAAGATAGATAGTACATTGTTTCTTAGGGAAACAAGGGGCAAGTGTCTCCTAGTCCAAATATATGTTGATGACATAATATTTGGGTCTACTAATAACAACCTCTGCAAAAGGTTTGCCAATCTTATGCAGGGGGAGTTTGAGATGAGCAGTATGGGAGAGCATAAGTACTTCTTAGGCCTCCAAGTGAAATAGTCTGATGATGGGATATTCATCTCTCACACCAAGTACACTATGGAGCTTATAAAGAAATTTGGAATGGAATCTGCTTCCACCATGAAAACTCCCATGGGATCCAACATTTCCCTGGACAAGGATGAGAAGGGCAAGGCCTTTGATGAATCCATGTATAGGTGTATTATTGGATCCCTATTGTATCTAACTGCTAGTAGATCAGACATTATGTATGCTACATGTGTTTGTGCTAGGTACCAGGCATGCCCTAAGGAATCTCACTATTCAGCTGCAAAGAGGATCTTGAGATACCTTAAAGGCATCCTACATCTTGGCCTTTGGTACCCTAAGAACAATGACTTTGAACTAACTAGATTTTCATTTGCAGATTTTGCAGGATGCAAAGAAGACAGGAAAAGCACAACTGGTACTTGTCAATTCCAAGGAAGGAGATTGATATCATGGAGCAGCAAAAAGCAGATAAGTATGGCAATATCCACTGCTGAGTCTGAATATATTGCTGCAGGGAGTTGTTGTGCACAACAATTATGGATCCAACATCAGTTAGAGGACTACAACCTCAAGGTAAGTGATTCTCCTCTTTATTGTGACTCATCTAGTGCTATCTCTATTGCTAAGAATCTTATCTCTCATAGCAGGACTAAGCACATAGAGATTAGATATCATTTTATAAGAGAACATGTAGAATGTAAAGATATCTGCCTTGAATTTGTCCCCACTGACAATCAAGTTGCTGATATTTTTACAAAGCCATTGGATGAGGCCAAGTTTAATGCTTTCAAGATTGAACTAGGAATGTTAAATGTTGAATAATGTCAAATATTCCACTCTTTCAATCATATATGATATTATGCATGCTATGTTATGATTCAAAATGTTGTCCTATCACATCAACTCCTAGTGACATGATTAGGTCTTAACACATTCAGACCTCAAAAGGATTAATGATAAGGTAATAAGGTCAGCTAAAACAGACTGTTTCAGCTGGGTCGCTGAGACAGCTGGAAAAAATCTCAGCTGAGATGTTGAGACAGATAACAATCCCAGCGGTTGACAGTGCTCTGTCCCAGTGGTTTAGGTCATCGTCACAGCGGTTCCGCTGAGACGGGCTGGTCCCATATCAGTTTGGATAAATGCAACCTCAATTGACACAATTCTACTTGCAACTATAAGTTCACTCAAATCTACTTATTAGGGCTAATCATAACACAGATTTAAGCCATATAAATAGACAATCATTAATTAGTGAAAGATACACAACCCTTCCTTCCAAGCCGCCGAGATGAATCACATTCTCTTCCATCCCAGCGCATCCCTCTACAGCATCAATGGCACCCAAGAGTTCAAAGGACCTTCTAGAGGGGTATGAGATAGTCAGAAATGGCTCTGCCCATGCTCCAGAAGACATAAAAGGAGTGATTCAACTCCTAGAAGCACAAGGGCTGGAATATACCCTTTCTGAACCTACTGTCATTCTCAGAACTGAAGTTCTGGAATGGTTTAGTAATGCCAAGTTATCCTCTTCCAGTCCACCTTAAAGTCCAAAATAGGAGGAGAAAGAGTGAAAATCTCCTCAGCAAGAATTGAACAAGCTCTCCACATACCCTCATGCCACAAGGATGAGGAGGAAGAGATTTCTGACAAGGATAAGCAGCTAGCTTTGAAATGGACTGAGTATAGCGATGCCAAGATTGGCTCATTAAAAGGGAAATTCTTCAATCAAAGAGGAAAATTACTGTCAGATATTTTCGGAAAAGCACTCCTTTGCAAGCCAGGGTCTCATGATACCATTTCCCAATCCATGTTTGATATCATGGCAAGGATCATTCTGACAAAGAGAACTTCCTGGGGAGAAGTCATATTCCAGAGACTGAAGGAATGTCTGCAATCACCAAATATGGGTAGAATTCTATCCCTATATCTGATTCAAACCTATTCTGAAAGGTTTAAGGGATTAAAAGGTTCAAATATTCATTACCTGAAAAGAATGGATATAAATACATTAGATAGGTTCACCAGGGTGCTCCCCATGAGCCAGCCCACTGAGTCGAAAGACAAAGGCAAAAAGAAATCCAAAGCAGTGAAGAAGCCAAGAATGATCTTATCAAATTCCGAGTCTGACCACTCAGATAAAAATGATGATGATGGTGCTGATATTGGATCACACAGCATTCCTGAAAAGGATTCTCCACTGAATGACATGCCTATTGACACTGTCCATCCACAGGACTTGGACATAGATAGCACTCCTGGTAATTAATTCTTAAACTCAACATTACTCATAATATTATTTAATCATACACAATCAACTAGTTTGTCACTAATGACACTTAACTAATATAGACCACAGCTCCTCTAGGACAAGTAAGTGCTCCATTTGAGGGGGAGCATCAACAAGGGTCATCCTCCATTGATGGTATCAATGATCAAAATGATAGTGAAGGAGTCAAGACTGATAAGGACAAAGTTCCTTCTCCTAAGGACTTACAAAGTAAGTTTGATACAATCATACTAAATCTTGAAAGAAGATTTTTAAATAACATTGATGGCTCCCCAGCTCTCTGGGATTTAACACAACATGGACAATATGGTGCCCCATCTGAGGGGGAGAAGCTAAAAGAGCCACCAGCTGGTACTGATGATGTTCTTAGTAAGACTAACTAACCATCTTTAGTATACCTAAGGCATTAAATCTAACTCCAAATCATTGTCCCAGATTTTTTGGACTCATCAGATCAAGATGGTCTATCTGAGGGGGAGGAACTAGAAAATGCTGATATTGATGCTGAGCATAATGATGGAATCTACCCTGATCACATTGATGATATTGCATCCTTTGCTGAAAAGGTGGATGATCCTGACCAAAGGGACAACATACATCCAGATCAGGTGATGCCTGCAGCTGAAGTGCACATCATACCTCAAGTGGTCCCTCCTCTAAGTCCAAAAAGGCTCTCAGTCCCAATTATTACTAATCAGCAAGCCTCAACCTCCACTTCCTCAAATTCCAATGAAAGCATTCTAAATGCTATTCACCTTATGTTAGAGACTCATCTAACATCTACGAAGGAGTATGTAGACCAGTCAGCTTCCAGAGTAAAAGCTTACATTGATCAGTCCATTCTAAGTGTAAAGTATGAAGTAATGGCTGGGGTTAAGGAAATTAAGGAAGACATTGCCATCCTGAACAAACAGATGGCCAAGTGGTTTGATCTGGCAGAGAAATTTGTGGTCTCTCAAAATACAATTCTCAGATCAATGGACAAATACCTCCAACTCTCTGAACAGGATATGTCCTATGTGAAGAATTATGTCAGCAAGACAGATGAGGTGATTGAAAAATCCTCAAATCATATCCAAGAATATGTCTACTCCACTACTTTGCAGTTGAATGAGGAAGCTGACAGGAACAAGGAAGAGCTGAAATCAGACATTGCTAATGTTTTCCAATCCATTGCCGGCAACTGCTACACAACTGAATACTGAAGTAATAAGACTGAAAGATGAGCTCCAAGCTAATTTTGAGAATGTGTTCCAAACCTTATCTAGCACAATCACAACAGCTAAACAAGATCTACATCAACAAGTGTTTGAAGAAGCCAGAAAGGGGGAGGATACAAATGCAATCATAAATTCTGAACTAACTCTCAAGGTTTTGTAAGGTACAAGGCTTGCCCTAAACCTTGCTCTCCTGGGTGTCAATAGAGCAGAAGATTGGGACTTCCCAAATCAAGAAGCTATTGCCCAAAATGAGAGACTGAAAAAGAGAAGAGAAATGGAAAAGATAATGCTGGCTGAAGAATACATGGCCAAGCAAAGGGATATGCAGAATAGAGATCCTGACTATGAGTATTGGAGTGATGACTCCAAGGAAATAATACTGAATGCCTGGCTAAGCCATGGTCAAATTGGTAAATATATTAATAAGCTCTATCCATCTGAAGAGTGGATAAAGCACTTAGAAAGAAACACAAAAAGAGATAAAGTATTCAAATCCAACCTGGTAAGAAAGGAAACCCCAAGAAGAATGCCTTCAAGATATATCCCAAAGCCATATCTATATTTCATAAGGCAAGAGAACAAAAGAAAAATAGCAGAAATTGAGGCTGTCAATGCTGAAATAGACACTGCTATGAATCTTCCTGAAAACATGGATATGGGTGCTGAAGATAAGGAGATCCCAGCTCAAGAAGATGAAGTGGTTGCTGAAAGTATGGTTGTTGCAGCAGACCAAGAAACCTCAGCTAAAGGAAAAGAAGTGGCTGATGACTTTGCTGAATGCTCTACTTCTTCTAAGAAGAGGAAATTTTAAATGAATGTATTTGAGTGTTATGGTCTTCTAAGTGTATATTGAACAATGTCTCATTTTCTAATATGAATTGCAAATGAATGAATTGTTGAACTGATTATTTTTTTTTTGTCATAAGCTAATCTGAGCCATAGCTTAATTTCACCATGTGTTATTGCTTAAATTAATCTATGATGCATTAACATGATTATCTAACATATTGTAGGGTTGATTAACTTTGTGGTAATATGACGGTCATAAACATTATCTGTTATAATATTTTTGATGCCATGTGTATGATATGATGAACTCCTTGCAGTGAAGCTACATGTCAAGAATTTATGCGTTATGTACCTTAGCATTGAGAGTGTTCTGCCTTCTTCAAATAGGGGGAGATTGTTGGGAATATGACCCTCAATGTTCCCTTGATTTGAAGAAGCTTCACACTCAATGCTAAGTACAAGTTGTATTTGATAAACCCTATTTCATCCCATGACCATGCAGGGTTAGGTTATTCCAAGGTAAGAAGTAAGTTCAGTAGGTTTGCTGCCAAAACCGCTGAGACAAGCTCTCTGTCTCAGCTAAACTGCTGAGACAAGGCCAGGAGCCGCTGAGAAGGTGTCTGGGCTAGCTAAGCTGCAGATAGAAGAAAACCACTGAGACAACTGTCTATCTCAGCGGATCCACTGGGATGGGACAGTAATAGCCGTTGAGACTACAGGCCGTCTCAGCCCAACCACTAAGACAGATTCAAATGATCTGACGGGTTTGCTTTTGGCGCAACATGTTGCAAAGCAAGATAGGAGGTTCCAATCACCTCCATACTGTGTCAGGAGGACATCTGATAGCCGTTGAAGACTGGAGGAGTATAAAAGAATTAATTAGGGCTTTATAAAAGCTCTCACTCTCTCTCACTGAAAAAGAAAAACTATTGTTCCATTGACGGCAGCCAAGAAAGGTTTCATTTCCTGCTTCCTGAAGCTGCAAGGAGAGAAAATATTGTTCCTCTTGATCAACTCAAGATAGAACAAGTTGATCCCCATTCATTCTCTGAAGAATAGGATCAGAAGAATCAGAGTTGAGGCTATTGGACTCGTCCTAGATTCAAGACTTCTACAGCAGTTGTTCAGCAACAGAAGACCAAGGCTTGATCTATTCTACCTTCTGTTGTAATCATCTATTATTACTTCTGTAGGAACTTAACAGTTCTGAGATTGTAGGGCATCTTTTCCTGAGGGTGTAGGGTTATCTGGCCTGAGTAGTAGAGCTGAGAGGTCAGTTTGAGTGTAGGATCTTTGTGAGATCTGAGGTAGGGTTGTTGAGCATGAGGTAGGGTTTGGGAAAACCTGAGAGATCCTGAGGGATCTGTGTTGAAAGCTCTTGGAGCTGAGTTTGGAGGTGTTGGCCTTATCTAACTCATTGTTAGAAAGGTGAAGGGGAAATAGGACTACTCAAGACACCCTGTCTTGAGGAACCTCTATAAACCATTGTGTGTTTTATGTGTGCTTGATTTATTACTAACCTAAACTCAGAAAATAGCTAGGTTAAAGCCTAAATTAAAAAGAAACCTATTCAACCCCCCCCCCCCCCCCCCCCCCCCCACCCCCACCCACCCTCTAGGTGACTAAGACTACATCCTAACAAACTATCAGAGACCATCTGGCACACTAAGACCGCCTAGTACACTGAGACTGCATGGTACACTTAGACCGCTCGGTACACATAGACCGCCTGGTACACTGAGACCGCCCAGTACATTGAGACTGTCCGGGTTGCTTTGGTCGCCTTGGATGGATCGCCAATTTCTTGGTAAACACTCTTCATCATTCCCTTTCATCCAGCTATCTTCATTTTGTTTAGATAATAACACTCTTGGGCTTTTTACCTCAAACTCCACTGGAATGAGAGCTTCTAAACCATGAGATAATTTGAAAGGATTCTCTCTAGTAGCCGATGTTGGAGTTGTTCTCAAAGCTCAGAGCACTAAAGGTAATTGTTCTGCACAATTGCCTCAGAGGATTTCTTCTTTCGTCTTCAAGAATCAATTTGTTAACAACTTCTACTTGACCATTACTTCTTGGATGATGCAAAGAAGCAAACTGCAACTCGGTGCCGATTTGATCATAGAAATTTATCAGGTTAGAGTAGTTGAACTAAGCACCATTATCTGTAATGATTGTCATTGGAATTCCATGCTTGCATACGATCTCTCCCCAGATAAAATTATTTACGATTTGGGTAGTGGTTTTAGTTAATGCCTTTGCCTCGATGCACTTGCTAAAGTAATCGATCATTACAAGAATAAATTTTCGTTGCCCACTAGCCAAAGGGAAAGGCCCAATCGAGTCCATTCCCCAAACTGCAAATGGTCATAGAGTTGTTATTGATCTGAGCTGGTTGATGCTGAAGAGGAGCAAATTTTTGACACTGAACACATTTCTTTGCAAACTTCTCAGCATCCTTTCTCATTTGCGGCCAGAAATAGTCGTCTCAGAATCATTTTTCCAAATTCCCGGGTCCCATGTGACTACTACACTCTCCAGAATGAACCTCTCGAAGAAAAACTAGAATTTCTTCCTCAGAGACACATCTTGCCAATGGTGAAAGAATGGTCTTCCTGTATAATACTCCTACAATAAGATAATAATAGGCTTCTTTCAATTTAAATCTTTTCTTATCTTTTACCAATGAGTGGAACTCTCTAGTTGAGAAGTAGAGGGTGAATGAATCCATCTAAGATGGTCGTTGATCTATTTATATAACTTCTCCCTCTTCAATAGCTGTATGGAACAACTCTGAAGTAGTTCCTCCCGAAAGAAGACCAAACTTTGCTAGTTCGTCTGCTTATGCATTCTCTGACCATGGAATGTGTTGAATAGTGAAGCTTTGAACTGGCCTATCTCAATTTTCACTAAAGCTTGGTACTGCTTCAAAACATGATCCCTGTCCTTAAAGGTTCTATTTACTTGAGACGCCATTACCAAAGAATCAGTTTTGTCTTTTACAACTACAATCCCCAACTCTCTTGCAAACATGAGGCCGGAGAGCAAGGCTTCATATTCCTCCTGGTTGTTCATCATTGGAAAGTAAAACTTCAAAGCCTGGTCCAGCCTAACCCCATTTGGGTTAATCAAAATGACTCCAGCTCCGGATGTGTTTCTCCCTGAGGCTCCATCGACAAAGATCGTCCAAGCGAGAGGTGTTCCAACCTCTTTTTCTGAGTTCACTTCCTTCACATCAATCATGAAGTCTGCTAATACTTGGGCATTGATTGCCACTCTGGGAATATAGGAGATGTCAAATTCGCTAAGCTTTATTGCCCACTTCGTCAATCTACCTGAATGCTTCAGCCTCTCTAACACATTTTTAATGGAAGGTCTGTGACAACTTGAATATAATGGGCTTGGAAATAAGGCCTCAATCTCCGAGCTGAAGTGACAAGCATCAGGGCCAACTTTTCAAGGATTGGATATCGAGTTTACGCATCCTTCAAGATCTTGCTCACATAGTAGACCGGGAATTGCCTCTTTTTCTCTTCTCTGACCAACACTGAACTGATTGCATCAGAGACAACCCTAAGATAGATGAAAAGATCTTCTCCTTCTCGCGGACTTTGGAGCAAAGGAGTTGACGTTAATTGCTTCTTGAGCTAATTGAAAGCATCATCATACTCCTTTGTCCATTCGAACTTAATTCTCCATGGAGAGTTTTAAAGAATGGAGCACTCTTATCTCCTGAGCGAGAAATAAAGTGACTTAATCCTTCCATTCTTCCGCCTAACTATTGAACTTCTTTAGAGGATCTTGGAGGAGCTATTTCTAGGATTGCCTTCACCTTGTCAGGATTCGGTTCCAACCCCTCTGGAGTGAGGAGATGGCCAAGAAACTTTCCTTTGCTTGCTCCGAAGACACATTTCAACGGGTTCAACCTCATATTGAGGTTTCGGAGGGTTGCAAACGTCTCGGCGAGATCATTAAGGTGAGCAGAGACTGTTTTGCTTTTTATTAGAAGATCATCGTCATAGACCTCTAGATGTCTTCCTTTTTTATTTTTGAAAATTGTGTCCATCATCTTTTTATAGGTGGCACCGGCATTTTATAGCCCGAAAGGCATTGCTAGATAACAAAAGAATCTGTCATTTGTGATAGACGAGGTATGAGGGATGTCGGGCTTATGCATTCTTATTTTGTGATAACCAGAGAATGCATCTAAAAAACTAATGCAAGGATACCCAACCGTGGAATCAACTAAAGAATCTATCTGAGTCAAGGGGTAGCAATCTTTAGGCAAGCTTTATTGAATTTTGTAAAATCAACAAACATTCTCCATTTCCCACCAGCCTTCTTAACCATTACAACACTTGATACCCAATCCGGATATTGAATTTCTTGAATGAACTTGGCATTCAGGAGCTTTTCGACCTCCTCCCAGATAGGTTGAGCTAGGGTCACCGCCACCGCCCTTTTCTTCTTCTTGATGGGAGTAAAGCATGGGTCGATATTGAGATGATGGCAGGCAACATCGGAATCGACTCCTGGCATGTTATACACTGACTAGGCAAAGACAGCCAGGTTCCGTAGGAGGCAGGAGATGAGCTGACTCTTGTCTGCTTCAGGTAGTTCTACATTCATCGAGAGCTTCTTGCTCTCATCTTCTTTACTGATTGGAAAGGCTTGAGTTGCTTGGACAGGTTCTAAGCGAACTCCATCTCTAACATCTTCTTCTACGATCTCTTTCGTAGCTTTAGCATGGATGGATACATGGGGTGCTAGAGAGATCACAGCTATTCTGGGGGGGAGTTGATTCGGTCATGTGGACCGTCTTTACATAGCACTCTTGGGCTTTCCTTAGGTCGCTTCTGATTCAGTACTGTTTTTCATTCAAGGCAAACTTCACAGCCAGGTAGTAAGTGGAAACCACTGCTTGATACTCATTCAAAATTGTCCTCCCGAAAATTGCATTATAGTTGTTCGGAGCTTCAATGACTATGGACTTTACTAACTTTGTGATGCCTCCAAGCATCACCGAGAGAGTGATGTTTCCTTCCACTTCCTTCTTCTCCCCGGAGAAATCGTTGAGCGGTCCTTCGGTGGAAAGAAGAGTCTTCACAGTCTTCAGGGCTTCAAAGGCTGGCTTGAATAGGATATTTACTGAACTTCCGGTGTGGATCAATATGTTTTCCATTGTATAAATTTCTATTACCGCCATGATGATTACAGCATCATTGAAGGGGTTGGCGGTTTTCCCGAAAGTGACTGTTTCTCAAACTGGAGCAGAAGAAGAGGTAGCTGCGACCTCTGAACGGTAGACTCTTGCGAGGCTAGCTTTTTTAGAGCACTCGAGCCCTTCTCCTCCGTGGATGCTATAGAGGTAGCCCAAGGCACCCTCATCATTTTCCTCCACACACTCATTCATATAATCAATGTGGACAAGGTGGCCAACGTCGTTCACTTCCTCACATTCCCAATGAGCTTCAGCTACCTCTTTGCTCTTAGAGGGCGAAGCTTTGGAGGAGTCTCCCTTCAGGACCAGATTATGCACCTTTCCTTCCTTGAAAAGCTTCTCCACCATTATGCGGAGAGCTCTGCAATTCTCTGCAAATGACCTCTCTCACTATGATGCTCACAGTAGAGGGAAGGATTTGTACATTTGAGATCTGATTGCAGCGGAGTAGGCCTTCTGTAGAAAGGCTGCTTTTGGAGCACTTGAACCACCTCGCTCATGGATATGTTGAGCTCAGTGAAAGACTCTTGAGTCATTGAAGGAAGATTGAGAAGAGGTTGGGAGAGGCGGCTGGACAAACTGAACCTGATGAATAGGTGTTGGTTGTGGAGCTGGAGCAGCTGGGGTCAGCATCAAAGGTCCCTTGGGCTAAAACTGCAGATGTGCCTAATAGGGACAGTGATGGCAGAAGTTCCTCCCCCTTTGAGCGGGAGGCTGGAACTCTCGACAAGGTGGTTTTGTCGACGGCTGGGCAGGGTAGAAACCAGCACAGCCCTTATGGACAGCTTTGCACGTCAATTTGGAGACATAGTTGGGGTTACTGATCTCCCCTTCTATGAATTGCTGGCTATATTGATCAGCTCTTGATAGGAGTTAGGCTCTCGGGTAGTAACTTCAAATTTTAGAGGGCCTTCCTGGAGGCCATTGACTAAGGCCGCCATATAGAGTGATGGATCGACATCCCTTATTCCAAGGATCTGCCTTTGGAAGTGATCCACGAAGCGAGCTAAGGTCTCGCTTTCTCCATGCTTGAACCTGAAGATGGATGCGGGGCCAATCTTCCTTTTCTTTGAGGTTGCAAACCTCAAAAGAAGCTCTTGCCTCAAAATGGCAAAGCAGAAGATGGACTGAGGAGGTAGTTTATAAAACCAATCACGTGCCTACCCATCCAATGAGGTAATCAGAAGCTTGCACCTCATCGCATCTGAGAAAGACCTCAGAGCGACAGCAGATTCAAAGGCCTAGAGATGAGAGACTGGGTCACTCCCTCCAGTAAACATGGGCAACTAGGGATCTCTGAAGCCGTTGGGAATGGGCTCCCAACGAACTCTATCTGTAAGGGAGAAGGCTCCTCCGCTTCAACATCGTCGGAAGGAGCAAAAAGAGGGGTAGCAGCATAAGCTGGAGGATAAACATAATTCTCCTGAAAATTCAGCATTCGGGTTGGGGCTCCCTGAGCTGTTGTTCTAAAGAAAACTTGGCGGGTTGCAAACTCTTTACCTTGAGACAGTAAGGGAGCAGCGGGCTGAGGAGCTGAGTGGTCTGGAGCGTGACTGCCAGCTAGAGGATCAGGGGTGGCGACATGATCGGTCTGAGGAAGGATTCTTTGGGAGATCGCAGCTAAGAGCTGATACATAGACTCAAGCTGTTTGGCGGTCTCTCAGCGGGACTACTCGAGTCGGAGCTCAAAATGAAGCTTAAGGGCTTCTAGAGAGTTCGCGCCGCATGAAGGAGGGTGACCATCGATGAGCTGATTGGGCAGAATCTCACAGTCTGACATCTTGTATGTCCGTTGATTTCACCTAAACACTCCAATCTGAAGGTTTCGTGTTGGTTCTATTGGCAAAATAATTGTACCTCCAAAACTCACACTTCAAAGGGATGAGGGGGGACTGTGGAATGTCGGTTACTCGGGATGAAGGATGCCAGAAGAGAGGTTTCTAAGGTAAAAGTCTGCTTTGATTGAACACAAAAAGGATTACATAGGGGGTCTGAAATATATTAGGGTGAGAGGTAGAAAAGTGATAAATTTGAGACTGCTTGCACAAACTACAAGCTGGAGGCTCAAATCCAAAAGTCCCTTTTCTTGTACGCATACCCCTCTATTTATAGCCGCGGAGGCCTGCACAAATGGGCAGGTCCAAAAATAATGGGTTGTACAGGGTACAAGAGAACCGGAGCAGAGAAGGGAAGGTACATGGGGTGCAAATAGCAAAAAGATAAAAAATCCAGATTCGCTGGAGTCTGGCCGCCTGTGCCTCAGAAGATCTGCCGAAGATGAAACATGCGGTTTGGGCGGTCTCCAAAAATCAAGACCGCCAGGGCCGACAACTCTGATTGAAAAGGAGAGGTCGCGGACTTCCGGGCAAATAATATTCCAAGCATCTATGTCTAAAGAGATGTGAAACTTTTTCATTAAAATTTTCCACCCTTCATTGTTGACTATGGTGAATAAAGGTGGTGTTAAAAAATTTTCAGTATATAATGCATCTTCCACTCTATTTGATGCGAGACCGTGATGTCAATTTATTACAAGTGGTGAAACCTTTTTGGAGTAACCTACCCCTGATACCACTTGTTGGATCTACATGCGCCCTTAGAGGGGGTGAATAAGGGTGTTAAGAAATTTAGAGTTTACTTAAAAACTATGAATAGAAATATTTTTCCAAAATATCTTTAGCGAATAGAAATTGAAATCAATTTAATAAAACAAAAAAGCATTATTATATTTTATAAATAAATTGATTACAAAAAGACGATTTCTATGACGCTAGAAATCAAGACGGTGAATGTAAAAAATACTTTTGGTTTTTTATACCGACTCTTCTCCCTAAGGACCAGTTCACACTAGCTTATCTCTCCCTAGATAGGCCTCAATCCTCCACTAGACCTAAACCCTAGATCTAGTCATCAACACCAGCGGCAAATTCCTCCATAAGCCGCACATGACCTAGTTGTCAATACACACGATGAGTTCCACTACCATTACAAAAAGAGTAACAAAATAAAAACAAATACAAAAGAGAAGATCAATATAAAATATGATGTAGAACTCCCCATGAAGAACTTCTGAAGGTGAAGTCAAAGGCACGACCCAAATCATCGTGTTGATGTGTGGCCTTCTCATAGAATTATCGTTGATGTGCTTCCTCTACCTCTTCAAGTTCTCCTTTTGATCTTCAAAATAGCCCAAGGGAGTTGTTACGGAGATCTGAGATGAGGCTCTAGAAATTTGGAGTTGTGGTGCAATATTCGCCTCTCAATCATCGATGTAAAAGAAGGAGCGAACCAGTTCTATTTATAGCACTGGGAGATAGCACATGCGGTAGCACCTACTGCCATGTGGTATCAATTTAGGAAATATATTCATGCGCTAGATTGAGCAGACTTGGTAAGTGATTTGCTGCATTTTACGTGACATTCATTTTAGGCAACACCGACTGCATCTTGTTAAGCTACCGCGCCGCGCTAGCTTCTTTCCTTAGTTGCTCATTTGCACCCGCCAGTGTTCTCATTTGATTGCATATTGGCGCTTGTTTCTTAATTGAACTCTACCGCCAGCGGTAGGTGCTACCACGTCGTGGTAGGACACTAAGGTTAGAGTGATGCTCTAGTCATTGGTCTATTCAATTCATTGCTTCAATTTGTCATATTTGTTTGTTCCTGCGCAAAATTAATCAAATGCATGATCGGATTTGTTATTCTCAAACCAAAGAGATGTGGAATGCATGTTCCAACAGGAAGTGCATGTGAATCCCATGTCCTCTCATATGGATTAGGTGTGTATAGTAGTATGATAGTTATGTAGTGTTAATGTATGTTAAACGCTTACGGGCTGAGGTAAAGCCGCACCCGCATCATGTAGTTGATCACGATAACTTGAGCAACTGAAAAAAGTTGAACTAAACTCGCAGCATGCAGTTCAACATGAGGTTTAGCCCTCTTGAAGGTTGATGGATCATGGGATAGGTTGTGTCCGACGTTATTGATTAGGCTAGCAAATGCTCAAACATAATCTTGGGACTTTAGGTCCTAGATTAGTGGTAATGCTCGTATTGGAGTCGACCTTGTCCACCTTACTGAGTTCTTGCTGTTTATGCCTTGTGTGTCATGAGTGCTGGAACTAGTGTGGTCATGAGTACCCACGAATGTTGTGCTGGTGAATGATGTTATGCTAGCATCATAGGATATTACTTATGCAATTGTGGGAAACCTTGGGTGAACCAAACCTTCATCATACGCATTACTAGGTCACCCATCTTTATATGCTCAACCTAGAAGATTGATTGTGCCTGAAACTTCACTCTACGTCGCACTTTTTTTTATTTTGCAACATATTACTTGTTGCGGCGTATTTGCAGTTGAGCGGTGTACCGCTCTGGAGTCCGCTAGGATGGCCAAGGGAGGGATCATTATGCGGTTTATGATTAGCTCATAACTGACCCTCGTTTACATTCTATTTGTGTTTGGTGCAGGGGCCGCAGAGCTGGGCAAGAAATAGTGGGCATAAAGCTCAAAGCTGAATTGCCAAAGAAAGTCACTTATTTTTTTATTGCTTTCTTTTATTAGCCGGCTTGTGAGCAGATGTTTTGTATTAGTATTGTTTTTTGTAAAGATACTAATATATGATGATGTAAGGCCTTGAGGACGAAAATCTTGGTAAAATATTCAACAGTAAATGTGGACATTCATGTTGGTGTTAATCAAGCTTCTGTTATTACTGTTTACATTCCTCTTAGTAGTTTTATTTCTGTTTATCATCTTTTAATATCTAGCTTGTGGGTGATATGACGCGGGGTTTCGACCAGACCCATGTTAAATTGTGTGTATAGGCAGGGTGTTACAGTCAACATCATGGAAGACTACAAAAATAATCACATTCGTGACTTAATCGACATCGGTTAGTAAGAGGAAAGGGGCGAGCTCAAGAGGAAGAGGATAAGTGCTAACCGAGCATGAGATTATCGCCTTGTCGGAGTGGGAGGAGAGGATTGGGAGTGTGAGAGCACCGACTCGCAAAAATAGAGATTGAGTGTAACACCCTGATCACGGACGTCTTTGCCTAAACAATTTTAATTATAAAAAAATTTATTCTGGAGACCGTCACTTTGGGCATATGATGATCCAAGAGTGGGAATCTGTTTCTAATCTGCGGGAGAAGTCGTGAATCACAAAATTTGTTTCATTTTAAAATGGATGGTGTGTGGATAGAGGGTTGTATGGCTAGGATTTAAAAATCCTAAATTATTTAAGTTTAAACCCTATTCTTTGTTGGTGCTTCCAAGGTGATCTGGAAGTAATCAAGCATCTAGCCTCACTGCCAACGCGATATGAGCCTATGGGAGTGTTTGGAGAAGTTGGAGGAAGAATTGTGTTGGCCTTACTCATATTGGATATTAGTGAAGGACCAATCCTATGACTTATTGGAGTTGGGTCGAGTCCACTAAATGCTCCACAGGTATTGTGAATATTGTATGGTGCGTGTTGACAAGTTTTCGAGTCGAGTCATCGAGAGTGTCTCGACAACTCTTACTTCAATTCGTAGAATGACGATTTGATGATTACTCGACGAAATCATAATGACTCGACGAATTCATGATTACTCGACGAACTCGACGAATTCATGACTCGACAAAAATTATGATTACTCGACGAATCATTTGTTACTCGACAAATTTGTTAGTGAAATGTTCACTCGACAAATTTTGTTTTACTCGACGAATTCATGACTCGACGAAATTTATGATTACTCGACGAATCATTTGTTACTCGATGAATTTGTAAGTGAAATGTTCGCTCGACGAATTCTGTTTACTCTAATGTAAGTCGTGGGTGTGCGGATAGCCTCTCTCTTTCGCCTGGGTATAAATAGAATACGATTCTTTACCCTAGATATGCGATCCCATTTTGCGAATCAGAGATCGACGGAAGGGTTCCGTGATAGCTTCCGACAGAAAAGTTTCGACCAGTCGACCGCCGCCGCTGCTGCCTCTCCCAGTCGTCGGGGCTTAGTAGTTCATGGGAGACGTAAAGGACTCTTCTTCTCCGACCTAGTTCTTGTGCGACAAGAAGCTAGGGTTCTCCTTTCACTCGTGTGGACTTCCGTAGAAGCGCCGATCCATTTCAGCACTTGGGACTCATCGACTGTTCTCTGGATTTCAGTTGTGGAGCACCTCGATTGAGTATTGACTCAGTCCCCTTCAGGTATTGCAATGTATTGCTTCTGCATTTCTTGATTCATGAAATCACAAGATCCGAAACTCTTTTGGGGTGTTCTTGTTTTTTGTTTCTTCCGCTGCACACATTTGATGTGCCTTTATCATTATGAATGGTATGTAGAAAACCCAACATTCTTGCCCTCAACTCACACCCCGACCCCACCATTTTTGTGCGGCTAGGGCAGAAGCCATCACTCCTCTTCCTACCTCCCTTGTTGATCCCGATCACATAGCCTATCCCCCAAACCCTTTTCTTGTCTGCTGGGTGTGCCTCTTGAGGGTATCAAGTGGGTAAAAGGGGAGGGAGACCATCCTATTGAGCTTCCTCCTAGATGAGTGCAACCCTCATGCACCCGTCTATTTATCGAGCTACTGCCAAACCGTTCCCAACTGCATGTTGTCACATGCACCACTGATTAAGGAGGAGAGTTGTTGTTCTGTTATTGTGCTAACCGAGTTCTAGATGTTGAGGGTTGAATCTGTCATTCCCTTGCGTTTCGTGCTTCCTGTGCGCCACCGGAGAGGGGAGTTCTCAGGTAGAGCTTGTCGAGTTTCCTTGTCAGAGAGCTACTACCATATGGGTGTTATAGTCCTTTTCGGAGAGACCTTGCATTATCGAGAGGCCTCTTGTCGAGCCTTGGAAGGAGATGTTGTCGAAGTTCTCTATTGTCATTGCTTCCGACCGTGTGGAGGAGAGGTTCTTACACAGAGCTATCCTTGTCATGTCTTATTATTGTAAAGGGTTACGTGAGAAACTCTTGCCAATGGTAGTGCGCCATCTGAAGATTGATTTCTTATGCGAAGAGGGAATCACTACCATTGTCCCCATGACTTAGAGGCACGCTTCAAGGGTAACAATCTTTTTCCCTGGTCTTAGGACCGTTGTATTTGCTTTTACTATTTTTTTGTCCAATGATAGTCCTCTCACACCATTTCGATTGAGGGCAGGGACTTCGCCAGAGCTTCAGATTGCGACCCCGACATATGTTAGTGTGACATAGAGTCTCTCTCCTGCTATGCGGTAGAGAGAGTGGACTCTGCAGGGCGTGAGATTGTGACCCCGACGTAGTTTTTCTATTTTTACTTGCATAGGAGTGCCACCTATCTCTAATTAGCGACATTGTGTGATTCCCTCGATTTATTGCGAACCATCAGATCGATTGTGTCCGTCCCCGACATGAATTTGCATTAGTAATCTGACGTGCGAGTCTAGATTTATGCATGTTATGTGAAGCCTACCCGTGGAGATAAGCTCAGATTGATGATGTTTATGTTGATGTGCATTGTGATTATCCTTAGGTGCGCAAGCGAGAATGTCTCGTAACGTTCGTCGTAGCGGTTACACGAATTTGTGGATTTTCTTTGTGAAGGCCCCGTTCCTAGGTGGGTCTGTGTTGGGCCCGTTAGAACGATGATCTTTGAGGGCTTTCGTAGGATGGGTGAATTGCCCATCACTTCATAGCGGTGGTTACGAGTCATTTAGGTTGTGTCACATTGTCCGTGTAAGTTAAAAGCCGCACTGGATACGTTGGGAAATTACCTTTTAAGCATTGTAGGTGAACTCATATCTCCCATCACTATGACTCGGGATCGGAAGTGTGATCACGCTTTCCGTCACCACGATTTAGGATAGGTGATGTGCTCTCCCGATTGCGCTCTCTGAATGGAGGTGAAATCTCAACGTTCGTCACTACGTTTTAGGATAAGGGTCTAATAGACTCCATGTCGCGCCTTTTTGAATAGATGCGGAATTTATTCCTCCTGTCGCTATTGTTGAGGGTGTAAGGCGACCTCACACCTCTCGTTGTGGGTACTTGAGTTTGAATGCCTTAGAGCCTAGGTCGTGTAACTTTGGGTGACCACGACACGTATATTGGTTGCGGGTATTACACGATGCTTGGTGTTTCTTTTGCGTACTTCTTTTACTTGCGTGCTTGTAGGATAATAATGCACTTGCCTCAGAGTCCGCTAGAATGGTCGGGCAAAGGGGTCGGTATATTGGTTGTTCAGCCCTATGCTGATCTTTATTTTCCACTCCTGTGTTTTTAGTTTTAGGTGGAGTGGCTCGTAGTGGACTATAGTGGGTCGGAGCCCATGTCGTGTTGTGACGGTGGATTTCCATTCCTTTTTTAGTGCTTTATTTGAAATTTATGTAAGGCCTTAAGGTCGAGTAAATTATTTATGTACTTTTACATTCCTAGTTGTTGTGGACATTCAGCCCCCCCCCCCCCCCCCCCCCCCCCCCCTTATTGGTATTGCTTAAACTTCCGCTTCAGTTTTAGCTCTGAACTGGTTAGTTTGATTTTTTGTATTAATTATTAACATTTTAGGTTTATTGATATTGTATGTCATGAGGGCTCGATCGGACCAATGTAATATTTTATTTGGAGGCCAGAGATGCTATATCGAGCACTCAGGAAGATAGCTTGACTACTTGAGGCTTGAGTTATGAGTATTATGACCTAATCGGTACCCAGACCATATGATTGAATCAAATGGCTTATAACACTTCACAAATGCTTAATTTTTAATTTTATTAATCGGGTTTGGGTCGGTTCTTGGATACCCGACCATAAGAATAAAAAATCGAACTAAAATAAAGGTTCTAGTATTTTTGGATTCAGAACTGAATCGAATGAAATGAGAACCAACCTGAATTGTCCGGTTAGGTTCAAACTCGGCCTGGTTTTTAGTTCTTTAGCTAATTTTGCGCACCCCTAAAGCTAATCAAGGTTCTTACAGGTAATGACTAGTTTATATAACCAGTCTTATGGCTGTTACAGATGGCTTTAAACATTTAATTCAAAGTAATCCTGATGGTTCATTTGGTTGGACCTGATAGCTGATATCTACTTGATTTTTACGCTAGTAGACAGCATATGGCTTGATATCTACCATTGCATCATGAGATTTAATCTTTGTCGTCCACATGTCGAAATCCAGCTACAATTCCCCCTTCTTTTAAAAGGAGCGATTTCCACACCGCTTTTCTACAGCGCCAAATGAAAAAACCTAGAGTTATGTGAAGATAATAACATGCGATCATTTTTGAGAGTCCTTATTGTTGCAACTCGCGTATATCTTTGAATTTTGGAAGTAAGTCATGATAGAACATTTGAAGTGCTCGCGTAACTTGAGTTTAGTTGCTTCTCTAGTGTGTAGAGGGTTTTGCTCGTTATGTTCTTTTTTTTCTTATGTGTTTGTGAAATTTGCTCTATTTTCGGCCATTCGCTTGTAGAAATTGTTGTGTAGGGTTGCTTATTTGATTTTTCTTACTTTGTCTCTATAAGTCAAATAATGTTCATAAAGGGAGTCTAAATCCTCCCAGGTCCTATCTTCTGGAGGTAAATCCTTCCACTGTACAAGTACTTGACAAATTGTGCTCCCGTTCCAGATAATTTGGCGTGTGCTAATGATGGCGAGCAGCTTGTGCACCAACATATTTTGTAGCTGAGTCTCGGTAGTGGTGTTGCTTAAGTGTTTTGACTTCCTTTATATGCTTTAAGTAATGATACATGAAATATTTGATGAATTGTGAAATTTGGAGAGGACTCCAAATGATAAGTTGTTTCATTGATGATCTCTGAGACTTGGAAAGGACCATAGTATTTGCAGGATAATTTTTTGTTGGCTGGTTTAGTAAGCGAAACTTGGCAGTAAGTGTGCATTTTTAGCAGCACCCATGTTGAACCAGGAAACAAGGTTCAACCTCTGATCCCGGAAACCACGGCTCGAGAGGAGTTCAGACTGGTGTAGTTTGCTCTTACTTCTCCTGAATTCAATCTCTAGACCGGACACTCAGGACTAGGAAGCTCACTCATAAAGGGTGGAAAACTAACAACAGACCCCCGAGCTACAGCGAGGAGGTCCCGCCACTAACTCAGAAGATCTAAAGAACTTTCCCTCTCAAGCCAGTTGCTGAGCTGGGCACCTTGGAGAGTGCCAAAGAGTTTTTGTTCACCCACCCAGAAACCACGATGAGCAGCAAGTCAGATCTCTCAAGTCGTGCAAAGCTAACCAGAAGAGAGAAACAAGTGAGAGATGCTCTCCAAATGTGCCATTGGGAGTCTATTTGTAGTTTTCTTAAAATGACAGGCAGATAGTTAAATCCCTCCTCTTGGTTTTACTAAAAGCAGCCCAAAATGGTCTGCCAACAATGGAATCCCGCTGTTTGGAATGGCTAACTGTAGCCCTGAGAGGGAATCCTTGAAAAACATGTCATCCATCTAATGGACGAGTCCAAGCTGCCCTAGGCTGACTCGGCGGAGTGGCGAGTGCCCGGTAGAGCTGGGACTCGCCATTCGCACTGAACTGAGAGGCGAGTGCCCACTAAGGGTGAGTGCGAGCTGAGGTGTGCCACTCGCCCGACCGGCTCGACCAAACCCAATTCTGCTCCAGATCACATGATGGCTTGATGAATCTACTCGACAAACACGGGGTTGTACACAATCCCCGCTCTTTGCGAGGTTGTCTTGAGCTCCGAAAGATAGTTCAGCCCCGTACATTTGGGGCGTGCCTTAACTTTGAGGAGAATCTTTTGGTGGCCCCCACTGGGGGCTATATTTACCAGGAGGGAAGACCCCCCCCCCCCCCTTATCCTCGAACCGATTCCCCTTCTCTCTCACAGTACATTGGTTGATCACCATGCCTCTCTCTCAAGAACTCCAGGCTCATCTTGCTCCTGCCAACAACAAGAGCGTGCCCACCTCCGTCGGTCTCCTGGGGCTTATTTTCGAGAACACTTCGTGAGCCACCCCAAAGCGAGTGGAGAAGTGAGGAACCAAGAGGGCGAGACGGGTATCCATTTGGAGACGGAACCTCTCTGTCTGAGCTCCACTCGCAACCTGAGTTTAGCTTGGACTTCGGGATCTCAGAACAGGTGAACTTTTTCCTTAATGTCTTTCCTCGTGAAAGATTCTGCGAGGTCGGGTTACTAAAACATACAATTAGCAGGTCAACATGGCCACGGAAGGTGGTGTGAGTGGTCAGCAGATCGATGAGTAGGAGGAGGCGAGTCGCCAGGTTAACCCTGACGTTCCCTCCGTTGTTGGTAAGCGTACATTGTTCTTTGTTGCGCTTGGCTCACATTTTATAGGTATACTAACCACATTCAACTTTAAAGTGCCTGATTACATCGATCTCACGGCTTCTCCTTCGCGGCAAAAGTCGCCAACCCGAGACCTATCAAAGGAGTTTTCCAGGACTACCCTAGTCCCTGTGGCACTACTACTGGTGTCGGTGAGTCCTCTGAGTTGCGGGTTCCTGGCAGGACTCCCCTGTGAGCGGGATCTAGGAAATCCCTGGTGCTTCCCCTCTCCTGCCCCTTCGGCGGGAAGCCCAATCTCACCTCTAATCAGGACCGCGATCCCGCCTCGTAGCGTGAGGGAAAAGCTGTCGAGGAATCGCTTGGTAGGGAATTCATCTCGCTCCTTCTCTCTCTTAGTTCGGCGCTAACGTTGAAAAACTTCCTTTCCTTAGACGACACCAAAAGGGATGACGAATCTGATGAGCGAGTGCTCTACTCGGCACTGCCCTCTCCAGACAATATCGGCGAGTATCTCGGTGATCCCTCCAATGCTATCGAGATGAAGGATCGGTTGTCGAGCATCCTGCGAAAGCATGGGTACATGCTTTGTGAGATCTTAGAGGAGAGGTCTTCGGTGAACATTGATCCCTTCCCTTGCATCCTTGATCTGGAGCGGCGAGTGGAGGCTCTTAAAGGGGATTGCACTCTACTCGTGTTTGAGGTGCAAAGGCTATCAGGGGGAGCTCCGATGTCATTGGAGGTCCACTTCAGGTGGATTGATGAGTGCGCATTCTCCCTACAATGGGAGATTGCTGCTGCCCGCGAGCATGCCTTCGTGAGGCGAGGCTCGAGAGGACGAATGAGCGGTCGAGGTCCCCGGAGATGAAGCCGAACCTGCTCGCCTTTAAATGCTCCCCCCCTTTCTTTCTACTTTCATGTTGTCTGTAAACGCTATGCTTGGATGTTTAACCCCATCTCGCAGGGGTCTATGTGTTTTCCTTTTTATATATGGCTCACATGTTGTGTTCTCCTTTTTTCCAATGTTATATGATGATGGGATTTGCTAGGTCAGAGTGCTCGCTCGCACTCGCCATCGTAAGGTTTACTAGCACTCACATGAGGGTAGGGGCGAGTGGGCATGGGGTGAGTGAGTCACGCCTCTAGTCGCGAACCCCCCTGACCCCACCCCTTTATCTATAAATACCCCCCCCCCCCCCCTCCTTCAATTTCGGTACTCACCTACCGCATTAATTGCATCTATGCTATAGTTTTTTGATCGACTCGCACACTTCTCAAAAATGACAAAATCTGACCCTACGGAAGGGCGAGCAAAATGCGTGGCCAACTTTGTCGACCACTGCTTCCCTGAGGGGAGAGTGTCGAAGGAGGACCGGTTCTCCTTCACGACGGCGTGTCTTCTCGAGGAATACACTGCTCTCTGCCCTAGGGAGTGTGAGGCTATCAACTCATTTCACGAGGATGAGCTCGTCTTCCACCTCTCACACTTTGAGGTGGGTCTCTGCATCCCCCTCTGGCCTAAAGTGAAGCAGTTCCTAAAGAACTTCGGGGCAGTGCCCACGCAGCTTAACACCAATGTAGTGTCCATGCTTATGGCATTCACGTGCTATATGCGCGAGGAAAGGATCGAGTTCACCCTCACCACCTTCCGCAAGTTGTTCACCCACCAGTAGATGGGGTCGCCTTCCTGACCGACTCGCAGGTCAAGCTCTGTGAGGCCTCCAACAAGGTGCATCACTGGAATGATCGATTCCTCTTCGTCAAGGGGAACTTCAACAACATTCCATACGCGCCAGTTCAGTGAAGCCAGTCGATCTATCGCGCTACTCGCGTGAAGGGGGACATAGCAGACTTTTGCAAGTTCTTCTTCAAGAAGGACTTCGAGTTTGACTGCCTGCGACGACGTCTAGACTCGCTCCCTCTAGTTTCACAGGGGGAAGGTATATTTTTAATCATATACTTCATCTCTCTTTTCTTCTACTCCCCCCCCCCCCCCCCCCCCTCATCTTAACATGTTTCTTTGTTGCAGGGCAAAGCCTGATCCCGGTGAACCCGCCATATGCAGGTGGCGTAAGGCTAACCTCTCTGCTCAGTCTGGCAAAAGTGGATGTAGACGCTTGCACTGGCGACTTGGTCAAGTCCAAGTACGGCAGCGACAAAGGGAAGAGGGCAGTGGTTGACCTCGACCCCCCCCCCCCTCTGACTCGCGAAAGAAACTGAAGAAGTCGCTGGCATCCAAGAAGACCTTGGAGAGCTGTCGGGATCCCATGGTCCATGCCAACGCTAGGACGAGTGGGGTGGATATATTGAGCTGGCACCCGCTCTTCGGCCTTGGGGATAAGCCTTTGGACAGTGCGGGCGGCCCTCTGCTCACTTGGGAGGTGGCTGGGAGAAGGTCTCTGAAAGATTTGGGTTTGACTAAAGTACACCTAGAGGGGGGTGATTAGGTGTTTTCAATGTTATTTAGTCCTTTAAAATTATTTAGCACAGCGCACGAGCAAGCCAAAAAAACACACCGAGATTTATAGTGGTTCCCTTCAAGACAATGTGTCAAGAGTTAGTCCATTGTCTCTCCCGCCTATCTAGCAATTTGCTAGACTAGACAACTTCTCCAAACACTCAGATCTCTTTTACAATATGGCAGATCTTACAACTCAGACCACAATGGGTCCTAGCTCAGCCCTCGCACAGAAAAGCTTACACTCAGGTTACACAAACCCTACCAATTACTCACACTTTACAACTCCTACCAAACTCAGATCTTCAAGAAGATCCTACCAAATTCAGATCTTCAAGAAGATCCTACCAAACTCAGATCTTCACCAAGATCCTACCAAACTCATATCTTCACCAAGATCCTACCAAAGGAAAAGGTTGTTTTGTTGTTGTAGAAGAGAAGGCTTCAAGAATAAAGCTTTTACTGAATGATCTTTTTCTTCTTGCTAATGTAGCCTCAGAGATATTTAGAATCACCAAAACTTTCTTGAGAATCTTCTTCTGAAAAAATATCAGAATGAACTTCTTATACAGGAAGAAGATTCTTTCTTTGATCTTCACGGCAAAGCAATGAGGACTTCTTGTTCAGCACTTTTCTCCTTTTTGATTGTAAGTGTGAGAGTGAGAGAATAATAAAAACAATCTTTAGAATTCAAAATTTTCTCTATTTATATTCCTCTGCACTTATGCATAAAAAGCCCTTAATAATTTATTCAATAATTAATTGGGCCATTAAGGAATATAGACTAAAACGGCAAAATAATATGCCATAAATGCTTTTTGCCGTTTTGGGAACTTACATAATATATAAGTATTTGATATTCTTCTTTAATTGTTGTGTAACGGCTAGATCTACAGAGAATATATCATTAATTATTCCTTGATTTGTGCACAAGATAGGTGGCGTGCACATTCCCTGTATAACAATTTCCAAGAAAATCTATGCATTAAATGCAGCTCTGCAACTTTCAAGACGATAAACTTCCTTCAAGCCGATATTTTCTTGATCATCTAGACGATACAAAGTCTTCAAGCCGATATCATCTTGATCATCTAGATGATATAAACTCTTCAAGCTGATATCATCGACATGCTCCTTTCTTCAAGACTTAACATAATCTTTTATACGATATGACTTCTTCTAGATGATATCGTCGAGTTGTTTCTTTCTACACGACTTATTTTTAATCTTCAAGTCGATAAGGCTTCTTCAAGACGATATTGTCGAAATGTTGTCTGCACGATTTAACTTGGCATTCTCAACAATAAAGCTTCTTTATGACGATATCGTCGAGACTGTCTCGATGATATTTTTCCCGTCTCAACAATTTGTCTGCTAAGGCTCAAGCCGATATTTGACTTAATGATTTTTCACTTCTATTATAGTTTTGATACTTACAATATAGTCTTGATATATCTTTCACATCATGAACTAAAACATACATCAAAAACAACTTTGCTTATCTATACTTGTGTTCCTTCTCTGAATCTAGGAATATTGAAGGCACAATACCCAACAATCTCCCCCTATTTGAAGAAGCCAAAACTTACAATTATAGATAAGCTTGACTAACAAATATATTCAATAAATATTAAACAAAACTCAAAGCATTTGATATATTGATTAAAACATTTTCCTAAGCATACATATATATCAGTCATAAATGAAAACATAGAATTGTGTAGTGTATTCCTAAAATCCTTGTTCATCATAAATCCTCCTGAACAACTTTCCCTTTCCCAGATGATCCAGACTTCTTGGATTGCTCAGCTTCAGCTAAATTCTGCTTTTGACTTTAAAAATAGTTGTATGTCTTAGGATGATATCTAAGAGGAGAATGTGCAGGCACTGAAGGATCTCCCATCTTGACCTTGTTCCAATAATCTCTTTTTCCAGCGTCACCCATTTCATATTTATACTATTCTTCAGAGCTGCAGAATTTGCCTCTGTCATGCTTTCCTTGATGGTATAGAGTCCAAGTATTTAGAATGATATCCCTTGAACAAGGGCTCCATTCTTCAAAATTGGGATTTTTCTTGACTTCCTCCATTCTCTTTCTTTTAGCTTCTTGATCTTCATTATCAGCATGATATCTTTTTCCCTTCTGACTTGACCACTTTCACTGACAGGTTCATCAACGAAACATCCTTGATAGCTTTCAAGTTGTTGATATTGCTCTGGAAGGTATTCTGTCATTGTCTCATTTGAAGGTCCTTCATGGAGACTTCCTTCTGGAATGGGATGTTGATAAGCAATCTCGTAGTCTATTGGATCAAGATCCATGGAGAATCTTACTTCATTGGATAACCACATGACATGATCTCCCCCTTTCTGGCTTCTGAAAATATATCTTTAGAGAGAGGCCTAGGAATTCTGAAGTTGTCTAAAGAGAAGGGCATGAAGATTGCCAACTGCATTTATAAGTCCTTGACTAGTTCTGAGGAATTGAGTGAGAAGTGAGGAGAGCTGATTTTGGGTGACTTGAAGCTGTTGGAGTAGTGTTCACCAACTTTGTCTACTAGCACTTGATAGGTTTGAGCATTAGAGGATATTCTTTAAAGTATAGTATTAACAACATCTTCTAAGTCATTGAAGGTTATATCCTGATTTTGAATAATTGCTTGTTGATTGTCTCTTAGAGTAGACATTCTATCAAGTATAATGTTAAGATGTTGTCTAATTAGCAAAGTTGCTTCAATGATATGGGCTATCTCATTTCCTTTGTTAGAAATAGCATTTGCAGCAGTATGATATACATTTGCATTTTGATGATTTATATACTTAATGTCCTCTTGCAACACATTTATTCTGGTAGATAACTGAACTTTGCAACTTGTGACAGCACCATTAACATATGCTTCAAAATGTATTTTTTGCCTTCCATGCAGGGCTTCCATTTGTGACATGAACTCAATAGATGTGGTTGTGGGGGGAGTGAAGATTCGAGAGTGTTTCTCATTTACAATTCATGGAGGTGAGGGCTGCAGTGTGACTTGAACAGTAGACTCCCCCTCCATTGCTGCAGGGATTTCAGAGGGTTGTTCAAATTCATTCTCAGGAGAGCTATGATGCATAGCATCATTATTGAGAAAGTCTTCCAAAGAACTTCAAAATTTTCCACCTCTTCAACCTCTTCATGTCCACTACTTGGACTTTTCTCAGTCTCAACAACTTCCACATTCATTGCAACCTCTTTAGCAGTGATCAGAACATCTTATGTGGACACCTCCTCTTGAGGTACTAGGTCACTGTCAATCACAGCATTATCTTCTCTCATTGGCTCCCCCTCAAAAGGAGCAGGAGAGTTTTGAGTAACTAGTGGAGGTTGAGCAGGGCTTTGAGGGACATCAATTCTTGGGGAGGAAGGATCACCTACTATCTTTTTGGTGAACTTCTTCTCCCACCTGCTAATAATCTTCATATCTATTCTTTTCAGATAATGGAGAGGTGTTGATTCAGATTCATTTAGATATTAAGGAATGGAGTCCTTTAAGTATAATGAAAGTATTCTGCCAAAGTTGGGGGTCTTCAGGCTTTCTTTGATCTTGTCAAATAGGACTTTCCCCCAGTCAGTCTTTTTCTCAAGAATGACTCTGATCAGTAGCTCAAACATTTCTTTGGAGATTCTATCATGTGACTCAGCCTTGCAAATCAGTACTTTCTTAATGATTTCTGATAACAGCTTACCTTGCATATTAATTTTATTTCTTTCAATGCTTCCATAAAGTTTCCCATCCAGGCCACACCATTTGTATCCTTCCAAGAAATCCTCAGGGTTGACTTATTATTCTTCTTCATTCTCATCCAAGAAAATTAGTTTAAGGGCATTGGTTAGGCCCAAGGCAGTAATCCTTATATATTCTCCAGACACAGTGGTGAGAATTGTTTTTCCTACCTTGCTAATTTGGGCATTTTCATATATTTCAGACAATGATGTGTAGTAGAGTCGAGTAGGCTCAGTGAGAACAAAATCTAATTTTGAAGCATATAACAAGGTAATCACCATATCAAGTTCTTCAGCAGCTCCTTTGAATCCATCTTTGACTAATTCTCCTCCAGATAGGACTTTCTCATCTGACATATTTTGCGTCATTGCTTGTTGCAGGAAGTCATCGAGAGGAAGAAGAAGATGAAATAGGGATTCTAGGATTTTGTGTATGCATAATTTCTATGCTTTCACTTTGTCTAATATATACTAGCATACATTGGGAAGGGTAAGAGGTGCGTACCTGTTCAAATCTTCCAGAATCATGTTGATAGACCTGTAAATGCGGTGTAATTATGACGCTGACATGTCATGTAACATCATTCTATTAGCCTGACTGAGTTTTGTCATCGAGATCATGTGAACTATGTCGTCGAGATCACATTAAGTTTGTCGTCGATACACTAGCAATGCCATCTTGACCATCAAGATGATTTTCTTTTTCTAAGCTACTTTTCTCTAGACGACTTTTTACTTCTGCCTTAGCCATTTTAATGTTGTTCCTGTCTACAAAACTAAAGTTATTAGACTACTTTAGGGTGGACCTTGTGAGAGATCTTGCCCATTATCAAAATATTTCAATTCCTCTAACAAGAGACATGCCCAATTTTCAAGAACTGAGCATCCTCAATTCAATTTTGAATTGATTGAACTTAGACTCATAAAGGGGCTTAGTTAAAATTTCAGATATCTGTCTTTCTGTATTGACATACTCGAGGCAGATGTCCCATTTTTCTACATGCTCCCTAATAAAATGACATCTAATTTCAATATGCTTTGTTATACTATGTGTCACAGGATTCTTAACAATAGAAATGGAACTGGAGGAATCACAAAAGAGAGGTGTTCTCTTTATTTGCAAATTATAATCATCAATTGGTGTTGAATCCAAAGAAATTGTGCACAAAACTACCAGCAGAGATGTATTTTGACTCAGCTGTAGAGATATCAATGTTGCTTTGCTTTTTGCTACTCCGGGACACAAGCCTTCTCCCCCAAGAACTGACAAGTTCCTGAAGTATTTTTTCTATCCTCTTTGCACCCTGTAAAGTTTGTATCAGAATAACCACACAACTCAAAGTCATTTGACTTAGATACTAGAGCCCTAGATTTGGAGTACCCTTCAGATATCTCAGAATTCTTTTGACTACTGAGTAATGGGATTCTTTGGGGTTCACTTAATTCCTTGCATAGACACATGTAGCAAATATAATGTCTGGCCTACTAGCAGTGAGGTAGAGCAATGAGCCAATTATACTTCTATACATGGACTCATTATAGGGTTTTCCCTTCTCAACCTTATCTAGAGACATATTTGAACCCATATGAGTTCTCATAAAGGTAGAGTTCTCCATTCCAAATTTCTTTATGATATCCAAGGTAAATTTGGTCTGAGAAATGAAAATTATATCCTCAGATTGTTTTACTTGGAGACCTAAGAAATATTTAAGCTCTCCTATACTGCTCATTTCAAATTTACTTTGCATGAGTTTAGCAAACTTTTTGCAAAGACTCCCATCGGTTGCATCAAAGATTTGATCTTTTCTAACTTTGTCTGTAACTCGCTAGAGGCTCGGGAAACAAAGAGAAGATGTTCCAAATATGATGTCATCAACATATATTGGGACCAAAATGATCTGGCCCTTCAATTCTCTCAAGAAAAGAGTCTTATCTATTTTCCCTCTTGAGAACTTGTTTTCAAGGAGAAAGGTAGACAATATCTCATGCAAGCTCTTCGAGCTTGCTTCAAACCATACAAGGCTTTCTTTAGAAAGTATACATGATCAGGATGAGTAGGAGAGATAAAACCCGGTGGTTGAGCTACATTGACCTCCTCCTTCAAGTCTCCATTCAGAAATGCTGATTTGACATCCATTTGATAGACTTTAGAGTCCTTGAGTGCAGCATATGCTATAAAAAGTCGGATGACCTTCAATCTAACAACAGGGGCAAATGTTTGATCAAAATCTATGATTTCCTCCTACCTGTATCTCTGGTTACTAGTCTTACTTTATTCTGTATGATTACTCCAGCTTCATCCATCTTGTTTCTATAAACTCACTTTGTCCCAATGATATTATGCCCTCGTGGCCTTAGGACAAGCTTCCAAACTTTGCATCTCTTGAATTGGTTGAGCTCTTCTTGCATGGCCATAACCCAGAATTGGTCTTGGTTGGCCTCCTCAAATTTCTTTGGTTCAAGTTATGATAGAAAACTGAGGTGCAAGCTTTCATTCAAATCAGTTCTTCTGGTTCTAACTCCATGATTAAGCTCACCAATTATCTGGTCTACTGGGTGATTTTTAAGATGTCTTCCTGTTATAGGTAGCACCCTTTGAGGTTCTTCTACTACAACAATTTCTTCATCTGCTGCTTCAGGATTACCATTTTGAGAATCTGTATTTTTTGTAGTTTCTTCTACCTTTTCAGGGATGGAGTTTTGTGTGGAGAGTCCTTCTTTCTCACTAGACTCTTCTTCTCTGATTTGTAGATTATCCAGTCCAGCCTCAGTTCCTGCACTACATGAACTAGATAGAGGGTTATGCAGCATGTTGCCCTCATCAAAAACTATATGAATAGATTCTTCAATTGTAAGAGCATTCTTATTGAAGACTATATAGGCTTTGCTATGATTATTCTTCCACACATAGCATTTACGTCCAAAAATTCTGAAGTAAGCTAGTGTTGGCTTTTTACCTTTAATCAGCTTATAAGGGGTTTTGTTATGGTTCTTATTGAGAGAGGAGTTCTGGGAGAAGAAAACTCTTATAAGATACCTTCTTCTTCACAAAATTTGGTCATTGAACAATACTGAAATTTAGTTCCTTGATCACTTATGATCTTGACCACAGAGCTGTTTATTTCATTCTTAATTTGTTTGACAAAATTCTTGAATGTACTTAGGGTATCAGATTTGTGTTTTAAAAAGAACACCCAGGAAAATCTAGAGTGATCATCAACAATAACTAATCTATAATCCATTCCTCCTAAGCTGTGAACTGACATAGGGCCAAATAGGTCCATGTGCAGGAGGTATAAGCATCTAGTAGATTGTTTGTCATGTATGCTTTTAAATGAAGCTATTGCTTGCTTACCGATTTGGCATGCATGACAAGGACTTAGTTCTAAACAATCCAACTTAGGAGCATCCCTTACCAATTTTTCTATCATTAATTTCTTAAGATACTTGTAATTAATGTGGGCTAGTCTCTTGTGCCACTTTACACAAGCAGACATTCCATCATTTGCTGCAAGACATATAGGTTCATTCCTTTAATGCAAATAAAATTTAGGCAATAAATATTGTCACTCCTAGTGCCTGTTAAAATAGATTCAGAGTTCTGGGAATCCTTGATCAGGCACTCATCCTTGTGGAAGGCAATAGTATATCCCAAGTCACATAGTTGACTTATGTTAATGAGATTATGTTGTAATCCTTCAACATAAGCTACCCTTGTGATAGTGATATTACCATTAGTAATCTTACCATAGCCTTTGACTACACCTCTGTCAGATCCACCAAATTTGACTTTGGTTCCATCTTCTACAGGTGTAAACTCCTTCAAGAGGCTTCTAATTCCAGTCATATGTCTGGAACACCCACTGTCCAAATACCACGCATGAGTCTTGGTGGTTTTTGGACATACCTGCAAGACAGCTACACCTCCTTAGGAACCCATACTCTCTTGGGTCCTAGGTGCTTGTTAGAAAAAGATATAAATGGAAAATTAATAGCTTCCATTCTAATTCTCATGTGGGGATCATTATGGACAATTGGATTGAACCAATAGTCTAAGGCAGAATGCCCTACCTTACTACAGCACCAGCATTCAAATCTATTATTTCTAGATTTTCTTGTTGTGCTTGGTCTGACTGGGTTAAGCTGTTGCTTGACAGTTAACCCTCCCTTCTTAGGAGCTGAAGAACTTTCCCCAGTATGAGAATTTCAGAATGCTTTCACAGGAAAATTCTTTTGGGGTGTTGATAGAGCACTTTTCCCAAGAAAGTCTATCTTTTACTTAGCCAAGTAGAAGAGAGCTTAAGATCACCCTATGTCTTATTGCTCTCTTTGCCTCCATAGATGCTGCTATGATCATAGGGGTTTGAGGGTATGACCATTTTTCTGAAGACTGTCTGTCCTTGAGCAGATTTCTCACTGTCTTCACCTTGACAATAGCCCAAACCTTTCTTATTTGTTTGTAAAAAGCCATCAATTAAGGGGAAAATAGTTTGTGGCTTGGAATAATTGGCCATATTTTTCCTTTCCTCTAAGTGCTTATCCTCCGGCTCTTTGATTCTATTATTCTTATGCTTAATGACTTCAGTTAGAGTGTTGGTGCTCAGTGTAGAAATTGATAATTTGGCCTTATCTTGAGCTAGTTCAGTTACTTTCTCAAGCAATTCTTCTCTCTTGTCACTTAAGGAGATGATCTCAGCTGCTTGTGCCTTACAAAGAGCTTTTGCTTTCTTAAGTGCTTCAAGCATGGCACCAAATTTCTCAATGTATTCAAGGTCATCTTCTCTTACTATTGAAGAGGAGCAGGCATCTGAATCTGTGCCAGATATGATTGGAGAGGCTTTAGGAATTAACTGGTTGTGATGGGATTCATCACAACTTCCTTCATCTGAAAAGTTCATAGTTGTTATATGACTATCGGATGCTGATAAGGATGACTCAGTGTCACTATCACTGAGTGTTCTCACTTTCTTGGCTACCAAGCTTTTCTCCGCCGTCCTGCTCTTTGAGTGTTTCCTGTATTCACTCTTCTCTTTTCTCTTATATGGACACTCAGTTATGATGTGTCCAGGCTTCTGGCAGCTGTAACAAATAATATTAGAAGAATTTTGTTTGTTTGATTTAGAACCATACCTATCTGATTTGTGTCTGCTCCCAGATTTGTCTTCTCTCCTTGAACTGGAGGGAGAAGCTTCCTGCCTCTTGTTCCCTCTTCTTTTGTTTCTCAGCGGTTTCTTGAACTGCTTGGTGAACAAGGAGAGTTCTCCATCGGAGAGATCATAACTTGAATTGTTGATGATCTCATCTTCTAAGATGCAAGCAGCCTCCACAGCCTTGTGCTTCCTTGAAGTGTCAACTTTGAAGGCCACTACCCTTTCTCTATTGTGAGCCTTAGAGTTCTCCTCTTCTGATTTTCTAGTATTTAACTGCAGCTCATAATATAGGAGTTTGCCAAATAGCTGCTGAGGCTCCATGTTTCCCAGATTGTCAACTTCTCTGATGGCACAAAATTTCATATCCCATTCCTTGTTCAGAGATCTCAGGAATTTATCATTGAGCTCATAATTTGTGAACTCTCTTTCATAAGTTCTAAGCCCATTCACAATTTTGAAGAATTTTTCATAGCATGTAGCTATGTTGTCCTTCTTGTATTTCCTAAAGGATTCATATTCCTGATTCAGAAGGGAATTTCTGTCATCCCTAACTTCTTCAGTTCCTTCCATGTAGACAACTAATGAATCCCACATTTCTTTTGTTGTTTTGCAATGGATTAGGTTCTGAAATGTGGAGTCATCAATTGTATTAACAATTATATTTTTGGCTCTCTTGTCCATGGTGACCAAGGCTACTTCATCTTTGGTAAACTGAGACAAGGTCTTAGGAACAGGGACTGTTGTTGGATCTATAGGAATAGTCATGGGAACATAGGGTCCCTCTTCTACAGCTAAGTAGACTCTAGGATCTGAGTCTTCCATGTATAATTTGAACATCTGCTTCCAGATGGGAAACTTTTCTTTGGTGCGGATGGGCAGCTTCATTGAACTCATCTCCTTGTGATGATCACCAGCCATAGTTTGTTAATAACCCAAAATAGTTTAGGGATCTTGTTCTAAGCTATTAGGCCTTTGAACTTAACACCCCTCTGATATCAATTAAAAGATTTGGGTTTGACTAAAGTACACCTAGAGGGGGTGATTAGGTGTTTTCAATGTTATTTAGTCCTTTAAAATTATTTAGCACAGCACGCAAGCATGACAGAAAACACACAGAGATTTATAGTGGTTCCCTTCAAGACAATGTGTCAAGAGTTAGTCCACTGTCCCTCCCACCTATCTAGCAATGTGTTAGACTAGTCACCTTCTCCAAACACTCAGATCTCTTTTACAATATGGCAGATCTTACAACTCAAATCACAAGGGATCCTACCTCAGCCCTCACACAAAAAAGCTTACACTCAAGTTACACAAACCCTACCAATAACTCGGACTTTACAAGTCCTACCAAACTCTGATCTTCACCAAGATCCTACCAAACTCAGATCTTCACCAAGATCCTACCAAACTCAGATCTTCACCAAGATCCTACCAAACTCAGATCTTCACCAAGATCCTACCAAAAGAAAAGGTTGTTTTATTGTTGCAGAAGAGAAGGCTTCAAGAATAAAGCTTTTACTGAATGATCTTCTTCTTCTTGCTGATGTAGCCTCAGAGATCTGTAGAATCACTAAAGCTTTCTTGAGAATCTTCTTCTGAAAAATATCAGAATTAACTTCTTGTACAGGAAGAAGATTCTTTCTTTGATATTCATAGCACAGCAATGAGGACTTCTTGTTCAGCACTTTTCTCCGTTTTGATTGTAAGTGTGAGAGTGAGAGAATATTAAGAACTATCTTTAGAATTCAAAATTTTCTCTTTTTATATTCTTCTTCACTTATGCATAAAAGCCCTTAATAATTTATTCATTAATTAATTGGGTCATTAATGAATATAGACTGAAATTGCAAAATAATATGCCATAAATGTTTTTTGCTGTTTTGGGAACTTGCATAATATTGAAGTATTAGATATTCTTCTTTAATTGTTGTGTAACAGCTAGATCTGCAGAGAATATATCATTAAGTATTCATTGATTTGTGCACAAGATAGGTGGCGTGCACATTCCCTGTATAACAATTTCCAAGAAAATTTGTGCATTAAATGCAGCACTGCAACTGTCAAGACGATAAACTTCCTTCAAGCCGATATCATCTTGATCATCTAGATGATACAAAGTCTTCAAGCGGATATCGTCTTGATCATCTAGATGATATAAAGTCTTGAAGCTGATATCGTCGACATACTTCTTTCTTCAAGACATAACATAATCTTCTATACGATAAGACTTCTTCTAGACGATATCGTAGAGATGTTTCTTTCTACATGAATTATTTTCAATCTTCAAGTCGATAAGGCTTCTTCAAGACGATATTGTTAAAATGTTTTCTGTACGATTTAACTTGGCTTTCTCAACGATAAAGCTTCTTTAAGACGATATCATCGAGACTGTCTCGACGATATTTTTCCTGTCTCAACGATTTATCTGCTAAGGCTCAAGCCGATATTTGACTTAGTGATTTTTCACTTCTATTATAGTTTTGATACTTAGAATATAGTCTTGATATATCTGTCACATCATGAACTAAAACATACATCAAAAAACAACTTTGTTTATCTATACATGTGTTCCTTCTTCAAATTTAGGAACATTGAAGGCACAATACCCAACAGTCTCCCTTTCCACTTGCCTTCCCTCCTGGGTCGAGCGGGGCAAGGTAGGTGATCATACTTTCTCCATCGTATATAGACTGTTTGGGAGGGAGGAGGCCTCCACCTTTGAGAAGACTTCCATGCCAGAGCTCGCCTATGCGATCCCGCGAGCCCAGATGTGCGTCATTGAGCTCTCACATATGGCGTCTCACTGCAGCCTCTCCTTCATGAAGAGGTTCTACAAAATCGAGGCCGCTCGAGAGCTTGTGGAGGAGAAGGTTGGGGACCTCGAGATGCGACTTGAGGTCATCGAGAAGCTCTTAGGACAGGCTCCAAAGGAGGAGGTAAATCTCTCCACCTTACTCACCCCCCCCCCCCCTCTCTTTTCCTTTCTCTTCCAATTCTCATTTCTCTTAACACAGGATGTTGAGGCCGCGACCCGAACGGAGATCTGGAACGGCGAGCTGGAGGCCGAGGTGAAGGCCCTCAAGGAGCAGCTCGCCCAAGCCACTGTGGGGTTGCCGTCGGCGGAGCATGAGGGGGCGTAGCTTGTCACCCCTGCCGAGATGGAGGCGACATAGAGGATTAAGGTGATCAAGTCCATCGAGGCCACACTCGTCATGCTGCGGGATGTCAATGCGTTCGGGGAGGGTTGGAAGAACATCACTACGAAAGAGTTGATTCTGGCGCTCTTCCTTCCCGACCCCCCAGCGGGCTCATCCTCCAATTCTCATGCCTACTCGTCGGGCGGCGAAGGCGACGATGAGTGAAGATCAAATACCGGCAACCTTTTCTTTTTTTTCTTTTGTAAAGGGGCGAGTCTCCACTAATTTTTATTATGTATGTAAGGGGCGAGACCCCAAATTTTTGCAAAACATGTGGCGGCGCAAATCTCACACACCGCTATAGGCGGTAGCTCGACTGCGGCACGAATCGGCAGTGTACCGATCGTTCAAGTAATATAAAGCGAGGAGTAATCCCCGAGTATCGAATCTCTCAAGGAACACAGTAAGGTGGAGTTTATTATCGAGGAAGGACTTGAGATTGAAGTCCTGCGAAAGGCGGAATGCGAATGAAAGGGCTTTGGGGGTTTGTGAATACTTAAAATAAATATTACCACTACTCCTATGCAATGCTGCTATGCAATGCTTCGATAGGCGGATGGAGACTAGGCAGGCCTTGAGCGCGCTGCGTCGAAAGAGCGGATGGACGAGAAGGCAAGCGGAGTGAGGGTCGCGAGCACCTCTTCGTCAAGCACGCCACTAGCAATTGCTAGTGCGGCACCGATCGTGGCGGTGGAATGGAAAATGAAATAAGGCGCACCTCAATGACACAAATGAACAAAATAATTTCATAAACATGAAATAAGCAATATTAGGCATGATTCATAGTGTTCATCATCAAGATAAAGCGAATACATCACACATAACCACAAAAATAGAGGAAAAAGGCAGGAGATACGACCGAATCTGGAGTCTCGTTGTAGATTTACGGTAGGAAGCACCGGGTTGTCAATCCGCGTCCTAGCTCGGTCCCAACTGCGTCCGGGGTAGAAGAGGGCTGTCACACCTCCCAATGGACCCGTCTTCTCCAGCGATTTACAATCCGGCCACGTCTATTGCGGAGAACCTCTTCCTTAGCGGTCAAAGTGAGTGTAGGGACCCTTCCTTTAAGCCTTTGGATGATGGAGGAGGCCTAGGGGGTGAAAATCCCCTGAAAACGGCGAAAACGGCGGACTGAACGGAGCAGAGTTGCGTCCCCCCGACCTAATTCGCGAACAGGACAATAAATAGGCGCTGGATTAAACACTGCGCACGATCATTGGCGCACGACCAGTGGTCGTGCGCACTGGAATCCTGCGATCGTGCGCACTGCCTGGACAGAACCTGCAAGAGATGAAATCATAAAATAAAATGCTCGCACGACCAGTGGCGCACGACCGTTGATCGTGCGCACTAGCGTCGGTGGTCGTGCGCAATAGGTGAGACAGAACTCATAAAATTACTATTAAGTGCACACGGACAGTGGCGCACGACCAGTGGTCGTGCGCACTAGAACAAGTGATCGTGCGCAGTGTTCCTGTGCAGAATTGCACCGGAAACACTTGCACGCCTCCTATTCCAGCACAAACACAGATCTAGCCACCGAAAGTGGCACTTAACAATATATGAGTACTATGAAAGGAAATAAACACGAAAACACACCAAAGTGGGCCAAAATGTGCACCTAGCATGGGTTATCAATTATAAACTATAATAAGGCTAAAGTGCGTGATATTGACTAAATAATGGCCCGGATGAGTCCATGAAGGTGTATATAATCAGGACTCATCACACCCCCAGACTTAACTGTTTGCGCGTCCCGAGCAAACGAATCCGGCGGAAGTTGAAAAAGATAATTAAAATAGCGAATTACGCAGGGGAGTACAGTGCGAAGTAACATACGCATGCGAGTAGGAATTCTAGTAGAAGAAGATTCTAGCTATGCTAACTAATTTACGTAAGTACTAAAGCGTACTCAAAGATTTAATTGTACTCAGTGGGTGAATTATGAAGAATTTGACGATCATGCCCGGTATGGAAGTGACGAGACGCTGAGGCGGGTGTTGCAAAAGATCGGGGCTTAGGAATAACTCCGCTGAAATCCATCAACGTCGTGAACCATACGCTTGCCCGGTCACACTCTCTCCACGGCGCTAGCAAACTCGCAAATCAAATCAGTAGGACTTATAGGATTAAAACGGGGCTTAGGTTACGGAATGATATGCAAAGATAAACATGACGGCTACGCAACCCAAATGAGCCAACGGCACACTGCACCTTACAAAACCAAACAACTATGCTCGTGTGACACACCCCCAGACTTATCATGAAAACCAGGTGTGCACACAGCCTACTTTACAAATACCAACAGATTTTTCTCTTTAGCTTGGGAGGATTATTTTCAGGATACTCTTCTTTTTTTTTTTTTTTATATATTTTTCTTCTTTCAAGCAACCTCCAGTTGGTTCAAAATCAGCGGATAGACATTATTTTCTCTTCAAAACACAATGACACCACACACCACACAAGTTGGAAATTATGAGCACAGTTAAAACATTTTTTTGGTTGCGGGCGTAGGATAGGCTTCAGGCTTTGGTGGATGAGGAGGAGCTGAACATAAAAATGGTAGGCACAAATTTGGCTTGCAAAGGCGAATGAAAGGGGCATGGAATAACAAAGCTCAAACTAGCCAAATGGTGGCCTACATCATGCTTGACTCAACAAGTAGCTCTCACCCATGCTTCAAGAGTCGCTTGGGGCAAGTTCTTAGCCCACGAGAAAGATAAACCTTCCTCCCGACTCGAGCAACACACGTTTAGCGACCGCACACACACAACACCGGGTTATCATCAATTTCATTCGAATTCACCACTTGAGTACATTAAATCTAAATTTACGCAGAGATACTGCACATAAATTAAATACATAAAGAAAATCTAATTCTACGCAAATTCTACTATAGCATGCGAAGCGACTAGAACACTACATGAGTCGACACTGCGCTCCAAATAATAATTCCTGTGTTAATAGCCTATTTCACCTTCCGACCAGACTAGCTTAAACGGAACAACACAACAAGATAAGCACACACTCAAGTGGGTGAAATGGTTCGTGAAGCAAGAAAACAATGATAATGAGAATGATAAACAAAAATCAACCATCTAGCATGCAATGCAACTCGTGCACAGTGGATAACACCACTCGCTCCCCCAGACTTAAGCTAAGCAATATATCTAGAAGTTGAAGCTAAAAGAGGGAAGGAAGTGTTACCCAATGCTCAGAAATGAGCATACCAGACGATTGGCGATAAGATCAAAAATAGTCCGCAACATCCGCCATCTCAAGGAACCAAGGCCACCTGAAAATTAGGTACTAGAACAACAAAAATAGTAAAAACTGGATTAAAACAAGTGAGAGCACAACAAATCAAGAAATCTGGGTTATCACCCATGGGGTAAACCTATTCCTGCAATTAACATTGACCACTCGCACACAAAATAAGGGAACAGAAAAAGCTGAATAAATAAAACTATGCCCAGAGGAGCATTCCATAAACAAAATGTTATTATTACAAACATAACAAGAGCAAGAGTTCAAATGTCTTGACAAAAGACCTAAAAAAAACAACAAGGGAAAAACAGATAACATAGCCAAGCATAGCTCGCATGCGGGGGAAAAGATCACTCGTCGTCGCTATCGCTGTCAATAACCACAACAGGCGGCGACCGGCGGGAAGATGAAGCGGCGCGACCCGGAGGTGGAGGAATATTTAGTCCGCCCCGCAGCGCTTGCTGATAAACGAAGTCCGTGAGCCAGTACTGGTTTGCCTCCAGATCGGAGAGGCGTCGATCAAAACTGGGCACTTCCGGTGCTCTTGAAGAACTGCCTTCCTCCTTGGCTCTCCGCCCATGCTGAGATGAATGACTCCGCGGCTGCGGAAGAACTACCTCTCGGTGAGTATTCGGCGGCTCAGCCGGCTCTCCCTGCTCCTCGTCACCCTGCCTCTCCCTAGGCGTATCTCCAGGCATCACAACCACAAAACATTTGCTATTCTTCTTCCCCACGACCCGCAACAAGTGGAAACTCACCATGGTGGCCCGCGTGATAGAGGAGGGTGCAGTCACCTGCACCATCGGAGGTAGATGACTCCAAACCCCCAAGCTTTTGGCAATGCGGGTGATGTAGTAAGCACCGCCAATGGCACCAGTGAGACCGTAGGTGGCCTCGTGGTGGAAGAAGAAAGCCAACATGTAGCCGAGATGCAAAGGTTGCCGAAATTCCATACTATAGAGGGCGATAAGATCTTGCCACCCCACTACATTCTGACTAAGCGCACGGGCAACAAGAGAATGGCTGAGGACGTGCTGCAGGTAACGGAGAGCAGGTGCGACGATCCATGTGGATTTGCTTTTTCTGGCCACATATTCCTCATCACGACCCGTGAGGGCACACCACGCGGCACGCGGAGTAACCCCATCAGGGAAGGAGACGTCCAAGTCCAGAAACGGGATCGTCGCGGCCTCGGCTTCGGTGTAGAATCCAGCGCACACTGCCAACTCGGATAAAGAGAGAGTGAAAACCTTGCCCAAAATCCGAAAAGAACACTTTCCCGGACGTTGACCGGAGGGCAAAACTTCCCACTCAAATGTAGAAAGAAATTCCAAGGTGAGCTCCCGGTAGCCGAGATCATCGCACCCGAGCACCCCACTCCAATGATCGAAAGAATAACGTTGGAGGACGGCCGCCCCCAACTCCCCATTGTCGCCGATAGAGTTCAATTCGTTCCAATCCACTAGACGTTGCGATAGGAACGGCTTCTCCTTGAGAGAATTGAATCGCCTTGTGTGCGAATCTTTGGAAAAGGTAGCCATCCTAGCAAGGATCTGAGCGGGAGAGGCGGAAGTGCGGCCGGAGCGTTGGTAGACATTTTGGCGATCCCTAGAGCTCATGGCGGAAGGAGGGCAAAGGAGAGCAAAGAAAGGAGGAGGAAGGAAATGGACTCGCCGGAAGGAAGGGAAGGAGGCGCACGATCGGCGGCGAAGGGGAAGAACGGCGCACGGGCGATCGCGAAGAAGAACCCTAGGTCGTGCGTGAAAGGCTCGGGCGGACGGGTTTTTAAAAAAAATCTGGGCCGATCGCACGACCAGTGATCGTGCGCGATAAGTAGTGCGCACGACTAGTGATCGTGCGCAATAGGAATTTTTTCAGCGGCCAAAATTTTTAGTGAAAACGCCAATCACCGTGCAGTTTACGCACAAACAAGAGTCAGCACACGCAGCGAGACTTTCATAGCCTTAACAAAAACTCAACTAAATCAAACAAAATAAAGTTTCAGGAAAAATAAGGATAACTACTGGGGTTAATGTCATCCCAGCACGACTTATTCGAATATATAAAAGTTCTAGCTAATGGGTTTATGGAAAGAAAAGTGCACAGGTAACTGTTCTAGTATGCGCATCGGTAGCGGGTACCGATACGGAGACAGAACAGTCACCCCTCTACCTAAATAATAATACCTGCTAAACACAAGTAGAGGGAAAAGAAAGTAAGAAGAGGAGGAGGCCTGGTCCTCACTCATCTCACCAAAACTATCCTTGCACAGCAAGGTATCGTCCACAGCAGGTCCGCAGGAGGAGAAGGCAATGAGTGAGGCTTCCTCTATGGAGGAAGGATCAACCTCCTCACATGAAAGGATACACTCATCATTGACTTGAGCACAAAGCTCCAAGTCCTCCTGGGGCACCTGTACGGACTCAACCTGCACAGGCTCGAGTGAAGAAGGGGGATCAAGAACTAAAGAAGACGAAGGACATAAATAAACATCAATCGGGGGAGTGGTCCCGGTCTCACTCCCATCAAGTTGGGGAAGTAAAATAATGTTAGCATTGTCATCAATGCTACAAGAGTCGGTGGGATCAACGGTGGCCAGGCTTAGGATTTGGACTTCCTCCACCGGTGCTGAGGAAAACTCCTCTTCACCTAGAAGGTTGTCCTCCTCCATAGGAATAGGCACAACACTAAGATCAACCGCCTCCTCTTGTGACACCTCATCGACAATGTCGTCGGAGACGAGCGTAGTATGCACAACAGCGGGAAGAATCGGTTCCACAAGAAGTGGTGGATGCACTGGGAGAATAGATTCAGCAATGTCGGTGCCCAAATCAGCCACACATCTGGTGACTGTGTCAACGCCATACCCTTCAAGATGTGAAGGTGGCAAAGACACAAAACCGGATGTTGAAGGTGTGACGCAAGAGTTAGGAGTTGGGACGATCCGGATATCCGGCTCGTCATCCTCATCCAATTGGCGACGAAAAGCAGCACAATCCTTCAGGGCATGATCTGTCCTCCGACAAAACTGGCACTGCCTAGCGGGCTTCTTTGGCACAGCGGGGGCTGGAGCCGAAAAGAAGTACGACGGTAAAGGCTCAGCAGAGTAGCCATAAGACTTACGCGCACCATAAGAGGTACCGGACGAAGTCGGTGCTCCATATGCTGGGCGAGAAGAATTATGCCTACTATTCTCCGTAGGGCATTCATCACTAGAGTGGGAGGTAGCTCCACACCAACGGCAACGGAAATTGAAATGTGCCCACATAGTGCGAAGATAAAACGATTCTCAAAACTAAGAACACTATTGTGCGAAATACTATACCTAACAAAATTTTACTAATGCAACCTACTATAAAACAAGAAAATGGACTAAAAAGAACAGAAATAAAAAGAAAAGAAAATGCAATTTACAAAAGGAAGGGCTTTTCTCTCAGATTCTTCCTCTCCAGAAAACTCACACGACTGTGTTCCCCGGCAACGGCGCCAAAAACTTGGCGGCGCAAATCTCACACACCGCTATAGGCGGTAGCTCGACTGCGGCACGAATCGGCAGTGTACCGATCGTTCAAGTAATATAAAGCGAGGAGTAATCCCCGAGTATCGAATCTCTCAAGGAACACAGTAAGGTGGAGTTTATTATCGAGGAAGGACTTGAGATTGAAGTCCTGCGAAAGGCGGAATGCGAATGAAAGGGCTTTGGGGGTTTGTGAATACTTAAAATAAATATTACCACTACTCCTATGCAATGCTGCTATGCAATGCTTCGATAGGCGGATGGAGACTAGGCAGGCCTTGAGCGCGCTGCGTCGAAAGAGCGGATGGACGAGAAGGCAAGCGGAGTGAGGGTCGCGAGCACCTCTTCGTCAAGCACGCCACTAGCAATTGCTAGTGCGGCACCGATCGTGGCGGTGGAATGGAAAATGAAATAAGGCGCACCTCAATGACACAAATGAACAAAATAATTTCATAAACATGAAATAAGCAATATTAGGCATGATTCATAGTGTTCATCATCAAGATAAAGCGAATACATCACACATAACCACAAAAATAGAGGAAAAAGGCAGGAGATACGACCGAATCTGGAGTCTCGTTGTAGATTTACGGTAGGAAGCACCGGGTTGTCAATCCGCGTCCTAGCTCGGTCCCAACTGCGTCCGGGGTAGAAGAGGGCTGTCACACCTCCCAATGGACCCGTCTTCTCCAGCGATTTACAATCCGGCCACGTCTATTGCGGAGAACCTCTTCCTTAGCGGTCAAAGTGAGTGTAGGGACCCTTCCTTTAAGCCTTTGGATGATGGAGGAGGCCTAGGGGGTGAAAATCCCCTGAAAACGGCGAAAACGGCGGACTGAACGGAGCAGAGTTGCGTCCCCCCGACCTAATTCGCGAACAGGACAATAAATAGGCGCTGGATTAAACACTGCGCACGATCATTGGCGCACGACCAGTGGTCGTGCGCACTGGAATCCTGCGATCGTGCGCACTGCCTGGACAGAACCTGCAAGAGATGAAATCATAAAATAAAATGCTCGCACGACCAGTGGCGCACGACCGTTGATCGTGCGCACTAGCGTCGGTGGTCGTGCGCAATAGGTGAGACAGAACTCATAAAATTACTATTAAGTGCGCACGGACAGTGGCGCACGACCAGTGGTCGTGCGCACTAGAACAAGTGATCGTGCGCAGTGTTCCTGTGCAGAATTGCACCGGAAACACTTGCACGCCTCCTATTCCAGCACAAACACAGATCTAGCCACCGAAAGTGGCACTTAACAACATATGAGTACTATGAAAGGAAATAAACACGAAAACACACCAAAGTGGGCCAAAATGTGCACCTAGCATGGGTTATCAATTATAAACTATAATAAGGCTAAAGTGCGTGATATTGACTAAATAATGGCCCGGATGAGTCCATGAAGGTGTATATAATCAGGACTCATCAACATGCATGGCGACTCGTAATGATTTACAGTACTTGGCGAGTGCCTCATCTTAGAGACCCAGATCGACTCCCTTGTAGATCTGGCGAGAGCTAGGGATTTATGGTCCTAGAGATCGAGACTCATAACTTAGGGATTCGCGAGACCTAGGGGATTGTGAGATCTGGGGGATCTACGGTCCCCTTCTGCCCGCCTCTCTTTGATATGGTCTAGGGGTAGCCCCCCCCCCCCCACCCCACCCCCACCCCCCCCCCCCCCCCCCCCACCCCCCCACCCCCCCCCCCCCACCCCCCGTCAGAGATTCCACGAGGGCATTAGGCATATGCTCTGGTCGCGAGCTGCACCACCCACGTGCCCATTATTGCCTATGTTAGAGTGAGTACGAGAGGTGAATGGTCGGGGCAAGACCAACTCGGATCTCCTTTTTCCCCTGTTTAGGTTGAAACCTCCTCTCTTCCAAGCCCTCTGCCTCCTAGGTGATCTTCCTGCCCTAACAGCCTTCAAGAGCCTGGTCAGCGAGATCATTCCTGAGGACCTTTAAGTAAACCTTGCAACCCATCCCTTGTCTGGTCAGCGGAACCTACTCAGGGGTCTCTCATCATTATTTCTTCCTGCCTCCTGAGTGGTCAACCTTCCCCACCGGATTGTGATAGCACGGTCGGCGGAACCTACTTAGGGGCCTTTCATTATTATTTCTACCTGCCTCCTGAGTGGTCAACCTACCCCGCCGGCTTGTAAGAGTCTGGTCGGCGGAACCTACTCAGGGGCCTTTCATTGTTATTTTTACCTTCCTCCTGAGTAGTCAACCTGCCCCGCCAGCTTGTGAGAGCCTGGTCGGCGGAACCTACTCAAGGGTCTTTCATTATTATTTCTACCTACCTCCTGAGTGGTCAACCTGTCCCACCGGCTTGTGAGAGCCCAGTCGACGGAACCTACTCAGGGGCCTTTCATTATTATTTCTACCTGCCCCGCCAGCTTGTGAGAGCCCGATCGACAGAACCTACTCTGGGATCTTTTATCCTTATCTCTTCCTGCCTCCTGAGTGATCAACCTGTCCCGCCATCTTGGGAGAGCTCGGTCGACGGAACCTACTCAGGGGGCCTTTCATTGTTATTTCTACTGCCTCCTGAGTGGTCAACCTGCCCCGCCGGCTTATGATAGCCCGGTCGGCGGAACCTTTTCAAGGGCCTTTCATTCCTATCTCTTCCTGCCTCCTAAGTGGTCAACCTACCCCGCTGACTTGTGAGAGCCCGGTCAGCGGAACATACTCATGGGCCTTTCATCATCATTTCTACCTGCCTTACCAATTAACATGAAATGTTTAACCTATCCCATCCTCCTCCTCTGATGGGGTGGAGGTATATGCATATTCAAAAGGATTTATCACATAAGTTTTTATTATCAACTAGGAATAAAAACGCTTCAAATCATCGCCGCTCCAAGTGTTGCTAAGGGGGATCCCCTCAACATCCTGAAGGCGGTACCCTCCTAACTTTAGCACTTCTAGGATTACATAGGGACCCTCCCAGTGGTGGTTGAATTTCCCGACCGACGCCGACCTTCCCGCTGCATCGACCTTTTTGAGGACAAGGTCCCCTTTTGCAATGTGTTTAATTCGAATGTGTTTGTCAAAGTACCTTGCCATTCTGTGCTAGATCTCCTCATGGCAAATGGTTGCCATGTCCCGAAGATCTTCCACGAGGTCAAGCGAGAGCCGCGGTTCTTGTTTATTCTTTACCCTCCACTCATCATCTCCTTCCCCCGCGGCCACCACTCGAGGGGACCTCATCCCGAACTCCACCGGCAACACGGCCTCAGAGCCATGTGAAAGTTTGCAAGAGGTTTACCCAATGGACATGTTGTCAATGGTTCTCAAGGCCAAAAGAACATAAGGTAGCTGTTCAACTCAGTTACCCATTAAATTCTCTACCCTCTTCTTTAGCAGGTTCACTATGTTCTTGTTCACTGCATCTACCTGCCCATTACTCCAGGGGTGATGGATGGACGCAAAGCAGAGGTCAATGCCCAACTGGTTGTAGAAGCTGGTGAGCTCCTCGCTAGCGAAATGAGGCTTATTGTCCGTAACGATAGCTAGGGGCAACCCATGTCAGCAGATTATCTCCCCCCAAATGAAGTTATGCACCACCTGCGAGGTTATCTTTTTCAGTGCCTTCACCTCCAGCCACTTGGAGAAGTAGTCGATCATAACTAGGAGGAATCTCCTTTGCCCACTGGCCTAGGGGAACAGGTCTACCAGGTCCATCCCCCATATTGCAAAGGTCCATGATGTCGTGATGGTCCAGAGCCTTTGAGCTGGTAGGAGTTTGCAGTGGGGCAAAGAGTTGACATTTCTGGCACTTCTTTGAATATTCTTTCGAGTCCCTGTTGATTGTGAGCCAGAAGTAACCTTGCATTAGCACTCTTTTCTCCAAGGTTCGACTTCTGGAATGATTCTCGCACTCTTCGGAGTGGATCTCCTCCAGAACCCTCGGGATTTCCTCCTCGGAGATATACCTTACGAGGAGTCCGAACAGGTTCTTCTGATACAAGGCCCCTCATGAAGCACATAATAGGCAAATTTATACCTGAATCGCCGCCTATCTAGGACCTCTTCTGGGAATTTACCCGAGCCCAGGAAAATGATGAAGGGGTCCATCCACATGGATCGCCGATCGATCTCCATCAACTCGCCTTCTTTGATGGATGGCCGGAACAATTCCATCACCATCCCTCTGGCATGAGGCTCGTGTTTTTCTAGGTGGTCTGCTTGAGTATTCTCCTCCCTTGGCACATGCTGAATGGAAAAGGTTAGGAACAATCCAATGATTCCCTTGACTTTTGTCAGGTACCGCTGGAGAGTCGCCTCCCTGATCTCAAATTCTCCCTTGATTTGTGACACTATCACCATGGAGTCCGTAGATACCTTCACATCCTAAACTCCCAGCTCCCTTGCCAAATGGAGCCCTGCTATCACTGCCTCATACTCGGTCTGGTTGTTGGTAAGTGGAAAGCAGATGTTTTTTGCTTGCTCAATATTCATCCCCCTGTGTACTTACCAAGACCACTCCCCCTCCAAGGGAGTACCTTCCTGATGCCCCGTCCACCAACATCTCCCAAGACAAGTGCTCAGGGGACTGGCACCCTTCCACCTCAACCACATACTCTGCCAAGAAGTCGCCCATAGTCGGTGCCTTCATCGATAGTCAGGGTACAAAAGTAATTTCAAACTCGCTCAGCTCCACCGACCATTTCTCCAATCTTCCTGAATGCTCTACCCCTTCCATGATATTGTGGAGGGGATGGTCGGTCACCACTTTGATTGAATGTACCTGGAAATATGGTCGAAGCTTTCTGCCTGAGATAATCAAGGTGAACACCAACTTCTCAAGCATGGGGTATTTGAGTTCCGCTTTCTTCAAGACCCTGCTTACATAATAGATGGGGAGCAGCTTCCTGCCCTCTTCTTGAACCAGGACCGAGCTTACCGTATCAGCTCCCACTCCCATATAAAGAGCCAGGTCCTCTCCCACCCTAGGCCCTTGGAGTAGGGGTGCCTGCGTGAGCTACCTCTTTAGCTGCTGGAAGGCCTCCTCGCACTCTGAAGTCCATTCAAACTTTTAACATCCCCTCAGCACCTTGAAGAAGGGTGAGCACTTATCCCCTACCTGGGAGAGGAACCTGCTTAATCTTGCCAACTTCCCTGTCAGCGCTGGACCTCCATTGCATTCCTAGGGGACTCCAAGTCTAAGATCGCCCTCACCTTATCGGGGTTGGGCTCTACCCCTTCCGGGGTGAGGAGGTGACCTAGGAACTTTCCCCTTCCTCCCCCGAAGACACACTTCAGAGGGTTGATCCTCATTTTGAACTTTCACAGGGTGGCAAAGGTCTCTTCCAGGTCCTGAAGGTGAGACCCTACATCCTTGCTCTTCACCAGTAAGTCATCTATATAGACCTCTAAGTTTCTGACCTTTTTGCTCCCTAAACACCCGATCCATAATTCTTTGGTCCGTGATGAAGGAGACAGTATTGACATTCGGCGGGTGCATTCGAATTTGAAGGTATCCTGAAAATGTGTCTAAAAAACTCATCACAGGGAAACCGACGACTGAGTCTACCAGCGCATCGATTCGAGGCAAATGATAACAATCCTTGGGCATGCTTTATTCAACAATGAAAAATCGATACACATCCTCCACCACTCATCTCCTTTCTTCACCATTACATCATTGGAGACCCAGCGTGGGTACTGGATGTCTGACACAAGGCTTGCCTTCAGCAGCTTCTTCACTTCTTCTCGGATGGGTCTGACCAGAGTAGTTGCCGCAGATCACTTCTTTTGGCAGATGGGGCGGACACTTGGGTCAAGGTTGAGGCGATGACACGCCAAATTCGCATCGATCCCTGGCATGTTTGCAGTGCTCCATGCAAAGATGTCGATATTTTGCTGGAAACACTCGCGAATCTTCTCCTGCTCCTCTTCACTCAGCTTCCTGCTGACCTGCACTTTCTCAAGCCTCCCATCTGTGGTGATGACTTCCTTCATCCCAACTTCCTCCGCTGCCTCCAACCTGGCTTGCCCCTCCATTACTTTGTCCACCTCCTCTGCTTCCTCTTTCCAGGTCACGGTGTTGACTGTCATGACGTAGCATTGCCTAGCTACCTTATGGTCTCCCCTAACTTGGATCTGGACCCCTCCAATGTTATACTTTAAAAACTGATGAAAGGAGGAGGGCACGCACTGGAATGTGTTGATGAGGGGCCATCCGAAGATGGCATTATAGCTGCTCGGAGCGTCGACGATGATGAACCGGCAGTTCTTGGATGTCCCCCCCCCCCCCCCCAGAGTCACGAGGAGCTCGACTCCTCCCTCCACTTCCTTCCTTTCTCTAGAGAATCCAAAGAGAGGTCCAACCGAGGTGAGTACCATCTCCGCCTCCACCTTCATCTCATCGAAGGCTTTCTTGAATATCACATTGACAGAACTCCCATTATCCACGAGGATTCTGGAGACCGTGATGTTCTCGATCGCTGTTTGGATCACTGGCGCATAACGGAATGGATCTTCAGGCTCGGGTATGTCTTTGTTGGTGAAGGTGATCTTCTCCTCCGGAGGTGGGGTCTTGGAGGTCGAGGTGACACTCCGGAGATAGATGGCATGGAGGCTCCCCTTTTGGGTGGCCTCGATCCCTACCCCCCTGTGGATCACCCTGATCCCTCCTCGGGTTCCCACATCGACCGGGTCCTCGCACTGGTCCTCTACCTTTGCTCCTTCTCCTCCTCTTCTGACATCCTGAAGTTACTGCTTCCCCATTGGGGCTCTCCTCCCTCCTCTCATCTCCAAGAACTCGGGGTAGGTTGTCATTGTGTGACCTTCCTTCTAGTGGAAGTCACGATATGGCAACACCACCCTCCCCCTCTCTGCCCTCCTGGGCGATTCCTTCTTCCTCTTCTTCCTCCTCGGCCTAGTCATTGCATGTTGAGGCGGGGGCTGGAAAGGCCTCGAACTCGGCTGCCACCCCGGGAGGTTGAACCGTCCATGTCCCCCTTGATAGTGCCCCTTACCTTAGAAGGGTCCCCCTCCTTGGGCAAATGCTCTTCCCTGACCCGGAGGACATCCTCCTGGTGAGTGGTTGAAACCTCCTGGCTGACTCCTACCCCCCGGGGGGGCCCTGGAACCCCAGCCTTCTTGGCTCTTCCCATCTTCTCATCTCTTGCTTCTGGGATCCTCCTCCCTTCTCTTCTCCTTGGCCCACTTGGCCAACTTTGCCACGAAAGTGATGTTGGTGTCCTCCTCCTCGATCTCTCGCCCCGCCCGCTCGATCAATTCTTCATATGATAGAGGGGAATCTCGAGCAAATCCCATCTTGAACAGCCCTTGCCGCAGTCGAAGGGTGAAGGCCAGTTGCAGGGTGTGCCCTGGCACCTCGTGGACAAAGAGGACCTCTTCCTAGAACCAGTCCATGTAGCTTCCCAATAATTCTTCGGTCTTCTGCTGGATCAGAAAGAGAGCCTCGACCCCCTTCTTCCTTTTCTTCGACATGATGAACCACAACAAGAAACTCCGACGGAGGTCCTCAAAGTTGTATATGGTCCTGGAAGGGAGATAGTGGAACCAGACCCTCGCCTTCCCCTTGAAGTATATGGAGAATAGTTTGCACTTGAAAGTGTCTGTCATCTGCCTGATGGAGACGACGCCCTCAAACCACTGGAGATGCTGTAGGGGATCATCCTTGCCCGTGTAGTGGGACATGGGGGGCTCTGTGAATCCCTCTGGAATAGGAGCTGGGAGAATCAGTGTACGGAATGGACTCCGTGACCCATCTTGGGGAGCCGGGGGTACTCACCTTGTCTCCTCACCTGGGTAGCGAGCACTCGGCGGGCTGGGAAATTGCACCCGCGCGTGAATCTCTCGGTCACCCTCTCCCACATGTGCCTCCTTCCTGGGTCTCCCCTCGGGTGCATCCTCGCCTAAGGCTTGTGGGGTGAGTACTGGAACCGCTGGAGTTGAGCACTCGCCAGGCGGCGAGAGGGCGATTCGCAGGGTCTCCAAAATTGACTTTCTTAACTCATCGAAGTCACTCTTCTTAATGAACTCGCTCGAAGGGGGCGAGCTCCTATGGTCGCCTGCTAGTCCTTCACTTCCAGTCATTAGATCTTACTCGGAATTTTCCAACGAACTATGGTCCACGCTCACCGCAACAAAATGTTGAACCAAGAAACCACGGTTCAACCTCTGAGCCGAGAAACCATGGCTCGAGAGGAGTTCGGATTGGTGTAGTTTGCTCTTACTTTTCCTGAATTCAATCTCTAGACCGAGCACTCGGGACTAGGAAGCTCACTCACAAAGAGTGGAAAACTAAAAATAGACCCCCGAGTTGCATCGAGGAGGTCCCTGTTGGATTTTCTATGGTGATCCAGAAGTTATCAAGTAGTTAGTCTTACTGCTAACGCGATATGAGCCTATAGGGTCGCACATAAGAGCGTTTGGAGAAATTGGAGAAACGATTGTGTTGGCCTTTCTCAAATTAGATATGAGTGAAAGGATCAATCCTATGTCTATGTAGAATAGAGTTAATTCAGGAAGAGTGCTCTTTAGATATTGTGAATATTGTATGGAGCATGTCGATGAGGCCTTAAGATGATATTGTGAATATCGTCGAGAAGACTTAAAGATGACATTGTGAATGTTGTCGTGACAGATAGCCAGTAGTTGGGATCATAAGCTGATATTGTGAATATCAACTTGTGATCGATGTCGACAAGAACATCTTGATGACATAGACTGACTTGAAAGGCTCGTGGAGTTGTCTCGGCAAATTCGTCGAGACATCTCGATGAATTCATCGAGACATCTCGACGAATTAGTCGAGACATCTCGACGAATTATTCGAGACTGTCTCGGCGGAATGATGTGACACTGGTCAGATTCATCGATAATGTCTCAACGAATTCGTCGAGACTATCTCTACAAATTCGTTAAGACTTGGACTATCTCGACGAAAATGTCGAGATGTCTCGACGATTTCATCGAGATGTCTCGACGAATAAAGAGTTTTTCCGATGACAATTTATGTCATATTCTGTTGGGTCTGTGGATAGATGAAACTTCTCTCTACTTTATACTCATGGGTATATAAGGCCAGACTTTAGGTTTTCTAGATAAGATATCAGGAGCTCGATATATACGCAAAATCATGAAGAACCGGATGCGACGGAAGAGATCGTCGATCCCGTCGCATTCCTTCTAGATCAAAAGGAATCGTTCCTCTTGGTGAGGTCTCCGTCTCTTGTCGCTATTCATGAAGATCCATCGCCGCCTCTCCATGTCGAATCTAGCAATCCTTGGAGACGTAGAGGGCTCTCCTTCTCCGACCGAATCCTTGTTTGACAAGGACTTAGGGTTCTCTGAAAGCTAGTGTGGACTTCTATAGAGGTTTGGATCCAATTTCTACACTTACTCCTTCAGACGAGCTTGCCGATCTCTATTCAACCTCAAGAACAAGGAAGTAGAAGAATCGGAATAGGAATCTGATTCCTAGAAGAATTTTCTTGGAGCATCCGATTGAGTGGTGACTCAATCTCGTACGTGTAATTTATTTGTTATTGCAATTTCTTGATTCATGGTCTCGACAAGATCCGTTCTTGAAACTTTTGGGTTGTTCTTGAATATTCCATTGCGCATATCTGATGTGTCTACCCTTAAGGAAAACCCAATAGTGGTATCAGAGCTGGTTCGGCCCATTTTCCATGTTTCAGAAATTGTTCCCTTTTGCAGCAACCGTCTTTCTCTATGTTAGTTTGTGAAACTAGAGCATAGAGAGGCGAACTTGTCTACTGCCATAAGGGTATTTTCCTATGCTAGCATTTGGTACATGTAAATCCAAAGACTTAGAAATGTTCTAAATATTCAGATTTAATCCAGCATCATCAAGTGTTTATGGCTTTGTGCATCTGGAATGTATCAGGGTTATGCTTGTTATTTCTTTCATGATTGTGAATTGTGTGCACATTGGTTAAATATTAATCAAGATTAATTATTAATCAAACATCATGAAAAATCCCTTAAAATAAATATTAAGTATTTGGATGTCTTCCGATGGATGACACTCTTCCTGCCTCGATCGATGAAGTGCGGGCTTTCCAATGCAAGGTGCATTAATCTATCTTGGTAAGGGTGCGAGCGGATAATGGTGATATCCCACTGTTGACATTGGGTCTAACTTAACTAGGTGACCTCAAAGGTTGAGTGCCTAGAGGCATAGGGTTGGCATGCATCATATGATGGATGCGAATAAAGAGTTATTCACCAACTATACAAGAGTTGCATAGTGATGCAATCGGCAAGCATTGTCTACCTAAATAGCCACATTGTGGGTGATCATCCAAAGCTGACTTATGATGGTGGTAAAATATGGATCTTGTCCACTAAGAGAGTAGCTCGCATAAACTCTCTGAATTGATATTAAGGGTTATCAATTTGAATAAAATAGTGGGAGCTTTTAATAAAAGTCCTTATTAAAATAAAATGTATTTTGAAATATAGTACTAAAATGTTTTGCAAATTTATTATTGAATTTACATAGCAAGAACATCTCACGCCACTCTGTCCCTGAGAGCCATCCTTGAGAAGGACAAGCTCAACGGGACGAACTTCCTTGACTGGTATAGGAACTTGACGATTATCCTCAGGCAAGAGCGCAAGCTCTATGTCTTGGAAGAGCAAGCCCCCAAAGAGCCGACCGGGAATGCTTCCCGAGCAGACAAGGATGCTTACAAGAAGTATCAGGATGATACCCTGGATGTTGAATGCCTCATTCTTGCTACCATGTCCTCTGAGCTTCAGAAGCAACACAAGAGCATGTGTGGTTATGAGATAATCAAGCACCTCAAGAAAATGTTCGAAGGGAAAGCTCGACAAGAGAGGTTTGGCATATCCAAGGAATTGTTTCAGTGCAAGATGGGAGCTTGAGACTCAGTAGGGACTCATGTACTCAAGATGATTAGGTATATTGAGAAACTTGAAAGACTGGGTTTTCCCTTGTGCCAAGAGTTGTCCACTGATCTGATCCTACAATCGTTGTCTGACAGTTATGAGCAGTTCGTCTTGAACTATAACATGAATGAGATAGACAAGACACTGCCCGATCTCCTAGGCATGTTGAGAACTATCGAAAACAATATGAAGAAGGCCAAGTCTGCTAGCCCCATACTGATGGTGCATAAAGACAAGGGCAAGGCCAAGGGATCAAAGAAGACGAAGATAGGATCTAAGTCTTATCTTGATCCCAAGTCTTCGGCACTGAAAAAGAAAGGTCTGGATAAAGAAGGGAAGTATGACTTCCGCTTCAGGTATCTTCATTATAGAAATAAACCTTTCTGCTCCTTCATCTTGGGTATTGGATGCTGGATGCGGTTCTCACATTTGTACAAATGTGCAGGAACTGGGAAGGAGAAGAATGCTAGGTAAAGGAAAGGTAGACCTGTGCGTTGGAAATGGAGCAAGAGTTGTTGTCGTTACCGTTGGAGTCTATCATCTTTCTTTGCTCATTGGGTGTGTAATAGAATTAGATAACTGTTATTTTGTTTCAGCCATAACTCGAAACATTATATCCATTTCATGCATTGACATGAAGGGTTTTTCATTTATAATTAAGAACAATTGTTGTTCAATTTTTATGAATGATATTTGTTATGGTGTAGCCCAATTGTTTAATGGTTTATATGTTTTGAACTTAGACCATCCGATCTATAATATTGAGAATACTAAAAGACTAAAAACTAATGACTCGAATCCTACGTATCTTTGGCATTGTCATTTGGGCCATATAAATGAGAAACGCATATCCAAGCTCCATAAAGATGGAATGTTGGACTCAATTGATTACGAATCATTTGAAAGATGCGAGTCTTGTTTATTAGGCAAGATGACGAAAGCCTCTTTCACTAGTTATAATGAGAGGGTTGATGATCTCTCGGGTGTGATACATAGTGATGTATGCGGGCCCATGAGTTCTATGGCTAGAGGTTGGTTCTACTACTTCGTTACATTCACTGATGATTTCAGTAGATACAGATACGTGTTTCTTATGAATAACAAATCCGAAACCTTTGAAATGTTCAAAGAGTTTCAGAATGAAGTAGAGAATCAACTAGGAAAAATAATAAAACCACTCTAATCCGATCGAGGTGGCGAATATCTGAGTTATGAGTTTTTTGATCATCTGAAAGAGTATTGTATTGTATCACAGCTCACTCTGCTTGGAACACCACAATACAATGGTGTGTCTGATAGGAGGAATCGTACTTTGTTAGACATGGCACGGTCAATAATGAGTCATGCAGATTTGCCCATTTCCTTTTGGGGTTTTGCTCTAGAGACGGTTGTTTTTATACTAAATCGAGTTCCGACAAAGATGGTTCAAAAGACACTATATGAGATATGAATTGGGAAGCATCCCAGAATGTCTTTCATTAAGATTTGGGTTTGTGAGGCATACGTGGGACGTCGAATGCCTGACAAGCTGGAACCCAAGTCAGATAAGTGTTATCTTGTGGGGTATCCTAGGTAAACCAAAGGTTATAACTTCTACATACGCTCCGAGATCAAAGTGTTTGTCGCAAGGACTGGTATTTTTCTAGAGAAAGAGTTTCTATCTAGAGAAAATGCCAGGGTAGAACTTGAAGAAGTTCAAGAACCACAAACTATAAATAAACCCTAATTAGAACCTGAGCAAGGACTACAATCTGTTGTAGCTGAAGAGCCTGCTCAAGAAACACAAGTCCTACGTAGATCTGGTAGACCTAGAGTTGAGCCTGAGAGAAATGGATTTCTCATGTCTGAAATAGGTAGTGTGTTGCTTATGGATCATGATGATGAGCATGCAACCTACCGAGAAGTATGAATGGATCAGACTTCGAGAAGTGGCATGAGGCCATGAAATCTGAAATGGACTCCATGTACGCAAACCAAGTTTGGACCTTGGTGGAACCACCTGAAGGGGTACAACCTATAGGGTGCAAATGGGTCTTCAAGAAGAAGACCGACATGGATGGGAATGTACAGACATTCAAAGGTCGGTTGGTGGCTAAAGGTTTCAGGAAAATTCATGGTTTTGACTATGATGAGACCTTTTCCCCTGTTGATATAGTCAATGTAACACCCCAGGTTTCGCTGAGCGCGGAGGCTGGAATGCCCAAGGCTAAGTGCGGGTTTTCTATATCTGGGAGCTAGCGCCGACGCTAGGTGCTAGCACTGGCGTTAGCTGACCTGTCGAGAAGACTATCTATCTCGACGATTTCATCGAGACAGATCCGTCGAGACATTTTCATCGAAAGGAGTTCATCGAGAGGCTAATGCGGGTGGTAGAGCTAGCGCCGGCGATAGATTTCGTCATGTACTGCAGTTCCGTCAGGACGTCGAGATGGATTTGTCGAGAGAGTTTGTCAAAGGGTTTCATCGAGAGGCTAGCGTGGATGGAACCAGAACTGTAAGTATCATTTTCTGGACGTCTAATCTTCTTAGATCTTGATCCAAAGGCTCAGATAAGTGCGTCCTAAAGCCCTAAATAGGGCAGAGGGGTTCTACTCTCATTTTATTATGTCCTTTGTGCTTCTGGGGGCTAAGGTGAGAGGGAGAGTTTGGAGGAAGAAGAAGGGCACGATCCGCCATTGTTGGAGCATCGAAGCTCCGTTCGTCGATCCGAAACCAGATTCGTGGAAAGGACTAAAAGGCGCTCTTTTCTATCCGTTCCTTTCAACCGATCCATGGCGAGGAGGATAACTCTTAGGGTAACAACATCTCTCCTCCTGGTTTTAGGATGCGTGCATGGCATCTCTTATTTTGCCTTTCTCTTTTCTGAAATTTTGGCACCGGATCTCTCAATTGAGATGGGTTTGGGTCGCCTTGGTTCAAGAAGAACCATCGGGTTGATTGAGTCTGTACCCGATATGATCTTGCATTAGAGATCCGCTCTGTTAGCGGATTAGGCATTGTGGGTGAAGCCGAAATCGCGATCGGTTGTCTGATTCGGTGATGTTGCTTAAACGAGCATTTTAGAGATTTTTGCTAGAAATCCGATAACGGTGAAAACGCTGTCGTGATGCCCTTTATGTTTCGTGTGAGAACAAATAGTGATTCAAAAAGGAAAATATTATGTGTGGTGAATGGCTTGTGATACCGCTTGTATGTGAAGGCGTGGATTTGTCTTTGTGGTCGGCTGGCAAGCCCGTGACATTGCAAGTCATGTGGGGAGGGTGTCCCGGCAAGGCATATCCCCTTCTGTTTTGGGTATGTTGAAGCTAACGAGAACGTCTGTGCTGAAGGACAAGCCCGATGGCATTGTGGGTCATGTGCAGGTGGGGTCTAGGCAAGAGCTTCTAGCACTGGTTGTACTAGGTGTGGTGATTCTGGCAAGAACGGGCGATCTGATGGACATGCCCGATGGCATTGAGGGCCATGTGCGGGTGGGGTCTCAGCATGAGTTCTTGTCCTTTGGCTTGCATGCCCTTGGGGGAAATGATGAGTACCCCTGTCTTTTGTGAATTGATGTTGTGTGATGTTATGTTAGAAACATACACGTCATAGGGTGCTTTGGGTGAAACTCAGGTTTGCATACATGTTGCATTGTTAGGCCCCTTACTTTAATTGCTCAACATAGAAACATGGATGATGTTTGTGATACTCATACCTGTTGTTTTTATGCTATTATTGTTTATTACATTTGCATACGAAGTGCTGACTTGCAGAGTGATGTAGTTCCCTGGGGTCCGCTAGGACGAACGGGAGGAGGGGTGTTATTACACCGTTGTTGGTCAGCCAAAGCAGACCCTCGTTATACCGCTCTTTGTGTATTGGATGCAGGGCAAGGATCACAGGTTGGACCCAGCTCACCGGCAAAAAAAGGCATAAGCCTCGTGAAGTGTACCTCCTCCTTTTTTCATGTCTAATCTTGTTGTCTTTATTTTTTTCTGGCTTGCATGTCGAGGTAGCATAGGAATGCTATTATCTTTTGGATATTTTATGTGATGTGATTGATGACTTGAGCTTGGTTTTGTAAGGCCTTAAGGTCGTGGTACTCTTATGTAGATATGGACAAATTATGTGTCTTTTTAAATGTTTCCGTTGTGGTTGTTCCGAGTTTTGAGTTGGGTAAAATCTATATCACTTTTTAATACTAAAGCTGTGGAGATTATATGTTGTGGGGTCCCGGCCGGACCTATATTATATAGTCATTGCAGGGTTGGTGTTTCAGTCAAGTCCATCTGGATTCTATTTGTTATTGCTGCGTATTATGACTACGAGATCTGGCAAATGATGTCAAAACGACTTTCCTTAATGGAACCTCCTTGAGGAAGTGTATATGACACAACCCGAGGGTTTTGTATCTCCAAATGAAGCCACTAAAACATGCAAGTTGCATCGCTCCATTTATGGGTTGAAATAAGATTCTCGAAGTTGGAATCTTCATTTTGATGAGAAGATCAAAGAGTTTGGTTTCATCAAGAACGAGGATGAGTATTGTGTTTACAAGAGGATTAGTGGGCGCATTGTTGTATTCCTGATATTGTATGTAGATGACATACTATTGATTGGGAATGACATTCTAACCCTGCAAGTTGTTAAGAACAGCCTAGGGGACTGCTTTTCTATGAAATACTTAGGTGAAGCGACTTATATACTCAGTATTAAGATCTATAGAGATAGATCGAAGAAGTTGCTGGGTTTGACCCAGAGTACATACATTGACAAGGTGTTGAAACGGTTCAACATGCTTGAGTCCAAGAAGGGATTCTTAACCATGTTACATGGTGTGAGTCTCTCTAAGGATCAGTGTCATAAATCTTTGGAAGATAAGGACCGCATGAAGTTGATTCAATATGCTTTGGCAATTGAATCAATCATATATGCAATGTTGTGCACTCGACCCGATGTCTTATATGCTTTGAGCATGACGAGCAGATATCAGTCTGATCCTGGTGATGGTTACTGGATGGCAGTCAAGAATATCCTAAAGTACTTGAGAAAGACTAAGGATTTATTTTTGGTGTTTGGTAGAGAAGAATAACTCGTTGTAAAAGGTTACACGGATGCTAGCTTCCAAACTGATATTGTTGACTCAAAATCCCAATCAGGTTTTGTATTTTGCCTTAATGGAGGGGTTGTAAGCTGGAAGAGTTCCAAGAAAGAGACAGTTGTCGGTTCTATAACAGAAGCCGAGTATATTGTTGCTACAAATGCGGCAAAGGAGGCTGAATGGATTAGGAAATTCATCGGCGAGCTAGATGTAGTTCCAAGCATTGTTGAGCGCGTTGTTCTCTACTGTGACAACAACGGTGTTATTGCACAAGCTAAAGAACCTAGATCTTATTAGCGCTTCAAGCACATACTTCGGCGGTTACATCTTATTCGAGAGATTGTCGATCAAGGAGATGTGAACATTTGCAGAGTGCCGACTGAAGAAAACATAGCAGATCAACTGACAAAGCCTCTTGCGCAAAGGAAGCATGATGGTCATGTTAGATCAATGGGTATTAGATACCTGAATGATCATCTTTAGTGGTAGCCTTGTGGATTGTATGTTTGTTTGTTGTTTATTCATATGATGAATTGTGATTTGTACTATGTACTTCATTTTACATTTATGGCAAATTCTTTTGTTATGTCAACTGTTTCTATATGATAGATTAATTAACGTGATGAATGCCCTTAGAATGTGTAAGATCCACCTCCCGCACCTGGAGAACTTTTGGATCTTATGCCCAGAACTGCCGCCTTACCGTGACACTAACACACGAGTTAGCTTCCTTCGCAAGACGTTGATCCTGCCGGCAAGAACGATCAACAGGCCAACAAGAGATAAGAAGAAAATTAAGTAAAATAACATCAAATCCACAATCACACATATATACATCATAATAAGATGAGTCCACCAATGAGTACAATAAGTGAAAGAGAAAAAGGGTTTATGCCTAGTACATGTCCAAAATAAGGAAACAACTCTCTCACTCTACATCTATGCGAAAGCTATAGAACCTTGACATCACGTGTCTGTAGCTGCTGCTGCAACAACGGGTAGTGGCTGCATTGCTTCATCCCATCCTCCTGACCTGTCTCCTGTATGGGGTCCTGCTGCTCTAGCATAACACCCTAAAATGATGTAGTCCACCGACCGTTAGTCAAAGACTAAGCCAAATTCCCCATCCCCTCCCCCAGTGTCTCCTAGGCACCTGGCGGGAGGAAGAAGCAAAGGACAACAAGGGGTAATATACAAGCAGGTGACAAGTGGCAAGACTAGCAATGTATATGTACTAAAAAAATAATGAAACTGATTCTACGCTAGCACAGGTATGTTATATCAGCATTAAATAAAATCAATAAAAAGAAAAAAGCAGACATAGTAATAGAGAAGAGCAGCTACAAAAATAACCTTAACTTATAAGAATGCCCATACAAACATATAAGCTAAGGTATCTGGCACTACACTAAACCTATCGTATAAAAGAGCTCATACTAATTTATATGATGGGGTCTTGTTATGAATGATGTATGTTATGCTATGCAATGCAATGATGCAACACACCCACCTGACTTTGTACATACAGATCTTTTGTAGTTCCCTTTGTTCGAGTGTGTCAACTCAGGTACCCGGTTGAGGCAAACAGGGCAGTGGATCGGGCTTGTCCACTTCTAGGATTATGTCACACATCTCCCAGCCTAGACCTTACGTACGCCCCTAAGAACACACAAGGTATTCGCGTACTATCGGGTAAGCACCACCTCTAACCCGCTTTTCGAGTCTCCGCTCAGGTACACCCCGTTGTGGCAAATAGGGGTAATAGATCGGGTCCTCCACTCCTAGGCCAGTATTGTTTACCCAGAAGACCGCTACCCAAAGTCTCCACTCCCTCAGACCAGGCGGCTTGACAAGCCTACCCGTTTGACTCTGCCATTAATGATTTGATTACAAGTTTCCTGACTCAATAAAAATAGGTTGGGCGGTCTATCTAAACCAGACCGCCATTAAGGATTTACAGCAACCAAGGCTCAAGTCCATAAAGCAGGTCACGGCTTCAGATCACAGTCCACACGGGCTACTTCACTCCTCAAGACGATTGGTTTCAGTCTGAATCCAGGACAACCCAAAATCCAAGCCGCCAAACCGCGCGGATTCTCTTTTATTTTTTATTTCTGTATCCCGTCACCCCCTGCCCGATTCTCCTGTATCCGGGTAGACGGTTATTTTAGCCTTGCCCGTCTGGGCAGGCCATCGAGCCTATAAATAGGGTAGGGCAATGTTCCCAAAGTACGGACACTCGAATCCAGGAGCTCGCTTGTAAGAGTTGCGGTCTCGAGTTCTGTTCTTTATGGTTTGTTACCCGAACGGCTTCTATTACTCCCTACTTGTAACCCGTTGTAACCGACTTTCTTGAATTAAAGGAAATCCCGTCACAGGAGTGGCATTCGCCATGACAGGCGAAGTCTGGATTCGACTGCTGATAGCGGTCTAGGTGGTCTACAACCGCTAAGTCGATAGTAATCAACAACTCGCGGCCTCCTTTTCCTCTCGCTTCCTTAGCATTGATCATGGAGGTGCATTTTCGGCATCAACAAGTATTGTTGAAACCAATTTCTTGGGCTCTTGTGAAACTCGGGCCCTCAACAAGTTGAGGGGCAGCTGCCCTTACCGATCCCTCGGAAGGAGCGGACTAGAGATTCGGAACTAGACTTAGACCTTAGTCACAGCGAGGAGGTCCCACCACAAACCCGGAAGATCTTTGAGCGCTTCCCCTCCCAAGCCAAAGCTGAGACTGGGCACCTTGGAGAGTTAGAGAGCTAAACCAAGGAAACCTAGGAAGAAGGAAGTTCAGAATGCTCTGATTGGAATCCTCTCCAAAGGTGCCCTTCAAGGCCTATTTATAGTTTTTAAGTCTGGTCTGCTAATAGCGGGGTTCCGCCTTTTGGTTTTACTAAACGCACTCCAATTTGGTCTGCTAATAGCCAAACTCTGCTGTTTGCAGGGGCTAACGGCAGACCACCATGGGCAGAGGGGTAATTTCACCTCCTTAGCCTATGGGCAAGTGTCCTACGAGAATGCCACTTGCGAGAGCTCCCGCGAGTCTCCTCGCGAGTATGGCTCGTGAAGCCCCTCTTAGGCGAGCACTCTGCGAAGGCCCCGCTCGCCCTCCTTCTGGCGACAACCGCCTAGGCCAGGTCTCGCATTTCCTCCTGCGAGCTCCCCCCGGCCCGTATCTCTTAGCTCTCGCGACTCCTTAGTGGCAAGATGACCTCTTCCAGCTCAAATTACTAATCTTTGGGCCTTACCTCCTCAGGCGAACACGGGGTTGTACACAATCTCTGCTCTTTGCGAGATTACTCTAAGCTCGCAAAGAATCATCCAACCACGGATGTTCGCCGGCGATTGCTGATCTGTTGGGAATCTTTTTTATGGGTCCCACCCCACCGCTATAAATACTGCCCAAGCCAGGGTGACGTGCGCCATTATTCTTTCTAATTCCACCTCCTTCTACTGTATCTGCCGGAGAATGCCTCTTTCCAAAGAACTCCAGGCTCGCCTGAGGGCGTCCAAGGCGGGCGAGCTCTCCACCATGGCCAACGCCGCCTCCTGGATGACTCGCCAGACTACTCCTGCGCCCATGATGAAAAAGGCGAAGCCGGTCCGCCTACCCCCAGGGGGGACGGGGTCGTACTGCTGGACTCCTCTCCTGACGATAGGCCCACTAAAAAGGAAAAGGACTATCCTTCTCGCTTAACTATTCTTTTGGTTTCTCTAAACCTCGCCTGACTACAGGACCTGCCCCCTACCGATAGGGACGCGGGCGAAGACTTAACAAAGCCTCGCCACGATCCTCCGGCGAGGACTGATCTTGTTAACGGAAAAGTTGCTAGTAAGTGTCTCGCTCTCGCATGCCCAGATTAACTTTCTGCCGGATGGTTCTCATTTTACTTCTTACAGCCTCCCCCCGCGCGACTCCTGGTCGTCAAAGCTCACGACCTCAGACGTCGGTCCCCCCCCCCCCCCCGACATAACCCTTAACACCCCGGGATTCAATCTCCTGATGGGGAGGGTTCTGATGGCTCGCGACCAGCCCCGACCACCCCTGCCGACGAAGTGACACACCGCGGTGGTCTCGGGAAGTCCGTCTCGCTCCCTTTCACTACTCTTTTTCAGGGCCGACCTACTACTTCTCGCCCGCCTGCTGGTAATGATTTCGCTGCTTCTGATGAGACATCACTCTCTGCGCTGCTAAGGGAAGACCTCGCTAACGGTTAATGAAGCTTAGATTTGCTCGCAGGTGATTCCGAGACTCTCCCCACCGACTCTGACTTTGGGGAGGAAGAGATATCGCCCCTCCCCTTGCCGGAGTAGGTGGATGACTTCCTGGGCGACCCGCGGGACCCCGAGGCCATGAAGAGGCGAACCTCGGAATTGTTTCAGAAACAAGGATGAATGCTGCAGGATCTTCACCTCCAAGCGAAGAGGGACCGAAAAATTACCCTGGAGTGGCATGTCGCTTTGCTGGATGAGTGTGCGCGGCTCCGCGCTGAGATGTCGTAAGATATTAGTGAGATGGCTACCTCCCCAGTGACACATCTCGCGCGAGTGGATGACTACGCTCGCTTAATTCAACGCGAGGCGCGCGCTGTTAACGCGTATCACTACCCCAGGATTCCTCCGCGGTCAGGAGTGCGAGGTCGTGATAGGTGGAAATGGATACACTACTAGTCCTCGCTCGCACTCCTCTATCCGGCGAGATCCCCCACAATGCCTAACATTATGTTTAATCTCATTGGACAATTTCGCAATTTTTCTCTTTGGTAACTATTTCTCGCCCACTGTTGGGGTTCTCACGTACTTATTATTTGTCTATGCGATAATGGCTAGTGATGCCCGTTCCATCTCTTACTTTTGCTTTCTTTGTGGTTATTGTCGTATAGAAATATCGTTTATACTAACCTCACAGGTGGGTCTCGCTTGCTAACATATCTGGGGTTACTTTATGCTCTCGCATGCAACCAAACATGGTTTTGCCTAACCGCACCCCCCCCCCCCCCCCCCCCCCCCCCCGTCGCTTCGACTTCTTCCCCGCACTTTTTATTTCCTATAAATAGGTTCGGGCGCTGAACCCACCTACCGTATTTCACTCCAGCCCTTCTTCTTCATCTGCCTGTGAAATCTCGTGTTCCCTCGCTCACGCCTTCTGCTCTTTCTTTTCGTAGGTCTCACCAATGGTCGGTGATGCTAGCGAGGCGGAGGGCCGGCTGAAGTGCGCCTGGGCCTTCACCGACCACACCTTTTTCAACAGCAACCTAGCCGAGGAAGAGTACCTCTAAGACGTCGCCGACTTTATACCGCCGGGCTTCTCCGCTCGCTGCCCAGGCGAGAACGATGTGAACAACGTCCCCATTCGGGATGAGCTCGCCATCCCTACCACCCACTTTGGGGTCGGCCTGCACCTGCCTCTGTGGCCGGAGGTTCGCCAGGTACCTGTTGATCTTGCGTATTTTTATTTTTCTTCCGACCTTTAAGCTCTCGCTCACCTCGTTGAGACTTCACGATATTTATCGCCAGGTGTTAAAGCACTTTGGCGTGATACTGGGTTAGCTGACCCCCAATGTTGTGGGGGTCATCGTTGCGTTTGCCTGTTACATGCGAGAAGAACGCATCGAGTTCAGTTTACCGGTCTTCCAAAAACTGTTCTACTTCAGTGCCTACAAGGTTAGCACCGCCTACTTCGTGGGCTTGGGGCCCAAGGTCGGCGAGACTGTCAATAAGAGCCATTACTGGGCTCAGAAATTCCTGTTCGTCCATGGGAACTTCGGCAACGTTCCCTTCTCGCCAATCCAGCACGGCGAGAGCACCTACCGCCCCCCAGCTCTCGGCGGCCACGATGACGCCTTGTTCCAGTTCTTTAATAAGAAGAACTTTGAGGTGGCTCACCTCCGCCGAAACGTCGACTCGCTACCACCGGTGCTCACTGGGGAGGGTACGTATTGCGTTTGTTTGCCTACTTCTTTAAAGCTTTCTGATTATATTTCTAATTGTTAGACCGTTACAGGTGAGCGAGATCTGCATGTTCATCCCCCCTACGCGAGCAGCCGGTCAATTCATGCAGACCTCGCTCTCGCAAAAATGGGAGCGGACGCCTGCCGCGAGACTCCCCGCCCTACCGCCCCGCCTACCCAGAAGAGGGCCGAGTCTTCTGGCCGTAAGGATCCCTCCTCGCAGCCTTCGCAGAAGAAGAACAAGAAGAATCCCCCCCCCCCCCTTTCTGAGAAGGGAAAGGGGCATGCCGAGGCTTCCCCAAGCGAAATCCTACCGGCCTACCTCCCCGAGGGAAGGGAGTCCGTCGAGCCGGCCGAAATGGTCGTAAGGATCTCCTCCCTTCCAGTGCTGATAAATCACTGGAACTTTGGTCTCGGCCAAAGGCACAAGGACGAGGCCGGCGAGTACCTGCTTTACTGGAGTCCCGAGGTCAACAAGGCCACCATCTCCACCCTCATCCCTTCTTGGGTGGAGCAGTTGACGGTCAATGGACAGGCGTTCTCACTCTCCTTCGGACTTTATGGATGCGAGGATGCCTCGGTCTTCAAGGTCGAGACCGCGAGGACCCTGGCGTATGAGAGTGCGCGAGCCCAGCTCCGCTCTCTGGAGCTCGCCCACATGACGGGACGGCGCTGCCTTCAGTTGGAGCGCCACAACGAGGAGCTCGCCCACTCCTATAAAGACTCTGCTGCAGAGATCACTAGTCTAAAGGAGAGGCTGCTCGCCTCTGACGAGCTTTTCCCCGGCCATCAGGATGGAGTGGTAAGTCTTCGAGCTTTCGCTTCCCTCCTTTCCTAACAACACTTCTCTGGCTCACCTACTCTGTTCTTTACAGGATGCCGAGAACGCCAGGGAGCTTCGCGCTCGCATTTCCAGCCTGGAGAATGAGGTCGTCGGGCTGAAAGCTCACAACCACGAGCTGATCTGCGTCGCCATCTCCCCATCCCCTCGCCGCCTGAAGGTTGATCAGTGGGCCAGGGAGGAAGAATGTCGAGAAGCTTTGTTCACCGCGGCGCGCTACATCTTTTGGGCTATGCAGGGAGTCGGCCTACTATCCGCTGAGGCGGCCGACCTGACGATCGAGGACGTGGTCCCGGAGCTACTTGTGCCAGCCCCGCCACTAGCGGACAGCGAGGATGAACGATCTGCCGGCGAATCCTAAAAAAGACTTGAATTTTTATTTTTTTGTATTTTTGGCTGGCGAGATCGCCGCAACACCTGTAACGGACTAGTGATGAAATGGAACTTTTTGCCTACTTGTTCATTGTGTTCTCGTTTTCTATGCTTTGTTGTTTTTCCTGCGCTTATATCACCTTTTCTATCACGCTCATCGTGCTCGCACCCGCCCACTGCATAGCCGCCCGGCTTCGGCACAGGACGTGTATTCGTAACTACCCCCTCGCCTTTTCCGCCTACTTTAGGATTGCATGTTTCAGGGTCAACCTTTTGAGTCTCAATCTCGCAGGGAGTGGGTCTTCACCCTTTAGTTTTTCGGCGAGCGAGACCCCTATACGGCCTCTCGCATCGTCTTCGGGGATTTGAGTGATCCCTTGTACCTACGTCCCTTTTATGCTAGGGAGCGCTCGGCCTACCCATCTGGGGTTTTCCCCTTCCACCTTTTGCGAGGACCCCGGGTCGGCGATGTCTCCCCATGCCCATGGTACTTGGGATGAACTCCTACTTTCCTCGCAGCGCGAGGTCATCCCTTTTCGCCGAGCGAGAAGACCCTTCTTTGATAACCTTGTCGGCCTCTCTGCAAGATCTGCCTGACCCTCCATCTATGAGAGCCCTGCAGCGGAATCAGTCTGGGGTATTCCAGCACAAAATGACATGCCACTTGCCAGCCTCTCCAGAGATCAACCTGACCCACCGTCCATGAGAGCCCGGCAGCGGAATCGATCTGGGGCATTCCAGCACCAAAGAACTTGCCACTTGCCAGCCTCTCCAGAGATCAACCTGACCCACCGTCTATGAGAGCCCGGCAGCAGAATCGATATGGGGCATTCCAGCACCAAAGAACTCATCACTTGCCAGCCTCTCTAGAGATCAACCTGACCCACCGTCTATGAGAGCCCGGCAGCGGAATCGATCTGGGGCATTCCAGCACCAAAGAACTTGCCACTTGCCAGCCTCTCCAGAGATCAAGCTGACCCACCGTCCATGAGAGCCCGGCAGCAGAATCGATCTGGGGCATTCCAGCACCAAAGAACTTGCCACTTGCCAGACTCTCCAGAGATCAACCTGACCCACCGTCTATGAGAGCCCGGCAGCGGAATCGATCTGGGGCATTCCAGCACCAAAGAACTTGCCACTTGCCAGCCTCTCCAGAGATCAACCTGACCCACCGTCTATGAGAGCCCGGCAGCGGAATCGATCTGGGGCATTCCAGCACCAAAGAACTCGTCACTTGTCAGCCTCTTCAGAGATCAACCTGACACACCATCTATGAGAGATCGGCAGCGAAATCGATCTGGGGCATTCCAGCACTAAAGAACTTGTCACTTGCCAGCCTCTCTAGAGATCAACCTGACCCACCATCCATGAGAGCCCGGCAGCGGAATTGATCTGGGGCATTCCAGCACCAAAGAACTTGCCAATTGACAGCCTCTCTAGAGATCAACCTAACCCACCATCTATGAGAGCCCAGCAGCGGAATCGATCTGGGGCATTCCAGCACCAAAGAACTCGCCACTTGCCAGCCTCTCCAGAGATCAACCTGACCCACCATCTATGAGAGCCCGGCAGCGGAATCGATCTGGGGCATTCCAGCACCAAAGAACTCGTCACTTGCCAGCATCTGTAGAGATCCACCGTCTATGAGAGCCCGGTAGCGGAATCGATCTGGTGCATTCCTGCACCAAAGAACTTGCCACTTACCAGCCTCTCCAGAGATCAACCTGACCCACCGTCCATGAGAGCCCGGCAGCGGAATCGATCTGGGGAATTCCAGCACCAATGAACTTGCCACTTGTCAGCCTCTCCAGAGATCAACCTGACCCACCATCTATGAGAGCACGACAGCGGAATCGATCTGGGGCATTCCAGCACCAAAGAACTCACAACTTGCCAGCCTCTCCAGAGATCAACCTGACCCACCGTCTATGAGAGCCCGAGAGCGGAATCGATCTGGGGCATTCCAGCACCAAAGAACTTGCCACTTGCCAGCCTCTCCAGAGATCAACCTGACCCACCGTCCATGAGAGCCCGGCAGCGGAATCGATCTGGGGCATTTCAGCACCAAAGAACTTGCCACTTGCCAGCCTCTCCCGGGATCAACCTTACCCACCGTCTATGAGAGCCCAGCAGTGGAATCGATCTGGGGCATTCCAGCACCAAAGAACTCGCCACTTGCCAGCCTCTCTAGAGATCAACCTGACCCACCGTCCATGAGAGCCTGGCAGCGGAATCAATCTGGGGCATTCCAGCACCAAAGAACTTGCCAGTTGCCAGCCTCTCCAGAGATCAACCTGACCCACTGTCTATGAGAGCCCGGCAGCGGAATCGATCTGGGGCATTCCAGCACCAAAGAACTCGTCACTTGCCAGCCTCTCCGGAGATCAACCTGACCCACCGTCCATGAGAGCCCGACAGCGGAATCGATCTGGGGCATTCCAGCACCAAAGAACTTGCCACTTGCCAGCCTCTCCAGAGATCAACCTGACCCACCGTCTATGAGAGCCCGGCAGCAGAATCGATCTGGGGCATTCCAGCACCAAAGAACTCGTCACTTGCCAGCCTCTCCAGAGATCAACCTGACCCACCGTCCATGAGAGCCCGGCAGCGGAATCGATCTGGGGCATTCCAGCACCAAAGAACTTGCCACTTGCCAGCCTCTCCAGAGATCAACCTCACCCATCGTCTATGAGAGCCCGGCAGCGGAATCGATTTGGGGCATTCCAGCACCAAAGAACTCATCACTTGCCAGCCTCTCCAGAGATCAACCTGACCCACCATCTATGAGAGCCCGGCAGCAGAATCGATCTGGGGCATTCCAGCACCAAAGAACTTTTGAGGATTTCTACTTAGGAATAATTTCGAAGTTGACATAAGAGGAGTAAACAAAAACATACAAGTCAATTTCAAAAACTTTTAGGGTATAATCGTTTCAAGTCGTCCCCACTCCTGGCCCGGCCGAGAGGTACCCCTTCCACATCCTGAAGGGGATACCCTCCCGACTTGAGCACTTCACTTATAATGTAAGGCCCCTCCCAATTGGGGTCAAGTTTACCTACCGCGGCTCCTCTCCAGGCCGCGTCGACTTTCTTAAGGACCAAGACTCCTTTCTCGAACTGTTTTATTATGATATGTTGGTCAAAGTATCGGGCCATCCGCCTCTTGACCTCCTCCTGCCGAATGACGGCGAGATCACGGAGTTCCTCCACCAGGTCCAAGGATAACCTTTGCTCTTCTTCATTCTCCGCCCGCCACTCGTTATCGCCTTCTCCCGCAGTGACCACCCTGGGGGTTTTCACCTCGAACTCTATCGGGAGGACAGCCTCGGACCCGTGAGAGAGTTTGAACGGAGTCTCCACGGTGGCAGTATTTGGAGTAGTCCTCAAGGCCCAAAGGACCGAGGGCAGCTGCTCTACCCAGTTGCCCCTGAGATTCTCCACTTTCTTCTTGAGTAGGTTGACAATTATCTTGTTTGCTGCCTCCACCTGACCATTACTGCTCGGGTGGTGGACCGACGCGAACCTGAGGTCTATGCCCAGTTGGGTGCAGAAACTGACAAACTCTTTGCTGGAAAATTGTGGCCCATTGTCCGTCACTATGGCCAGAGGGAGCCCGTGCCTGCAAATTATCTCACCCCACACAAAATTTCTTACCACTTGGGACGTTACCTTGGCCAGCGCCTTTAATTCTATCCACTTGGAGAAGTAATCAATCATCACCAACAGAAACTTCCTTTGGCCACTAGCTTGCGGGAAAGGGCCTACCAGGTCCAAACCCCATATAGCAAAGGGCCAGGGAGCTGTGATGGTTCAGAGTCTTTGGGCTGGTAAGAGCTGGAGAAGAGCGAATAGATGACACTTTGAGCATTTCCTTGCGAACTCCATTGCATCCTTGCTGAGGGTAGGCCAAAAGTAGCCTTACCTCAACACTCTACCTTCCAAGGTTTGGCTCCCGGAGTGACTGCCACATTCCCCCTAGTGGATTTCTTTTAGGACTCTCGGGACCTCCTCCTCTGATACATAATGGGCCAGGAGCCCCGAGAGTGTTTTCCTGTATAGTCCCCCTGCATGTAAGGAATAAAAATCCGACTTATACTTTAAGCGTCGTTTATCCACGTCCCCCTCAGGGAACTTCCCCGATGTCAGGAAGGCGATGCAGGGGTCCATCCATGATGCTCGATGATCTACCTCCATCAGCTCCCCCTCCTCGATGGAAGGTCGGAAGAGTTCTGATATCGTCCCTCCAGCTTGAGGGCCAAACCTGGCTAAGAGGTCCGCCTGGGTGCTCTCCTCCCTTGGCACATGCTTGATGGAGAAAGTGCGAAACTGCCCGATGACCCCATTGACCTTCTCCAGGTAGCGTTGGAGGGTCGGCTCCTTTGCTTCGAATTCCCCCTGACTTGGCATGCCACCATCATGGAGTCCGTTGAGACCTCCACATCTTGTATTCCTAGCTCCGGGGCCAGCCGTAGGCCCGCTATCACTGCCTCGTACTCGGCCTAGTTGTTGGTAATTGGAAAATGGATGCTTAAGGCTTGCTCAATCTTAGTCCCTTGGGTGCTTATCAGGATGATTCCTCCTCCATAGGAGTGTTTCCCTGACGCACCATCCACCAGCATCTTCCATGCCACTGGGGGAGGTGATTCATGCTCCCCCAATTCTGTTGCGTAGTCTGCCATAAAGTCTGCCACTGCTTGTGCCTTGATAGACAGCCTAAGCACAAATGCGATGTCGAACTCACTCAGCTCCACGGACCATTTTGTCAGCCTCCCCGAGTGCTCCACTCCTTCCATGACTTTACGAAGCGGATGGTCGGTCACCACTTTGATCGAATGCGCTTGGAAATAAGGTTGGAGCTTCCGGGCCGACACCACCAACACGAAGGCCAACTTTTCTAAAATGGGGTATCGAAGCTCCTCCTTCCTCAGCACTCAGCTGACTTAGTAGATGGGAAACTGCCTTATCCCTTCTTCCCGGACCAACACCGAACTTACTACCTCGGATCCTACCCCCAAGTATAGGGATAGATCCTCTCCTTGCCTTGGCCCCTGGAGTATAGGAATCTGGGTGAGTTGCTCTTTCAAAGCTTGGAAAGCTTCCTCACACTCTGAGGTCCATTCAAATTTTTTGTTTCCCCTTAGCACCTTGAAGAAGGGTGCACACTTCTCACCCGCCTTAGAGAGGAACCTACTGAGCCCGGCCAATTTTCCCGTAAGGCTCTGAACCTCCTTCGAATTTCTTGGAGACCCCAACTCCATGATTGCATTAACTTTATCTGGGTTAGGCTCCACCCCTGTTGGGGTGAGCAAGTGACCTAGGAATTTTCCCCAGCTTGCCCTGAAGACACACTTCAGGGGGTTGAGCTTCATCTTATACTTCCGCAAGGTCCCAAAGGTCTCTTCGAGGTCTTGGAGGTGGGACTCGAGATCTCGGCTTTTTATCATGAGATCGTCAACATAGACCTCCAGATTTCTTCCCTTCTGCTCTCGGAAGACTCTGTCCATCATTCGATGGTACGTGGCCCCTGCATTCTTGAGCACAAAGGGCATCATCTTATAATAATAGCACCCCTCCCCCGTGATGAAGGAGCTGCTTCAGATGTTTCTGCCATTCAGCTGACTGGTATGCCCTCAGATAGTCCTCCTGAGGATATCCAAACTGAATCCATGATTCAGTTATTATTTCTCTTGAGACAGGACTCCACCTTCCTGATTGTGGATCCAGCTCAATTTCCCTCAGTCTCTTTTGCCGATACTGGCTGCTCTGAATTCTCTTTCTTTTTCTGGAGGTTGCTGATTCTCCAAACTCTATTCCATACTCAGCTGAGTCTGTGCTTGCAGAAGGATTGGCAGCTTCATATAGTGATGGGGGTTGCTTTATTGTCTGCTTTATTTGATTTCTTATCCACATCGCTTGATGTGAACTGGCATTTATTATTTCATTCTCCCCCTTTAGGGCTTGTTCAAGTACCCTTTCCTCAAGTCCTTCTCTAACTAGATCCAGCTTTTCATACAAGTGTTGTTCAATCACATCCAAATTGTTGTTTATTTCAAGCAGATGGGTATCTAAGGTATGAGCATTCTCATTGACCTTATTCCGAATTTGATTTCTGTTATTTGCAGCATTTGTCTCTATCTGCCCAAAACCATAGTATACATTATTTGAGAATGTTTCTTGCTCTTTCAGGATTGTGTGGGTTTGATGTCCCACTTTGTTTATTTCCTCGCCCATCTTCTCTATGGCCAGAGTTGCCAAGGTGTAGAAGTGAGCGCACTGAGTGTTGAGATGGAGTATATCTTTCTTCATTTCCTGGATCTCCCCCTTCATCTCTTTTCTTAGATTTTCCACAGTCTTTACTATGAACTGTTCCAATTGTTTGCGCTGAGCTGTCAGTAGAGCTGACATCATGTGGAAAAGAGAACCTAACTGAGCCGAAGATGGCTCAGCAGCTTGTTCATCTTCCTCTTCTATTTCTTGTGGAATTTCTTCAGAGCTATTTGCAGATGATTCTTCACTGATATGTGTTGTAGCCTTAGCCTTCCCCCTGGAAACTTCTGGCAGTGTCTCACTTGGAGTTATGAGCACATTCTTGCTTGCCACCATTAACTCTCGACAGTCTAAGAGAGTAATGTCCTCTGTGGGCTCAGGCATAGCACCTCTGCCTTCTGGGATAGAGGGTTCATTCCCTTGTTCTTCTAGGGCAGAGTACCCAAGATGGGTCTCCCCCTCAACTTGTGCATACTCCTGATGTGAGCCTCCAGCTGAGAGCTCTTCATAAATCACTTCATCATCTTGGGCTGAGCCCCCGAATTGGGGCTCCCCCTCAACCGGTTCACTCTCCAAGTTGGGGTCTCTACTTTCTTCAGTAACCTCTGTGGGAGCAGGTTCTTGTACTGTTTCTGGATAATCCCTTTGGGTGGAAGTCTCCCCCTCAGTTGTACCAGGGATTTGTGGGGGTGGTGGTATGTCCTCAGAGCTGTTGGATGAATCTTCTTTTTCGGGGGATGCATGTTTCTTTGGAGCAGGCTGGACATTAGATGATGGTTTGGGGATAGATCTATCCCATCGATTTTTGCATCCAGATGCTTGGAGTAGTGTAGAGAAACTCCCATTTTCTTATTCAGTACTTCCCCTGGGTGTTTAGCAAGTAGAAGGAGAGTATTCTTCCGTAGGAGGGGGACTTCAGGGTGTTCTTCATTCTCTGGAAGAGGAACTCACTCCAGTTGGTCTTCTTAGTGTGAACTATCTGGGCCATGACAACGAACATGTCCTTTGAGATTCGGTCATGAGACCCAGGTTTGCATAGCAGAACTTTGCCAACGATGTCGGCCATCAACTTCCCCTTTTGATTGAATTCCGCTCTCTTAATGGACATGTAGGTCTTCCCTGTGAGGCTGCACCAGGTGTAGCTCGCAGACACATTCTCCGAAGTCAGCTCTTCTTCTTCCTCCCCCCTTGGATTCTTGGCAGATTCAGTGCTTTTCCAAGGCTTTTCGCAGATATCTTGACTTTCTTGCCTCCCACCATGGAATTTATCTGTGATTCAGTGTGGTCGAGTTTTGCTTCGGCAAAGAACTCGCCTAATTCCCGGTGGAGAAGAACTGAGGGTTCACATAGGATATATTCTAGTCCCGATGCCTCCAGCAATCCTATTAGTAATCTTATTTTGTCGGAGCAGGCATTGAAGCCTCCTCGCTGAAGTTCACAACCTGAGATCACTTCTTCTTTCTTGGGAGCCATTGATTTGGAGTGAGAGAGAAGGCAGCACGTCAAAGGAGTCGAGGGTTTGTCGACGGAACGGCTTAGGGCAAATGATAGCGAAGTTTTTATTTTTGAGCTTTCAGTCTATTTATAGTGTCGGTAGGTGAAGAGGCGCGTACCTTAAAAAAATGATCAGACAGCTCCGATGGACCCATCTAATCCCGATATAAATAGCTTGATTGTATTTTGATGGTATGCATCCTCCCAACTTGATCCTTTGTCGTCGTAACCTCTATTGTGTCGTCGTAATATATTTATGATTATAGATTCCAAGACTTATTCAACAGCTTTTTAGGCCCCTTTTAGTAGGATGACCTGCACTAAGTTTGTTAATAAATCGATTTTGTTGTTCTGCCTGTGGGTCAGAACAGCCACCTTGTCCAAGGCCCAGATTTGCTTATGGTGGGCCCTTGGACTACCTGCAAAATGAGATTACAAGCCCTTAGGTACCCAAGTAAATTTGGGTCCTAGGAAATTGTTAGCTTTAACAGGCATACTGGATTTGATTACTCCATGGTATGCATAATGATAACGAACAAGGCGATTTGAAGGTTTAGCATTTGTTACCTTTGGAGCAGTTGGATTGTACCAACAATCAATTGCAAAGTGCCCGGTCTTTCCACAGTACCAGCATTCAAACCTGTTGTATCTCCTTTTCTGACTGATTGTGTGAGCAGGAGTTCTTTGTGTGTGAACAAATGAATGAAGCAAATAAGGTGAACTGTGCTGATGGTAGATGTGATGTTTGATGTCACCATTCACAGTTTCCCTTCTAGAGTCATTCTTCTTTAAGGATTTCCTTGTTTCTGTAGACCTGCTAACTTCATGCCTCCTTGTGGCCATCCTCCCATGAGGTACCTTTGAGATTTTTGGCATGTTCTTTGCTCCACTTGTGGAGCTCCCATTCTTGAGATACCCAAGATTGGATTGCTCATATTTCTTGATGGAGGGTGAGATTACCTTCTTTGAGCTAGCCTTCATCTCGCAGGGTCTGCCTGATCTGTCTTCCTTGAAGCATCCCTGCTCCCTTCTTTGAGTGGAGCAGCAACCATTTACCTGTGGAGGAGAGGTCTCTGGTTTGGAGGATCTTGCTACTGGATTTCTTTTGATGGAGGATTTGTCCTCCACATTTCTGACTTTATTAACCCTCGACTTCAGGAGACTAGCCTGATTTCTATCCTTCTTTAGAAGTACAACCTCCTTGGGGAGAGAGTAGCACAATTCCGTGCTATCCACCAGTGCCTTCATGGTTTTTCCAAACTTGCTCATCAGTTCAAGATTGGAGCTTGCATTGTAGTCTCTCTTGAGCTGGCAGAAATCTGCATTCTCTAGAGTCAGCCTTTCAGCCTTTTCCGAGAGATCGGAGTTTCTGGCTTGAAGAGCTGAGATCTTTGCATCCTGCTCCTTGCACAGCATCTTGAGCATCTTGACATCTTCTAGGAGATCATTGTATGACTTGGACCAGTCATCATTTCTAGATGAGCTTGTCTCCGATTCTGAATCTGAGGTAGATGGAGGAGCCCTTATGCATACCTGTTCAGGTAAGACTTCATCCTGAATTTCTTCCTCTGACTCAGATAGGACAGTCAGCCCAAACTGAGTCTTCTCTTCTGAGTCTGAACAGCTTGAGTCACTGTCACTCAATGTTCTGACTTTCTCCTTAGTTGCTTTGCTTCTTTCTTCTTTTGATCCTTCCATAAGGACCATTAGATAGACCCACATTTCTTTTGTTGTTATGCAGTGAGCTAGCTTCTGAAGGGTTGAGATGTCAACTGCACCAACTATGATATCTTTGGCTTCCTTGTCCAAGTTGACTAGGATGATCTCATCTTCAGACATTTTCTTGGACACAGTCTTGGGGATATAAGGCCCTTCTTGAACAACTTGGAACATTCTAGGGTCCAAGGCCTCCATATATATTCTTGCTCTAACTTTCCAAAGGGCAAAGTTCTCCTTAGAGCAACTAGCTATTTTTGATTCCATAGCTATGATGAATGAACACCCAAGGGCAGATTTGTTCAAGCTGTTAAGCTTTTCTTTGAACAACCTAGCTTTGATACCACTTGTTGTTTATTGGGTGTCAACTTATCACCTAGAGGGGGGTGAATAGGTTTTTCAAATTACTTTAACCCCTTTAGATGTTCTTGATTTCTGATTAATAGATCTATAACTTATAAACCACAACACAGAAAAGCACGCAAGAACATATAGAGGTTCCTCAAGACAGGGTATTTTGAGTAGTCCTCTTTCCCTCTGCACCTACCTAGCAGTGTGCTAGGCTCGGCAAACGTCGCCAAATCTTCAGGACCGTAAGCCTTACAACACGGACCCACAAGTCCAACATCCTAGGCCCGCAAGCCCCTACTGCACCCGAGCCCTCAAGCTCGACACTTAGGCCCTCAAGCCATACCTAGCTCAGACCCGAAAGTCTAGCCTCTGCCCTGGCCCTCAAGCCTCACAGGTATCAAGCCCTCAAGCTTGACAATCAGGCCCTCAAGCCCTACCAAGCCAGACCCGCAAGTCTAGCCTACAGCCTAGGCCCGCAAGCCCCTACTGCGCCTGAGCCGCCAAGCTCGACAAGATCGAACCCGCAAGTCCACTGCCCTGACCCTCAAGCCTCACAGCTCTCTAGCCATCAAGCTAGACAAATAGGCACGCAAGCCTTACAATATTACAGTGATAAAAGACTGTTTCTTCTGCCGGATGAAGATCGGCAACTTAGCCTGATGGAGATCGGCTTCTTGAGGTTGAAGAAGATGTTTATGATTCAGATCTTGAAAGCGCAGTTCTTCTTTAATCTCCTCTTATCCTGATGAGGAATGGCTTCTTATCAGTCGGTGGAGATGACTGATTCTTCTGAGAACACTTGGATCTTGTTCTCTACTTGATCTCTTTCTTCTCCGCAGAATGCACTGTTTTATTGAAGCGACGGCGGGATTCTTTTTCGTTTTTCTTTTCTCTCGCTTCCGCTAGTTTTCTAGGGCATCACTGTTCCCTTTTTATAGGATGGATGAGCCGCTTAACGGTCACATATAAATTTCCTTTACTGTCAGACGCCCATTCCTTAAGAGCACGCGTTGATTAGACAATCAGGCGGCGACATTAAATGCTGACAGCGCATCCGCAACATTTGAATCTGTCTCGACGATATTTCCACTGTTATGACGACAGAGATGATATCTCGACGATAGGACTTTGTCGATGCCTTGAACTTGGTAGACTTTCAATTCTTCTTGCTTCTGCCTCTGATGTTGGTATCTCGACGATACTAGACATTCTGGCGCTTCTGCATATACGACGATATGCTTTCTCTAACTGTGTCGTCGTGATCTTCTTTCTGGCAGACTGTCATCGTAATCACATCATTCTCTCGATGACATGAGTGATACCATGTCGACAGATTATACTTTGGCAACTGTTTGTCTTCAGCTGTCCTTCTTTAGTCTTCTCGACGACATGCCTTCTTTACGACGATGTTCACCGCCATCAGTCATACTTAGCCTTTTCAGCGATAAGGCTTCTTCATCTTTTCGACGACAAGGCCACTTTGGTGATGTCGACGATACCGCGTCTTCTGGACGACATTTCTTACTTTTGTCTTCATTCTTCTCTGTGTTCGATGAACGACAATCTTTGTTCGACGAACAACATTATGCGTTCGACAAGCTTCATTCTTCTATCCCATCTCTGCGTTCGACGAACTCCATTCTGCGTTCGACGAACAGCATTCTGTGTTCGACGATTTTTCTTCTGTGTTCGACGAACAGCATTCTGTATTCGACGAACTCGCCAAGTCTCAGCTTTTCGACGACATCTTCTGTTCTTCTTGACAATATAGTACTTACTGCCGAACTCGCCAAGTCTCCGCTTTTCAACGACAAGCATACTTTGTCGACGACATCTTCTGTTCTTCTTGACGATATAGTACTTACTGAAATAACTAAAGTACTTGACATATTATCGATCTCTGCAAGCATGAACTAGATGGAACATTAAATACAACTTGCATTTATCATTGAGCTGAGCACTTCTTCAAATCGGGAACATTGCAGGGCACTGTTCCCAATAGCATGTCATTTACTCAATGATAAATTCTAACAAAATTCCCAGAGCTTCCTACTGGTAGGAAAAGTCTATATATAAATTTCTATAACAATCCAGCAAATTTATTTCATGTTATATTTCTCAAGTTATAAACTCAATTTGTACTTTATGAATGAAGTATGTCATTTACTCAATGATAAATTCTAACAAAATTCTCAGAGCTTCCTACTGATATGAAAAATCAATATACAAATTTCTATAACAATCCAACAAGTATATTTCATGGTATGAATTTCTCTAGTTATAAACTCAAATGGTACTTTGTGAATGAATCATGTCATATACTCAATGATTAATTCTAGAAAAATTTCCAGAGCTTCCTACTAGTATGAAAAGTCTAAATACAAAATGCTATAACAATCCACCAAGTATATATCATGTTATGAATTTCTCAAGTTATAAACTCAATTTGTACTTTGTGAAGGAAGCATGTCATGTACTCAATAATTAATTCTAGCAAAATTCTCAGAGCTTCCTACTAGTATGAAAAGTCTAATTACAAAGTTCTATAACAATCCAGCAAATATATTTCATGTTATGAATTTCTCAAGTTATAAACTCAAATTGCACTTTGTGAAGGAAGCATGTCATGTACACTGTTGGAACAACCCTATTACTGATTTGGGCTAAGATCACTATCTGTTTATTAGGACTAAGTTGAATGTATAGTCCAAAGGGTCATGGTTTTAGGCTGTTAGAACTAGGGAAAAGAATCAGTTTCTGCGTTCGACGAACTCCATACTGCGTTCGACGAACTCAATCCTGCGTTCGACGAACGACATGCTCCTGCGTTCGAAGAACTTGCCAAGGTTCTGCGTTCGACAAACTCATTCTGCGTTCGACGAACTCTAGTCTGCGTTTGACGAACTCCTCTCTGCGTTCGACGAACTTGCTCTCCAGCTCGACGCTCTCAGTTCTCAAGCCAGTCCAGCAGTTTATCTCTTCAGTTTGACAAACTCCTCTCTGCGTTCGACGAAATTGCTCAGTCTCAGCGGTCGATGATTTTATTCAGTCTCAGTGGTCGACGAATTTGATCAGTTTAGTGGTCGACGAATTTGTCAAATCTCTGCGTTCGACAAAATATGATTCAGATCGACTAATTCAATTCTTCCAGCCAAATTCAGATTGAGATCGACGAACTCAACATTGTGTTCGACGAAATTTGTTCAGATCGACGAAAAATTCTCTTCAGCAGATTTATTTCAGATGATTATTTTATTCTCTGAACTCAGATTTATCAGCAACGGCTCTATTTCTTCCAGATAAGTCAGGATATTATATTTCCTTTTATTATTCTCCTATTTCGAAAATAGCCGTTGACATATAGCTGAAATGGATATTTTCATGGAAAAGGAAAAAGGTATAAAGCGTATTAGATTTGTTGTACCAAATATATATCTTCTGAATATTTTATTCCTTAAATTAAGGGATTTGAATTTCAAATCATTCAGAGATATATTTTCAAAAGAAAAAGGAAGAAAGTAGACACAGCAATTACAGGAACTAAATAACAGAAATTTGTCGATAGAGAAGAATACCATTCTTCAGAAGGTTACAGGAAGAAAAAGAAGAACAAAAGTTTTACAGATCATCTTCATCTTCTTCCTCAAGCAGCACTTATACACTGAGAACTTCAACACAAATCATCCTCTCAGTTTCTGCTGCAAGATCAGATCTTCAAAGAGCAACAATAATCTGAGGAACTTATTCTCTCAGATTCATCAGCTACAGGAAGATCAGTACATTTAAGAGAAAGCTCCAGCCATCTACTGTCAAACATTTTATATCAGACAGGGGGAGCTTTACAACAACATTCCATTAGAGTCTTCTCTCAGAATATTGACAGAGAAGAACATTTAAACCCTTCTTATCTCATCTTGTACAGGGTTATAACTCCCTTCAAAAGTTAGCCCCTTGGTGGCAGGGAACCTGAACAAAAACCTGTAGTTTGGTTAGAGCACCTGATCAAAAGCTCCTTGGTGTTTGGACACCTGATCAAAAATTCATTGGTGATAGGGCACCTGATCAAAAACCTAGTGGAATCCTACCAAGGGTGGTAGAAGAGTAGACGTACCCAGGTTTATTGGGGAACTACTATAAAATCCTTGTGTCCTGTGTGTTATGATTTTCTGTGTACTGTGTTGTGTGATGTGCTCTCTTTGTGTTTGTTTTTATTACTCACTCAATACACATATAAGTATCACTATTTTAATTCCGCTATAAAAATAAGTGAAAAACTTTTTAATACTCTATTCACCCCCCCCCCCCTCTAGAGTAACTTTAAGATCCAACCTCACTTTCAATTGGTATCAGAGGGTTGTTGATTGTATACAGGCTAACACCTGAATCAAAAGATCAATTAGATCTTAAATTTATTTTAGAGTTTTCTTTTTCTTAAAAACTCATGGCACAAAACAAAGAATATTCAAGCACAAGACCTCCTATGTGCAATCTAAATAAGTTTGCACTATGGAAGGCAAGGATCAGATTGTACATGAATTCTATTGATAAGGAATTTTTTAATGTTATTTTGACAGGACCTCCTACACCAACAGCAACAACAACTGCTGAAACAGCGACAACAAATAATGTTGTTCCACCTCCTGAGTGGACAGATGCTCAGAAGAAGCAGAGAAGTGCAGATGCCAAAGCAATGAATATATTGGCACAGACAATATCTGATGAACTATTTCAAAAGGTTGTGGACTGCACTTCAGCAAGGGATATCTGGAATACCCTCAACAACATGGTTGAAGGTTCTGCAGAAGAGTCAGAGTCTTCATCCAGCTCATCTGAAGATGAAGAAGAATCAAAGGAAAAAGACAAATGCTTGATGGTTGTCTATGACTCAAGCAGTGAGTCAGAATATACATCATCATCCAGCTCCAGTGATGATGAAGAAGAAAGGAACTTCTGCATGATGGCTATCAATGCCTCAGGAAGTAATTCAGAAGAATCAGAATCTGAAGCTGGAAGTGATCAGGTAATATCTAATTTTGATTTTAATTCAATTGAATTCAAAGATAAATTCAAAGTTCTTTGCTTAGATTTAATCAAATCTGAGAAAGAGATAATTTCTCTGAGAAATCAGTTGGCTAAAATGAACCAACTAAGTGAAAAAAATGCTAATCTTAAGAAAGATTTGGCTGCCTCCAGAGAACATATTATTCTCATTGAGAACAAACTATCTGAGGCTAAGAAATTTGAAGAATCCCTAAATGGGAGAAGTATCAAACTGATGGACATCACAAGCACAGTGAATGCCAGATTAAGTGGCAAACAAGGCTTGGGTGCATCATCAAGTGAGCCGCATCTGATTAAGAAAAACATCCTTTCTACAACAGTAAAATTCATTTCTACCAAGGGCAAAGAGGCTGTAGAAATAAATGAAAACATTTCAAGCAAGGCTGTTAAGAATAAAAGAATTCAGCAGAATTCATCGAACAGAGCTCGACGAAATCAATTCACTTCGTCGAACGGAGATCGACGAATTCTGAAGCCAGAATTTCAGTATATCCATTATTCGAATGGCGCTAGACAAAAGCAATTCACTTCGTCGAACGGCGATCGACGAACTCACCAGAATTCGTCGAACGGAAAATATATAGAAAATCTACAGAATTTTTATTCTTCACATACTTTCAATCCTTTCACTGAATGGATAATTCCTCCAAGGAGATATCATCCACAAGGTTATAAGGATCAGCCTGAAATGTCTTTTATTTCAGAATTTTGTGGTAAAACAAAAGGACCCAAAGTAGTCTGGGTCAAGAACATCTAATGTATAAAATAAGGAGAGGAACACCACCTCTACCAGAGACATTTTGCAGGTACAGGATCACTATCTCAAGCAGTCATTTCTTCCAAGATATTCTTCAATTGCTTGAAGAATAACAATTTAAGAAGTCATTGACCACCAGGATCAAACTCATTTTTCTTTTGATATCAGAGACCTCAACTGATATCAGAGGACTCTCAATTGGGAAGATTTTTATCAGTTACAGAAATAAAAGAATGGGTTTACACTCTCAAGATAGAGAATGCAAATGAAATTGCAAGTTCAATATCAGAAAACCAGGACTTTCAATTGGTGTCAGAATCAAACTCCCAGTAGCAGAAATAAAGGAATGAGTACACATCCTTAAGATAAAAAATGCAACAACGTTATCAGAACAAATTTCTGGAAATCAGATTGCATCATTCCCTACCTCCAACAAATGTCCCTTCTTCTATAGGGGCCTAGCTTCAGGCCTTCCTGAAACTAGGCAGGGGGAGAAGTTTCTTTAAGAAGCTCCTTTTTGTTAGGGGGAGTTACTTTCCTTTTGATAGGGGGAGAAGTTCTATGAAGAAGCTCCATATGATGCAGTTTTTGCCCAGGGGAGATGTTCTATGAACTAGGCAGGGCGAGAAAGCTGAAGAAGCTCTAGTCTCAGGGGGAGATGCTCTCAGGGGGAGATGTTTTATGAAAGAGGGAGATGATGGATGAAGAAGCTACATATGTTACAGATTCAGATATAGCTTTTGATATAGAAGAAGCAACAGATACAGATTCAGATAATCAATTCAGTTCAGATCAACAAATTCAGAAAGCTGAAAAATAGTAGATACAGTTCAGACAATATCAGAATTCAGAAAGTCAGAAAGCAAGAATCAGAAAGACAAAAGGTTCTGATTATTTGTTATTATTATTTCTGTTTTCAAATGTAATGTTTCTAAACTCAGAGTATCATATTTCTTATATATCTGCTGAAATGTTTATAATCTGTCAGATATATATACCCTGTGTTTTGTTTATTTTAATTTTTTTGTCAAATAGTGTCCTAACCCAAATAGGAGGAGATTGTTGGAATAACCCTATTACTGATTTGGGCTAGGATCACTATCTGTTTATTAGGACTATGTTGACCCCAATGTATAGTCCAAAGGGTCAAGGTTTTAGGATGTTAGAACTAAGGAAAAGAATCAATTTCTGCGTTTGATGGACTCCATACTGTGTTCGGCGAACTCAGTCCTGCGTTCGACGAACGGCATGCTCTTGCGTTCAACGAACTTGCCAAGGTTCTGCGTTCGACGAACTCTAGTCTGCGTTCGACGAACTCCTCTCTGTGTTCGACGAACTTGCGCTCCAGTTCGACGCTCTCAGTTCTCAAGCCAGTCCAGCAGTTTATCTCTTCAGCTCGACGAACTCCTCTCTGCGTTCGACGAAATTTCTCAGTCTCAGCGGTCGACGATTTTATTCAGTCTCAGCGGTCGACGAATTTGATCAATTCAGCGATCGACGAATTTGCCAAATCTCTGCATTCGACGAAATATCATTCAGATCGACTAATTCAATTCTTCCAGCCTATTTCAGATTGAGATCGACGAACTCAACATTGTGTTCGACGAAATTTGTTCAGATCGACGAAAAATTCTCTTCAGCAGATTTACTTTAGAAGATTATTTTATTTTATTCTCTGAACTCAGATTTATCAGCAACGGCTCTATTTCTTACAGATAAGTCAGGATATTATATTTCCTTTTATTATTCTCCTATTTTGAAAATAGTCGTTGACATATAGCTGAAAAGGACATTTTCATGGAAAAGGAAAAAAGGTATAAAGCGTATCAGATTTGCTGTACCAAATATATATCTTCTGAATATTTTATTCCTTAAATTAAGGGATTTGAATTTCAAATCAGTCAGAGATATATTTTCAAAAGAAAAAGGAAGAAAGTAGACACAGCAATTACAGGAACTAAATAACAGAAAGTTGTCGACAGAGAAGAATACCATTCTTCAGAAGGTTAAAGGAAGAAAAAGAAGAACAAAAGTTTTACAGATCATCTTCATCTTCTTCCTCAAGCAGCACTCATACACTGAGAACTTCAACACAAATCATCCTCTCAGTTTATGCTGCAAGATCAGATCTTCAAAGAGCAACAATAATCTGATGAACTTATTCTCTCAGATTCATCAGCTACAGGAAGATCAGTACATTCAAGAGAAAGCTCCAGCCATCTACTGTCAAACATTTTATATCAGACAGGGGGAGCTTTACAACAACATTCCACTAGAGTCTTCTCTCAGAATATTGACAGAGAAGAACATCTAAACCCTTCTTATCTCATCTTGTACAGGGTTATAACTCCCTTCAAAAGTAACCCCTTGGTGGGAGGGCACCTGAACAAAAACCTGTAGTTTGGTTAGAGCACCTGATCAAAAGCTCCTTGGTGTTTGGACACCTGATCAAAAATCCATTGGTGATAGGGCGCCTGATCAAAAACCTTGTGGAATCCTACCAAGGGTGGTAGAAGAGTAGACGTACCCAAGTTTATTGGGGAACTACTATAAAATCCTTGTGTCCTCTATGTTGTGATTTTCTGTGTACTGTGATGTGTGCTGTGCTCTCTTTGTGTTTGTTTTTATTACTCACTCAATACACATATAAGTATCACTATTTTAATTCTGCTATAAAAATAAGTGAAAAACTTTTTAACACTCTATTCACCCCCCCCCCCTCTAGAGTAACTTTAAGATCTAACCTCACTTTCATACACAATAATTAATTCTAATAATATTCTCAGAGCTTCCTACGGGTATAAAAAGTCTAAGTACAAAGTTCAATAACAAATCAGCAAATATATTTCATGTTATGAATTTCTCAAGTTATAAACTCAAATTGTACTTTGTGAAGGAAGCATATCATGTACTCAATAATTAACTCTAGCAAAATTCTCAGAGCTTCTTACTGGTATGAAAAGTCCAATTACAAAGTTCTATAACAATCCAACATATAAATTTCATGTTATGAATTTCTCAAGTTATAAACTCAAATTGTACTTTGTGAAGGAAGCATGCCATGTACTCAATAATTAATTCTAGCAAAATTCTCAGAGCTTCCTACTGATATAAAAAGTCTATGTACAAGTTTTCACAACATTTCAGTAAGCTTTGACCCTCTAATTACTTATGTAATTCTAATGTTACATGGTGGAGCTATGCGCACCCCAAATTTTCCTTACACTTGCATGTGGAATAACCTAACATGCAGAGGTCCAAAGGACCTAAAATTTTAACCAGAGCCTATTATATACATGACCAACCTCCCAAAGGAGATTTAGAGTGATTTGAGCCCAAATCACTCATATTATACACCATATGTGATTTATTAAATTTCTACTAAAACCTTAGAAAAATGAGCCCCAAAAATTCTGATTTTTGGGCGCATAGTAGGTCATGGGTACTTTCACACATGGTTAAATTTTCAGCCTCGTATCAATTACTATATAAAAGTTATTCATATTTTAAGGTCTGCCTTTCACTAGGACCAGCCTTACTAAATCTTCCCTACAGAGAGTTGTAAGGCTCCAAATGGTGTGACCTCACTTTCTATAGATTGTAGACACAAAGGCCTACAAAAGTTGTCTCTGCCTACTTTTTATTTTAAGGACTATAAGGGCCTTAAAATTAGTGTACAAAATATCTATTTCACTAGGGAAGGAATCAACATTTAGTGACCAAAAATGAAGGTTTCCTATGACTTATTAACCATGATCCATTCATATGCTAGAACCCAACTGAGCCAAATACTTCACCAGAGACTAACATACACATAACCAACCTCCCAAAGGAGATTTTGAGTGGTTTGAGTCAAAATAACCTATGATATACATCATACATGATTTATTCTACAAAAAACTTAAAAAATGTGCCTCAAAAATTCCCATTTTTTGTTAGGGGGTGTATTATATCATCATAAAGGTGTGGCTAAATTTTCATAGACTAACAAAGTAAAAAGAGCTAGGGCCACATAATACCCATTTGGGCTATATGTACCCCACACCTTAACCTTGACACAAACATGCAAGTGGCTTAGCCCAACATGCACTAGTCCAAATGGCCTCAAACTTTATCCATGGACTATATTTGGCCTAATCTACCATCCAGAGAAAATTTGGGTGGATTTGGACCATTATAATCCTAGATCTAGGCTATACAAGAAAAATGAAATGTTGTACAAAATCTTATAAAAAATATTTCTAAAAATTTCCATTTTTTGGCAGGGAGTGCATTAGGGCATGACTCATGCATGTCCCAAATTTCAAGTCATTTAGAGTTTTTATTCTCTCTAAATTAATTTTTAAAGATCTAGGGGCCCATATGTACATGTCTCACCAAAATGGGTGCTCGGAGAGATACATTGCTTCAAATCACCCCAAACAAATTTCTAATTTTAGTTAAGGTCATAAACTACATTTTTCATGTTGGGCACATTGTCTGAATCAGCATTTATGTATTTTCTATAAATTGTTTAAGATCAAAGAGCATTTTCCAATTAACAACTATATAATTAAAATCTTGTCTGCGTATAAGGATCTCCCCAGATCCGACGGCAGGGAGATCATCTTCCCCCTTAAGCTTATGATCCAGATCAGCCGCTCCTGGGGCTTTTTCCAACCCAGTTTCTGGCCAACTGGAGTCGACTCCGGCCAAACCCCCAAGCCACCACCTCCGGCTGAGGTAGGGCTATCCACTAGCGGTGAGAACGCGGTCGGGGGTGGCCGGAATAGGGCCCCCATTGTTTTCATTTTTTGGACAAGAATAAGATTTCAAAATGGTGATACCACCATTATACAGGCTATTTTATAAATGGAATAAGGAGATCTCTAGCACAGGAGGAGGAGATGAGGAAAACTTGCCTTATCTGAGCTGAATGATGGTATTTCCTTGATGGACATGGCCGACATTCAAGCTCCACTTCCTTGTTTGATCTCCTCCATTAGTGCACAATTCCTCTCAGGGACTTGGGGCTTCTCCTCCTCTCGAGTTTCTGAAGGTGATGGTGAGAGTGATTTGGGTTGGGGTGGCTAAATCCAAGAGAGCCATTAATGGCCTCTTTAGCCCCCCCCCCCCCCCCCCCCCCCCCCCCCCCCCCCCCCCCCCCCCCCCCCCCCAATTCCCTCAATTCCAGCCACTTGGCCTCCCATGTGCTGATAAAAGGGGCTAGAATTACTGAGGGAGCTCAGTGTCAGGCATTGGTGGAAGAATTGAGTGCCAATTGGCACTCAATCCATGCCTCCCCTTTTGTCTCTTCTCCAATTTGGGGGAAAACCCAAATTTACCCCCATGCATGTCAATACCTCCTAAAATCTGAGGGAATGCATGGTCATGTGTCATTGGGCTGCAGGATGGGCCTCCTATTGAGGCCTTAGCCCATAGGGCTTGGCTTAATTGATTCAAATGCTCATTTAACCCAATTTTGACCTATGTTGACTTTTGGGGTTGACTTGGTCAACTAATGAGTTGACTGGTCCAAGGTGTTAGTCCTGAGTCCCTTGACACCACCCAATGTTGATTGTGTCATGGTGATGCCCTAATTGGGCCAATTTAGCCAATAAGTGTGATTTTGACCCAAATTGGGGGAAAGTTGACTTTGGTCAAATTGAGTCAGATGAAGATGATGAATCAGATGCTTGCCCCTCAAGCTCTGATATGTCTGATGGAGAATTCTCTTCACTCTCCAAGAAATTCAAGAGATTGCTAAATAAAAGGAAGCAAAGGAATGGTCAATCCTCCTCATCAGACCATAGAAGATCAAGACGTGATGATGAACATCACAAGAAGGAACACAACAGCGACAGGTATAAAACTAAACCGAATAAACATGTTTTGACTGATATCATTTGTTATTACTATAATAAGCCAGGACACATAACTACGGAATGTCCATACAAAAAGAAGAAAGAGAAGAAATCCTTTAAGAGTAAAATGAAAGAAGAAAAGAGCTTCTTAGCAAAGAAGACTAAGAATCTTAGCGACAGTGACTCAGGGAAGTCAAGCTCAGATGATGAAGCCTATTTTGGGCTAATGGCACATTCAGATGAGGAAGTAAGCGACTCCTCATACAAAGTGAAGGTAAACTCGCACACTCCTCTTTCTGCATCTGAAACTGACTTAAATGCAAATGAAGGCTATTCTTCAGAGGAAGACTTAGATCTAATAACTCAGTATAAAGCCGTTTTGGAAGGATTTGACAAATGCCGCAAGGTAGTCAAACCTCAAGCAAAAGAGATTAAATCTCTCAAGATGATGGAATCAGATTTGAGGGAGGAAATTGAAAAATTAACTCTTCTCAAAGATGAAGTCCAAATCTTGAAAGATGAACTTCAAAGCTCTACTGAATTATTAAATCTTAAGGAGAAGTTTATAAATGAATTAGAAGAAAAGTTAGTGGTGGAAAGGAAGATAGTTGAAAGCTTCTCTAAACCAAAAACTATTCTTCCAATCATTGATAGATTTTCTGCTCCTGCGAAGGGTAGTGGCCTTGGTCATGAGGTTGAAAGTAGTAAGGCCGCTGAGAAGAGAGCTGTGAAAGGAAAAGGAAAGGCTGAACAAAGTCAACCTTTATTCAGGAAGGTAGTTTCTCCTACAAACCCTTTTGACTTTGATTCATCATATGGTCACTTTACAAGACCAACTCATGTTGAGTCAAGTAAGAGGAACCAAGGATGGAGCCATCCCCGAAGCCTCGAAACAACTGTTTTCAAGGCACCTTATGAAGAAGTAATCCTCAAGGATCATGGTTCATTTGTACATGGATCAGTTGCTAAGAAAGCACCAAAGATCCAATCTATTGTTGCTAAATCTCTTGAAGAGAAGAAGGAGCCGTGTGTATGTTGCAACCACGAGGCTTCTACTTCTAAGAATGTTGCTCCTGTTAAACTCCCCGTTCAAAAGTTAAAACAGGAGAACAAGAGAAGATACAATCGATTTGATTGTTGGTGTTGTGGCAAGGTTGGCCACTTCGCCATAGATTGTTGGTTTAACCCCAGAAATTATAAGACTCCACGGGTTAACAATGTAAGAATGACCCCTTACAATGTTAACATTCCGAGTGGTGTTGATCTAACCAGAAACCTAGGACCCAAATCCTTTTGGGTTCCTAAGGGAAATTAATCTGTGTTTGCAGGTATGTCCAAAGGCCAACCAAAACTATAATCAGGAATTTGGACAGTGGAAGTTCATGGTACTTGACCAGAACATAGAAGTATATAGTAAGGTTGCTGAGAAGCTTAGGAAATCAGTCTAGGCACTAAAATTCTAAGGGGGAGAAAAGATTGAGGGGGAGCTGATTCAATATTTTTGAATCTACTCCCAAATGAGGACTCCTATGCAGTTGTTGTGGGGGGCTTTAAGCTCTCATGCTTTTTCTTCCCTATCTGAAGTAGTCAGAAAGGGGGAGAGAAGTTGAAATTGGAAGAGAATTTGAAGTTGGGAGGAATTGGCAAAGTTAGAATTGGCAAAGTTGAAAGAGAAAGTTGAAAGGGAGAGAAAGTTGAAAAAGCTAAGTTTTTAACTCTCCTTATCTATTTGATATATATTTATCTAAGTGCAATTCAACTCAGTACATAGGTTCTGACTTCTTCAAATAGGGGGAGATTGTTGGGTATTGTAGCCACAATTACCTTGATTTGAAGAAGTGTCCCTTTGAACTAAGTTGAATTGAGTTGTATTTGATGTTGTTTTCTAGTTATGTGTTTGCAGATTATAAATGACTAAGTACAAAGCAATGTCAGGTTTCAATAAGTTGTTAAACACAGGACTATACTATGTAATTCCTCATGGTATAGACCAAAGTGTTAACTTATGTGAAATCTCTCTATTGGGATGTACTTCATATTCAAACACAAAGGAAGGCTAAGAGAAAGTTGCTGAGAAAGAAAAAAAATTTATCAGAATTTTTCGTTCGACGAATTATGGTGAATTCGTCGATCGTCGTTCGACAAATTGTGGTGAATTCGTCGAACGCCGTTCGACGAACGGAATGGATGTATTTTCGTCGAGCGTTGTTTGCCTATGATTTGTCGAGCACTGTTTGCTTTGATTTTGTCGGCCACCGTCTGTTAAACATCGTTCGACTAATTCAGTTAATTTCGTCGAACGCCGTTCGACGAAATCTTCCCAGATTCTGAAATTGCACTGGCGCTGTTTCAAAATTCAAATTGTTGGGCCTCTTAATGTCTGCTTTCCATTTATGCTTCCTTCGCGTACAGTATATTCAGAATATCTTCCTTAGAGCCGTTGGAAGAAAATTACTCCTTGATTCTTGCTTCCAGCCGTTGACAGAATTATATTCCCTAATTAATGCTTACAGCCGTTGAAGAATATTTTAATTCCTTAATTTTCTTGTACAACAGTGGAGAAGAGTTTGATATATATTATCTTCTGATATTTTGTGAAGTGCTGTTCATGAAAATCATTCTCTCCTTCCAATATTCTGTCGGCTGATATTTTCTCACGCAAACTTTTCCTCTCCGACAAGAAGAAGATCTGCTACTCCTACTTTGAAAAAGACAGTCAACAACTTGGAAATAATTCAGTTGTTTTCTTTTTCACCAAAAGCAGTCTATAGATCAAGAAAGAACATCTGTTGTTCTTCTTCTCAAGGGCAGTCGACAAGATCAAGCTATTCCGAATCTCTCTACTATCTTCCTGATCAAGTCGACTCAAGAATTTAGATCAAGGTTTTTCAAGCAAGGTTTTTCTTCTTCTTCGATCTTCAGGTGCAAGACTTTATCTCTCAAGCAAGAAAGAAGAGGACCGATTTTCTCAGATCTGAAGTCAAATCTCATTGAGATTTCAAGAAGTTTGTTTTACAACTATTTCTCTTTATAGGAGTTGCAGCTCCAAGTCATATGAGATTTCATCTCCGAGCTTGTAGGAAGTTTTTCTTCTGAGTTTGTAGGAGCCTTGTCTCCGAGTTGTAGGAGTTTTACTCCGAGTTTTTGTAGGAGATTTTGTTCTCCGAGTTGTAGGAGATTTTTTTCTCCGAGATTATAGGAGTTTGACTCCGAGTTGTAGGATTATTGATAATCCGAGATAGTGAAGTAGCCTAGTCTAGCCGGTCATGCTAGATAGGTGAGGTGCAAAGTGGACTACCCAAGAACGGGGAACCACTATAAATCCTTGTATGTACGTGCTCTTTGGTTTTCTGTGTGCTTTACTTCTTATATTTTTAATTCCGCAAAAAGCTATAGAAACCACCTATTCACCCCCCTCTAGGTGATTTAGGCCGCAACTAGATACTTTCATGAGTTCCTCAAAAAACCCGGACACACGGATGGAAGAGGAGGTGACCGCTCTCCAAGAAAATTTTGAAATCCTCAAAGAGCAGTTGAAGGCTCTCGAAGAGCGAGAGAAAACCGCCCAGGATGAAAAGGCCGCGATGCGGGCTGCGATGGAGGCTAAGCGGAAAGAAAGTCGGGTCGCGATGGAGGTTGAGCGGAAAGAAAGTCGGGCCGCGATGGAGGCCGAGCGAAAAGAACGACGAGAGAGGGAAAAGGCGCAGCAGGACCAGGTTGCCGCATTAACCGCGCGGCTCGACAGAGGAAAGAAAGAGATCTGCAAACTTGAGGATGAATGTGCGTACTATAAAGATAAGTACCTGCATCTGACTTGGGAAGTCGTCGGAAGCCGGTGACCTCTTAATACGGTTGATGAAGGGCGTCGCGGATCAGACCGCCCGGCTCTTGGGACGAGTTCAGCTCTTCCAGCGGCCGGGATAGCTGATTCCATTGCTAATGTTAGGGGATCGCAGCGGTCCTTCCTGCTCGCATGATTCTGGCCATGCGAGTAGAGCGGGATGCTGCGCGGCTTCACAGCATTATTCATCATCTTCATCGTAGTATTAACCAGATGCAAAGTACCATTCTCCAAGTCGGTGATCACGTCGCCCGACTTCATCGAGAAGACGATCCAAACGATGCCCGCCATTAGTGAGCGGCCTATAAACAATGACTGTAATATTATTCTATTCGGTCCTTTGGACAAACTTTGAATGCTTGGATTTAATTTTATGATATCTGGTTTGCTCTTCAGATCGTGCGGTCTGTGATTTGAATGTTCTTATTTCCTTAGTGTATTGTAGATGTCTGTGAATTTGCTTTATAAGCCGCGTGGCTTGATTCTGTTGTTCTTTAAACCGTTTGCTTTGATTTCACATCTTATGGTTTACTGCTAATGAACTATCTTTATGTACGAAATTCTGCCCGCTCGGGTTGGTTAGGCTAGCCGCGATTTGACCTTTGCTAAATGCAGATCACTTACTCTATAAGTAGCGACCCTTCCGAGGACTCTTTCAATAGAATTTCGAAATGGGAGCAAAGCGCCAGCCGAAGCGACCTGCGAAGGCGTCCGCTACCCGATCTGAAGCGGCTTTAGTGTTCCACTCGGCCGACCATGAAGAATGTCGGCTGACCAAAGCGAAGCTGGATGAATTCGTGGAGAAGCACATGGTAGGGAGTCCACTACTCGCGCGGCTTCCACTCCGCGACGAGCGAATAAATTCTTCTACACCGAATCAGATTGCCATCCCAATCGATCACTTCAATTGCGGCTTCAAATTTCTGATATCCATCGAACTCGCCATGGTCTTTGACCATTACGGAGTTGTTCCCGGTCAAATTTCCCCCAATTCGATGGTCGGCATATGCAGCTTCATCTCTTACCTACGGTCTGAGAGAGTCCGCTTCTCGATGGACCTTTTTAGAAAAATCTTCTCGGTGCGGGCCATCCCGAACTCCGAGTCGAATGTGTTTAAAGGCCATCTATACTTCGGTTGTTAGGGGTTGAAGATGGTCAACCTCGTGATCAAGGTCACGGCCTGGTCAGAAAGGTATCTGATATTCGAAGGTGACTTGGCCTGTTGAACCCCAACCCGCAGGTTCGGCCAAAGGAAGCCTTTCAACAAATCGCCGTCAATAAGATTGAGATGGACACCTACACCCTCTTTGAGCACGAGCGGCTTAATGTAAGTCATTACATTCCACTGCTCGCTGAGCTGGAGAATGTCCGACCTGAGGACAGTAAGTCTTCTTCAACCCGCTTCTTGCTTTGATATTGACCGCGCGGCCTCTTGTTCTAATTATTTTACTTCTCTTTTGCAGCTGAAGCCATTGTCCCTAGAAACAAGCCGGTCAGTCTGGACGGCCTGGTCCTCACTCAGAGGGAGAAGAGGCAGAGGCAGGGGAAAAACAAGCCGCTGATGTCCAACGGCGAGGATTTGGCCTCCTCTGGCGACTTCTCTTCCCTTCGCTCCTTTAGCAAGGTGAAGGATTTAAAAGGCTGCGCGGTCTTGTCCAGGCACCCGGACGGAGATGGCGTCCAAGTCTCTACTGCACTCCCCCACTGGGCCAATGACAAATCTAGCCGGCACGCTGAAGCCGCTAATATTGTCGTCTATGGTCGGGGCAACTTCAGACGGTTAAGGAAGATTCCTGAAGAAGAGCTCGCTCGGCAGGCCGCGCGGGTCGGTGCTGAAAGCTTTATCACAAATCACTTCATGGGTATGACCTTTAAGAGGTTGATCAGAGCAAGTGATCATCTTGAGAAGGCAAATGCCGAACTGAAGAAAGAAGTCGAGCGACTAAAGGAGGCAGAGTTGGTAAGTTATCACCTTGTTAGCTGACTTTCTCTTTCATCAAACCGTGCGGTCTCACCTTGTATATCTAAGTATATATATTCGGAGGCTGCGGGTTGCCGGTTACTTTTTAGGTGGGAAAAATGAGACCGCTAGCAGCGGTCAAGGCCAGACTTCGCCCATCACGGCGAATGCCACTCCTGTGACGGGCTTTCCTTTGATTAAAATAAGGCGGTTACAAGTGCAGGAAAAGAGAAGCCGGCCGGTCAGACAGTCCGCAAGACGGGAAACTCGAGACCGCAGCTCAAACAAGCGAGCTCCTGGATTTGAGTGTGCGTGCCTTGGGAACAGTGCCGCCCCCTATTTATAGGCTTGGGGGCCTGCCCGAACGGGCAGGGATAAAATAACCGCCTGCCCGGGTACAGGAGAAATGGGCAGGCGGTGACGGGATACACAAAGAAGGAAAGAAAGAAGCCGCGCGGCTTGGCGGCTTGCCCTTTCGACCTGTCTGACTAGAGGCTGGATGACGCGACCAAGGTGACGATGCAATCCGAGCGGTCTCCGTCTTGAGACCGCGGCTTGTTCTTTGATCTCGTACCTTGGCTTGTCTCTATGGCACAATCCGCACGGTCTCCGACTTGAGACCGCGACTTGCCCTGTTGGACTTGGGCCTGGATTATCTTTAGTACTTGGAGGCGATCTGAATTATGTCAGACCGTTCGGCCTGTGCTAGTTGGTGTTGATGGACCTTGTACAACCTGAGCCAGGCGACTTGGATCCGCAAACCGCACGGTCTGCGAGTAATCCCATTGAAAGCGGTCTTCTGGGTAAACATAATCCCCGCATATTTTTAAATTTCCGAGAAGATTTCGAAAATATCAGTTCTAGCCGGAGACCGCGCTGATTTCACCCTGTTGGTTATAAATGTTGCAGGAGCTTCTATTCTGGCATAACTCTATTGCTATCATGAGTCACTACTCGCCTATTGCGGTTAGGACTTTCAGGCTGAACAGCCCGAAAAAGATGGTGGATTTAATGGCCCAGCTCGAAGTTCTTGAGAAGCCCGGAAAAAACCGCGAGAGAGACCGTTCGAAGGATAAGAGGAAGAAGAAGACGACGTGGCCTGATAATACAGTAACGATCGCTTCCACGAGTAGGCCGACCGACCCGCTTCCCGAGCTGACAGTCGACTTATCGACTAAAAAGGAGGCGAGTAAGCCAACCGACCTGCTTCCCGAGCGGACAGTCGACTTGCCGACTAAAAAGGAGGCGAGTTGTCCGAACCCACCCCCGGCTGATCCCCCAGCCTCCTCTGACAAAGGAAACAACCCGCCTCCTCCGCCGGATAAGGCAGACTTGGAGACCGTTACCCCGAAGGGCGATGGGGATGAGTCTTTCAAAGTAGAGGTCACCCCATCCGGGGTTTTCCATCTAAAAATAAGAGACGAAGGAGGAGAGGAAGTTGACTCCCCCAAGCCGAGCGACCAGCAAGCTTCAGTAGTTAACATCGAGGATAGTCCGGAAAAACCAACCGCCCTGAAGATGAAGAGGCTAAAAGCCAAGAACAAGGCAGCGTCCGGGAGACCGAGAGCGGACAGCCTGCAAGGCAAGTCGCGCGAGAATGAAGTCTTGGAGGGCGTGATTACTCCCTCCCCCCAGTCGAACGACCAGGCTCCCGTCGACGCTCATAGCATTTCCGTAAGTGACCTCCTCAGGGATTTTGATTCTCTTCAGAAGCAAGATGATCAGCTGAGAACTTCTTCCGAACTGCAGGCTGCCAACCCGCCAGGAGAGAAAGGAGCCGCCCTGTCTGAGGATGCAACCAGCACTAAGGAGGTCGTCCTCCCTGAGGTTGCGACCAGAATCGAAAAAACCGTACTGGCTCCCGAAGATACTGTGATGACCGGTCTCCGACTTATGCAGGTGAAGGCGGAGAGAGTAAGAGATCAACTTACCAGGCCGCCACCGCCGCCACCCAATCTTCTGCTGCAAGGTAAAAAGGGAGCGGATTACCACCCCGTCCGTTTTTTTCAAGCCGCGACCTCGAAACAAGTCGCGCGCTTCGTTGGTGAACCCGTCGCCCAGCTTCTTTCCCTACGCTGCTCAATTTTCTGCTGCTAAGCGGAGGCAAAGCGAGAGATCGTGGAGAGAACAACGCTGAAGGTTTGATACCTAGCAAGCAAGGCGACCTGTCCGCCCGAACTCAGCCCAAACCGCTGTGGCTTGTAAGCGAGGAAGATTCGAAGAGAGCGATCTCCTTTTGAACACTCTTTGACTGTTTTTTCTTATTGCAGATGATCGTGACTCTATTCCGAAGCCGGGCGAACTGGTGACCTATCTTCCCCCTCTCGATCCACCCCTGCTGCATTCCTCGCTGCCGGATACCCGGATGGAGGACGAGGTGTCCCGGCTTCAAAGGAACTTCGAAACCCTTACGAAACAGTTGAGGGCTATGGAGGAGAGGGAGAAGGCCGCCCAAGATGAAAAAGCTGCTCTCCGGGCTGAGTTAGAAACCGAACGGAAAGAGAACCGAACAGCGCTGGAGGCCGAGCGGAGAGAGCGCCGAGAGAAGGAAAAGGCGCAGCAAGACCAGGTGGCTGCCCTGACCGCCCGGGTTGATCGCGGAAAGAAAGAAGTCCGCAAGCTCGAAGAGGACTGCACCTATTATAGGGACAGATACCTTCAATTGGCAAGGGAAGCCGGCGGAAGTCGGCGTCCTATTAATGCGGTTGACGAAGGTTGGCGTGGGTCACGCCGCCCGGATGCAGGGACGAGCTCATCTCTTCCTGTAGCCGGGACGATCCACCCAGTTGCTAGTGTTCATGAGCCCGCAGCGGCCTTACCTACTCGCGTGATCCCAGCGGCGCGAGTAGAGAGGGATGCCGCGCGGCTTCATAGCATGATTAACCACCTTAATCACAACATGAATCAAATGCAAGGGACTGTCCTTCTGATCGGCGAACATGTCGCGCGACTTCACAGGGAGGATGAACCGAGTGATACCCGCCAGTGATGAGTGGTTTTAAGACATCAGCTTGTAATAATATTTCTATTCGGTCCTTTGGACAACTGTTTGAACCTGGTTTCATAATATTCGGTCTGTTTTCCAGGCCGCGCGGTCTAAGTATTCGAATTTATTTTTGCATTCTTGTTGTGTTGATTGATGCCTGCGGATTACTTTATATAAACCGATCGGCCTGTCTCTGTGCTTTTTTAATTCGCCTGCTTGAATTATACTTATGTCTTTGTGGTTGTCTTTTGTGGTGATGCACCCGTGCGGGTTGATTGGTCTAGCCGCGATTTGACCCTTGCTAAGTGCAGATCAGCCGTTCCTATAAGTAGCGCCCTTCCGAAAGTCTTCTTACCAAAACTTCAAGATGGGAGCAAAGCGCCAGCCGAAGCGACCTGCGAAAACCTCTGCTACCCGCTCCGAGGCCGATGTGGCCTTTCACTCAGCAGACCTCGATGAGTGTCGTTTGACAAAGGCTGAATTGGACGAATTCGTTGAGAAGCATATGACTGGCAGTCCGCTGCTCGCGCGGCTTCCGCTCCGTGATGAGCGGATGAATTCTTCTGGGCCAAACCAAATCGCGATCCCAATCGACCATTTCGATTGTGGCTTCAAGTTCCCTATTTCGATTGAACTCGCCATGGTCTTTGACCATTATGGAGTTGTACCCGGCCAAATTTCTCCTAACTCGATGGCCGGGATTTGCAGCTTCATCTCCTACCTGCGGTATGAGAGAGTCCGCTTCTCTATGGACCTTTTCAGGAAGATATTCTCGGTGCGGGCTATCCCGGACTCCGAGTCGAATATCTTCAAAGGCCATCTCTACTTTGGCTGTCGCGGGTTGAAGATGGTCAACCTTGCGAATAAGGTCACAGCCTGGTCGGAGAGGTACTTGATTTTCGAAGGCCGACTTGGCCTGTTGAACCCGAATCCGCAAGTGCGGCCTGAGGAGGCCTTTCAACAGGTCCCAATAAGCGAGGTCGAGAAGAAAACCTGCAAGCTTCTCGAGGATGAGCGGCTTAACGTAAGCTACTACATCCCGCTACTTGCCGAGCTAGAGAATGTTCGGCCTGAAGATAGTAAGCTTTCCTTTAACCCGCTTCCGACTTTAATGTCGACCGCTCGATCTTTTGTGTTGACACTTTTCTCTTTTTTGTAGCCGAAGTTGTTGTCCCTGCTAACAAGCCGGTCAGCCCGGCTGGTTTAATCTTAACTCAGACGGAGAAGAGGAAAAGACAAGTCAGGAACAAGCCGCTGCCATCCGATGGGGAGGATTCGGCCTCCTCGGGCGACTTCTCCGCCCTTCGTTCCTTCAGCAAGGTGAAGGATTTAAAAGGCCGCACGGTCTTGACCTGGCATCCGGATGGCGACGGTGTTCAGGTCTCTACCGCGCTCCCCCACTGGGCGAATGAGAAGTTGGGCCGGCATGCTGAGGCCGCCAGTATTGCCATGTTCGGCTGACGGAACTTCAGGAGGTTGAGAAGGATTCCCGAGGAAGAGCTCGCCCGGGAGGCTGCGCGGGTTGGTTTCGAGAGCCTCATCACCAATGTTTTTATGGGAATGACCTTCAAAAGGTTGATTAAAGCGAATGATCACCTAGAGAAGGAAATTGCCGAATTGAAGAAGGAAAAAGCGCGGCTAAAGGAAGCCGAGTCGGTAAGTTATCACCTGGCCAGCCATCCTTCTGAATTTTCCAGACCGCACGGTCTCTTACCTTACTCTTTCTTGCAGGCAAAGTATGATGAGACCGACCCGGTCTATCAACAGGAACTCTTTCCTCATGTCGCCGAGGGAATTGACAATGCTTTTAACCGTTTGCGGGAGCTCAAAGGGTTCGCGCCTGGTTTTGAGCATTTCACCTTCTCGGATGCCTACCCGATCATGCAAAAGAAGTTAGAGAAGATCAGGCGGAAAGCCAAAGGAAAGAACAAAGCCGACGGATCCAGTTCAGAGGAGAGCGATGACGAGGATGATGAGGCCGAAGAACCCGCAGCGGCTAAGCGTGGTGAGAGTGGCTCGGAGTTCGAATCCAGTGGTTCCGAAGAAGAGGCTGGGCGCAAGTCGGGCGAATTGAGCAGCTCATCCTCGTCGGGTAGCGAGGGTTATTCCCCTGACGTTTCAATTGATGGGAGCGAACACTCAAGTGCTCCTGCGCCTAAGAAACTTAAGTCGGATAATCAGTAGCTGTATTTTGCTTCTTGTTTTGAATAGCCGACGGCTTGATGTTGTTAGCCGATCGGTTTAAAGTATAATGTAAAAATATGTTTTGATAATGAAATGGAAAGCTTTTACCTGTCTATTTGTCTACCTTCTGCGACTTACTTGTGATTGTTTGCAATTTCTTTCTGTGTTAGATCGAACCAAGTCGTGCGACTTAATATTAACTCATCCGGTTTGGATAATGATCTTCATAGGATTCTGGTAAAGTAACTATTAGTAAAAAAAATATTCGCATAGCTTGCTTTCTTCAACCCTGATCAAATTGATTCGATTCATCCCGAGAAGGTGCTAACTTATTATGAATGCATTACGATATCCAGGAAGCCAAACATAATCAAGCCGCGTGGTTGTTACCAGACCCTGCATACTTGCTTTCCAGGATAAAGAATGCCAAGTCATAAGAACAATCAACAGACCGAGCGGCCAGTATTTTAACTCAAGCGACTTGCAACTATGATTGCCACAAGTCCTACCCCCGTGAATGTAACTGATAACCAATCAGGAAATTGAAATAATCAAGCCGCGCGACCATAACCTGGCTCTACATAATTGCCTTGCAAGACAGAATATCAAGTTGCAAGAAAATCAGTTGATATACCGTGCGATTAATATTTAATCCGAACAATTTATATGTCAGCCTTATATAGTATTAGCTGACAACCCGCACAGACTATATATATAATTTGTGCGATTAGTAGGTTTGACACTTGCAATGAGGATCATAACTGCCTGATCGAAAAGAGCCTGTAATTAGCCGAACGGATCGAATTGAAACTCATAAAGATGATAGATTCACAACCCGAATAATGAGGTCGGCCGATCATGATTATGCTTGATCCCTTGATATTTACCTTGTGACATTTTAATGATATCCTGTTTATTTCAAACCGTCGGTCTGAAAACCAAACCGTATGACATCTTTGAAACCTGCTTATTTTAGACCGCCCAGTTTAATAACCAGACCGCCCGAAAGTCCTGGTACATGCTTATTTCAAACCGCCCGGTTTGAGTATTAAGTCGGCCGGTTTGTGATGTACATAAGAATCCTGCTCTTTTCTCTAAATGGTCTATAATAACCATATAAGGTGAGATAATTCCCTGTAATGCAATAAAAGATGACTACATACTCAGATGACCAAGTGGGCAGGTGGGTCTAGGCGGCGAACATTGCTTTCCTCAAGTGGTCATAAGAGCTGTAGGAATAAAGAAAAAGACAAGTACAGACCCAGATGACCAAGTGGGCAGGTGGGCCTAGGCGGCGAACATTGCTTTCCTCAAGTGGTCATAAGGGATGTAAGCGACTCGACTGCTCTCTTGCCTAGGGCTACAAGCCGAGTTGATCAATTGGGCAGGTGGGCCTAGGCGGCGAACATTGCTTTCCTCAGAGAGATCAACTCAGTTGTGGGTCCCGCTTAGGCATCGCTTGAGAGTACTTAGGAGTATTCGATGGTCAGAGACTAAGATGATCAGTTGGGCAGGTGTGGTTGTTCCGCGGGGGCTATACCGACATTGCTTTCCTCAGAAAGATCATCAAAGCTGTAACTATATCCCTCTCGGGGCATGATAGAGCCAACATTCACCTAGACCTCCCTTGATGCAGGGGTGTGTTGGATATCAGCCGGGATCCAAGGTTCTGAAGACCACCGCACGAGAATTGGCAAGCTACCACTACACGTGTGCGAAAATTCCCCGCTACACATGATCTTCATGGTTTTACGCTAATGACTACAATCCGAGGGGGTTCGAGCCGAACTTGGCGATGTCTCCATGGTTCAGTGAGGTTGATATGTAAAAAGGAAACATCAGACATGGAGAAGTGTCAGTATGGGGCTTCTTATTGAAATATCTACAAAATTGCAGGAGAGTAAAGAAGACATTTTAAGGATAGAACCGTTTGAGATCGTCACCGCTCCAGGTGCGCGAGATGTCTTCTCCTTCGCTTGTTTGGAGGCGGTAAGCCCCACTTTTTAGTACCTCCTTGACGATGAAAGGTCCAGCCCAATTAGGATTTAGCTTCCCGACATTGCCTGTTCGGGCTGCTGCATCAACCTTTTTTAGCACAACATCGCTGACCGTAAAATGCTTTACCCTGACATTTTTGTCAAAGTATTTTGCCATCCTCCTTTTAACTTCTTCTTGTCTGATTGTTGCCTCGTCCTGAAGTTCTTCGATCAGATCCAGACTATACTTGATAGCCTCATCATTGTCTTCTATCCACGCTTCTCCTCCCTCTTTTGCATACACAACTCTTGGAGTGACCACCTCAAACTCTATAGGCACAACAGCTTCCGAGCCATGAGATAATTTGAATGGTGTCTCCCCGGTAGCTGAAGACGGGGTAGTACGAAGAGTCCAGAGGATGGAAGGAAGCTGATCTGCCCAATTTCCCCTTTGATTCAAAACCCTTTTCATCAGGAGCTGCTGGATTTGCCTGTTTGCCGCTTCTACTTGGCCATTTGTTCTTGGATGATGTACTGAGGCAAATTGAAGATCAATTCCCACCTGATCACAAAAGTTTATCATCTCCGGATTATTGAACTGTGGACCATTATCAGTGACAATTGCTAGCGGAATTCCATGCCGGCAGACTATTTCTCCCTAGATGAAGTTTCTGATAATTTGGGTTGTAGTTCTTGCCAGCGCTTTTGCCTCAATCCACTTGCTGAAATAGTCGATCATCACAATGATAAAACGATGCTGGCCGCTGGCTATTGGGAAGGGTCCGATAAGATCAATCCCCCATACTGTGAAGGGCCATGGCGCAGTTATTGATCTGAGTGACTGAGCAGGCAAATGCTGAAGAGGAGCAAACTTTTGGCACTGAACACACCGCTTGGCAAATGCTTCAGCATCCTTTCTCATGGTTGGCCAAAAATACCCCTGCCTTAAGATTCTCTTCTCTAGAGTCTTCGCTCCCGAATGACTACCGCACTCCCCGGAATGAACTTCCTGAAGTATGGTTGGGACTTCATCCTCCGAAACACATCGTGCTGAGGGAGAGATCAAAGTTTTTCTGTAGAGAACTCCCGCTATCAGATAATAATATGCGGCCTTCCTTTTGAATCTTCTCCGATCTTTGATGGAATGATGGAACTCCCCCTTTGATAGAAATAGCTCGTAAGGGTCCTTCCACGAAGGATTATGATCAATTTGCATGAGTTCTGCCTCATCTGTTGCCGGATGAAAAAGTTCAGAGGTCACTCCTCCGGATGGAAGACCGAACTTTGACAACTCATCTGCCTCCTCATTTTGTGTCCTTGGAATGTGCTCGATGATGAATGACTTGAATCTTCCAATTTCTCTTTTGGCTAACAGCAGGTATTTCCTCAGAATTGGCTCCCTTGTCTCATAATTTCCCAAGACTTGAGAGGCCATCACCAGTGAATCAGTTCTAACATGTACATGTTCTATGCCCAGCTCTTTCGCAAGCCTCAGCCCAGACAAAATTGCTTCATATTCTGCCTGATTATTTGTAATTGAAAAGAAGAATTTGATAGCTTGCTCCAGCCTGATGCCATTTGGACTGATCAGAACTACCCCGGCTCCCACAGAGTTTCTGCCAGAAGCCCCATCCACATAAATGATCCAAGCCAAAGGAGATTGCACTACCTGTTCGGAACTAGGTTCTGTTGTATCTACCAAGAAGTCTGCCAGGATTTGCACCTTGATCGCTGTTCGAGGGATGTATGATATCTCAAATTCGCTTAGTTCAATAGCCCATTTTGCCAACCTCCCTGAATGATCTGGCTTTTCAAGAATATTTTTTAAAGGATGATCTGTAATAACTTGGACGGAATGAGCCTGAAAATAAGGACAAAGCCTTCGCGCAGACATAACCAAGGCCAAGGCCAGTTTTTCCAAGATCGAATATCTAGTTTCTGCATCTTTAAGGATGTGGCTGACATAGTATATTGGAAACTGCCTCTTCTTTTCTTCCCGAACGAGGACAGAACTCACCGCATCTGGTCCGACTCCCAGATATAAGAATAGCATTTCTCCCTCACGGGGACTTTGGAGTAGTGGAGTCGAGGTTAACTGTTCTTTCAGCTGCTCAAAAGCCTTGTTACACTCCTCGCTCCATTCCAACTTTGATCCCCCTCGCAGTGTTTTAAAAAATGGGGCATTTTTATCTCCGGATTTGGAGATAAACCTGCTCAATCCTGTCAATCTCCCCCCAAGCTGCTGAACTTCTTTAGTATTTCGAGGAGGGGCCATATCAAGGATGGCCTTCACCTTGTCTGGATTTGGTGCAAGGCCGTTAGGAGTTAAGAGATGCCCAAGAAACTTTCCCTTGTTTGCCCCAAACACACATTTCAACGGGTTTAGTTTTAACTTGAACCTCCGTAGAGTAGCGAACGTCTCTACGAGGTCTTTCAAGTGCAATGAGAATGTTTTACTTTTTAGAAGGAGGTCATCAACGTAAACTTCCATATTCCTGCCTTTTTGATGCTTAAAGACGGTATCCATCATTCTTTGGTATGTTGCGCCCGCATTTTTAAGACCGAAGGTCATTACGAGATAGCAGTAACACCCATCGTTCGTGATAAATGAAGTATGCGGGATGTCAGGTTTGTGCATTTTAATTTGATGATACCCTGAGAAAGCATCGAGAAAACTCATAAAGCCATACCCAACCGCGGAATCAACTAAGACATCTATCCGAGGCAAAGGGTAGCAATCTTTAGGTCACGCTTTATTAAGTTTGGTGAAGTCCACGCACATGCGCCACTTCCCACCGGGTTTCTTAACCATTACAACATTCGACATCCACGTGGGATATTGAATTTCAGAAATAAAACCCGCATTTAGGAGTTTGGAAACCTCCTCTCTGATGGGCAACGCCAGCTTGGTCGCCACTTCTCTCTTCTTTTGTTGGACGGGCTTGAACTCAGGAGATACGTTTAGATGATGACAAGCCACGTCTGGATCCACTCCTGGCATATCCTCCGCTGACCAAGCGAAGATATCCAGATTCTCCAACAGACAGGAGATTAGCTCCACTTTCTCCTCCTCTGGCAACTCAGCGTTGATGATCAGCTTCTTTTCTGCCCCTTCAGCAATAGGAACTTCTTGGGTCACTTGGGCAGGTTCCAAGTGAGCCCCTTCTCGATCTTTTCCTTCTTCGGCAGCCCCTGAAGACTCGGCAATCTCCAAAACCTCAGCCACGGCCTCGGGAAGTGGAACGTCGGTGATCATGTTGACAGTTCGGACGTAGCACTCCCGAGCCACCTTTGGGTTACTTCTAACCCGATATTGCTTTCCTTCGGCAGCGAACTTGAGGGCAAGGTGAAAGGTGGACACTACTGCCCTATATGCATTGAGAATCGGCCTCCCGAAGATGGCGCAGTAGTTGCTCGGGGCATCCACTACCACGAAATTGATCAACTTTATTACTCCTCCAAGAGAGACCAGGAGCTTTACTGAACCCTCTACTTCCTTCTTCTCCCCAGAAAAACCGTAGAGGGGCCCGTCGGTGGAAAGCAAAGGCTTTCCGGTCTTCAGGGCCTCGAAATTCGGGCGGAAAAGGAGATTGACGGAGCTGCCGGTATCAATCAGAATCTTGTGGACTGTATAGTTTTCGATGACGGCCTTGATGACCACCGCATCGTCGAAAGGATTGGCATTGCGGGGAAGGTCATCCTGACCAAAGGTGACAATAGTGCTTTCGGGAGGAGAACTTGAAGTGGCTGCTACTTCCTGCTTTAAAACTCTCGCGATGCTGGATTTGCGAGATGATTCCGCTCCAGCTCCTCCATGAATACAATAGATGTCCCCTAAGGGGCCCACATCGTTGACTTCGACGCATTCGGTAGAAGGATGGATGTCACCATAGCAGCCGGCGTCTTCGACGTCGGCGCATTCCCAGGTTACTTCTACTGTTTCTTTCTCTTTTCTCTTCTCGGCAATTGGCTCAGCAATTGCATCTTTCCGAACTAGACCCCGGAGCTTTCCTTCTCCAAGGAGTCTCTCTATAAGCAAACGAAGGGCCCGACAGTCTTCAGTTAGATGTCCCCCTTCTTTATGATATTCACAATAAAGGTTCGGATTTCGACTGCGGATATCCGACTTCAGAGGAGCAGGCCTTTTGAAATCTGGCCTCTTTTGCAGAATCTGGACCACTTCGTCCATGGTGACGTTTAAGGGAGTGAATGACTCTTGCGAGTCATCATATTGAGTGGATGGAATGATTGGAGGTGGCTGCGTGGCATACTATTGTAAGTATACCTACATGATTTGCGGAAGAGGAGCGGGTGGAGCGGGAGCGACGGCCAACGGAGGTTTCTGATCTTGAAATCGCTGATGGCCCATGAATGGTTGCTTATTTTTGTAGTTTCTCCCCCTTTGGGAACGGGGTTCAAAGTGGGACTGATTCGATGGCGGATGATGGAATGACGGATTTGACTGCTCCTTGTCGCTTACCAGCTTTGCGACGTAGCCCGGATTGCTCTTCTCTCCTCTGATAAACATATTTGCCAAACTTATCATTTCCTGATAAGTCCTAGGCTCCCTTATATTTGCTTCAAATTTTAGGGGGCCCTCTCTTAGGCCATGGATGAGGGCAACCCTATACAGCTCCGGATCCACATTTTGAACTTCCATGATCTCTTTCTCGAAGCGGTCTACGAAACGGGCCCACGTCTCGTCTTCCCGCTGTTTTATATCGAAAAGGGCCGTCGGGCCACTCTTTCTCTTCTTTGAGGTAGAGAATCTCAACAGGAATTCCCTTCGTAGCTCAGCGAAACAACGGATTGACTTGGGGTGCAACCCGTAAAACCACTCCCTTGCTTGTCCTTCAAAGGAGGTTACAAGAAGCTTGCACTTAGTTGCATCAGTTAAGGTTCTGAGAGCGATGGCTGACTCGAAGGCTTGTAAATGAACTGTGGGATCAGTCTCCCCATTGAAGGCTGGCAGGCGAGGTTCTCTGAAATTACTAGGGGTTGGTTCCCCTCGGACTTCATCCACAAAGGGAGAAGTTTCTTCCATATCTTCGTATAGAGGAGCTGGATAATAAGTCGCCGGAACTGCGGCTAATCGCGTGCAAGCCGCTTGGTAAGAGGATCGGGTCGCAGCTTCTGGCGGGTAGGAATGACGGGCTGCGCCTTCTTGCGGGTAGGAAATGTGTGCAGCATGAGAAGCCGCCCCCTGGAAGTCAAGGACCTGAGCCGGCATGCTGTGCGCGGCTTCCTGATAGAAGTTTTGCCTAGCCACAAAGCCTTCTTACTGGGGCTGGAAGTTAGCGGCTTGTGGTAGTGGGTAAGAAGGAGGTGGAGGAGGGACCGGGGTCACCGCCTGATTAGCCGCGGCTTGCTGTGGAACTAGCCGCTCGGTTAGCATTGCTAAAGTCTGACTGATCGCTTCAAGTCGCTGCTCAGTGGCCCTCTGAGCCCTCTCGGCTTCTCTCCTTGATTGCTCCAGGGCTTCCCACAAAGATTCCTCGCTGTGATCGGAGCGGTCTCCAAGGGGGAACTGACGGTCTGACATTGTAGTGAGGATTTCACCGGCAATTCGCGATCTGAAGGTCGCGTGTTTCTGTTGAGTCTGAAATCGCACCTCCGAAGTAAATCGGAGGCTCCGGGTTGCCGGTTACTTTTTAGGTGGGAAAAATGAGACCGCTAGCAGCGGTCAAGGCCAAACTTCGCCCGTCACGGCGAATGCCACACCTGTGACGGGCTTTCCTTTGATTAAAATAAGGCGGTTACAAGTGCAGGAAAAGAGAAGCCGGCCGGTCAGACAGTCCGCAAGATGGGAAACTCCAGACCGCAGCTCAAACAAGCGAGCTCCTGGATTCGAGTGTGCGTGCCTTGGGAACAGTGCCGCCCCCTATTTATAGGCTTGGGGGCCTGCCTGAACGGGCAGGGATAAAATAACTGCCTGCCCGGGTACAGGAGAAACGGGTAGGCGGTGATGGGATACACAAAGAAGGAAAGAAAGAAGTCGCGCGGCTTGGCGGCTTGCCCTTTCGACCTGTCTGACTAGAGGCTGAGGATGACGCGACCAAGGTGACGATGCAATCCGAGCGGTCTCCGTCTTGAGACCGCGGCTTGTTCTTTGATCTCGTACCTTGGCTTGTCTCTATGGCACAATCAGCACGGTCTCCGACTTGAGACCGCGACTTGCCCTATTGGACTTGGGCCTGGATTATCTTTAGTACTTGGAGGTGATATGAATTATGTCAGACCGTTCGGCCTGTGCTAGTTGGTGTTGATGGGCCTTGTACAACCTGAGCCAGGCGACTTGGATCCGCAAACCGCACGGTCTGCGAGTAATCCCATTGAAAGCGGTCTTCTGGGTAAACATAATCCCCGCATATTTTTAAATTTCCGAGAAGATTTCGAAAATATCAGTTCTAGCCGGAGACCGCGCTGATTTCACCCTGTTGGTTATAAATGTTGCAGGAGCTTCTATTCTGGCATAACTCTATTGCTATCACGAGTCACTACTCGCCTATTGCGGTTAGGACTTTCAGGCTGAACAGCCCGAAAAAGATGGTGGATTTAATGGCCCAGCTCGAAGTTCTTGAGAAGCCCGGAAAAAACCGCGAGAGAGACCGTTCGAAGGATAAGAGGAAGAAGAAGACGACGTGGCCTGATAATACAGTAACGGTCTGCGAGTAATCCCATTGAAAGCGGTCTTCTGGGTAAACAACCAGGAAGAACTCTTCCCCCATGTTGTCGAGAGAATTGACAATGCCTTTGACCGCCTGAGAGAACTCGGGGGATTTGCGCCCGGCTTCGAGAATTTCACCTTCTCGGATGCTTACCCGATCTTGCAAAAGAAACTAGATAAGATTAGGTGAAGAGCTAAAGGGAAGAATAAGGTCGATGGGACCAGTTCAGAGGAGGAGAGTGACGACGAGGACGAATAAGGAGCCGAGGAGCCTGCTGCGGCTAAAGAGAAGGATGAGAGCGGTTCGGGATCAGAATCCAGTGATTCCGAGGAAGAAGCAGTACGTAGATCGGGCGAACTGAACAGCTCATCTTCGTCTGGTAGTGAAGGATATTCTCCCGATGTTTCAATTGAAGGCAGCGAGGACTCAAGCTCTCCTGCATCAAAAAGGCTCAAATCGGACGAGTAGTTATAGTTGTAATTTTTTTTTGCACTTTGCTTTTTATTGTATAACCGGCGGCTTGTTTTTGTTAACCGGACGGTTACCAAACGATGTAAAGATATTCTGATAATGAAATGAAAAGTTTTTACCTGTTTTGGATGTTCGTCTTTTGCGACTTACTGGTGATTGTCGTGGTCTTCTATTTCAACCAAGTCGTGCGGTTTGAGAACAACCCAATCGGTCAGAACATTGAACTTTAGAGTTTCAATTAGATAGCCGCTTGAACACTATAAATCCTGTTCGGGCGGCCTGTTTCTTCGATCCAGATTTAAGTGAATTCGATATATCCGGAAAAAGTATCAACCATGATATCTTGATGAATAGTCGACGCAGTTTCAATATATAATCGAGCGGATAGAAATTCAAGCTCTGCCTTATCTTGTCATGAATACCTCGAGATAACCGGAGACCGAACATAACTTTAAGCCGCTATAGAATCCTGATTATGGTTTATACGAGTTGAATGTGTCCTGTGCGATCGGACGACTCCATATATTTGATATTAAGCCGCGCGATTTATTATATGGCTTTATACAATTGTTCCGCAAGATAAAGAATATAGTCATAGGAAGACAACCGACAGACCGTGCGGTTAATATTCAATTCGAAAGAACTATAACTCAAATTTCTTCAAGTCCCATCCTTGTGAATATAAACATTAACTGATAAGTCCGTGCGGTTTTATGTACAATTCGGGCGGTTAGTGTCTTGACACTCGTAATGATTTCCGTCCCACAAGAATCATAACTACTTCCTTGTGAAGAACTCGTTTTTAACCACGCGGATAGAACTGATACTCATAAGATGATAGAGTTACAGATCGAATGAAGAAACCGGCTGGTCACGGGTATACTTTATATCTTAATACCTACCTTACGGCGTTTTTATGATACCCCATTATAAGGCTGACTGGTTTTAAGCTGCCTGATATGATTGAACCGACTGGTTAAAGATTCAAAGCCGCTCGGCATATTATGTTGTACCCGCTTACTTTAAACCGATCGGTTTAATAATCAAACCGCCTGTTATTTATGATATCTGCTTATTTTAAACTGCGCGGTTTAAAAACCAAACCGCCCGGTCTGCGATATGTTTGCAGAAATCCTGTTTTTTCCTCAAATGGTCCAGAAGAACCATATGAGATGAAATAGCATCCTGTAAAAAATAGCTACAGCTACAGTCTCAGATGACCAAGTGGGCAGGTGGGCCTAGGCGGCGAACATTGCTTCCCTCAAGTGGTCATAAGAGCTGTAGAAATAAAGAAGAAGATAAGTACAGACCCAGATGACCAAGTGGGCAGGTGGTCCTAGACGGCAAACATTGCTTTCCTCAAGTTCTCATAAGGGTTGTAAGCGACTCAACTGCTCTCTTGCATAGGGCTACAAGTCGGGCGGATCAATTGGGCAGGTGGGCCTAGGCGGCGAGCATTGCTTTTCTCAGAGAGATCAACTCAGTTGTGGGTCCCGCATAGGCATCGCTTGAGAGTACCTTGGAGTATTCGATGGTCACAGACTAAGATGATCAGTTGGGCAGGTATGGTTATGCCGCGGGGGCTATACCGACATTGCTTTCCTCAGAAAGATCATCAAAGCTGTAACTATATCCCTCTCGGGGCATGATAGAGCTAACATTCACCTAGACCTCCCTTGATGCAGAGGTGTGTCAGATATCAGCCGGGATCCAAGGTTCCGAAGACCACCGCACGGGAATTGGCAAGCTACCACTACACGTGTGCGAAAACTCCCCGTGATATAGAAATTTCGTGTTTTTGAAATTAAGTGAAGGTTTGAAGATTTTCTCCAAAACTATATCTGATTAAGGCAAGTGTACCTTATCGTCTATAGTATATGATATTAAGGAATATCAATGTCATATTCCACGGGGCGCGTTGATTACTTCTACTTCGAGGAAAGTCACCATTATCTTATCGACGAAATTTTGAGGTTTGTTTTGCTTAACTAAAAAAAGACAAAATGCAAGCTAAATGAAAAAATTAAACGAAAATAAAAAGGCTTAATGCTCAAACATAGTGGAGGGGGGAAAGGAAAGCAAAATTAACATTGCATGAAAGGAAGAGTGCTTAAGGAGAAAGAGAACATGAAAGGAAGCAAACTTAATTTTATTGAAAACCAAAACGATTACAAGCTTAAGAAGAGATTACAAGGCTAGGAAGGAAAAGATTACAAGCTTACTAAACTATTGCATTGAAGGAAGAAAAACTAGTACATTGCATGATAAAGAAAAGAGAACATGAAAGCTTAAAGAGACATGAACAAGCATTGAAAAACTTCACTAACAGCTCTAGCAGCACCTCCCACACTCCAAAATTCTGAACCCTGGACTCAAGGAGAGCCTCTGAATTTATAGCAGAAATTTTCAAGTTACACGCCCTCTGTCACGGGCGTGACCTAGGGCGTGTAAACATTGCTGACATTGGATCTGACAGTGGCATGGACTTTGCGTGGCGGCGGGAGAAATTCGGACATTACACGCCCGTGTAAGTTGGGTCACGGGCATGACTTTGGACGGCTTCATTAAATGCAGTGTGGGCTGGATTGCGGCGGCGGCGTGCAGGGATCACGCGGGAAAGACTCGGGCGTGACATTGGGGGTCACGGGCGTGTACCTGGGCGCCCTCAATTAATGCAGCGTGGGCTGGAATTCGGGGCGGTAGAAAGTGTTCGTCGAACGAAGCTCAGACTTCGTCGAACGCAGGGGCAGAGCGCGTTCGTCAAACGCTGCTCCATATTTGTCAAACGCAGGGGCAGAGCGCGTTCGTCGAACGCTGCTCCACATTCGTCGAATGCAGGGGCAGAGCGCGTTCGTCGAACGCTGATCCACATTTGTCGAACGCAGGGGCAGAGCGAGTTCGTCGAACGCTGCTCCACATTCGTCGAACGAAGGGGCAGAGCTTTTTTTGTCGAACAGAGCTCTACTTTCGTCGAACGCAGGGGCAATTTCGTCGAACGCAGATCTTTAGGTTACACGCCCTTGGTCACGGGCGTGACTGAGGGCGTGACTTGCGATTTTCTCCAATTTTCCCCAAAATTCTGAAAAAAATAAAAGTAAACTATATTTAGAACAGAAATTATAAAAGAAGTGATTTTAAACTAAAATAAAAATAATATTTGCAATTTTTAAATTAAAACTAAACTAAATACTATAATTAAAATATGCATAAATACTACTCATCAAATACCTCCATACTTGAGGTTTTGCTTTTCCAGAGCAAAAGTGTGAGACATAATTTATAAGACATCTTTAAAAAATTTTAATTTTAAACTAAAATTTCATTTAAACCAAAAGTTAAGTTAAGAGTAAATTCAAGGAGGAGTTAAGTCCTAAATTATGATGATGATTTGAAAAGAGGGAAAAATGTTTAGGCAAGGACTTCTCAAGAAAATTAATTAGTTTAACAATATTGTAGAAATTATAAAACGAGATTAAATTAAAATTATAAGAACTCTATCTTAAAAGAAACTTAAGGAAAAGTAACTTACTAAATATTGCTCTCTCCATAATCTTAAACTAAATCTAGAACAATGATAATTAGCTAAGGGGGATTTCATAAATTTTGGCATAAGAAGAGATATTTTTGAATGGAGGAAATGGAATTTATCCTCATCATGAATATTTTTTTCTCTTTTTTTTTCTCTTCTAATAAAAACCCAAAATGTATATGTTTAGGAGTAATGAATTTTATCCTCTTACTCCATGTCATATAATCTTTTAAATGATTTTGGGTGCATATGTTTAGGGAATAATGAATTTTATCCTCTTATTCCCATGACATATGATCTTTTAAAATACTTTTTTTTAAATGCCATCAAAGGGGTAGGGTAGAGAAAATAAATCTAGCTAGCTTTAAATTATTTTGAGAGTAAATACTAGTAAAATTAAATTTTCTAAGATCTAAAAAGTTAGAAGAAAATATAATTGAAATCTAAAGAGGTTTAGCAAATTCACTACAAAATGAAGCCATTTAAAAATAAAAAAGAGAAGTCATGCTAAATAAGTTCTCTAATCAAGTTAAAATCATAAGATGATTCTTAAAACAAGATTACCTCAAATTTAAAATTAACAAACTATGATAATCAAAATTTTAGCTAATTAAAAACCTAAATATGCTTATAAATATTCTCAACTAGATTTCTAAGAAATCACAAAAACAATAAATAGGAGAGGTATAAGATTTTTGTATTTTATTTATTTATTTATTTTTTATTTATTTATTTATTTTGTTTTTTGTTCTAAGTTTTTCATATTTGTTTTTTTTTTTAATTTTTATATTATCTTTTTTTTTCAATTTTTGAAATTATCTAAATAATAAAAAAGCTAAACATAAACTAAAAAAACTAAATTGTTTTTATTAATTCTCAGACTTCCTGAGGTCTACCCGGTGAACGGCTCGCAAGGTACTAGAGTCTGTGATGGGAATTCAAGCCCAAAGCGTCCTTTCCGAGAATTTAAATTTTTGATTTTCTAAGAAAAAATTTTATAAGGAACTATTTACACCCTCATACTTAAAGTTAAACATTGTCCCCAATGTTTAAAACTAAGTATAAAGTTTAAAGAAAAGAAGTAAAATAAAGTGCAAGACAAAACAAAAAGGAAATGCATGATAAAAGAGAAGGAAAAAGGAGAAAGGGCTTCCCTGATTTTTTTGAAGTTTGCGCGGGGAAGCGACGATTACCTACAAAATATGTTAAAGAACAAGAGAAAACAATAAAAAGATAACTTTGGGGTGCCTCCCAAAAGCGCTTTGTTTAAGGTCGCGTAGCTTGACCCACTTGCCGATCATATTATAAGAGGAAGTAAAATCGAATCACTCTTTTCATTAGTTAATTCTCCCGGAAGATATAACTTAAGGCGGTGCCCGTTTACTTTGAAGGTACCTTTTTCCGGGTGGGAAATTAGGATTGCCCCATAGGACCAAACCTCTTTAACAATAAAGGGTCCGGACCATCGGGATTTTAGTTTTCCCGGAAAAAGGCGAAGGCGAGAGTTATAAAAGAGGACGAGATTGTCCGGCGAAAAAGTTTTCGGAAATTTTATGTGTTTATCGTGATAAAACTTTGTTCGCTCCTTATATAACTTATTGTTCTCGTACGCATTCGCTTGCCATTCATCTAATTCGTTTATTTGAAATTTTCTTTGTTCGCCCGCTAAAGTGGAATCGAGATTTAAAATTTTAAGTGCCCAAAATGCGCGGTGTTCTAGTTCGACCGGAAGGTGGCAAGCCTTGCCATAAACCATTCGATACGGTGTACAACCAATAGCGGTCTTGTACGCCGTTCGATAGGCCCATAGCGCGTCATCGAGCTTTATTGCCCAATCCTTCCGATTAATCGAAACAGTTTTTTTCTAAAATCCGCTTTAATTCTCGAATAACAATTTCGACTTGGCCGCTCGTTTGTGGGTGATATGCGGTGGATAATTTGTACGTGACACCATATTTTACTAAAAATTTTGTAAATTGACTATTGCAAAAATGGGTGCCCCGATCACTCACTATAGCGCGCGGCGTGCCAAATCGAGAAAACAATTTTTTTTAAAAATTAACGACGACTCGCGCATCATTGGTGGGGAGAGCTTGCGCTTCCGCCCACCTCGACACGTAGTCGACCGCAACGAGAATATATTTGTTTGAATACGAGGGAGGGAGATGACCAACAAAATCAATACCCCAAAGATCGAAAATTTCGCATTCTAAGAAAATATTTTGGGGCATCTCATCCCGGCGAGAGATGTTCCCCGACCGCTGGCAGCTGTCGCAAGTACTCATAAGGGTGTGAGCATCTTTGAAGAGCGTGGGCCAATAAAAGCCCGCCTCCAGCGCCTTCCTCGCAGTTCGGTTCGAATGATAATGACCACCGATGGGTCCCTCGTGACAATGACGTAAAATTTTAAAACCCTCCTCACTCGAGACACATCTTCTCACTACCTGGTCTGCGCATACACGGAATAAAAAGGGGTCCTCCCAAAAGTAATTCTTTGAATCAGAAAAGAATTTCTTCTTTTGCTGACTCGAGAATTCGTTTGGCAGGACCCGGGCTACTAAATAGTTAGCCAAGTCCGCAAACCAGGGGGTAGAAGATGAATTAATATTTTCGAGAGCAAGGAGGTGCTCTTTGGGAAATTTATCATAAATGTCGGCTTCTATTAATGCTTCCGAGGTGGGGTTTTCTAAGCGGGAAAGATGATCGGCCGCCATGTTTTCGGCTCCCCTTTTGTCCCGGATCTCTAAATCAAACTCCTGCAAGAGGAGGATCCATCGCAAAAGACGAGGCTTGGCATCTGATTTACTCAAGAAATACCTAAGCGCGGAGTGATCTGTGAAGATAATAACTTTGGAAAGCATGATATATGACCTAACTTATCAAAAGCGAAAACGATTGCTAGAAGTTCCTTCTCGGTAGTGGTGTAGTTCGCTTGTGCCGACGTGAGTGTTTTGCTCGCATAATAGATCGGGTGAAAATACTTACTCACCTGTTGGCCTAAAACGGCACCAACAGCAATATCACTCACGTCGCACATGATTTCAAAAGAGAGCGGCCAATCTGGGGCGACTAGAATCCGGGAGTTTATAAGTTTCTCTTTGATAAGTTGAAAGGCTAAATGACATTCATCGTTAAAAAGAAAAGATGATTCTTTCTCGAGAAGATGGGTTAACGGCTTTGTGATTTTGGAAAAAATTTGTATAAAACGTCGATAGAACCCCGCGTGGCCTAGGAAACTTCTAATAGCTTTTACGTTTGTTGGAGGGGGGAGTTTTTCAATTACTTTGATCTTGGCCCTATCGACCTCGATCCCCTTGCTCGAAATTTTATGGCCAAGGACTAATCCTTCTTTGACCATAAAATGGCATTTCTCCCAATTAAGCGCTAAATTCGTTTCCTCAAATTGCTGCAACACGCGCTCGAGATTTTTTAAACAGTTTTTAAATGAGTTTCCATACACGGAGAAGTCGTCCATAAACACTTCCATTACCTCCTCTACTAACTCGTCAAATATTGCCAGCATACATCTTTGGAATGTAGTTGGCGCGTTACAAAGACCGAATGGCATCCTTCGATAAGCGAAGGTGCCAAAGGGACAAGTGAAAGTGGTTTTCTCTTGGTCGTCGGGCGAAATCGGGATTTGGAAATATCCCGACAAACCATCGAGAAAACAGTAGTAGGAGTGACCCGAAAGGCGCTCTAAAATTAGGTCGATAAATGGTAGAGGGAAGTGATCCTTACGGGTGGCATCATTTAGTTTTCGATAGTCGATGCACATCCGCCAACCCGTAAGAGTGCGGGTTGGGATCAATTCATTATTATCGTTTGCAACTACCGTGACGCCACCTTTCTTTGGCACGACTTGTACTGGGCTAACTCAAGTACTATCTGATATCGGGTAGATGATTCCCACGTCCAGAAGTTTTATAACTTCGGCCTTAACGACTTCTTTCATGTTCGGGTTTAGTCGTCGTTGAGGCTGGACTGAGTTGCGGGAATTTTCTTCGAGAAAGATTTTATGAGTGCAGAAAGAAGGGTTTATACCCTTAATATCCGATAATTGCCACGCAATTGCGTGGCGGTGCTTTCTTAAGACTATAGTCAACTCAGAAATTTCTGAGTTGCTAAGATCGGATGAAACGATGACGGGTAGCTTAGACTCTTTTTCTAAAAACAAATATTTAAGGTGAGGGGGGAGTTGTTTTAACTCTAATACGGGTGGTTCTTCATAAGAAGTCATAATTTTTAATTTTTCTAAAAGTAATGGTTCGGGTGGTGTGGGGTGAGAAACTTCTTCTTCAACATAAAAGAGCTCAACGGGCTCGGAATCACTACTTGCCGAAAGTAACTTCATCGTCTCCAACCCGTAGGAGGAGCTTTCCGTTACTTACGTCTATAATAGCGCGGGATGTGGCAAGGAAGGGGCGGCCGAGTATGAGGGGTACTTCGGCATCCTCTTCGATGTCAAGAATGACAAAATCCACCGGGAGGATGAATTTGTCAACCTTGACGAGCTCGTCCTCCACTATTCCTATCGGATATTTTAAAGAACGATCCGCTAATTGAATACTCATTCTAGTGGGCCTTGGATTTCCTAGACCTGGCTTTTTGAACAATGAAAATGGAATAAGGTTGATGCTTGCTCCAAGATCCGCTAAGGCGTGTTTTACTAACGAATTGCCAAATAGACATGGGATGGAAAACCGTCCCGGGTCATTTGCTTTTTTAGGCAATTTGTTGAGTACAACCGCGGAGCATTCTGCGTTTAAAGAAATTTGCGAAATATCTTCTAACTTTTTCTTATTGGAGAGCAACTCCTTAAGATATTTCGCATATTTAGGCATTTGAGAGATAGCCTCTCAGAAAGGTACATTAATATGGATTTGTTTTAAAACATCTAAAAAAAATTTATAATTTTTTTCGGCGCACTCATTTTTAAATTTAGATGGATACGGAATATTAGAAGTAGGAGCGCGCAGATTTAAAATAGAAGCGTGCGGAGCTAAAAGAGAAGCGTGCGGAGCTAAAAGAGAAGCGTGCGGAGCTACCGTAGCGAGCAAATTCGAAGATAAATTAAAAGTAGGAGGAGGAGGAGAGGAAATTACCTTGGGTTCGTCCTGTTTTGAAACCACCTCCTTCCCGCTTCGGAGTGTAATCTCGTGCGCGCTCTCCTTTGGATTTTGTTCTGTATTCCCCGGTAGTGCTCCTTGTTGACGCTCAGAAATCATCTTTGCGAGCTGGCCCACTTGATTCTCTAAATTTTTGATCGATCTGGTAAGGTTCCAAATGTTCGTTTCATTTGTAGCAATATATTTTGCAAAAATCTCTTCAAGCGGAGAGAGTTTTTGCTGTTGCGGTTGAAAACCGGGTGGATTAAAATTTTGAGGCGGAGTTAAGTTAAGAAGTTGATTAGGGGGGGTTGATTTAGATTCATAGGGCGATGAGCATTTCCTTGGTTGCTCCATGAGAAATTCGGATGATTCCTATAACCCGCATTGTATGTGTTGTTATACGGAGCGGTGTTGGGGTTATAGGAAGGCCGAGGCGGATTTCCCATGTAGTCAACATGTTCTTCAATTAAAATGTTATTAGCCCAAGGAGGAGTGGCGGAGGAAGCAGACATCTCCGCCACTTGCTTTGTTAAGCGCTCAACTTATAAAGCCAAATTTGCATTTGTTGAAATTGTTGAAGTGAAGTGGAAAAGAGTCCAGCCGGTCTGAAGGCTGGAGACCGCAGAGACCGCGCGGTCTGCGCTGGTGCTCTGACGGTTTGGTTCTGGCGATCCCGTGTGATCGGCCAGCTTGCTTCTTTGGTTTGGTCGCTGGTTCTGGCGACCTGTAGCAGGTTGTTTCCGGTCTTGTTCTAGTCGGTCTGTTCTTGGTTGACCACTGTGACCGGGCGGCCTGGTTGTGCTGTTCTGGCGACTTGGTTCAAGTCAGCCAGTTGCTTCTCTGTGTTGGCGATCTCAGGAAGGGTGATCGCTGTGTCCACACGGCTTGTGCGTGACTTGCTGCTGACTTCGGTCTTGGACTAAATTTTGTCCAAGTGCTGTGTTCGCGCGGTCTGGTTTTGGAGACCGTTCGCGAGCTGATGGGTGGTGACTGTATCCCGGTTTGTGCGGTGACGACATCCGTCCACCCGCCTATAAATAGGGGTGCATGGCCCGTCATTCTTAACGAGAACTGTAAGAACAAGAGCCCGGATAGATTCTTGCGGTCTCAAGTTTGAGTTCGCGCGGCTTGGTTGTGAGTTAACCGTTTGTTGTGTTCGCAGGTTTGCGGTCAGCAGGTTGCGGTCTCCTTCCTTGGTGATTTCCGGTGGCTCGAATAAACAGTTCGTCTGCGGTCTGTCAGCGAACTGGTTTATTGTTCTTGTGCTGTTCACAGCTAGCTCAGCGATCAGGCGACCTTCAGCGGTTAGGCGATCAGAGTTCGGTCTGGCGACAGCTTCAGTTCTTTGTTCAGTTCAATAAGCTTCAGTTCTTGCGGTCTGGGATCGTGGGCTGGCAGTGCAGTTTATCTGCTTCTGTTCGCGCGGTCTCAAGGTGTTTCTGCGGTCTGACTGTGCAAGCGGTCTGGAAGTACAGCAAAACAAACCGGGCGGTCTGAGCCTTTGTTGCAGTCCGAGCGGTCTCTTTCTGGCAGACCGGCGGTTTCTGTTTTTGGTGTGTTTGTTCTTCTCGTCTCCGTGATTCTTATGAATCATGTCTCGCCATGTATACCTCGCATTGTAAAGCAGTTCTATTTCAATAAAGATTTCTTGTGGTGCTGTTTTGGCATTGTGGTTGTTTGGCTATAACTCGTGTTGATGCAACTCCTGCTTACTCCTAAACGGTCCAGTCAAAAAATTTCACATGGTATCAGAGGCAGGTTCCTGGAGTGGATAAGCAGTGATCAACTAGAGTTGCCATCGTCTTTGTGAAGAAGAGACCACATTGATTGCCATGGAAGGCAGTTTCGCAAGAGGTCTTGGTATTGAACTCCTCACATCGACTAACTTCAAAAAGTGGAAGTCATGTATGGAGAGTTATTTGATTGGCGAGGATCTTTGGGAGATAGTTGGCGGAGAAGACACACAGGAGGTGTTTCCAGCAGGTGATAATATGGCAGAGGTGAGGCTTTGGAGGAGGTTGAATGCTAAGGCAGAGTTCACTCTCAAGAGGGCTATCTCACCAGAGCTGTTTGATCATATTATCGGATGTAAATCTGCTGCGGAGATCTGGACATCCTTGGATGGATTGTTCAATAAGAAGAATGTAGCGAGGCTACAGTTTCTTGAAAATGAGTTGGCTAAAGCCTCTCAAGGTGATCTTTCTATTTCTACCTTCTTCCTCAAGATGAAGAATCTCACGGCAGAGATTTCTGCTTTGGACCCTGATGAGCCAATCTCTGAGGCAAAACTGAAGAGGCATATCATTCGCGGGTTGCGGAAGGAGTATCTTGCTTTTGTAACTTCAGTTCAGGGTTGGGCAAATCAACCGTCATTGTTGGAGCTGGAGAACCTTCTTGCTTCGCAAGAAAGTTTAGCAAGACAGATGGCGGTGGTTTCTATCTCCGGGGAAGAAAGTGATGTGATGTTCTCTGGGAAGAGGAAGAAGAAATGGGAGAAGAAGAAGCCGGGTTATGATGGACCCTCCACTTCAGGTCAGCAAGATAGGGGCTATGCTCCTAAGTCTGATGGGAAGAAGAAAGGAGAGGGACCGAGGTGCTTTAGATGCAACAAGACTGGGCACTTCAAGAAAGATTGCCGGGTGAATCTTCAGCCAGGACATGCAGTGGAGAAGGAGATGCCAAAGTCTGGTGAAGTTGGATGGGGAGGAGCTTTTGTGTCTAACATAACGGCGATGCCCGTTAAGGCCTTGGCCTCCATCAACTATGAAGAGGACTGGATTGTTGATTCAGGGTGTGGACATCATCTCACCGGGGATGGATCAAAGTTCTCTTCTTTGGCGCCTTACTCTGGTAATAATGCTATCATTACGGCTGATAATTCTATTCATCCAGTAGAGCACGAAGGAGTCGTCTCTCTGAGCAGTGATAAGGGTCCACTCACGTTGAGGAGTGTTTATCACGTGCCTGGTATGAAGAAAAATCTCTTCTCTGTGACCAATGCGGTCGATGCCGGTTATCACGTTCTGTTTGGCCCAACAGAAGTGAAGTTTCTCAAAACTCAACCGGAGATAAAGGGAGAAGTTATTCATGTCGGCAAGCGGGTGAAGGACTTGTTCGTTTTATCGACAAGTACCTATGTTGATAAGATGAGGACAAACGATGGCGCGGCCATTTGGCATGAAAGGTTGGGGCATGTAGGCATGGACAAATTGAAGGCTATGGCTGTAAAGGGCCTTGTCAATGGCTTGCCTAGCTTGTCTTCCTATGGAGACGGTCATGTCTGCGAAGGATGTCAGTTTGGTAAGTCTCATCGACTTCCATTTGACAAATCGCAAACAAGATGCAAAGTGCCGTTGGAATGCATCCACGGTGATTTGATGGGACCGACTGCCACCCCAAGCCTTGGAGGCAACAGATACATGTTGGTGTTGATTGACGACTACACCAGATATGTCTGGGTGTTTTTCTTGAAAGAGAAGTCAGAAGCCTTTGCTAAGTTTGTGGAGTTCAAGGAGCTGGTGGAAGGTCGTTTAGGCCTGCGAGTGAAGAAGTTGAGAACTGACAATGGTGGGGAGTTCACCTCTGGTGAGTTCTCAAGTTTTTGCAGGAAACACGGCGTTCGGAGAGAGCTCACTTGTGCCCATACTCCACAGCAGAATGGCGTTGCCGAAAGGAAGATCCGTCATCTGACGGAAACCTGCAAATGCTGGCTTCATGCCAAGAGTATTCCAAAGTCATTCTGGGCAGAGGGAATGTCTTGTGCAGCTTATGTCATCAACAGATTGCCTCTAAGTCCTATCAACATGAAGACCCCTCACGAACTAATGTTCAAGGAGAAGTCGAGCGTTGCACACCTTCGGGTGTTTGGATCAACCTGCTATGTGCATATTCCTGATGCTCTTCGAACAAAGCTAGATGCGAAAGCAAGGAAGCTAGTCTTTGTTGGGTATGATGAGCGGAAGAAGGGATGGAGATGCATGGATCCTGAGACACGAAGGTCAATTGTTTCTCGGGATGTGGTGTTCGATGAAGTAACTTCCTACAAGGGGAGTTCAGGAGTTGAACTACCGGAGGGCAGGGTTGATGAAGGAGGAAAAGCTGCAGGAAGTCTTCAAGTGGAGTTGCCTGTTTCACCAGGAGCTCCAGGTGTGTCAACCTCTGAGATGGAGGCTTCAGGTTCTGGAAGCAGGGGGAGCGATGCTCCATGTTCATCTGGGAAAGGAGCTTGCACTGAAGAAGCGGCTGAGGAGGTGGTTAGTCAGGAGCAACCTCTTAGGAGGTCGAAGAGGACTATTCAACCACCAGATCGATACACAGGAGGAAACATGGTAAACTTTGTTTCATGTTTCTTTGCTGGTCCTTTGGATGAAAGGGAGCCGTCGAGCTTTGAGAAAGCCAGAGGTGTGAAGGAGTGGGACATTGCTATGCAAGAAGAGATGACAGCTCTCGAGAAGAATGAGACTTGGTCTCTTGTGCCCAAGCCCAAGGGCACTACTCCTGTCACTTGCAAGTGGGTCTTCAAGCTGAAGAAGAAAGCTGACGGTAGTATCGAGCGTTACAAGGCTCGCCTTGTAGCTCGTGGGTTCTCACAGCAGTACGGAGAAGATTATGATGAAACGTTTAATCCAGTGGCAAAGATGACTTCGGTTCGATTTGTTATTGCCTTGGCGGCTTCGAGTGGTTGGGAGATTTGGCAACTCGACGTGAAGAATGCTTTCTTATACGGCGAGATTGACAAAGATATCTTCATGATTCAACCGCAAGGCTTCATCTCGAAGGAGTTTCCGGACTATGTTTGTAAATTGAAAAAGGCCCTGTACGGGTTGAAGCAAGCGCCTCGGGCGTGGTACGGGAAGATTGCAGAATATCTCTTATTCTGCGGATTCGTTGCTTCAGACTCTGATTCTAGCTTGTTCATCAAGAAGGAGGGGGTGCTTCGGGTGATTGTGCTGTTGTATGTGGATGACATGATTGTCACCGGGAACTCGAAGGAAGCTGTTGCAAGACTCAGGGCTGAGCTTGCTATCAGATTCGAGATGAAGGATCTGGGGGAGCTCCACCATTTCCTTGGACTCGAGGTCCAGAGGAGGGAGAGCGGAGTGCTCATTTCTCAGGCTAGCTATGCGGAGCGGATTGTTCAGCGATTCGGCATGGAGGAAGGGAAGAGCAGCTCTATACCTTTGGAGCAACATCATAAGCTTCGAAAGGATGAGGGGAGAGTCTTATCTGATCCGTTGGTGTTCCGAGCTCTGGTTGGGAGCTTGATCTATTTGACGATCACAAGGCCGGATATTGCTTATGCAGTTGGCAAGGTGAGTCGGTACATGGCAGAACCACGGAAACCTCATCTTCTAGCGGCAAAAGGCATATTGAAGTATGTGAAGTCGACCTCTGATTTGGGTCTCCTATATAGGAGAGGGTCAAGCTTGGAGTTGCATGGTTTCATGGATGCTGATTATGGGGGAGACGTGGATGATCGGAGATCAACATCTGGTTATGTCTTTATGACGGGTCCCACAGCTATCTCTTGGTGCAGCAAAAAGCAAAACTCGGTGTCTGTATCTACCACGGAAGCGGAGTACAAGGCTTCGACTTTGGCAGCTCAGGAAGCCGTTTGGCTCAGGAGGTTGGTAGAGGACGTTCATCAGGAGGTTCGAGGTCCCACTATGCTACGCGGGGACAATGAGAGTGCTCTCAAACTGGTCAACAATCCAGTCTGTCACGCGAGGACCAAGCATATTGAGATTGAGCACCATTTCATTCGTGAAAAGGTGTTGGGAGGATCTCTTATGGTCGAGCATGTTCGGAGTGCGGACAATGTCGCAGACATCTTCACAAAGCCGCTGGCGAAGGGACCGTTTACTCGGTTAAGGGAGTTGCTCGGGCTAGTTTCCACTTCCCACTTCAAGGGGGAGTGTTGAAATTGTTGAAGTGAAGTGGAAAAGAGTCCAACCAGTCTGAAGGCTGGAGACCGCAGAGACCGCGCGGTCTGCGCTGGTGCTCTGACGGTTTGGTTCTGGCGATCCCGTGTGATCGGCCAGCTTGCTTCTTTGGTTTGGTCGCTGGTTCTGGCGACCTGTAGCAGGTTGTTTCCGGTCTTGTTCTAGTCGGTCTGTTCTTGGTTGACCGCTGTGACCGGGCGGCCTGGTTGTGCTGTTCTGGCGACTTGGTTCAAGTCAGCCAGTTGCTTCTCTGTGTTGGCGATCTCAGGAAGGGTGATCGCTGTGTCCGCACGGCTTGTGCGTGACTTGCTGCTGACTTCGGTCTTGGACTAAATTTTGTCCAAGTGCTGTGTTCGCGCGGTCTGGTTTTGGAGACCGTTCGCGAGCTGATGGGTGGTGACTGTATCCCGGTTTGTGCGGTGACGACATCCGTCCACCCGCCTATAAATAGGGGTGCATGGCCCGTCATTCTTAACGAGAACTGTAAGAACAAGAGCCCGGATAGATTCTTGCGGTCTCAAGTTTGAGTTCGCGCGGCTTGGTTGTGAGTTAACCGTTTGTTGTGTTCGCAGGTTTGCGGTCAGCAGGTTGCGGTCTCCTTCCTTGGTGATTTCCGGTGGCTCGAATAAACAGTTCGTCTGCGGTCTGTCAGCGAACTGGTTTATTGTTCTTGTGCTGTTCACAGCTAGCTCAGCGATCAGGCGACCTTCAGCGGTTAGGTGATCAGAGTTCGGTCTGGCGACAGCTTCAGTTCTTTGTTCAGTTCAATAAGCTTCAGTTCGTGCGGTCTGGGATCGTGGGCTGGCAGTGCAGTTTGTCTGCTTCTGTTCGCGCGGTCTCAAGGTGTTTCTGCGGTCTGACTGTGCAAGCGGTCTGGAAGTACAGCAGAACAAACCGGGCGGTCTGAGCCTTTGTTGCAGTCCGAGCGGTCTCTTTCTGGCAGACCGGCGGTTTCTGTTTTTGGTGTGTTTGTTCTTCTCGTCTCCGTGATTCTTATGAATCATGTCTCGCCATGTATACCTCGCATTGTAAAGCAGTTCTATTTCAATAAAGATTTCTTGTGGTGCTGTTTTGGCATTGTGGTTGTTTGGCTATAACTCGTGTTGATGCAACTCCTGCTTACTCCTAAACGGTCCAGTCAAAAAATTTCACAGCGTTTGCGTCTATTTCAAAAATTCCGGCCGGCTTATTAGGCCGCGCTCAGGGCATGTTCCATAGGTACGCATTCGTGGCCATCTCTTTGAAAAGCTCTTGAGCGGCGACCAGGGTTTTGTTATTTAACATCCCCCCGGCGGCCGCATCAATCATTTGTCTCGTTGAGAGATTTAAGCCATTATAAAAAATATTTGCACTTGTTGCAAAGTGGCAAGTGCGTGGTGAGGGCATCGACGCAAAAGCTCCTTGAAGCGCTCTCATGTGTCATAGAGAGTCTCCGAGTCGATTTGCATGAACGACACAATATCAGTGCGCAATTTAGCGGTCTTTGAAGGCGGGGAATATTTATTTAGAAACTTTTCCGCCATTTCGGCCCATGTAGTGATGGATCCCCTAGATAAGGAGCCCAGCCACTGCTTGGCCTTAGACCGCAAAGAAAAAGGAAAAAGACGTAATCGAATGGCGTCATCGGTGACGCCATTGATCTTAAAAGTGTCGCAAATTTCAAGAAAGTAAGAAATATGCGAATTTGGATCCTCGTCCGGTTGACCATCGAAAGTCATCGATTGTTGCACCATTTGTATGATGCTGGACTTGATCTCAAAATTATTGTTCGCCACCGTGGGGTGAACAATACTCGACTGTGTGCCTTCCAAATTCGACCGCGCATAATAGGACATGGTCCGTTGCGCGTCCTCATTAGGATTTGGCTCGTTAAGATTAGGAGGATTAAGATTATGATCCATATTCATTGTGTTAGTGTCCCCGATCGACTCTTCGGATTCTACTTGATTTTCCTGATCACGAGAACGGCGGTGCCTCAGAAAGGTTTGCTCGATCTCCGGATCAAAAGGAATAATCGAAGCGCTACCTCGGGTCATACACTAAAAAGAGAAGAAAGGAAGAGGAAAAACTAAATTTTTTTTTTTGAAATTTAGAAAAAGCAAAATAAAATAAAAAGAAGCATGATAAAATTAATAGCTATCATCTTTTCAAAATATCTACGAAAAGTCCCCGGCAACGGCGCCAAAAACTTGATATAGAAATTTCGTGTTTTGGGAATTAAGTGAAGGTTTGAAGATTTTCTCCAAAACTATATCCGATTAAGGCAAGTGTACCTTATCGTCTATAGTATAAGATATTTAGGAATATCAAGGACGTATTTCACGGGGCGCGTTAATTACTTCTACTTCGAGGAAAGTCACCATTATCTTATCGACAAAATTTTGAGGTTTGTTTTGCTTAACTAAAAAAAGACAAAATGCAAGCTAAATGAAAAGATTAAACGAAAATAAAAAGGCTTAACGCTCAAACATAGTGGAGGGGGAAAAGGAAAGCAAAATTAACATTGCATGAAAGGAAGAGTGCTTAAGGAGAAAGAGAACATGAAAGGAAGCAAACTTAATTTTATTGAAAATCAAAACGATTACAATCTTAAGAAGAGATTACAAGGCTAGGAAAGAAAAGATTACAAGCTTACTAAACTATTGCATTGAAGGAAGAAAAACTAGTACATTGCATGATAAAGAAAAGAGAACATGAAAGCTTAAAGAGACATGAACAAGCATTGAAAAACTTCACTAACAGCTCTAGCAGCACCTCTCACACTCCAAAATTCTGAACCCTGGACTCAAGGAGAGCCTCTGAATTTATAGCAGAAATTTTCAAGTTACACGCCCTCGGTCACGGGCATGACCTAGGGCGTGTAAACATTGCTGACATTGGATCTGACAGTGGCGTGGACTTTGCGTGGCGGCGGGAGAAATTTGGACATTACACGCCCTTGTAAGTTGGGTCACGGGCGTGACTTTGGACGGCTTCATTAAATGCAGTGTGGGCTGGATTGCGGCGGCCACATGCAGGGATCACGCGGGAAAGTCACAGGTGTGACATTGGGGGTCACGGGCGTGTACCTGGGCTCCCTCAATTAATGCAGCGTGGGCTGGAATTCGGCGCGGCAGAAAGTGTTCGTCAAACGAAGCTCAGACTTCGTCGAACGCAGGGGCAGAGCGCATTCGTCGAACGCTGCTCCACATTTGTCGAACGCAAAGGCAGAGCGCATTCGTCGAACGCTGCTCCACATTCGTCGAACGCAGGGGCAGAGCGCGTTCGTCGAACGCTGCTCCACATTCGTCGAACGTAGGGGCAGAGCGCGTTCGTCGAACGCTGCTCCACATTCGTCGAACGCAGGGGCAGAGCTTTTTTTGTCGAACGGAGCTCCACTTTCGTCGAACGCAGGGGAAATTTCGTCGAACGCAGATCTTTAGGTTACACGCCCTTGGTCACGGGCGTGACTGAGGGCGTGACTTGCGATTTTCTCCAATTTTCCCCAAAATTCTGAAAAAAATAAAAGTAAACTATATTTAGAACAGAAATTATAAAAGAAGTGATTTTAAACTAAAATAAAAAAAAATTTGCAATTTTTAAATTAAAACTAAACTAAATACTATAATTAAAATATGCATAAATACTACTCATCACCCCGCTACACATGATCTTCATGGTTTTACGCTAATGACTACAATCTGAGGGGGTACGAGCAGAACTTGGCGATGTATCCGCGGTTTAGTGAGGGTGATATATAAAAAGTACAAAAAAAGAATCACCAGATATGGAGAAGTGTCAGTATGGGGCTTTTTATTGAAATATACAGAAAATGCAAGAAAATAAAGAAGTCATTTTAAGGATAGAACCGTTTAAGATCGTCACCGCTCCAGGTGCGCGAGATGTCTTCTCCTTCGCTTGTCTGAAGGCGGTAAGCTCCGCTCTTTAGTACCTCTTTTACGATGAAGGGCCCTGCCCAATTGGGATTCAATTTTCCGACGTTGCCTGCTCTGGCTGCGGCATCAACCTTTTTCAGTACAACATCACCAACTGCAAAATGCTTCACCCTGGCGTTTCTGTCAAAGTACTTGGCCATTCTCCTTTTTACTTCCTCATGTCTGATTGTTGCCTCATCCTGAAGCTCTTCAATCAAATCCAAACTATATTTGATGGCCTCATCATTATCTTCTATCCATGCCTCTCCTCCCTCCTTTGCATACACCACTCTGGGGGTGACCACCTCAAATTCTATTGGAACGACTGCCTCCGAGCTATGAGATAATTTGAATGGTGTCTCCCCCGTAGCCGAAGACGGAGTAGTACGAAGATTCCAAAGGATGGAAGGAAGTTGCTTTGCCTAATTTCCCCTCTGATTTAAGACTCTCTTCATTAGAAGCTGTTGGATTTTCCTATTTGTTTCTTCCACCTGACCATTAGTCCTTGGGTGATGTACAGAGGAGAACCGAAGATCAATCCCAACCTGATCACAGAAGGTTATCATCTCCGAATTGTTGAACTGCGGACCATTGTCAGTGACAATTGCTAGCGGGATTCCATGTCGGCAAACTATTTCACCCCAGATGAAGTTTTTGATGACTTGTGTTGTAGTTTTTGCCAGTGCTTACGCCTCAATCCACTTACTGAAATAATCAATCATCACAATGATAAAACGTCGCTGACCGCTAGCCATTGGGAAGGGTCCGATGAGATCTATCCCCCAAACTGCGAAGGGCCAGGGTGCAGTTATTGATCTAAGTGATTGAGCGGGCAGATGTTGAAGAGGGGCAAACTTTTGACACTGAACACATCGCTTGGCAAATGCTTCGGCATCTTTTCTCATGGTTGGCCAGAAATACCCCTACCTCAAGATTCTCTTCTCCAAAGTCTTCGCCCCCGAATGGCTACCATATTCCCCGAAATGAACCTCCTGAAGTATGGTTGGAATTTCGTCCTCAGAAACACACCGTGCTGAGGGAGAAATCAGAGTTTTCCTATACAAGACTCCCGCTATCAAGTAATAATAGGCCGCTTTTCTCCTGAATCTCTTTTTGTCTTTGATGGAATGATGGAATTCTCGCTTTGATAAGAATAGCTCGAAAGGATCCTTCCAGGAAGGATTCTGATCAATTTGCATAAGCTCCCCTTCATCTGTTGTCGGATGAAAAAGTTCAAAGGTCACTCCCCCTGATGGAAGACCGAACTTTGACAACTCATCTGCTTCTCCGTTTTGTGCCATGGGAATATGTTCAATGATAAACGATTTGAATCTTCCGATCTCCTTCTTAGCCAGCAGTAGATACTTCCTCAGAATTGGCTCTCTTGTCTCGAAATTCCCTAGAACCTGAGAAGCCATTATAAGTGAATCAGTTTTAACATGTAAGTGTTCTATGCCCAGTTCTTTTGCAAGCTTCAAACCAGCCAGAAGTGCCTCATATTCGGCCTGATTATTTGTAACTAGAAAGAAGAACTTGATTGCCTGTTCAAGTTGAATGCCATTCGGGCTAACTAAAACTACTCCGGCTCCCACAGAGTTTTTACCAGAAGCCCATCCACATAGACGGTCCAAGCCAAAGGAGATTTTTCAACTTGTTCAGGACCGTATTTTGTCATGTCCACCAAGAAATCCGCCAAGACCTGCGCTTTGATTGTCGTTCTGGGAATGTAGGATATTTCAAATTCGCTCAGTTCGATAGCCCATTTGGCCAGCCTCCCTGAATGATCTGGCTTTTCAAGAATACTTCTCAGAGGATGATCTGTGATTACTTGGACAGGATGAGCTTGAAAATAAGGACGAAGCCCTCGTGATGACATAACCAAAGCCAAGGCTAGCTTTTCCAATATCGAATATCTCGTTTCTGCATCTTTGAGAATATGGCTGACATAGTATATTGAAAATTGCCTCTTCTTTTCCTCCGGACGAGGACAGAACTTACTGCATCTGGGCCGACCCCCAAATATAAGAACAATATTTCCCCTTCATGGGGGCTTTGAAGTAGCGGAGTTGAAGTTAACTGCACTTTTAACTGCTCAAAAGCCCTGTTGCACTCCTCACTCCATTCAAACTTTGATCCTCCCCGGAGAATTTTAAAGAATGTAGCACTTTTATCTCCTAATTTGGAAATAAACCTGCTCAGCCCTGCCAACCTTCCTCCAAGTTGCTGGACTTCCTTAGTATTACGAGGAGGAGTCATATCAAGGATGGCATTTACCTTATCTGGGTTCAGTGCAAGGCCATCAGGAGTTAAGAGATGCCCGAGAAACTTTCCCATGTTTGCTCCGAACACACATTTCAACGGGTTCAATTTTAATTTGAACCTTCATAGAGTAGCGAACGTCTCTACGAGGTCTTTCAAGTGTAATGAAAAAGTTTTACTTTTCAGAAGGAGATCGTCAACGTAAACTTCGAGGATCCCGCCTTTTTGATATTTAAAGACGGTATCCATCATTCTTTGATATGTTGCACCCGCATTTTTAAGGCCGAAGGGCATTTATGAGATAGCAGTAACACCCATCGTTCATGATATATGAGGTATGCGGGATATCAGGTTTGTGCATTTTAATTTGATGGTACCTAGAGAAAGCATCGAGAAAGCTCATAAAACTATACCCAATCGCGGAATCTACCAAGACATCTATCCGAGGCAGAGGGTAGCAATCTTTGGGGCATGCTTTATTAAGTTTGGTAAAGTCCACGCACATGCGCCACTTCCCACCTGATTTTTTAACCATTACAACATTTGACATCCACTTGGGATACTGAATTTCAGAAATAAAGCCCGCTTTTAGGAGTTTGGCAACCTCCTCTCTGATGGGCAACGCCAGCTTGGTTGCCACTTCTCTCTTCTTCTGCTGGACTGGCTTGAACTCAGGAGATATATTTTGATGATGGCAAGCCACGTCCGGATCCACTCCCAGTATATCCTCCGATGACCAGGCGAAGATATCCAGGTTCTCTAAAAGACAGGAGATAAGCTGCACTTTCTCCTCTTCTTGCAGCTCCGCATTGATGATTAGCTTCTTGTCTTCCCCCTCAGCAATGGGGACTTCTTAGGTTGTCTGGGCAGGTTCCAGGTGAGCCCCTTCTCAATCTTTCCTCTCCTCGGCATCCTTTGAAGATTCAGCCATTTCAAGAACTTCAGCCGTGGCCTCGGGAAGTGGAATGTTAGTGATCATGTTGACGGTTCGGACGTAACATTCCCGAGCCACCTTTGGGTTACTTCTGACCCGATACTGCCTCCCCTCGGTAGCAAATTTAAGAGCAAGGTGGAACGTGGACACTACTGCCCGGTATGCATTAAGAATAGGCCTTCCAAAGATGGCGTAGTAGTTGCTTGGGGCATCCACGACCACGAAGTTAATCAGCTTCACGACTCCTCCCAGAGAAACCAGGAGCTTTACAGAACCTTCAACCTCCTTCTTCTCTCCGGAGAATCCGTACAGGGGCCCATCGGTGCAAAGCAAAGGCTTCCCAGTCTTCAGGGCATCGAAGGTTGGACGAAAGAGGAGATTAACTGAGCTGCCCGTGTCGATCAGGATCTTATGAACAGTATAATTTTCAATAATGGCTTTGATCACTACGGCATCGTCAAATGGATTGGTGTTTGGAGGAAGGTCATCTTGACCAAAAGTGACGATGGTGCTTTCCGGGGCAGAAGTTGTGGTCGCCGCCACTTCTTGCTTCAGGACTCTCGCAATGTTCGATTTACGAGATGATTCAGCCCCATCCTCTCCATGAATGCAATAGATATCCTCAGGGGGCCCACATCATTGACCTCTATGCATTCGGTTGAAGGGTGAATATCTCCATAGCAGCCAGCGTCTTCAACGTCAGCGCATTCCCAAGTTACCTCCACTGTTTACTTCTTCTTTTCAGTGGCTGGTTTAGCAGTTGTTTCCTTCCGGACTAGGCCTCGGAGTTTTCCCTCTCCCAAGAGCCTTTCTATCAACAAGCGGAGGGCCCGACAATCTTTGGTCAGATGCCCTCCCTCCTTGTGATATTCACAGTAAGGATTCGGATTTCGGTTACGAACATCCGATTTCAGAGGAGCGGGCCTTTTGAAATCCGGCCTTTTCTGGAGGATTTGGACGACTTCGTCCATGGTAACATTCAGAGGAGTAAATAACTCTTGCGAGTCATCATACTGGGTGGATGGAGGAGCTGAAGATGGATGTGCAGCATACTGTGGCAGGTATACTGGCATTATTTGTGGTAGAGGAAGGGATGGAGCGGATGCGATGGCCAACGGCGGTTTCTGATCCTGAAACAGTTGATGGCCAATGAAGGGTTGTTTGTGTTTATAATTCCTTCCCCTTTGGGAACGGGGCTCAAAGTGAGGTTGGTTTGGTGGTGGATGATTGAAGGATGGGTTAGATTGTTCCTTGTCGCTCACCAATTTCGCGACATAGCCAGGATTGTTTTTTTCTCCTCTGATGAACATGTTAGCCAAACTTATCATCTCTTGATAGGTTCTTCGCTCCCTTATGTTTGCCTCAAATTTTAGGGGGCCTTCCCTCAAGCCATGAATAAGGGCCACCCTGTATAGTTCCGGATCTACGTTCTGAACTTCCATGATTTCCTTCTGAAAACGGTCCACAAAACGGGCCCACGTTTCGTCTTCCCGCTGCCTGATATCGAAAAGGGCCGCCGGGCCACTTTTCCTTTTTCTCGAAGTGGAAAACCTGAGCAGAAACTCTCTTCGCAGCTCAGCAAAGCAACTAATCGACCTGGGGTGCAACCCATAAAACCACTCCCTTGCTTTTCCTTCGAAGGAGGTCACAAGGAGTTTACATTTGGTTGCATCCGAGAGGGTCCTAAGAGCAATAACCGACTCAAAGGCCTGAAGGTGAACGGTTGGATCAGTTTCCCCATTGTACGCCGGCAGACGCGGCTCCCAGAAATTGTTTGGGGCTGGCTCCCCTCGGACTTCGTCCACGAAGGGAGAATTATCTTCAACATCTTCATACAGCAGGGGAGCAGAATAATAAGCCGCCTGAGCTGCGGCTACTCGCGGACAAGCCGCCTGGTAGGAGGAGCGGGCAGCGGCTTCTGGCAGGTAAGAATGATGAGCAGCGACCTCAGTAGGGTAGGAAAGGCGGGCAGCATGAGAAGTCGCCCCCTGGAAATCCAGAACTCGGGTCGGCATGCTGTGCGCGGCCTCTTGGTAGAAGTTTTGCCTGGCCGCAAAACCTTCTTACAGTGGTTGAAAGTTGGCGACTTGTGGAAGCGGGTAAGGAAAAGGAGGCGGAGGGACCTGAGTCATTTCCTGGTTAACCGCGGTCTGCTGCGGAACTAATCGTTCGATTAACAGCGTTAGAGCATGGTTGATCGCGTCAAGACGCTGGTCAGTCGCTTTCTGAGCCCGCTCGGCTTCTCATTTTGATTTCTCCAAAGCCTCCCACAGGGAATCTTCACTGTGGTCGGAGCGGTCTCCCGGAGGGAACTGGCGGTCTGACATTGTGGCAAGGGTTTCACCGACAATCCGCGATCTGAAGGTCGCGTGTTTTTGTTGAATCCGAAATTGCACCTCCGAAGGAAATCGGAGGCTGCGGGCTGTCGGTTACTTTTTAGTTAGAGAGAATGAGACCACTGGCAGCGGTCAATGCCAGACTTCGCCCATCACGGCGAATGCCACTCCTGTGACGGGTTTTCCTTTGATTGAAACAAAGCGGTTACAACGGGTTACAGATGCAGGAAAGCAGAAGTCGGCCGGTCAGACGGGTCGCAAGACGGGAAATTCGAGACCGCAGCTCAGACAAGCGAGCTCCTGGATTCGAGTGTGCGTGCCTTGGGAACATTGCCGCCCCCTATTTATAGGCTCGGGGGCCTGCCCGAACGGTCAGGGATAAAATAACCGCCTGCCCGGGTACAGGAGAATCGGGCAGGCGGTGACGGGATACAGAAAGGAGAAAAGAAAGGAGTCGCGCGGCTTGGCGGCTTGTGCTTCCGATCTGTCTTGGTCGGGGACTGAAGATGATGCGACCAAGGCGATGATGCAGCCCGGGTGGTCTCTGACTTGAGACCGCGACTTGCCTTCTGGACTTGAGCCTTGGTAATGTTCATGGCGCAACCCGGGCGGTCTCCTACTTGAGACCGCGGCTTGCCTTCTGTACTTGAGTCTTGGTAGTGTTCATGGCGCAACCCGGGCGGTCTCCTACTTGAGACCGCGGCTTGCCTTCTGGACTTGAGTCTTGGTAGTCTTCAATCTTCGAAGGCGACCTGAATTCTACCAGACCGCCCAGTTTGTGTTGGCTAGTGCTGTTGGACCTTGTTGAATCTGAACCGGGCGACTTGCATCCTCAGACCGCCCGGTCTGTGAGAAATGCCACTCGGATGCGGGCTTCCGGGTAAATAAATGGTGTTTGTGGTTCTTTGACCTGAAGTCACAATATTCATCAAGTAAGGAAGAGCGTACTTTGATGCCATCTAAAGTCTTCCTTGAGAAAGGTTGATAATAAGGGTGGTTATTGGGTATGTTACGAATCATTTGGGTGTTTGTGTGTGGACAGAAATGGAATTTGTCCTCCTATATGACAGGAGTTACATCAATGGGCCCCTTGATGGAATGAGATTGAGAAATGCATGGTCATGCTTGGTTGAGCCAATATGTGATATTGAGCTTACAACTTTCTGAAGGTCTATTCTAGATCAAGAAAACATGGTTGAACAATTATGAGGGTGACATGGTCCATGCCTCTAGTTCAATCCGTATGTAAAGGACAAAAAGACATGACGACACTGATACAATGGTCACGGACAGGCTTGTTTGAGTTAAGAACTCTTATTGCTTGGGTAGTAATGATGCATTGCTAGATGCCGCTCATTATTTTTGAGACTTTTATTGATGTCTTCTAGATCATGTGGGTGATTGTTGGAGTTTCTAAGGTGATACAGAAGTTATCAAGTAGTTAGTCTTACTGTCAACACGGTATGAGCCTATAGGGTAGCACATAAGAGCGTTTGGAGAAATTGGAGAAAGGATTATGTTGGTCTTGCTCATATTGGATATGAGTGAAAGGACCAATCATATGTCTATGTGGAATATAGTTAGTTCGGGAAGACTGCTCTTTAGATATTATGAATATTGTATGAAGCATGTCGATGAGGCCTTAAGATGATATTATGAATATCGTCGATAAGACTTCAAGATGACATTGTGAATGTTATCGTGACAGATAGCCAGTAGTCGGGATCACAAGCTAATATTGTGAATATCAACTCATGATCGATGTCGACAAGAATGTCTTGACGACATAGACTATCTTGAAAGGCTCGTCGAGTTGTCTCGACAAATTCGTCGAGTCGTCTCTACGAATTCGTCGAGACTGTCTCGAGGGAATGATCTGTCGCTGGTCGGATTCGTCGAGACTATCTCCACGAAATCGTCGAGACTGTCTTGACGAAGAGACTGAGACTATCTCGATGAATTCGTCGAGACAGTCTCGACGAATTCGTCGAGACAATCTCGACGATTTCATCGAGACAGTCTCGACGAATAAAGAGTTTTTCCGATGACTATTTATGTCCTATTCTGCTGGGTCTGCGGATAGAGAAAACTTCTGTCTACTTTATACTCATGGGTATATAAGACCAGACTTTATGTTTTCCAGATAAGATATCGAGAGCTCGATATATACACAAAATCGAGAAGAACCGGATGCAACGGAAGAGATCATCGATCTCGTCGCATCCCTTCCAGATCGAAAGGAATCGTTCCTCTTTGTGAGGTCGCTGTCTCTTCTCGTTATTCCTGAAGATCCATCGTTGTCTCTCCCTGTCGAATCTAGCAATCCATGGCGACGTAGAGGGCTCTCCTTCTCCGACCTAATCCTTGTTTGACAAGGACTTAGGGTTCTCCAAAGCTCGTGTGGACTTCTATAGAGGTGTGGATCCATTTTTTACACTTACTCCTTCAGACGAGCTTGTCGATCTCAATTTAACCTCAAGAACAAGTAGAAGAATCAGAATAGGAATCTGATTCCTAGAAGAATTTTCTTGGAGCATCCGATTGAGTGGCGACTCAATCCCGCACAGGTAATTTATTTGTACTCAATCCCGCACAGGTAATTTATTTGTTATTGCAATTTCTTGATTCATGGTTTCGACAAGATTCATTCTTGAAACATTTGGGTGGTTCTTGAAAATTCTGTTGCGCACATCTGATGTGTCTACCCTTAAGGAAAACCCAACAGTCCTGCCACTAACCCGGAAGATCTAAAGAACTTTCTCTCCTAAGCTAGTTGTTAAGCTGGGCACATTGGAGAGTGACAGAGAGTTTTTGTCCACCCTGTTGGGATCATTGCCCATAATGTCTTAGATTTGGAGAAGTCCATTCATAAGTCAAAGATATATCTCAGAATGTATTTGATATACTCTCTAGAATCAATGTGCAGGTGATTAGGTCAGGCAAAAAGTTCATGGAATTCATTCAAGTTCACAAGCGTCCAGACATCATACATTGCTCGACGCTTGTGACCCAGAAGCGTTGACTCATGTCTACTACTCTAATAGACAAGGTCGCCGCTGAAGTTCTGAGATAAATTTTGGAAGCGTCGAGCCAAGTTGTGTCGCTCGACGCCTTGGAAAGAGAAGTGTCGACTTAACTTCAGTCAGCTCAGCGCCAACCAGAAGTGTCGAGATATGAAGGCTTAGTTAAGAAGCGTCGAGCCCCTGGATGTTGCTCAACTTCTTCAGATAAAAAGCGTCGACTAAGTGATGTTTGCTCAACGCCTGAGAAGGAGGAGTCGAGAGCTTCAGTCTAAGGAGTATGCGTCGAGCGTCTAAATATCGCTCGACGCCTAACTGGAAAAGCGTCGACAGAGATGTTAAGTGCTCAACGCCTCTTCTACAAATACTCTGAACTGAGGAATATCTTCCACAGCTAGCTGAGCTTTTGTTTTCATTAAAGACCGTTGAAGACGTAACGTCATGCTGACGTGGAGAAGCGTAACAAACATTGCAGATGGCGGGCTATAAATAGAAGGCATGACCTATGGGTTGTGTAGTTAATCCAAGTTATGAAGTGAAGAAAAGTGGAGTTAGAAAAGTTTTCCTATCTTCTCAAAAGCAATTATCGTCTCCATCATTTTGAGAGAAAGTTTGAGATAGAATCTGGAGAAGTTGTCTTCCCTTTCAGAACCATTCTAAATTGAAGATCTCATTCAACAATCTTGTGCTGATACCTCTCTCTGAAAGAAGAAGATCAAGAAGGAAGAATTTGTCTTCCCAGGAAGAAGAACAGTCATCACAGCCTGTCGAATCAAGAAGATCATTTGTTGTTGCTGTTCTACTGAAGATTTCTGTCTGATCATTCAGATAGATCAAGAAGGCTCAACAATCTCGTATCTGAGTCTAAGTATTTGTAATCCCCTTTATAAATTTCTGTAGGATCTGAGTTGTCAGATCTGAGTGTAGGATCTGCCAAGGATCTGAGTTGTAGGATCATGTGTGATCTGAGTTGTAAGATTCAGGGGTGAATCTGAGCTGTAGGCCTAGTTATAAAGGCTGAGGTAGGATCTGTTTGATCTGAGTTAGTAAGATCTGTGGATCTGAGACTGTAAGATCAGTTGTGATCTGAGCTGTAAGACATGTTTGTGGTCTGAGATCTGGAGGAGTTATAACCTCTATCTAGCACACTGCTAGAAGGGGAGAAGGGGGAAAGTGGATTACCCAAGATACAGGGAACCACTATAAAAATTTTGTATGTTCTTTTCTGTGTATATCTTTATTTCTTGAAAGCTCTGATCAGTTTTATCTCGATTATAGTCAAGAATCGTAATAGTTTTTAAATAACTTATTCACCCCCCCCCCCCTAGGTGATTAGCTACCCTTAATTAAAGTCTTTCAAGTGGTATCAGAGGGTAGGTTGTTCAAGAAAAGGTTTAACAGCCTGAACAAGATCCTCCTAAGGGTAGATTTCTAAAGTCATGATGGCTAATACAGAAGGAAGCAAAGAATTCACATCTATGAAGCTTCCCATCTGTAGAAAAGAAAACTTTGGTATTTGGAAAGAAAGAGTCAGACTTTTCATGGAAGCATCTGATCCTAGGATTTACATAACAGTTCTAGAGGGACCTTTTGTTCCTATGAAAGTTTCACTTACAGATGGAAATATTAAGACTCCTAAAACTTATTCAGAGATGACCAAAGATGAAGTGATCCTGGCCTCTATGGACAAGAGAGCTCAGAACATCATTGTTAGTGCTATTGAAGATTCAACCTTCCAAAATTTAGTCCATTGCAAAACTGCCAAAGAAATGTGGGAATCTCTTATTGGCTATATGGAAGGGACTGAAGAAGTCAGAGATGACAGGAAGTCACTTCTAAATCAGCAATATGAAGCCTTCAGACAAGACAAGAAAGACTCAATAGCAATATGCTATGAAAAATTCTTCAAGATTGTAAATGGCCTAAAGACTTATGGAAGAACTTTCTAAGATTATGAGCTGAATGATAAGTTCTTAAGATCACTGAACAAAGAATGGGATATCAAGATCTGTGCAATCAGAGAAATGGGAAATCTGGGAAACATTCAGCCACAAAACTTATATGGGGAACTACTTTCTCATGAACTTCATCTGAATACCAGAAAAGCTGAGGAAGGACACAGCAGGGAAAATCCTATTGCCTTGAAAGCAGAAAGTTCAAAGAAAAGCAAAGAAAGAATGGTATTATCTCCCAGGATTCCATCTGAATCAGAAGAATCAGAAACCAGTAATTCTGATTCTGAAATATCAGATGGTGAATTGGCACTCTTTACCAAACAACTAAAAAGAATGTTGAGGAGAAAACAACACTGGAAAACTAGACCCTCTCAGTTATCCAAATCTAAGAAGCATTCAAATTTGTCAGAGGGATTCAAACAAGACTCCAAGAAGGACAGGTACAATTCTAAACACAATAAAATTAATTCAAAAGAAATTGTGTGTTTTGGTTGCAGGAAATCAGGACACATGATTGCTGATTGTCCTTCAAAGAGAAAGAACAACAAGAAATCTGATGAAAGAAAGTACAAATCTGACAAAAGACTTGAGAAGAGTCTAATAGCCAAAAAGGGCAAGGTCACTCTTAGTGATAGTGAATCTCAGTCATCAAACTCAGATAGTGAGGAGGCACTCATAGCTCTGATGGCTGTCAATGAAAATGAAGACAGTCTAAATGATAGACCTATGATAAAAGCCCCACTATCAAGGTCTGATAGTGAAGAGGATGAAAAAGAAAATGCAGGACTCATGGCATTGAGTGATCAAGAAAATCAGGAGACAACTACTGATATAAAGGTACTTGATAAAACTCCTCTTTCTGATTCTAATTCTGAAACTGAAATAGATTCATTCTCTTCTGATGAAAATGACTCACAATCCAAACTTCATATAGATGAAATTATTGAAAAATATCAATTAATTCTCAAAGCACTTAAGAAAAGCAAAAGGCATAATAAAAGGTTACAAAAAGAAATATCTGAATTAAAGCAAACTGATTCTCAAAATTCTGAGACAGCTGAGAGGCTGAATCAGACAAGTAAAGAACTTAGTAAACTAAAAGTCATGTCTATTATTCACATACAAACTTTGAGCACCAAGGAAAAGTTAATAAAAGAACTTGAAGCAAAACTCCTAGCAGAAAGAAAACTTGTAGCAAAGTTCTCAAAACCACAAACTATTCTTCCTATAATAGACACATTCTCTGCACAATACAGATGTGGCATAGGATATGATAGGAATGCAGATAAAACCCTAAAAGTAATGACAAGGCACCTATACAACCTTTAAAGTTTAACAAAGTCATGCCTATCACAAATAAGCATGATCAAAAAGGTGTGCATAAGTTTTATAAGGGTGAATGTTCTAATAGCAAAGATGATTTAATTCAACCAAGTAACAATAATGCCAAACCTCTATGCAAAGAAAAGGTATTAACTCATCATGATTCCTTTGTATTTAAAGCAAATACTAAATTCAAAAGAAAGGAACTAAGACCTAAAGTAAAAACCACTGATGGAAAGAAAACTGAACCAATAAAATTTACTAGAACAAATTACATAGCTCCTGTGAATAAGGCAATTAAGCAAAATATAAGTCAACATAAAGAAGTAAGAAGACCTCCAAGGAGATATAATAGATATGAATGTTGGTGCTGTGGAAGGATTGGGCATTTTGCACTTGACTGTTGGTTCAATCCAACTGTTCTAAGATTCAACTCTGGGAGACCAGTATTCAGACCTATGACAACTCTCACAGCTCCAAGAATTATTCAACAACTAAATATTCCAGCTCATACTAACAAGGTTCTAGGACCCAACTTGGTGTGGGCTCCTAAGTAAAGGTAATTTCTCCTTGCAGGGTTGTCCAAAGACCAATCAACTTCCAATCTGGTACTTGGACAGTGGGTGCTCTATGCATATGACTGGAACAAAAAGTTTGTTGAATGATTACACTACTGTAAGGAATGGACCAAAGGTTATCTTTGGAGGGTCTGAAAGAGGTACAACTAAAGGTTATGGCAATATTTCAAATGGGATTGTCACCATCACCAAAGTTGCTCATGTTGATGGATTGCAACACAATCTCATTAGCATAAGTCAATTATGTGATATTGGGTATGACATTTCATTCCACAAGGATGAGTGCCTGATTAAGAAAGAGAATGAGTTAATTCTCTCAGGCACTAGGAGTGGCAACATTTACTGCTTAAACTTTATATGTTCTGATCAAGTTAACTCCATATGTTTAGTAGCAGAAAATAAAATTTCTGGTAGTGTTCAATGGCACAAAAGGTTAGCTCACATAAACTATAAGACTATAAATAAACTTATTTCAAAAGATCTAGTGAGAGCTGGGCCTAAGTGGAAGTGTGTGCAGGAAAGTCCTTGCCATGCTTGTCAAATGGGTAAGCAGACAAAGTCATCCTTCAAACCAATTGGTGAGAAGGATTCCATTAGATGTCTATATCTACTTCACATGGATCTATTTGGACCAATGTCAATCCATAGTTTAGGAGGAAAGTCATACACTCTTGTAATAGTTGATGATTACTCTAGATTCACTTGGGTATTCTTCCTCAAACATAAGTCAGACACTTTAGAAATACTCACCAGTTTTGTTAGGAAAATCACTAATGAAATAGGAATTCTTTAGCCAAGATTAGAAGTGATCATGGGACTGAATTTCAGTCTGGTGCAATGACCAAATTTTGTGAGAATCTAGGAATTTCTCAAGAGTTCTCATCACCTAGAACACCTCAACAAAATGGAGTTGCTGAGAGAAGAAATAGAACCCTTATTGAAGCTAGCAGGAGTATGCTGAGTGATTCCTCTCTTCCTGAGTACTTTTGGGCTGAATCTATAAACACAGCATGCCATGTGCAGAATAAGGCTCTTATAAACAAAAGACTGGATAAGACCCCATATGAGTTATTGAAAGGTAGAAAACCCACATTAGCCTATTTTAAAATATTTGGTAGTAAATGTTTTGTATTAAACAATGGAAAGCACCATCTCACTAAATTTGCTGAAAAAGCAAATGAAGCAATCTTTGTTGGGTATAGCTCTCAAAGTAGAGCCTATAGAATCTTCAACAAAGAGTCTAATAGAATAGAAGAATCTGTACATGTTGTATTTGATGAAACCAGCCTTATTTATAAGGATCTGGGAAGTTTATCTAGTTGTGCAGGTTCTACACAGAAATTGAAGGAGATGAATATCAATGAACAGCAAAATGAAAATAATGAAGAAACTAATGAGACTACAATTGTAACTAGAGAAGATGAACTTCAAGTTGAAGACAATTATGAAGAACCTATTGCTGTTGAAGAACCACTTCATCCAGAACCCCTAGAAGAACCCACTCAAACAGAAGCATCAGAATTGCAAAGGGAAAACGAAAGGTGGAGGAACGCTACCAAACATCTGAAAGACCATCCAAAAGAACAGATCATAGGAAATCCAAATGATGGAGTGCAAACCAGAAGAGGAAACTCAATACATGAGGCTTTGCATCACAGCTTTCTTTTCAAAATAGAACCTAAGAAGTTTGATGAAGCAAATAAGGACACTTCTTGGATATCCGCTATGCAAGAAGAGCTAAATCAATTTGAAAGATGCAAGGTCTGGATATTGGTCCCAAGACCAAAGAAACACAAAGTCATAGGGACCAAATGGGTATTCAGGAATAAGCTTGATGAAAATGGTGTAATAATCAAAAACAAAGCTAGGTTGGTTGCCCAAGGATATAGACAGGAGGAAGGCATAGATTTTGATAAAGTATTTGCCCTTGTGGCAAGATTGGAGGCAATCAGGCTATTCCTAGCATTTGCAGCTCACACTGGTTTCATAGTCTATCAAATGGATATAAAGTCAGCATTCTTAAATGGAACAATATTGGAGGAAGTATATGTTGAACAACCCCCAGGTTTTATTGACTCTACTCATCCAAATCATGTTTATCTATTATTAAAAGCACTGTATGGTCTGAAACAGGCACCTAGAGCTTGGTATGAAACATTATCTAGATTTCTTATTGAGAACAAATTCTCAAGAGGAAAGATAGATAAGACATTGTTTCTCAGGATAGTTAAAGGTCACATTATTTTAGTACAAATATATGTAGATGATATAATATTTGGCTCCACTGATAATAACCTTTGCAAAAGATTTGCAAACCTTATGCAAGGGAAATTTAAAATGAGCAGTATTGGTGAGCTTAAATACTTCTTAGGACTACAAGTGAAACAGTCTGAGGAAGGAATTTTCATTTCTCAGACCAAGTACACAAAAGAAATTATTAAGAAGTTTGGAATGGAAAATTCCACTATAATGAAGACACCAATGGCAGCAAATATGTCACTGGACAAGGATGAAAACGGGAAACCTATTGATGAAACCTTGTACAGAGGCATCATTGTCTCATTGCTCTACCTAACTGCTAGCAGACCAGGCATTATGTTTTCAACATGTGTGTGTGCTAGATATCAAGTGAACCCTAAAGAATCTCACTATACTGCTGTCAAAAGAATCCTGAGATATCTGAAGGGCACTCTTGATCTTGGCCTTTGGTATCCTAGAAGCAATGATTTTGAACTAATTGGCTTTTCAGATGCTGATTTTGCAGGATGCAAGGAGGATAGAAAGAGTACATCTGGTACATGTCAATTTCTTGGCAAAAGACTAATATCTTGGAGTAGCAGGAAGCAGACAAGTGTGGCTATTTCAACAGCAGAATCTGAATACATTTCAGCTGGAAACTGTTGTGCTCAGCTACTATGGATTCAACACCAACTCCAAGATTATAAAGTTCAGCTAAGTAAATCTCCTCTATTTTGTGATTCAACTAGTGCAATTGCTATAGCCAACAATCCAGTATCACATAGCAGAACTAAGCATATAGAAATAAGATACCATTTCATTAGAGAACATGTAGAAAATGGAGATATCTCATGAATATGTTCCAACCGAAAAACAGGTTGCTGACATATTTACTAAACCCTTGGATGAAACTAAATTCAATAATTTTAAAATTGAATTAGGTATGTTAAAAATGGATTAAAGCTATTTTGAATTAAATAAATGAAAATAATGATTGAGACCTATAAGGTGAGTGAAGAAGTTATCTGGCGTCGAAAGAAGATACATGGCGTCGAGAGAAATCACCTGGCGTCGAGAGAAAGTATCTGGCGTCGAGACAATATCTGGCGTCGAGAAGACACCTGGCGTCGACTGAAGATATATGGCGTCGAGCGATCTCAACGCTTATGCAAACATAGCTAGGCCATCTCGACAGGGTCAATTTAAACCACTAGATCAATCTTGTCAAACAAGTTAGGCGCACGACTATTCATCTTCTTGAACTAAAACTTCTATAAATAGGGAAGACACTTCGTTAGTGCCCTAGTTCTCTAAGTTCGAAATTGTCTGCCCTAGAAAATCACTCCATTAATTCTCTCTCTCTTCGTTCATCAACAACAATGCCTCCCAAAAGCAATTAGTATCTCTATGAGGGAAGTGAACTTGTTCGAATGGATTCCAATCAGCTTCTGTGGATATAAAATCAACAATCGAATTAATCTACAATGCCGGACTGGAATTTGTACTGTGAATCAACTCTCATCTGGAAACGAGAGGTATTAGAGCTATACTCTAACATAGTAATAGACTCCGTCAACTCAAAGATTAAGTCCAGTGTGAATGGTAAGAAGATTAAAATAACTCCTTCTAGACTAGCTAAGGCACTAGAATTGCCTAGGTTAAAAAGGAATGTAGAAGAAGAAGAGGTGACCTCTGAACAGATTAGATTAGCACAAATCTGGTGCGGAATTGAGACGTCGCGAGAAATCACTGGAAGTATTCAGAGAAAGGGAATGAATTCAAAAGGTAAATTGATAACAGATGTTATAGGAAAGGGACTGCTGTGCAAGACTGGATCACATGACAAAGTTTCTAGAAAAATGTTTATTCTACTAACAAGGATTATTCATTCTCTGAGAACAGACTGGGGAAGAGTTGTGTTTAATAGGATAGTTGAATGTATCCAAGTACCCAACATGGGTAGGATATTGTCCTTATATTTAGTAAAAGTCTCTCCTGACTCCTTGAATAATAAACCTGGATCAAAGATAAACCACATGAAGAAAATGGATATGAGAATGATAGAGAGATGGGACAGAATTTTATCTAATCTTCCTCCAGCAGATCCTTCTCCCAAGCAGAAGAAAGCAAAGAAGCAAAAGAAGAAGAAGGCTTCTTCAAGCTCTTCAAGCTCATCCAGCTCATCCTCCTCCAAAAGAAAATCTAGATCCACTCCAATTCATGATCCAAACCTTACAACATCTGAAGATGAAGAAGGGAACAATGCAAGGGACAGTTCTCCTGATACTCCAAAGGATGAGAGTGAGAAAGGAGAAGAAGAAAGAGGAAGTCTTCATGTATCCCCTGCTAGACTTGAAGGGGTTTTTCTAAATGAGAAAGAGACACAAGATGAGATTCCTGCTCAGAAAAATGATGAAATGAGCAAGGTAGCAGTTGAGGGGGAGGGTCAGGATGAGAATCCTCTTCAAAATAAAATTGATCTGATCAATGTAGAGACTGAGGGGGAGCCTCAAGTTGAATTTCTAGCTGAAGGTAATGCACCATTTGAGGGGGAGCCTCAGGCTGAGATCCCTGCTAAAGAGAATTCTGAAATAAATGCTATGGAAGTAGAAGAAGAACCTGAAGCACCAAAGAAATCTGCTGAGAAGATTATCAAGATAGAATCCTTTAGCTCCCATATGAGCCAGAGAGATGATTCCTTAATCGGAGAAGAGAGCAGCAAAGGTGTTGAAATGGAAAAAGAAATCCATGTGGATCTTAGTCTTATTCTACCTCAGCTGGAGGTGTTGCTGAATAATCAAAGAAGATTATTAGAACAATATATTGAGGAAAATAATACAAAAATGAAAAATGAAGTAGATTTCCAACTGAAATTGGTTAGATTTGAAGTCAATCATCAGATATCTGCATTGAGAAAGGAGATGGTAAAGTTCTTTAAGAGAGCTGGTGTTTCAGTAGATTATACAACTGAACAGCTTGATGTAATCAAAGAAACATCAAAGGTTATTAAAGAATCTCAAGCTGGAATTACAAAGACAGTGGATGATGTTCAGACAAACCAAGGAATACTAAGTAGCAATATGCAAGTTCTGTATAAAGAACAGGTAGCACAAATCTTAACAGGTACAAATAAGATTGAAGCTAGAATGCAACAGCAGAATGCTGATATCTTGGCTAAAATTGATGAGAGCTCCACAGTTCTAAAAGATCAAGCAAAGTTGCATGCAGATACTATAGATGATCATCTTTTTAAAGTAAAGAAAACCATTGAAAGTGGGATTAATCACTTGGAAGGTCAGGTCAGATTTCAGAAGAATACTTTGAGAGAACACATTGTTGAAGAAGTCCTAAAGGGGGAGAGGTCAATGATTCAAGCTAGTTCTGAACATGCTGTGTGGACCTCAAACTCTATAAGAGAAACTCTTGGATATCCTCCCATAGACTATGAGAATGATCAAGTCTCTGAGACAAGGCCAGCCTCTCTTACTCAGGTTCAAAAACAGATTGCTAAAATGTATAGTCCTGAGAATAAAAGTAAAAGAGAAAATTTTACTAGTGAGCAAGTAGAGTTAAGTAAAAGAAAGTTCAGAGAAGAGGTTCAATCAAGAGTTGATTTTGAACATTGGTCTCCCTCTTCCAGAGAATTGATTCTATCAGCATGGGAAGCTGTGAAAAATAACCCAGAGGAAAGAGGAAAGTGGTATTCTGAAGCTGAATGGTTAAAGCATAGAGATCAAGAGGAACTAAAGATCAAATTCAAGGCTGACAAAATGGCTGGGAAGGTCCAAGCAGGAGAAATGGAGCCAATCAGATACTTCCCAAAGCCATTTGGCTATTTTAAGAGGAAAAAGGAAGTTGTTGAAGCTCTCTCCAAAAGAGCTAAAAGAGGAATAGAATTCAAGGATCCTGGACAACTTTAGAAATTTAATCTTTACTTTTCACTTTCAGAAGAATGTAATTGATATATTTTTTTTTGAACACTCTTGATGAATTCCCAGTGTGAACTATTCTTCATGTTCATATATATACATATGTCTGTGATGTGATTTTGTCTCTCTTCATGACATCTTATTCTGAATTGCCTATGTTTTTATGCTTATATAAGAAACCATGTCTGAGATAATTTTTGTGGATAGAATGTTTTGGTAATCTAATGTTATAAAGTTTGATACTCTTTATTTTGATTATCTGTATAGAGTTTAGAACACATTGTTTATCTTTGAAAAGAGAGATATATCATTGAATGAGATTATGACTTCTTCAAATAGGGGGAGATTGTTGGGATCATTGCCCACAATGTCTTAGATTTGGAGAAGTCCATTCATAAGTCAAAGATATATCTCAGAATGTATTTGATATACTCTCTAGAATCAATGTGCAGGAGATTAGGTCAGGCAAAAAGTTCATGGAATTCATTCAAGTTCACAAGCGAGACATCATACATTGCTCGACGCCTGTGACCCAGAAGCGTTGACTCATGTCTACTACTCAAATAGACAAGGTCGCCGCTGAAGTTCTGAGATCAATTTTGGAAGCGTCGAGCCAAGTTGTGTCGCTCGACGCCTTGGAAAGAGAAGTGTCGACTTAACTTCAGTCAGCTCAGCGCCAACCAGAAGTGTCGAGATATGAAGGCTTAGTTAAGAAGCGTCGAGCCCCTGGATGTTGCTCAACTTCTTCAGATAAAAAGCGTCGACTAAGTGATGTTTGCTCAACGCCTGAGAAGGAGGAGTCGAGAGCTTCAGTCTAAGGAGTATGCGTCGAGCGTCTAAATATCGCTCGACGCCTAATTGGAAAAGCGTCGACAGAGATGTTAAGTGCTCAACGCCTCTTCTACAAATACTCTGAACTGAGGAATATCTTCCACGGCTAGCTGAGCTTTTGTTTTCATTAAAGACCGTAGAAGACGTAACGTCATGCTGACGTGGAGAAGCGTAACAAACATTGCAGATGGCGGGCTATAAATAGAAGGCATGACCTATGGGTTGTGTAGTTAATCCAAGTTATGAAGTGAAGAAAAGTGGAGTTAGAAAAGTTTTCCTATCTTCTCAAAAGCAATTATCGTCTTCATCATTTTGAGAGAAAGTTTGAGATAGAATCTGGAGAAGTTGTCTTCCCTTTCAGAACCATTCTAAATTGAAGATCTCATTCAGCAATCTTGTGCTGATACCTCTCTCTGAAAGAAGAAGATCAAGAAGGAAGAATCTGTCTTCCCAGGAAGAAGAACAGTCATCACAGCCTGTCGAATCAAGAAGATCATTTGATGTTGCTGTTCTACTGAAGATTTCTGTCTGATCATTCAGATAGATCAAGAAGGCTCAACAATCTCGTATCTGAGTCTAAGTATTTGTAATCCCCTTTATAAATTTCTGTAGGATCTGAGTTGTCAGATCTGAGTGTAGGATCTGTCAAGGATCTGAGTTGTAGGATCAAGTGTGATCTGAGTTGTAAGATTCAGGGGTGAATCTGAGCTGTAGGTCTAGTTATAAAGGCTGAGGTAGGATCTGTTTGATCTGAGTTAGTAAGATCTGTGGATCTGAGACTGTAAGATCAGTTGTGATTTGAGCTGTAAAACCTGTTTGTGGTCTGAGATCTGGAGGAGTTATAATCTCTATCTAGCACACTGCTAGAAGGGGAGAAGGGGGAAAGTGAATTACCCAAGATACGGGGAACCACTATAAAAATTCTGTGTGTTCTTTTCTGTGTATATCTTTATTTCTTGAAAGCTCTGATCAGTTTTATCTCGATTATAGTCAAGAATCGTAATAGTTTTTAAATAACCTATTCATCCCCCCCCCCCCCCCCCCCCCCCTCTAGGTGATTAGCTACCCTTAATTAAAGTCTTTCACACCCACCCGAAAACCACGGTGAGCAGCAAGTCAGATCTCTCAAGCCATCCAAAGCTAACCAGAAGAGAGAGAAACAAGTGAGAGATGCTCTCCAAAGATGCCTTTGGGGGTTTATTTATAGTATTCTTAAAACGACATGCGGATAGTTAAATCCCGTCTCTTGGTTTTACTAAAAGCAGCCCGAAATGGTCTACCAACAGTGGAGTCCCGCTGTTTGGAATGGCTAATTGCATGCCTGAGAGAGAATCCTTGAAAAAATAGGCCATCCATCTAATGGGGGAGTCCAAGCTGCCCTAGTCCGACTCGCCGAAGTGGCGAGTGCCCGGTAGAGCTGGAACTCGCCACTCGCACTGAACTGAGAGGCGAGTGCCCACTAAGGGCGAGTGCGAGCTGAGGTGCTCCACTCGCCCGACCGACTCGCACAAACCCAATTCTGCTCAGATCACCTGATGGCTTGATGAATCTACTCGACAAACACGGGGTTGTACAACCCAGTTGTCTTTTTGCAACTTAAGTTCGGTTCTCTTCTTATCTGTGAGCCTTCATTCGGTCCTGTGATTTGTGTAAGTTCTCTCGTAGTTGATGTAAGAGTTCATCCCGAGTCTAAAATATCATATCCACTGCCTCGTTAGTTGTTGAATACTGGAGCAACTAGTGGGGTAGTTAGAGGAGGTTGGGGGCAAGATGCGCAGCCTGAGAAAATAAATCTATGACAACTAATGTAACATAGTATATAGGATGATAAAATTAATAAATTGAGTAATAAAATCCGTAGTTAAATCAGGCCATAAATTTGTTGGTGTGGGCAATGGCTATACTAATCTAAATGGAGAGTGATTGGTGGGTTTTACTTTTTGACATATTTCACATTGGCTTGTGAATTTTGCGATTTCTTTTTTCATGTTGTGCTAATGAATTTGTGTCTTCTATGTAATGTTCCTTTTATACCTGAATGACCGTCGTACAAGCTGCTGTGAGAGTCTGTAATTAATGTTGTGTTGATTCTAGAATGTTGTAGTATAAATAAGATACGTTTGTAATATATGAATAATCCTTTTTGTTTCTAGTTTTGGATGAGCTAATGGATTGGTTGCTAAATCGAACATCAATTATTGTATGAAGGCATTATCTGCGTAATCATGTTGTAATCTATCCAATAAGGAGGATAGTGTTATGGAAAGAGTATTTAATTGTGCAGAGTCGTCATTATTGATGGGGAGGAGCATGCGGGACAGCATATCGGCTATAATATTAGTTTTTCCATGCATATATTTAATGTTACAATCATATCCTACTAATTTGAAAAAAAATGTTAATTGGCATATGACGGTAGTCCTGTGTTGGTAAATGATGAAGACTTTTGTGATCTGTTAGAATAGTAAAGGAATGGCCTAATAGATACTATCACCATTTAGCCACTACCGAGGTGACAGTATACATCTCCCTGACATAAGTAGATTTTTTTTCTGCATTAATGATATTACCGTTTAGCCACTAACGCGGTGACAATATACATCTCCCTGACATAAGTAGATTTTTTTCTGCATTATTGATATACATCTCCCTGACAAGTTTTACCGTACTGCAATTAGGTCAGCAATGCTTTACGGTTCTAAGTGTTGGGCAGTGAATGGTGTCATGAGCAAAAAAAGGGAGTTGCTTAGGTGGATGTGTGGTCACACGAGACTGAATAAAATTAGGAATGAATGAATCATGGATAAGACAGGAGTGACGTCAATTGTAGAGAAGATGTGAGAAGCTCGTTTAAGATGGTTTGGATATGTACATAGGAGACCATTAGGGGCACCTGTTAGGCGTTGTGAGAGTTTAGTCACTAGACATGTTAAACGGGGGAGAGGTAGACCAAAAAATACTTGGAATGAAACTATAAGGAAAGATATGTTGTACTTAGGCATTAGTGAGGCTATGATTAAAGATAGTGCGCAATGGCGACAAAGGATCCATATAGCCGACCCCACTATGATGGGATAAAGGCTTGAGCGTTGTTGTAGTAATGATATTATTAAAATGGGTGACTGATTTATCCTATTGTAAGAGAACATCACCAATGCCCGTTTCTAAGATGTTCGTTTCTATCATAAATGATTGAAAAAAAATAGGCAAGTTAGGAGGCGTTTTGAAATCAATAATTCTTTTAAGTGCTCAAATATGTTTTGAGTCTGGTGTGTCCATTGAAAAGAATTTTATTTTAACAAGTCAAGGAGGGAGATGTTGTGAGATAATTTTTTGTAACAGAATTTTTTTATAATAATCCGATAGTCCTAAGAAAACTCTAACTTCCTTTTGTGGAAACATTTAATTGTTGTAATGTTATTTTTATAGGGAAAAACAATGTCATTCGAAGTACAGTGGCCTAATCTCAGAGTATAAATGTTTTTTTTTTGAAAATTTTATATTTAGCATATTTTTTGATAAAATTGATAAAAACCTTTTAGAATGTGTGTAATGTTCAAACTCTCTGTAGAACTATATATCAATATGTCATCAAAACACTATGATACATTTTTCATAGATGTGGTTGAAAGATATTTATTAAAGCTTGAAAGGTAAATGGAGCTTTTGTGAGACGGAATAACATAACAGTGAAATCAAAAGGTCGTGGTTTGTGCGGAAGGTAGTTTTGTGTATATCATGTTTGACCATTCTTATTTGATGATATCCGACTCTTAAATCTAATTTCGTAAAAAATCTAGCATGATAGGGTTCATCTAGTAACTCATAGTAACTCATCAACAATAGGGATAGGAAATCTATCTTTAATAGTAAGCATATTTAAAGCATGATATATAGTTAACGCAAAAACATCACGTTCCATCTTTTTTTTAAACTAAAATTAGAAGTATGCTGAAACTGGAGGTATGGGTCTTATGCGGTTGATTTTAACATTTCTAGAACTAGAAGTTCTATTTCGTTTTTCTGGTAGTGTGGATAATGATATGGTAGAACGTTGTCTGGTGCATAATTTAGATAAAATGGAATGGTATGGTCTATGAACGTGCTGGTGGTAGTGCGGATGTTTTCTAAAATAAGATATAAAATTGTTGTAATAATTATTGGAACTGTGGCGGTAAATTAGTAAATAATACCGAAGAAAAATGTATGGTGATTCTGGATAATGAAACATCAATTATGAATACAAAACACATTGTCGAGGATTGTAAAGACATTAATCGAGACACCTTCGATGATGAAATCAATCGATACATAATTATGGCTAATAAGTGTGATAGAACCCTGAGCATTATTATAGGACAGCGACGTTTGACTAATCCGTGTTTATTGGACCTAAGGTCTATAACCACAGCACTCCCAAGATTATGTCCGCTCCTTGGAGATCTAAAATGTATGGATGAGCAAAACTATGTTTGCACAATTACCCTCAGGCAACAGAAATTGCCCATATAAACCAAAAAATGTTGGATAGCCAGAATAGGGAGTTTTAAATAGTTGGTCATTAGGGCTTCGTTTGGGGGGATTTATTTTCACCGGTCAAGCGGTCACAACCGCATGAACCGGACTTTAATTAAGGTCCGGTTCATGCGGTCGTGACCGCTTGACCGGTGAAAATAAGTCCCCCCAAACGGAGCCTAGGTTAGAATAAAATTATGCGGGCTACCCCTGTCGACTAAGGTTTCGAGTGGCTGATTGTTTTATGTAGGTTGTAAGGTGAAAGAAATGGGTTGGTGGGGTGCCAAGAAGTGCATGTAAACTCACCACATACTGTGGGTGGTCTACGTTGGAAGTCGATGTAAATGTGTCCTAACCCTTACATTTATGATCAAAAGTGTATTTATTGTTACAATTGTAACATGTCTTTATCCTGGCTTATCTACATTTTATTCTTGGTTAAACGACGAACTGGAAGTTTATATCAAAATGCTGTCGAGATAGGTTTGATTGAATTGGATGGAAACCAAGGGGATTTGTGGGGGAGGGGGGAGGGGGGGAGCGAGAATGGGAGTCATCATTGGACTGATCCTCATACATGCGAGCCAAATAATAGGCTTGTGTAACTCAATGGGTCGTTGATTTAGGACGGAGCGATGGATGTGAGGCTTTAACCCAGACACAAACATGTTAGTTAATAATGAAGGTGTTAACCCGAAATGCGAGTTGTGAGATATCCTTGAATTGAGCCTTATAGGCTAATACAATAGTAAGGTGTTGAAATTTAGTGAGAATGCCAGTCGGATATTCATAAGAAGATGACCCAAAATGATTCTTAATGACATGTACGAATAAGGGAAAAGATAATGTGGGGTCGTTCCGTATGGTAGCCCGGTACCAGTGAGAGGCGAGTATGTCAAGATGTAAGATGACGATAATTTAGAAATCTTGGGCTACATGTTATAGAATTGAAAATATAGTTGGAGTTTGTAAATCCAACCGGTATGTTCACCAACAAATCGCGAACATTGAAAGTGAAGTAAATTTGTTGTTTGGTTAGATGCGACCTGGAATGTGGTCGAATGAGGATTTGGACCGAGCACGCCATTTGAAGAAGATTCCTGATGAAGTTCTTGATAGTGCTGCTATGCTAGAATCCAAGTAATATAGGAGATTTGCAAATTGAGACATCATATCGTGACAGAGATTCTCAATATGTAATGTTGCATGCTCACTTGTATTGATGATTTGTTAAATGAGTGTAACACCCGAACAATTCTTAAAAGTAATGCAATACAATGAAATTCCCTGATGACGAGTAAAACCAAATAAAACCAGTGTCGTTAATTTTCGAAAAAAATTCGAAAGTCGTTTCGACCTAAACCGACTCTCATTCGATATAATATCAACTTTTCTTGTTCTCTACACATTTCCCTCACTCGCATGACCAAAAGTCCCTTGTTAGGTCTCAACGAGACCTCTGCCAGGCGTCGACGACAGAGACCAAATATCATGCATTTCTTCTTCTTCTTCTTCGATCCCTATTGTAAGCTTTTCTCAAGTTCTCTCATATCTTCTTTTCTTCTCTTCTATTACTAGCAGATGACATCATATAGAGATTTAGGCCCCGTTTTGGTGCGGCGGAGGAAGTTTCGGGAAGCAGTAGATCCGCACGATTGCGGAGATCCAAGAATCACGATTTTAAGAAACGCGAACGCGTGGAGGGGCTACGGTCCAAAAATAGGCTAAAAGGCCAAAAATTACGTTCAGCGGTGGCGTTTTCGTGCCCCCAAACGGCCAGCGCTATGCAGTGACATTTCTAAATAAACGCCACCGCAGCTAAACCGCCGCGCCAAACAGGGCCTTAATCAATAGGCATTTATTTCTCTTTCTCATTTTCCCTTCTTTTCCTTCTCCTTCTTCCTCCTCTCTTTTCTTCATTTCACTGAAATTTGGTTTCTCCGTTATTGGCCGGCTGTTAGATGGTGTGGGGCTTTATTATGCTTATGATGTTATATACATGTTAAGGTCTGCGAGCTTGGGTCTTGTTTGGTTAGAGTCGACTGTTTTTTTGGGGAAATTAGGGTTTTTGTGGGTGCATAATCCTTGCCCTCCTTAAGGTTGATTACTGGAGGAACTTGGGAACTTTGATGTTGCTTTATATTATTGTTCAGTTAACTCATATAAGCCAGTTGTTAGAAAGAGATTTGTGATGGACTTGGAATTTACAGTTTTTGGTATTTCTTTTCATGGCTGGCCAAGGATGTGAAGGATTTTTAATAGATTGCGATATTTTCTTTTAGGCTGAGTTTTAACGCATTTGGATTTTGATTTCTCGTAGATTTACAACCCTTTAGTCATTTAGGCTTTGTTTGGGGGGACTTATTTTCACCGGTTAAGAGGTTACGACCGCATGAACCGGACCTTAATTAAGGTCCGGTTCATGCGGTTGTAACCGTTTGACCGGTGAAAATAAGTCCCCCCAAACGGAGCCTTAATGGAGTCAACGTCGTCTCTATTTAAAGAAGCAACTCAATAAAAAAGGATGACTAATGATAAATATTGTGAATGATAACATCCCACGATAGACACAATGATGCACCGAAGAATGACAAAATGAAGGAGAAGCTTATGGTGAGTGTTTATCTCTTTAATTACGCTTATTTTCGATATAATTTTGAATTAAAACTTGAGTAGTATTTTCTCACAGAGTATAATTTTTTGCATATGTATTGCATTTTAAATTAATTATATTTGATATTTGAAATCACTGATAAACAGAATCACTAAAGTTGACTAAAAAGATTATGTAAATATCTATCAATAATTTGAGGGAAAAATAAAATAAGAAACATCTAAGTTCACTCACAAAATGAAGAATAACATAGAGACATTCATCGATGCATAAGAAGGTTAAGGGTTAACCCCGATAGGGGGGCGGGGGAGGGGAGTTGACTACTAAATTGATGATTTATATTTCCAATTCAAGGGGCCAGAAGGTCTAGTGTGTGTTAGATCAACCTAAATTGGAAAAAAGATGACTAAGTCGGGGTGTCAGAAGCCTATTACATGTTCGATCGTCCTGACTTATGCCCGAATGATGGATATTAAGACGAAAACTACCCTTTTGCATTCCTGATGAAATGAATATATAATGTGATGTGATGAACTAAATTGTGATTTGATAAATAATAAGAAATGATACAAAACATTGTGAACTAAGAAACTTGATAAATGATGAACTGATAATTGAATACATTTTATACTTTTCTATATACTATTTCAGCCACCGTCACTGTTTAGTATTTCTTAGTAGTCAATACTTTTCTTTTTTACTTGTTTATTATATCACCTCAGTCATCATTAATTGTTAATTTAATGCATATTGGTACACACCTTTTGTGTTTGAATGTATAGTGGTTGAATAGATAAAACTTTCACTTAGTCATTTCATTATGGCTAATCCCGTATTGTTCTAAATTTTTTAGGGTCCAGGGATGGTCCGAACACAGTTAAACAACTGACCGAGGAAGAAAGATGAAAGAGAAAGGAGGAGCAATATAAGATATGAGTACAGATATTTGTCGGGATCAGATAGGCTATGGATAAGCATGCAAAGACTTGTCAGGACCTACAATGTTCTGTGTACAACCAAATAGAATAGTAATTTGTCTTGTGTCAGTTGTAGCGGGTTTATGTATGTCTTGTTAATGTATATTTGGTCAAATAACGGGTTCGAAGGTATAACGGGTCAGTTGGGTACACGGATACTCATCCCCGTAGGTACTCCTAGGGTTTTCCCTATAAATACCCGCTAGGGGCAACGGGGAGTGGATTCCACCTTGATCCTCCTCCGGATGCTTCGAGCAAACCTTCTCAATCTCGAATCACGCCCCTAGGCTTTCGCTCGTCCGCCCGCCGTCGTTGTTCACGCGAAGCTTTCGCGAAGTAGATCGCGCCTCCTCCAAGCTCGTGTTTCGTCGCTGGTTCTTCCCCGCAGCCTTCGTCCTCGCTCGTTCGCTGGTTCGTGTCCGCTCGTTCGCTGCCGCTCGCGAGAGAGGAGGTTTCGCGCTTCCCGCTGCTCTCGCCCAGCCGCCGTTTGCGAAAGGAGAAAAGAAGTAGGAGGTCGTCGGATCCAGATCTGCCGCCGCCTCTACTGTGTGCAATCGCCGGAATCGCCGGATTCGCTGGATCTTGCCTCCGTCGTCCAGATCTGTCGTCGACGCCTCCGTCGTCGTGCCCTAGATCTGCCTCTCGTGCGAAGGAGACAAAGCCGATGCGAGCAAGAAAGGGAGTTCGCTCACGAGCGCTGTTCGTGCGCTCGACCTCTCGCGCACGACTGCGGTTCGTGCGCTCGACAGCAGCCAGTTCCCCGCACGACCGCTGATCGTGCGCTCCTTGCTCACGCACGACCTTTGATCATGTGCGTCTCAGCGGTTCCGCCGCCGTCTCAGCGGTTTCAGTGTCGTCTCAGCGGTTCCGTCGTCTCAGCTGCTCCAAGTCCGTCTCAGCGGTTCCTCCGCCGTCTCAGCGATTCGCAACCAAGCCGTCTCAGCAGTTCCAGTCTCGCCGTCTCAGCGGTTCCAGCCCAGCCGTCTCAGCGGTTTCCTGTGCCGCAGCATCCCTCAGTTGCTCCATGTTCAGACCCCCCAACCGCCGCCGCCAAGTCTCCCGCCACCGCCATCTCCAAGCTAAAGCTCGTGTAGCCCTTGCATTGTCGTCCGCCGACAGCGTCAGCGACAGCCCCCTGTCGCTACCACCAGACGACAGTGCCGACGACAGCTCCCAGGAACCCCGTTCCTCCCTGTATTCGTGTCGTTCTCTGACGGGCGCACAATGATGAAGGGGAACAACATGACGTCCCCCGTTCCGATGATAAAGCTGGAGAAGTTCACGACGACTGAGTTCAACGATTGGAAGTTGAATACTCAGTTCGGGATGAAGTTTCTGAACGTGTTTTACACAGTTCAGTATGATGGTGCTGAGGTCGTAGGGACTGCTGATGAGGCACAGTGAGTTTCTGATGAAGACTTCTGCAGGGACTACCTGCTGAACTGCATGTCTTCCAACCTGGCGAAAACGTACATGAAGCTGAAGACAGCTAAGGTCATCTGGGATGCGCTGCAGGAGCACTTCAGGCAGGAGGAGGACTTGTCCAATGCGCACTTAGTAAACAAGTTCCACTCGTTCACCTTCGACGAGGAGAAGGCCATTCTCCCTCAGGTATCAAACTTTGAAGTTTTAGTAGATTCCTTGCATAGCGAGAATATTGCGTTGCCAGATAGCTTTATTGCTGGCACAATTGTGTATAAGTTGCCTTCTACGTGGTACAATTTCAAAATTGAAATGTACCGCAAGAAGATGCAGGTGGGATTGAACGAACTCAAGCGTTTTATACGCATTGAGGACGAAAATAGGACTTGACACGCTCTAGAAGTCGTTCGCAAGCAGAAGGTTGCTGCTAACATAATTTCGAACTCTAGGCGTGTGCCGAACCCTAGGAAGTCAAAACCCAACTCGAGTAGCTCCCAGGTTGCAGGCCCAAGTAAATAAATCAAAAAGTTTAAGGGCAAGTGCTTTAACTGCAACAAGTGGGGACACAGCGCATCTGATTGCAGGCTTCCTCGTAAGGAGAAGGGTAAGACACCACAGGAAGGCAACCATGCTAACATGGTTAGTCTCACTGAGCCATCCGACTTTGTTGTCATGGTCAAAAATGGAAAGGCCAGTACAGATTGGTTCCTTGACTCGGGGGCAACGTGCCATGTTTGCAACAACCCTACTCTGATGACAGGTCTTACTGATGCGAGAGAATCTGTGACCGTTGCCAACGGTGAGACAGCTGACGTGCTAAAAGTGGGGAATGCAACTCTGCTGCTATCCTCAGGTAAGACATTAACTTTAAAGAGTGTTAAGTTTATTCCTTCTTTAGCTGCTAACTTAGTGTCTATTAGCTTACTGTGTGATGCTGGTATGTCTTTTACTTTCTATAGCGGTAGAGTAACACTATCAGTTAACTCACACTATTTTGGATATGCCTGCGTCCAAAATAGAATGTACAGGTTAAGTCTAGCAAACGAAATAGTTCAACAAGTTCAAACAAACTTAGTTAGCCCTAAGACTCTACATGAGAGACTAGGACACGTAAACTATAGGAAGGATGTTCCAAATTGCTAGAACTCACCAGATAGCTTTAGACACTACGGTCAAAACTGATAAGTGTGAAGTGTGTGCTCAGACTAAGATCACTAGGAAACCTTTTAGTGCGGTTACTAGGAGCACAACACCCTTAGAACTAATACATTCCGACATATGTGACTTCAAAAAGTTTTGTCACTAGAGGAGGCAGGAAGTATTTGATCACCTTCATAGATGATTGTTCTAGGTTTTGTCACATTTATCTCCTTAAAACTAAAGATGAAGCGTTTGAAATTTTTTGTATTTTCAAAACCAGGGTAGAAAACCAATTAGGCATGAAAATCAAAAGATTTAGAAGTGATAGAGGAGGAGAATATATATCCAGTGAGTTCAAATGTTTCCTTGCCCAGCATGGAATCATTGCAGAAACCACTGCTCCTTACTCGCCACAGTCTAATGGCATAGCTGAGCGTAAAAATCGCACGTTAACAGAAATGTTAAACTCTATGCTCTTGACTGCATGCATGTCTTTCGCTTATTGGGGAGAAGCAGTCTTAACAACAAATCACATTTTGAATAAAGTTCCTCATGCCAAGTTAGAGGTTACATCCTACGAGCTTTGGTTTAAGAGACCCCCGTCTTTCACTAGACTTAAGACCTGGGGCTGTATAGCCTATGTCAGGGTCCCTGACCCTAGACGGTCTAAGATTGGACCTAGGACCAATACATGTGTCTACCTAGGTTGTGCTGAGGATAGTGCTGCAGATTGATTCTTAGATATTTCTAATAACGTTGTTATAGAATCTAGGGATGCAGTGTTCTTTGAAGATAAGTTCCTCAAGGATAAGAACCTGTCTCTCCCAGGTATGCAAGTAACTATTACTGAAGATGGTCTTACTTCAGTACCGAGCACCTCATATTCCGTTCTGGTAGATAACTCTGGCCTAGAGTCTAGGAGAACTTCTCTAAGAGAGCGAATTCCCAGAACCTTCAGTAGTGACTTTGTCACTTGCCACGTTGAGGCTGATCCATCCACCTATAAGGACGCGATGAGATCCAGGGATTCCCTACTCTGGAAAGAAGCTATTGATGAAGAGATGAATTCTCTACTTCAGAATAACACCTGGACGTTGGTTGATAAGCCAAAAGGGGCTAAAACCGTAGGGTGTAAGTGGATTCTGAAAAAGAAACTAAATCCTGATGGTAGCGTAGCTAAGTATAAAGCACGCCTAGTGGCTAAAGGTTTTACACAAGTAAGCGGAGTAGATTATTTTGATGTCTACTCACCCGTGTGTCACTTAGCAACCATTAGGGCCCTCCTTGCTATTGCGTCTATTGAGAACTTTATTGTTAATCAAATGGATGTTAAGACTGCGTTCTTGAACGGAGATCTGACCGAAGAGATCTACATGAATCAACCTGAAGGTTTCATTGTCGACGATCACAAAACGAAAGTCTGTAAATTACTTAAGTCTTTATACGGACTAAAGCAAGCACCGAAATCATGGCATGAGAAGTTCGACTATAGTGTAAAGAACATGAGATTCATGTCGAGTCTCTCGGATAAATGTCTTTACATACGTAATAGATCGGATAAATTCTCCACAATATGCTTGTACGTAGATGATATGCTCATTCTAGGGTCTGATCAATCCGAAGTGGATGACGTTAAGTCAGACCTAATAAAAGAATTTAGCATAAAAGACCTAGGTGTAGCTAACACTATACTAGGCATGCAAGTGAGTTTTGGGCAGACTGGCATCTCCCTAAGTCAAAGCCACTATATACAGTCCATGTTGGACACGTGGGGATATAGTGACAGTAGAGCATCTGAGACACCATACGACTACACTAACCGCCTAAAGCCCATGTATGTTATGGTCTGCACTAGACAGTTAGATTATTATAAACTGCTTGGTAGCCTCATGTATGCTATGGTCTGCACTAGACCTGACATAACCTTTACGGTCGGCATGTTGTGTAGATTCACTAGTAATCCTGGCCAAGACCATTGGAACGCATTAGATAGGCTAATGAGATACTTAAAGCACACCCAAAAGTATGCTTTAGTTTACACTGGTCATCCTTCAGTTCTTGAAGGTTATTCTGATGCATCATGGTGCTCGGAATTAAACGACAGCAAGTCCACTAGTGGGGTTGTCTTCACACTAGGAGGAACAGCTGTAGCCTGGAAGTCCAAGAGGCAATCCTGTATTGCACTCTTTTCTATGGAATCCGAACTCTACGCTCTTGCTGTAGCAGGCGAAGAAGCAGAGTGGTTAAGAGATTTGGTGATGGACATTCCTTTGTCGAGCCTGAAAATGAGTTCTGTTGCAGTTTACTACGACAATCAGGCTACGAAAACGATTGCTACGAACACTTTGTTCAATGGCAAAAGAAGGCATCTCGGGCTGAAACAATCCTGGTTGACCTCACTCACAAGTCAAGGGATTATGACCCTAATTGATGTGAGATCTAAAGATAATGTTGCAGACGCCTTGACCAAAGGCTTGAATAGAGCTCTCACAATAAAAACATCGGGGGAGATGAGACTAAAGTTCATAGAAATATGAAACTTTCCTCCGCAGTTTATGTTTTGATAGTGAGAACATATAGTCGCAACATTCAAGCATCTAAAGAATAGACTGAAAACCCCAAATAATTTCTTGATGAAAACCCAAGATGGTTAGATGCCTATTATTCCACATTTGATAACTAATCATCTTTCTCATTGTAAGTTGATTCGAAAATTATTCAACTAGGAATAGAAAGTCGTTGTAATCGGTTATCTAACATTGATGATCATAACACATTATTCCACACCTGATAATGTTGCAAACATTGTTGTGTCATATCATTCAACTTTTGTTGACGAGGCACATAATGATCACTAATGGATATGATAACGGTTGATTTACAAAATCAACACTAGACTGGTTCCTGCTAAACCAGATAGAGATGCTGACAGTGTTACTTCACCAATGCTACAGGTGCTAAGCTCACTTATGTAAGAGCTAGTTCTCTTTCTACGTTACTGCTTATGTTCATGAATTCATTGAGTTTTCTAACTCATGGAATTCCTTGCAGGCTATGGTGGAGATGGAGGAGAGAGAGTAGTATTTGACACGAATGCTGATGATCTACTAGACGAGTAGAATTATCATATGTTTTCAGACTATTTGTTGAGTAACACTTTTTATTCTGGATATTTTGTGTAAAATTCTGCTGTTACTTATTGTGCTAACTCTCTTGTTTATGTTAAGTCGAAAACTCCTTTTTTGCTTTTACTACTTTCTGCACTTCGAAATGTATACGTTATTTGTCACAAATATTGGAGGAGATTATTAAGGTATATTTGGTCAAATAACGAGTTCGAAGGTATAACATGTCAGTTGGGTACACAGATACTCATCCCCGTAGGTACTCCTAGGGTTTTCCCTATAAATACCCGCTAGGGGCAACGGGGAGTGGATTCCACCTTGATCCTCCTCCGGATGCTTCGAGCAAACCTTCTCATGTCTTATGTATATTTTATATTTGAGATGATGTAAATGTAGTGAGCGTATGCCAGCGTAGTTGTATAATGCTTAAAACACCGATGCATCTTTAACTTGATAACGGAATCAAGTTTTACTATGTTCCTAGTAAGTACCCATTTTATTTGATTTTATGCTGCATTATATTTTGGATACTCTACTCAACATCAATTTTTAATTGTGATGCTCTTCGGAGCGTCACACGAGGATGTTTTCTTTTGTCTATAGATTGACACAAAATTGTTGTTAGAGATCCTCGATTTGAGATTGAAATGATTGTTGTACTGTCTTGAGAGCATTCTTGATGTCGAGGAGTTGTTGCTGCCCATATTTGGAGTGAGTGTTGTCACACATGATATATGAGGTATTAAGTAAAGGTACGAGAGCACTGAAATGTTGAGTTATTGAATTGAGAGGAAAGATGGAGAGTATCATTAGAGAGTCAGAGAGAAATGAGGTAGGTGAAGACGAGGTAAAAGATAAGAAAAAACTAAGAAAGATTTATTAACAAGCTAACCGAATTTATTACAAGTAATGACTGGTTTATTTAACCCATATTATGACGAGTACATATGATTTTGAATTAGGGGTGTAAACGAGTCGAGCTCGAGTCGAGCTTGACAAAAATCCCAAACTTGAGCTCAAGCTCGAGTCGAGCTTGACAAAAATCTCAAACTCGAGCTCGAGCTCGTCGAGCTCATCGAGCTCATCTTGCTTGGCTCGAGCTCGAGACCAGTATATTGAGCTTGAGCTCGAGCTGCTCGCGAGCTTTTTGCTCATGGGCCTATTTTAATTTATATTTATATATATTTTTAAAACTAATACAAAAAAAAAGCTCGCGAGCCGGCTCGCGAGCTTATGAACAAGAGCAATTAAGCTCGAGCTCGGCTCGAAATCGAGTTCGAGCTCGGCGAGCTCGAGCTCGAGTCGAACTTTTTTTGAGCCGGCTCGACTCAACTTGCACCCCTAGCTACTAGCGGAAAAATCGACCTTAGTATAACTTTGAATTTAATGTTCAAATTTCAAAATAATACTAAGGTCGATTTTTCCGCTAGTGGCGAGCAGATGGCTTGATCTCTACTCTTGATACTGAGATTAAATCTCGGCCTTCCACGCGTCGAAATCCTGCTACACCATCGCCTGTGAAAAAGTTCGAGCTTTTTTACTTTGCAGGAACTGCTCATTTTCTTTTCTTATCTTCATTTCGGGATTTGGTTCGTCTTGGTAAGTTGGATCGATGGCCGTGGAGGAAGCGGATGTGGAATACGAGAGCGATCCCGAAGACACGTTGTACGTGTCAACGATGCGGCGGAGGGAGGCGAGCGACGACGAGGATGATGAGGGATCGGAAGGTCAGGAGGACCCGACGTTGGTTGGAAAAGGGAGACCTGGGATGAGATCTGAAGATGAGTTGGAGGGCCAAGGTGAGGCCCCGGGATACGATGAAGATGAGTACGATAGGCATGGTGAGGAGGAAGAGGAGGAAGAGGAGGAAGAAATGCTTGAAGAGGAGGTGGAGGCGGAGGGTCTTGATGAAGATGATGCTGAAATTGAGGAGAGGCCCAGCCTTGAGCCAGGGCATGGAGAGAATGAGGATGCAGTCCATGGTTCTGTGCATCTTCCAGAGGAGTCTAGCAATAGGCTTGGTGGTGAAAAGGGCGCGCATGAAACTGCCGAGGTGGAAAAGAAGGAGAACGAACCATATGCAGTACCAACTGCGGGAGCTTTCTACATGCATGATGATCGATTTCAAGAGAATGGCCGGGGAAGGCAGAGGTATAATTGACATGACATTCTTGGTTGTTATGATCGGTAATTTGCATTTCTGTTCATTTTATATTATCGTTATTGTTGGTGCAACTAAATAAATCCACTAACATAGTTTATGACAACTAGAATAATAACAAAAATCTAGGTATTAAGCAAGCACAATCTTAATCATCAGTAAATCCATAAGCAATATGAAATAAGGCAAACAAGATATTGTTGGGGTTGTCTTGAAGCGGCAGAAAACTGGTCCGCCGCAAACACAAAGCGGGTGGTTCAGAACTAAATCAACCTGAAATATGAATGAAACAGTGAAGCATGCGGGTAAATGAGGTAGTGGAGTTTGCAGGGTGAGACGATTGCATAGTGACTAAGAGATATTGGTTGGGTGGTTTTCTATGTTAGATATTTACTAAGAAATGTCGTTAGTTATCGGGTTTGGAGCAAGAATGGGGAATGTGGTCAAATGAGGAACTCCGAGCAAAGGACAATGGTATTGGTCGAGGGGAGGAGGTGAGTTTTTTGGAGGATACGACTTGAACAATGGCCTTCAGATGGTCTGACATCCCGATGCGGTGAGGCTGTTCATGAGACGTAATGAACAACAAGTGAGGTCGTCAGTTGAGGTTTTGAAACAAAGGATGATATCTGTTGAGTTATGTTGTCGGGAGAAGAGATTAAACAAGGAGAGAACTTCCGTTTGACTCTATTTTGTGCCCCTTTGAAGGAGCCAACCGATCACTTTAGTTTTAGGGAAAATGATAAAATATGCTTATTTTAATTACTTGTCTATGTTTGCTTGATTTACTTTGGATTACTTGCCTTGATTTTATTCCGGAGAGAAATGCGTGCCTTAATAATCCAAGTACTTATCATTATCAAACATTTTATTCATGGTCATATTGGCCGGTCCCATAAGCCGAGGCCAAATGCATTTATTGCAGGAAGGAAAGTAAACTGAAATCAAATAATATGGAAGTGCATACATAAAATACAAATTAAAATTGTGAAATAAAATATTGTTGGAAAAAAATTAAAAGTGCACTAATAAAGTATTCACCCCTAAGTTTGCAAATGCTTGACCCGTCGAGGTTCACCACAATTTGCAACTACAAGATTTGGGCTTCGTTGTTGAAGTCTGCTGGACTTATCCATGAATTGTTTGTGATGCTCCGTCTAGGTGTAAAGAGACTAAGTATTGTACGCACGTTCCTTAGCGAGTCAGGTGTTCCAGAATGCCTAAAACCCGATCAATCTCCTCGTTTGAGGGTGAAGGTGATGGATCCAAGATGGGAGCGATCTCTGAGGTTGTTAAAGGTGGGTTGGGATGGGAGGTAGGTGGATCACCATACTATGAACTATGAAGTATGATTTGTCACACCGAATTTCAGTGAAGTACCAAATTCAACTAACAAATCCAAAATGTAAGCATTCACACCTAATCATAGTTGTTAAAGGCTCAAGACACATTAAGATGCAATGAGCTACTAGAGCTTAGGCACAAGGCTCAAGGCGCAGACACACGGCTGACGAGGGCAAGACACATTCACATCCTATATTGAATGATCACCATCAAACATCAATACTATCATTTATATTTCTAAGAAATGAAATCAATACGGTAACTAACATTACACTGAACCTTCAATGCTCAATCACGTTTTAGAAATTCTAAATCATTCATAAGTTGTTAAGCTATTGCATTATTTCTTTCTTTCTTTCTTTCTTTCTTTTGAAAAAAGGTTACAACAGAAATCTCGCTCAGGCGTGTATTTTATGTTCTAAAGGCGCAAAAAAGAGACGCGAAGACGTCAATCTTTCATCTTGGTGAGACTTGAGTCTTAGACGCGTCTTTAACAACATAGCCCCTAGCCTCTTCCTAACTTGAAATGTACCAAAATTTCCTTGTTGCAATTTATGGTAAGTACCCCGGGGAAATCTTTGCTTAATGAAAAAGCAAACCAATATATTTTGAAAAACTGTGATGGTATCAACCATGCATTTTTATTTTTCAAAAGATGCACATAATTTATTAGCAATATTCTTATCCAAAATTTTAAGATGAGCAGGACAAAGACAAAGTGACCAAGATATTTGAGATCAAGATATTTCCCGCAGTGAGTGCTTTAAATATCTGAGATCGATAATTCAAAAAGATGGAGGTGTAGATCAAGATATTTCCCGCAGTGAGTGCTTTAAATATCTGAGATCGATAATTCAAAAAGATGGAGGTGTAGATAAAGATGTGATACATAAAATCCAAGCAGGTTGGTTGAAGTGAAGAGGCGCGTCTGGGATCTTGTGTGATCGTAAAGTACCATTAAAACTTAAAGGCAAGTTTTACCGTACTGCAATTAGGCCAACAATGGTCTACGGTTCTGAGTGTTGGCCAGTGAATGGTGTACATGAGCAAAAAATGGGAGTTGCGGAGATGAGAATGCTTAGGTGGATGTGTGGTCACACGAGGCTGGATAAAATTAGGAATGAATGTATCAGGGATAAGACAGGAGTGGCGCCAATTGTAGAGAAGATGCGAGAAGCTCGTTTAAGATGGTTCGAACATGTACATAGGAGACCATTCGAGGCACCTGTTAGGCGTTGTGAGAGTTTAGTCACTAGACATGTTAAACGGGGGAGGGGTAGACCAAAAAAGACTTGGAATGAAACTATAAGGAAAGATATGATGTACTTAAGTATTAATGAGGCTATGATTAAAGATAGGGCGCAATGACGACAAAGGATCCATATAGCCGACCCCACTATGGTGGGATAAAGGCTTGAGTGTTGTTGTTGTTGTATTCTTATCCAAAATTTTAAGATGATCCATATATAACCGAAGATGTGTGTTCATAAGTTGGAAGAGAGTGACAACCAAGTAAATGATTAACTTGATAACAATACACAATTTCGAGTGGAGATTTATCAGTGGATCTATTTTTAGAACTATTGTAAGTGAATTCAGCCCATGGAATTGCCAGGTCTCATTGTTTATGATGTTCCACTGTTAAAACCTAAGAACGTCGCTCACACTTTAATTAACCACCTCACTTTGACCATCTAGCTGAGAATGACATGCACTACTAAATTCAAGCTCTGTGCTAGCTTGTCTTTAAAGAGTCTTCCAAAAAATCCTATAAAATGTGTCCCAATTAGAAGTAAATGTCATAGGAACCTTTTTTGGTCTCACAATTTCTCTAAAAAAATAACCCGGTAACGTGGATTACATTTGAGGTATTCCTATAAGGGATAAAATGCCATCTTCAGAATAATTTTTCACTACTATAAAAAAATAGAATGAACCTTACATTTCATGTGTGCCAGACCTACAATTAAATCCATAGGAAGTTCATCCCAAAGCATCTCAAGGATAGACAATAAGGGTGCATAACTGGATGTTCTCTGCCCTTATATAACTGACATGTGGTGCACCTTTGGATCAAACTAATAACACAATGTTTTATCTTCGGCCAATAATAATGAGAGTTAACGATGTCTAATAACTTGGACTAATCGACATGTCCTCCTAATCCTAATGAGTGAAGTTCTTGGTGTAAGGTTTCCAAAGCGGGCCTTCACATATGCAATGACATGTCCACTTATACTAGAAGCATTCGCTCAATACAAACTGGATGATGGAATCAATTTCATCAGGATAAGCGATCCAATTATTCTCAAAATATGATTCAGTAGGGTATAAATTATTCTGTGAATCAAAGTTTATAATATGTGACTATAGTGCTACCTAGAGGTGTGTGCTCTTGCTACTCGATTTGAAACACCAGTCTAATGTTTCAAATAAAACTTAAACTATTTTAAATATGCGACCCACTTAGCATGCCTCCTAATCTCCCTCCGGGAGTTGAGATACTTCAATGCTTTACAATCTCTATTTAATTCGAGCCCCACTGGATTAAATAATGTCACCACCGGTGAAGAGCTGAATGTTGACATAGAACTTAATGTCGTATGAAAAATATCTAATTTTGGCATTACTCAATTTTTGCAAAAATATGCGATGGGGTGACCCCTCCTACTCATCACAACATCTTTGCAAAAAATGGAAGCGTCATGCTCAACCTCAAAGGTTGTGTCAAAATCTAGCAGTGCTAAAATGAGTGCACTATTGAGTTTCTCTTTCACAAAGTTAATTCCGCACTAAATTTCCTCAATTTAAATGAAATGTCCTTTCTTAAATTAGTTGGTAACAGAGCGATAATGGTGCTAGTGACCCATAACAAGCTATATGGTTTTCCTAAGGGTGCATCTTCAGTTTCAATTTTTCAACCATTATTTTAAAAACATAATTTTATTGCTATCAATATCAATGCTGGTGGAACAAAACTATCCATGGATCGCAGCGGCATAAAAATATTATTTCTTAGCCAATCTTAGCGGGTACTGTATGGACCAACACATTATGTTGAAGGACACAGACCAAGTGCTCAACCTGCTCTCCTTCAGGCTCTAGCTTAGTTCCAAGCTCTGGATTACTGTGTCTTGTTCACAATGATAGCATACTCATTCTCTCGTCCATCCTCAATTCCTATGATGACAACAAACTGTCTATGACCTGTGACCCAACATCATACCCCTGGAACAATGTAAAACTCCGGAATTAGGTCGGAATCTTACTGAAGTTATTAAAGGCGCATGGCACACCAATGCACAAAGGGGTCTAGGCGCAGGTGCGTCTGAGACCGTGAGGTGCGAAATTGGAAAAAGGCAAAATATAGTTTATTAAAAACAAAAAAAACATAAAATAAATCTATCACCATATCAATACACTATAATTGCATATATCACAACCCCAAAAATAACTAGCATTAAAAAATCAGATTTCAAATAAAATTTCAGTGAACTGGGCAGCCAGTTCACTGAAAGGGCCTTGGAACCGCAAGGCGTGCCTGGCGGTTTAGTAAGGCGTGCGCCTAGGGCACCTCGTCCGCCTCTGCCTTGCAGAGGCGAGGCCCGGTGCGCTTGGTGCGCCCGACGCCTCAGGCGCGTCTTTCATAACTCAGGATCCTATAACCTCCTTGCCCATAGGTGGTAAAATGGTCGGAGTAGTAGTGCTCGTAGAATCTACATGACAAGGGGTGCTAAGGCCCAGAATAAGGTGCTAAAAGTCGTGATGGATGTGGTTCTATCATTAGATCTCATCCTAAAAGTAGTAGACTTCTCCTAGATCTCCATGGTTGTGCAACTCCAATTGATCTGATAGAATTTCGCAGCCCATTCAGATAATGCGGTACAATCATGTCATCATCTTCTTGAATATTGAGTCGGGACTCGAGGACAATGAACTCGTTGACATATCCATTTATAGGTAACTTGCCTTGTCATATGCTAACCTACATTATAAAGTCCTAAAATAATCTCTTTGAATTGCCCCAACCACATATCTCTTTCATGATTGCGCCTTAAACCCTATCCAAGTTGTGATAGGAGGCATTCCTAGGTTGAACTAGATCTTTGAATTGCCCCAACCACACCAAGGAGGACCCTTTCAACCTAAGAGTGTCATACTTGCCTATTCACAGGCATATACTTCCATGACATGAGTCTATCCTATCACTTCAATATAGACAACCCTCGACTTCTAGTCTATTAACAAAATCTTCCGCATCTAGTTTGACTTGTGCATTCCAACGGAGCTGATTTCTAGGTTAAAGAATTATGTGTTCTAGGTGCCTCGTGCTAGGGTTTTTTCAATTATATGGTTATGCCTTCACCCTTAATGTATGCTCTCCTTTATGTTGTTAACTGTAATGCATAACTTGCCTAGTCTCCCCATATTATCCATTAGGTTTTCTACTGCTTGCATACAATTTTACATGCGTTTGGTTATATTTTCTACACTACCCTCTATCTTACCTACTCAACTCTCCATGTGTACGTGCTACATATAATAAAAAAATACGCAACTATTAAAATTTATTCTGGATTTGTGGAAGTCGGCTAACTCATGATAGAATTGAGTTAACCTAGATCCGATATCAAACCGATGTAGTACAGATCCTAAGATTTGATCTTAGCGTACTTATTATCAATTTGTACAAATAAACTCAGTGAGATTAACAACTTAGTGTCAAATGAAAAATATAAAAGATGATTATTTAACGTTCTTAATTGTGTACTCCAAAATTATAAGACTCATTCTACCACTAGATAATTCCACTAACACCATTTGTGAAAACTAACAAACAATTAAAAGCAATCAAGGTATCAAGCTAACAAAGTCATAGTCATTTATTGGAACTAAACAAATTCAAGCAATATGAAATTAGGCAAGCAAAATGTTGACCCGAGCATCTTGAAATTGCAAAAAACTAGTTTGTCGCAAGTAGAAGTCAACAATCGAGAACTGTCACCCAGGACTGTGAATGAAGTACTGGAATATGCAGGTAAATGATGTCGTGGAGCTTGCGAATGAGTGGGTTGCAAGATGACCGAGGAAGTTGTGTTTTTGCAGGTAAGGCTGCTCTGGTCGAGCATTTGTTGTGACACATTAACAGTGATCAGGTTGGGATTATAAAGGAGGAAGGTGGTCGATTGAGGAGTTTCGAACAATAGGGAGTGCCATCGATTGGGGGGAAGCTAATCTTTCAGAGGAGATGACTAGAACAGTGGTCTGGAGATGGACTGACTCCGGGATGCGGCGTGCCTATAGACGGAAGATAACGAATAACAAGGGAGGTCCTGATGCCGGGGGTATCAAATGGAGATGATGGTATCTGCTGGGTTCGGTCGTCGGCAGAAGAGATTGAATAAGGAAATGCTTCTAGTTCATTTCTCTGCCCCGCATCCCTTTGGTGGAGTTGATTGGGCATTTTAATTGACTGATTAAAGCAAATGATTTAATATGCTAAGTTTTATTACTTGGCAAGGTTTTCTTGTTATTATGAAAATGTTTGATATATCACATAAAGTCTCCTGTTATTAAACTTACAGTTAAATGATACTTCAAATTTTACCCTTGTGACAATTTGGGTTTTAAGTAAAATTCTGGTTGTTACAGTAAGTTATTGTGGTCCTATATTTTTGAGCTCCTGATGGTATATAATATCCACACTCTAAGGCATGGAAAATCAAGACAAGCCCAACCTACTGCGGATAAATTAATGGACAAACTAAAGGCTTCACTCTCTTGAACAATACTCTTAAAAGTTTTGTATGAATTCTTATTTAGGAAAAAATGGTATAACATTATATACCATTGGACGATCTACTTGACCACATCTAAAAAGTTACAACCAAGGCCTTGTACTAAGTGATACATCATATCAAGAGCAAGCATGTGCAAGGTGACAAAGCAAGGTTATGGTGACTAATTTAGATAAGTTCACCAGTGATGGATTGAGGTATTGCAAAGCTTTTGTTTGTTTCCATGGAGGAGAATACTATGGAGCCAAAATCGCGCTGCCTAAGAGGCATGTGCGAGAGAGAGAGAGAGAGAACTTTCAAAATCTCATCCAGGGGAAAAGGGACATGGTGATTAATTCTTGCATACCATTTCACTAGCTTAAGGGGATTTTAAATAAGTGAATACAAGATACTCAGACAGACTCAAATTTACACGTAATATAATAACTTCTACGAATTATAATAACGTGAATAAAGAAAATACACGACATACACAAGATTCGATTGACTCGTGCATAAAAATAATTTGGCCCGAATCCCATAACATCACTCCTGTTTTTCAAAATGAGCTCGCCCTCAAGCTCAGAGGGAGATCGGATCTTGTGCCATCTTCACCCAATTTCTTCTTCATCAAAGTCCTAAACTTCAAGATAAAAATGCCGTTTGCAACGACGGGCGCGAGTATATTACTCGTCGCAGTTACAACATAACCCACTGATACGATATTTAGATAGTGTCACATCAACATGTGTCGACGTTGAGCGCCCTTGGGTTGGTCTATTGGGGTGGCGGGGGTGGCGCCCGTGGGTCTATTGTTGTTGTGATCCATATGCAGTCGATGCTCACAAAGCCTGACCATACTCATCGCAGTAACTAAATCTCAGGGATCTTCGAACTCAACGCCCATTCACAGGTGTTATGGAAGGCCTGCCATAAAGATTGCGACCTGTATCTCTTGGTGTATCTTAACGTGAGCTAGAAGAACATGATACTGTTCCATATATGCATCCACAAAGCTTGTTTGTCCTAATGTAGTGAGTGCGCCGAGGGTAATTCTTCTGATGGAAGGAATGAATCACATGCTGCAGAACCTTTTGAAGTCTCCCCAAGTCATCCCTGATATTCGACATTCAAACGGGAAAACCATAACTGAGTTAAATCAAGGAGGTGGAAGGACACTTGACTAATCCATTCCACTATTGGTGTTTATTGGTGGATGAAAAATTGCTCGCACCCGGTGAGCCATCACAACATATTTATTTTCCCATTGTAGGTGGGAAAGTCAAACTTAGTGTAACGGGGAATAATGCGAGCATCCTGTTGTACGAAAGTCCGCGAGGCAGTGTGTAGCGGGGGTGGTGGAGGTTCCTGACTGCTACTGGCCTTGTCTTGTGCTGGAATGGTAATGACTTGGACGACTAGTGTGAGATCATCGAGCTTGGTCTGAATGGCGGAAGATCTTTTTGGTGTCGTTTTTCTTCATCAATCTGAGTTGCGACGAATGTTTGCATTAATGTAATAGGCTGATTCATTTGGTCGGTGGAATTTCCCATGTTGCAAGACAAGGAGTGGGTTACGGGCCGACTCGAGTATCCAGGAAAAGGATGTAGATGGCGTGCTCGTTGTGCCATGAGATCTGTGGTGTTTCCCTATGATGATTCCAAGTAACAAAACACACGCACACATTTTTAAAAATAAATTAATGAATTGATAATTAATTACCATTAATGTATTATGCTGCAAGCGGCTCAAAAAGGAGCGACGCATGCTTGTGACACTACTACGGGGTGCGCTTGATTCATTTGGTCGGTGGAATCCCTCATGTTGCGAGAAAATGAGCGGGTTACGGTCCGACTCGAGTTTTTAGGAAAAAGATGTGGTTGGCGTGCTCGTTGTGCCATGAGATCCGTGGTGTTTTCCTATGATGATTCCAAATAATAAAACACACATTAATTTTTTTTAATGAATTGATAATTAATCACCATTAATGTAGTATGCTGCAGGCATCTCAAAAAGGAGTGGCGTAGGTTTGTGATACTACTACGGGGCGGGCTCGAGGAGAAAGGCGGCCTGCTGCTCTGTCGGGCTCGAGAGAAGAGGCGACTCTGTACTGAGATCGAGAGATGGGTGCAGGGATTGAGAAGGGACGTCCCGCTACTCTGTCGGGGCGCGTGGTGCTCGAAAAGGATGGAAGGTCGATTCGAGCTTGAGGACAATGTCATGTTGTTGTCAAACGAATGAATTTTTGTGGTTACATGAGTTGTTGCTCTGTCGAAGGGAAGAGGGAGGGAACATTGTGTTCATGCTGAAGAAGGAAGAAGATGATGAATGAGGAAACGCGGTTGGGGAGGGGGCGCACACGCTGTCGGGTTTGTCGAGTCCTTCGGTTCTGATGGGGGAATAAGATGACTCGCTGTGTTCGTCATATGGTGTGTTGCTTGCGTGGGAAGCCAATCGCTTGAGGAAGATCATGCTTAAGGGATGGGAGTGGCTGTGAGCTTGTGGTGAACATGACGTGCAACTGATGGGTTCGGCTGTGAACAGTGACCGGCGAGCGAACTTGAAAGAGTTGAGGTCATCTGCCCTGTTGGAGAAGCAGATATGAGTCAAACGTTGAGGGCTCTAATACCATGTTATTACGGGCAAGCCCATAGAATGTCGGCAGAGTTGTCGGAGGAGTGGCTAGAGGCGGGATGGCTGATGAGGACACTATGAAGCCGGAACCGCAGCTTCCTAAGCAGGGTGTGCTCGAGAGAAAGAGAGAGAGATCCACGAAAATCTCATACAGGGGGTCAAGGGGAATATATTAATTCTTGCATACCATTTCATTAGCCCAAGGGGCTTTTAATAAGAGAATTTTGATATGTTGGTTTATTAGTTAAGTCCAAATTCTAGATTTATTTAATGAATGATCAAGTCGAAGTTACTTACTAAATTAAGGCCTAATAAAGATGATGTAGAACAAAAAAATCCAGATTTTTTCCATATTTAAGCAAAATAGGGCTACAGTGATTAAGTATGCGATGTGTAACAGTACATCACGTGCATGTGGCACCATAGAGTAGGCAACATGCGACAGACTAGAGCTCGTACCCGTGGCAATATAGAGCAGCCAACATGCGATAGACTAGAGTGGTTGTGCACAAAAAATAAAACATGTCACATATATGACAACATTCAGAACATAGAGCAGGCGACATGTGACAAATCAGAGCCGTACCTACAGGGAGCCAAGCTGTGTATGGAAAACTAATCATGTGACAATCACTTGTATGCAAGGACAACCCACAGGGAGCCAAGCTGGGTATGGAAAACTAATCATGTGACAATCACTTGTATGCAAGGACAACCCAAGTGCGTGGAAACTGTGGTACACTTAAATTTTTTTTTTGTTGCTTTTAAGATAGAGTGCATTACAAAGGAGCACTTTTGCGCTCTTCATGTTGATCAAAATAGATTGAGGTCATCTGGGATTGATTGGGCACATGCATTGAAGGTCAGTTGAGAATTTGGGTTGACGGTGTGACCAAGTTAGTCGGAGTTGGCTTGGGTGTTTGAACAAAAGAGGAGTGTGAAAAAAATTGTGGGAGAAAATTGAGGGGAATTCCTGTTCGGAAATTTTGAGGTGTGCAAAAATGTATCGTGTAAGTTACTCCTAAAATTAATGTAAATATCTCTTTGTGGTCCTGAACTATTTTCTCCTTTTCAAACCATGCAAATTTTGCTCCTAGTTGTGCAAGGGTCTGTTGCTTTTGAAATATATAGCACCCTATGAGCCTGTTTTAGCTGTTATAGATATTTTCTCTCGTGTACTTTGGTTTGTCTCACATGAATTTTAATTGATAACTCATTATTATGATGAACTGGTTCTCTTTAAAGAGTGCATTTTTTCAGTCTTCTTTATGTAGACATTTGGAAAGTTTGAACGAATCCTAATAATGTATTGTTTGATAAGTAGCTAGTTGCAATGAATAATATTTGGATAGACATTATGCACCGTGAAACTCCACTTTTATCTAAGCATGCCTCCGTGAATTGTCATGCGAATATTTTTCTTACAAAATTGGTGTTTGTCTCATATTAAGATATTTCAATATTCTTTTGTGTGGTGGAATTGATCCTATTATTGGCCCACTTTCTGTAACATTTAATCTTAATATATGTTTTATTATGTCATTATTTAGATTTTTCATGCTTCTCACATCTTTTAATCATCGTGTCATATGTATCGAGTCTAGTGCCAATTTGTATTTCTATTTAAAGGACCCCTAGGGTCATAATGAATACAAGCAATGAATTAATTCTTTGTCTTTCTTAGTTTTCCTCCTCTCCTCCTCCTCCCTAAGTTCGGGTGAGGGTTGAGCAATACTTTCCTCTTTCTCTTCCCCCTTAGGTTGAGCTCGACTCCCCTCATCACATTCCCGTAGGTTGAGCTTGACTTCCTTGTATATCCGCCACCACCACCACTGACGATATATTGATGCACTACGTGTTAGCTCGTTATGACTTGGTATCAGAGCTTTTCGACCCCACACCCTCATTTCCGCAAACATGCGCGCCCTGAATCAACAAAACCACCCACTGTAGATACCTCTTCTAGCTCGCCGATGACATTCATCTTCAGCTCAGAGCCGGTTTTGAGCCCTTTTCAATCCCTCGCCAAAGCCATGTTTCTAGCATCCATCGTCGCCCAACCACTCCTCCCTCTGGCTCAAGGAGGCCCTAGGCATTGTTGACTTCCTTTTTCCTGTACCTGACTGCTGATCTGTTGATCCACAACAATGATTAAGCATTGATGCAATTCTGGAAAAATAACACAGTCGACACCAACACCTTCGTCTTCCCCGTTCAACGACCAAATGATCGACGCATGACTTGGACTCAGACAACTTCAGAATTGATCGACCGATCCCAGTGCCGTATTTTTCTCCTTTGTTTTCTTCATTGACTCGCTCATGGTAAGGTTTCTCCCTAACGTGCTTCCGACTTTGCCAACTTCCAATTGACACCGATCACCTTCCAATTGCCGCTGTCCAATTTCCAATTGGCCTTTCGATCGAAGGATTCCTACTCGTACTAGAGCGAACAGTCATTGAGCCTCCCCCTTTACCATCGAGCACGCAATCTCTGCATCGAATCCAGTGCATCTTCTGCATGAAAAAAAATCTCCCGAGGCTGAGAACCCACTTTGGGCAAACAACATGGATTGGGTGATTGCCTTGACTAATTTACTGACGAATGGATTAATTCATTACTGAATTAATTAAATTAGTAATTCATTAAAAAATGGGTCTGAGCTCAGCAACCTCTATATGTCTTATGAGGCCACCCAGTCATTTTAGCTACTCTCATTGCCAAAGTCAGGGGTCTTGAAGCTGCACAACAAGCGCTGTCGCCACACATTATCCCACCCGAAGACGAGCCTGACGCGCGCTCGGCTTCCCTCGATGCACCACTATTAGAATCTGTCGTCTCCATCCAACACCCTACTCTTAAATCATAGATTCCACATGCTTCAAGTTCCGTACCACCTGTCCTGCTGGCCACTGATGCAACCTGCGTCGCATCATTGCACTTCAATTTTATTTCATTTGCATATGTATCGTGCTTGTCACTGGCGCACATTTATCTCTTGTATTTTTGTGCATGTTATTAGCACACATATGTTTTATTTTGCGCATGCCACTCACGCACGTTCGTTCGACTTATTGACATGACCAACCAATAGGATCATGAATAAAATGGTTCGTCAAATTAGGTAGTATATTAATTAAGGCAAACACACAAGAAAAGATCTATTAAAATAAACTATATGCAAATTAATTAATAGTGAAATAGAAATTAACCTCTTTTTTTCGGAATTAGTTTATTATGTGAATTACCTAAAAGTGAAAATATTTTGGAATTCCTATCTTGACCCTTGAAATCTCATACTAATTAAAATTAAATAAAACATTTCCTAAAAATAGCTTAAAACAATCCTTATTTTAATAGCCGCCCCTTGGAGAAAAGACAGCTTGGACAATATTGGGACAAAGAAATTCTCTCTGTTTCCCGATAGTCCAGCCCGACTCCTCTGCGTCGACCTAATCCGCTCGCATCCGCCACCGCCGCCTCGCCGACCCTCACCACCGCCGCCGCCAACCTTCGTGGGCTCCGACAAATATTCCTCAGTCACCTTCCGACGAAGTCAACGGAGCTGCTGCTCGTTCCATCAATTGGCTTCGCCAGAGACCAGAGATCGCCTCCTTTACACTGTTTGTCTTCCAACTGCCTTATTTCTCCGCCCGACTCTCTACCACCACCGCTCCTCCACCTGGAGACCATTCTGACCACCTCTAGGCTGACCCGAGTCACAAACAAAAAGCCTATACTGAACCCGCTTCCTCCTGCTTGTCACTTGCCATTCGTGCCAGATTGATCCGATGTTTCACTCATGCACTAAGGTATATCTCTGTCGTTCTCTAGCTCGTGATATGTTAAATTAATTTGATGCTTTATTTTATTTGGTCTTTAAAAGTCGGAGCGTGCTTGCCCTTAATTATCATAGTACTTGTCTGTCAACAATTTTCATATTCTCGTATTTTTCTTTTCTCTTTGTATGCCTGTGAATTATTTATTCATGTTACTCATGTTCGAACGTTGGCTCTTTATGCGCGTGTGCGGGCATGAGGTCGATCACCACTTGAAATTATTCGAGAACATCACGCTTGTGCTACATATTTAAAAACGAACTCAAATTTTATTATTCAAAAACGATTTTTAGATCCCGGTTTACATTAGTTTGGTATCAGAGGTAGGTTTGATTCACGCCTATCGTGAATCAGACGATCCTTCTTTTAGAAAAGAAGGTTTGTTATTTTTATTTTTCCTTTTAAGTTTAAAAGGGTTAAAAAAAATTCAAAGTGAAAAATCTTCATTTAGTTATTTTAAAATCATTGGCTCTTTGAATATTAAAACAAATTCTATTTGAGTTTTAAGGGTAAATTTTTTATTAACTAAGATATTTATTTAAACATATATATATACATATATTTATGCTGGGCCATTTACCGGGACCTCCCCTCTAACTTTGCTAAATTACTTAGAGCACCCCTCTTATTTTTGAAATTACAAAAAACTCCCCTATAAGTTAGCATAATTACAAAAACTTTCCTTGAAGTTTTAATTTCATTACAAAAAACCTCATCCGTGATACAATTTCATTACAAAAAAACCCAGAATTTTTGTTCATGATGTTATGAAATTAAAAGTTCAGGGGAGGTTTTTGTAATTTCGAAAATAAGAGGGGTGCTCTCAGTAATTATGCTAACTTACAGGGGAGGTACGGGTAATTATTTCTATTTATGCTCTTTGAGTAAATATAATAATAATAAATCTTTTATTGTCTCTTATTAAAATATTCAGTCATTTTAAATATTTAAGCATTTAAAGAAATTAATTTTGAAGTAAGATCTAAAAAAAAGGATATTTCAAAATTAAATATTTTCGCTTTCTAAAGAAAGAAAAAAAAATTTATCCAACTATTTAAAATAATAATACTAATTAAATGGAAAAACACTTAACACTTCACGACTTTAATGAACATCTTAAGAATTTAGTGAGAAATGTTGACATGGCTTTCAACAACAACAACAACATCATAACCCATATAGTCCCCAATCATTGGGGGTATGGGCGGGGGAAGATTGGAAACGGACCTAACCTTTGGCACTATGCACAAAGTGGCTTCTCTCAGAGGAGAAAGACCTAACCTTTGACAATAAATGCACAAAGTGGCTGCTCACAGAGTACCACTGAAATAGTGGCCCCCTATACCGTCGCGTTTGCTGCGGAATCATGCCCTCAAATCAAAGCCAAAGACATCAGAGAGGGCAGACCCAAGAATCCATTTTGATTTATGTGCACATAACCATGCTTCCTTCATTCAGCATCCAGAGCATTGGTGAAGCACAATAGTTGACATGGCTTTCACCGCCGTAAAATAAGAATTGAACGAATTGTGCACCGGTAAGCAATCTTGAAGCAACAATGCACAAACGTTTTGTTTTACCTCCTTACCCTCAACCTCGTATTATAGAGTGGAACCCGAGCTTAAGATTACTTATAAACCTCCTTTTAGTCTCACTTTTCTCCCCACTTTTATGGTCATAGATTTCCCGTGTCCTATCATCGCGCAGGCACCTAGCCCCACCTAGGCCCACTGTTGAAACCAATACTTGGTCTCAAGTGGAGCTCGGGCCCCAACAAGTTGAAGGGTGACCTCACACTTACTTCTCCCAAGGGAGAGCGCTAGGTTGAAGGCTTAAGGAACTAGAAACAAGACCAAGGGCTTAGCGAGGAGGTCCCACCACACACCCGGAAGATCTCAGAGCGCTTCCCCTCCCAAGCCAATGCTAAGCTTGGGCACCTTTGGAGGCTCTCTTCACCCACTAAAAAAACTTGGGGAGAGAGTAGCCAAAAGAGAAGTCCCCTCCAAATGGCGCTCACTTGGTCCTATTTATAGATTTCTGAACTTGGTCTGCCAATAACCAGATTTTGGCCCACAAGATTACGAAAATACCCCCGGGTTTGGCCTGCCAACAGCCAAATCCCGCCATTCCGAGGCGTTAAACGCAGATTGCCCCTCCTTTTGGGGCTGGGCGAGACAAGGGGCAGACCGCCCTCCCTGCTCGCCCCCCAAAGGTGGGGCGAGACAGGGGTCAGGCCGCCCTCCCTGCTCGCCCCCCAAAGGGGCTGGGGCGAGAAAGGGGGCAGGCCACCCTCCCTGCTCGCCCCCCAAAGGAGATGGGGCGAGACAGGGGGCAGGCCGCCCTCCCTGCTCGCACCCCAAGGGAGCTAGGGCGAGACAGGGGGCAGGACGCCCTCCCTGCTCGCCCCCCAAGGGAGCTGGGGCGAGACAGGGGGCAGGCCGCCCTCCCTGCTCGCCCCCCCAAAGGAGCTGGGGTGAGACAGGGGGCAGGCCGCCCTCCCTGCTCGCCCCCCAAAGGAGCTGGGGCGAGACAGGGGGCAGGCCGCCCGCCCTGCTCGCCCCCAAAGGAGCTGGGGCGAGACAGGGGGCAGACCGCCTTCCCTGCTCGCTCCCCAAAGGAGCTGGGGCGAGACGGGGGGCAGGCCTCCCACCCTGCTCGCCCCCCAAAGGAGCTGGGGCGAGACAGGGGACAGACCGCCCTCCCTGCTCGCCCCCAAGGGAGCTGGGGCGAGACAGGAGGCAGGCCGCCGTCCCTGCTCGCCCCCCAATGGAGTTGGGGCGAGACAGGAGGCAGGCCACCCTCCCTGCTCGCCCACCCAAGGGAGCTGGGGCGAGACAGGGGGCATGCCGCCCTCCCTGCTCGCCCCCAAGAGAGCTGGGGCGAGACAGGGGGCAGGCCGCCCTCCCTGCTCGCCCCCCAAAGGAGCTGAGGCGAGATAGGGGGCAGGCCGCCCTCCCTGCTCGCCCCCCAAAGGAGCTGGTGCGAGACAGGGGGCAGGCCGCCCTCCCTGCTCGCCCACCCAAGGGAGCTGGGGCGAGACAGGGGGCAGGCCGCCCTCCCTGCTCGCCCCCCAAGGGAGCTGGGGTGAGACAGGGGGTAGGCCGCCTACCTGCTCGCCCCCCAAAGGGAGCTGGGGCAAGACAGGGGGCAGGCCACCCTCCCTGCTCGCCCCCCAAAGGAGCAGGGGCGAGACAGAGGGCAGGCCGCCCTCCCTGCTCGCCCCCCAAGGGAGCTGGGGCGAGACAGGGGGCTGACCACCCTCCCTGCTCGCCCCCCTCTTCGGAATAATCTGGGGCTGCGCCCCTCGGACTTGAGCCCGTCCGAAGGCTCACCCGCCCCTCTTACCTGGGGCAGTGTCTCTTAAAAGATATTGGGCCTAATGACATCTAGGGCCCCGGGGATCCACTCGGCGAATACAGGGTTGTACACAATCCCCGCTCTTTTCGAGCGGGACTCACGCTCGGAAAGAAAAGTCCAACCCTGCCTATTCGACCAGTGCCTTCCTGAGAGCCCGGCTAGCGGAGTCACCTCGGGGGAAAAATCACTTAGCCTCCCCGAGAGGCCATCCTACCCTGCCGGCTAGTGAGAGCCCGGCTAGCGGAGCCATCTCGGGGGAAAAACCACAGCCTTCCCGAGAGGCCATCCTACCCTGCCGGCTAGTGAGAGCCCGACTAGCGGAGCCACCTCGTGGGAAAAACCACTTAGCCTCCTCGAGAGGCCATCCTACCCTGCCAGCTAGGGAGAGCCCGGCTAGCAGAGCCATCTCGGGGGAAAAACTACTTAGCCTCCCCGAGAGGCCATCCTACCCTGCCGGCTAGTGAGAGCTCGGCTAGCGGAGCCATTTCGGGGGAAAAACCACTTAGCCTCCCCGAGAGGCCATCCTACCCTGCTGGCTAGTGAGAGCCCGGCTAGCGGAGCCATCTCGGGGGAAAAACCACTTAGCCTCCCCGAGAGGCCATCCTACCCTGCCGACTAGTGAGAGTCCGGCTAGCGGAGCCACCTCGTGGGAAAAATCACTTAGCCTCCCCGAGAGGCCATCCTACCCTGCCAGCTAGTGAGAGCCCGACTAGCGGAGCCATCTCGGGGGAAAAACTACTTAGCGTCCCCGAGAGGCCATCCTTATTCCTACCCTGCCGGTTTGTGAGAGCCCGGCTAGCGGAGCCATCTCGGGGGAAAAACCACTTAGCCTCCCCGAGAGGCCATCCTACTCTGCCGGCTAGTGAGAGCCCGGCTAGCGGAGCCACCTCGGGGGAAAAACCACTTAGCCTCCCCGAGAGGCCATCCTACCCTGTCAGCTGGTGAGAGCCCGGCTAGCGGAACCATCTCGTGGGAAAAACCACTTAGCCTCCCTGAGAGGTCATCCTACCCTGCCGGCTAGTGAGAGCCCGGCTAGCGGAGCCACCTCGGGGGAAAAACCACTTAGCCTCCCCGAGAGGCCATCCTACCCTGCCGGCTAGTGAGAGCCCGGCTAGCGGAACCATCCCGGGGCTAAGTATTTTTGAGAATTTCCTGCCACCGAGCGATTCCCGGCCCTGCCAGCTTGGTGGGTGCCTGGTCAGCGGGCCAACATCGGGGCTAAGTACTTTGAAAACCTCCAGCCACCGAGCGGTTCCCGGCCCTGCCAGCTTGGTGGGAGCCTGGTCAACGGGCCAGCATCGGGGCATTCCAGCATAAAAAACTTGTCATCTTGCCAGCCTCTCCAGAGATCAACCTGAATCCATCGTCGCCCAACCACTCCCTCTGGCTCAAGGAGGCCCTAGGCATTGTTGACTTCCTTTTTCCTGTACCTGACTGCTGATCTGTTGATCCACAACAATGATTAAGCATTGATGCAATTCTGGAAAAATAACACAGTCGACACCAACACCTTCGTCTTCCCCGTTCAACGACCAAATGATCGACGCATGACTTGGTCTCAGACAACTTCAGAATTGATCGACCAATCCCAGTGCCGTATTTTTCTCCTTTGTTTTCTTCATTGACTCGCTCATGGTAAGGTTTCTCCCTAACGTGTTTCCGACTTTGCCAACTTCCAATTGACACCGATCACCTTCCAATTGCCGCCGTCCAATTTCCAATTGGCCTTTCGATCGAAGGATTCCTACTCGTACTAGAGCGAACAGTCATTGAGCCTCCCCCTTTACCATCGAGCACGCAATCTCTGCATCGAATCCAGTGCATCTTCTGCATGAAAAAAAATCTCCTGAGGCTGAGAACCCACTTGGGGCAAACAACATGGATTGGGTGATTGCCTTGACTAATTTACTGATGAATGGATTAATTCATTACTGAATTAATTAAATTAGTAATTCATTAAAAAATGGGTCTGAGCTCAGCAACCTCTATGTCTTATGAGGCCACCCAGTCATTTTAGCTACTCTCATTGCCAAAGTCAGGGGTCTTGAAGTTGCACAACAAGCGCTGTCGCCACACATTATCCCACCCGAAGACGAGCCTGACGCGCGCTCGGCTTCCCTCGATGCACCACTATTAGAATCTGTCGTCTCCATCCAACACCCTACTCTTAAATCATAGATTCCACATGCTTCAAGTTCCGTACCACCTGTCCTGCTGGCCACTGATGCAACCTGCGTCGCATCATTGCACTTCAATTTTATTTTATTTGCATATGTATCGTGCTTGTCACTGGCGCACATTTATCTCTTGTATTTTTGTGCATGTTATTAGCACACATATGTTTTATTTTGCTCATGCCACTCACGCACGTTCGTTCGACTTATTGACATGACCAACCAATAGGATCATGAATAAAATGGTTCGTCAAATTAGGTAGTATATTAATTAAGGCAAACACACAAGAAAAGATCTATTAAAATAAACTATATGCAAATTAATTAATAGTGAAATAGAAATTAAGCTCTTTTTTTCGGAATTAGTTTATTATGTGAATTACCTAAGAGTGAAAATATTTTGGAATTCCTATCTTGACCCTTGAAATCTCATACTAATTAAAATTAAATAAAACATTTCCTAAAAATAGCTTAAAACAATCCTTATTTTAATAGCCGCCCCTTGGAGAAAAGACAGCTTGGACAATATTGGGACAAAGAAATTCTCTCTGTTTCCTGATAGTCCAGTCCGACTCCTCTGCGTCGACCTAATCCGCTCGCATCCGCCACCGCCGCCTCGCCGACCCTCACCACCGCCGCCGCTAGCCTTCGTGGGCTCCGACAAATATTCCTCAGTCACCTTCCGACGAAGTCAACAGAGCTGCTGCCCGTTCCATCAATTGGCTTCGCCAGAGACCATAGATCGCCTCCTTTACACTGTTTGTCTTCCAACTGCCTTATTCCTCCGCCCGACTCTCTACCACCACCGCTCCTCCACCTGGAGACCATTCTGATCACCTCTAGGCTGACCCGAGTCACAAACAAAAAGCCTATACTGAACCCGCTTCCTCCTGCTTGTCACTTGCCATTCGTGCCAGATTGATCCGATGTTTCACTCATGCACTAAGGTATATCTCTGTCGTTCTCTTGCTCGTGATATGTTAAATTAATTTGATGCTTTATTTTATTTGGACTTTAAAAGTCAGAGCGTGCTTGCCCTTAATTATCATAGTACTTGTCTGTCAACAATTTTCATATTCTCGTATTTTTCTTTTCTCTTTGTATGCCTGTGAATTATTTATTCATGTTACTCATGTTCGATCGTTGGCTCTTTATGCGCGTGTGCGGGCATGAGGTCGATCACCACTTGAAATTATTCGAGAACATCACGCTTGTGCTACATATTTAAAAACGAACTCAAATTTTATTATTTAAAAACGATTTTTAGATCCCGGTTTACATTAGTTTGGTATCAGAGGTAGGTTTGATTCACGCCTATCGTGAATCAGACGATCCTTCTTTTAGAAAAGAAGGTTTGTTATTTTTATTTTTCCTTTTAAGTTTAAAAGGGTTAAAAAAATTCAAAGTGGAAAATCTTCATTTAGTTATTTTAAAATCATTGGCTCTTTGAATATTAAAACAAATTCTATTTGAGTTTTAAGGGTAAATTTTTTATTAACTAAGATATTTATTTAAACATATATATATATACATATATTTATGCTCTTTGAGTAAAAATAATAATAATAAATCTTTTATCGTCTCTTATTAAAATATTCAGCCATTTTAAATATTTAAGCATTTAAAGAAATTAATTTAGAAGTAAGATCTAAAAAAAGGATATTTCTGTTGCGATGAAGAGAAGAGAAGAGGAGAAACGAACCTTAGGGTTCTGTCGATCTTTCACGCCGTCTCACTTGTCGCAAACCATCCTCTTATCTCGAATAAGAACCCACGGCTTAGGAGGACCACCGGCTTAGGTTTAGCCACCCTTATTCTCACCACCCGGTGAGGGGGTTACTTGACATTTAACACCCCCCCTCAAGCTAACCCCATAAGCATCCAGCATTCCGAGCTTAAGAAAGTAAGAATGAAGGGATTTGCCAGAGACTGCTTTAGTGAGCATGTCAGCCAGTTGATCTTCAGAGGGCACGAACACCATAGTCACAGTTTGATCTTGAATTTTGTCCCGCACGAAATGGCAATCAATTTCAATATGCTTTGTTCTCTCGTGAAAGACAGGGTTGTTAGATATATGAATTGCAGCTTGATTATCACAATGGAGTTGCATAGCCTCAATGACAGGAAATCCCATTTCCCCCAAGATAGATTTAACCCAAACCAGTTCACATGCAGTAACAGCAATGACACGGTACTCTGCTTCAGTGGAGGAACGAGCCACAACATTTTGTTTTTTACTTCTCCAGGAAATAAGATTGCCACCAACAAAGATCGTATATCCACTAGTAGATCTCCTGTCCACGGAAGAGCCTGCCCAATCGGCATCGCAGTACCCATGGACCTTAAGATGACCATGATTTTGATAGATAATGCCTTTTCCAGGGTCCTTTTTTAAATATTTCAGAATCCGCAGAACAACTTGATAGTGATGAACCTTTGGGTTGTGCATGAATTGACTAACCAACCCCACAGCGAAGGAGATATCAGGTCTGGTGATGGTCAAATAAATCAATTTCTCCACAATTCGTTGAAAATCAGACTTCCTCTCAAGATCAGGAGAGGTCTCCTTATGAATGTCATAACCAGGGTCCACAGGACTATCCACAGGTTTGACTCCCAAATATCCAACATCATTGAGAAGGTCCAAGACATATTTACGCTGGGAGATCATAATCTTCCCGACAGAACGCGCAATCTCAATCCCAAGAAAGTACCGAAGGAGACCCAAATCCTTTATTTCAAATGCGGACGCTAATTCCTCCTTAACCCGAGCAATGTGGAGGTCATCCGTTCCTGTAATAATGATATCATCCACATAGACAACGAGAATAGTAGTGCATCCTTCCCCTTTGTAGACAAAGACAGAATGATCTGAAGTACAACGATTGAAATTCAGATGAACAAGTTTATCACTTAGCTTGGCAAACCAGGCACGTGGAGACTGTTTGAGGCCATATAGGGCTTTCTTGAGGCGACACACATGTCCTTCAGGAACATCCATACCAGGAGGAGGAGTCATATAGATTTCTTCCTCCAATTCACCATGTAGGAATGCATTTTTAACATCTAGTTGATGTAGAGTCCAAGACTTATGAGCAGCAATAGATAGGAGAATTCTGACGGAGTTCAATTTAGCAACCGGAGCAAAGGTCTCTTGGAAGTCTACACCATCAACCTGAGTAAAATCTTTAGCTACCAATCTCGCTTTGTACCTATCAAGAGTACCATCTTGTAGAAATTTAGTAGTATAAATCCATTTGCATCCGACTAGATGGCGCCCATTAGGAATAGGAACAATTTCCCAAGTCTTTTGACGTTGGAGAGCGTTCATCTCCTCCTCCATAGCCTTTACCCAGTGGAAATTTGAGCTAGCTTCTAAAAAACTGTTAGGAATAGGAATAGAGGAAACAGAAGCAAGATATACTTGTAATGAGTGAGAGATAGAGTGATACCCAACATATTTATCCATAGGATATCTAGTACGACCACTCTGAAGCAGAAGAGCAGAAGGGATCTCTGAAGTGGTGTTGTAGCTTGGATCTGGCGGAGTGGTGGTAGGCGGTGGAGCATGAGTGTGACATTCTTGTCCAGTCTTGATGTTTTTTCTTCTTTGATATACTTGAAGATCCCCTTTTCTTCTGTAAACACGAAGATCACTCGTTGGGGTTTCCTTTATAACAGGAATATCAACACTTTCTGGAGCAGACCCATCAACAAGAACAGGAAGAGGTGGCAACATGTCACTTTCTTCATTGTTTTCCTTCTGAAACGAGATGAGTTTGCCCTCATTGGAATAATACGGAGTGTTCTCGAAAAAAGTAACATCTTTTGATATAAACCTTCTCCGGAGAGTAGGAGAATAACACTTATATCCCTTTTGGTTGGCAGCATATCCCACAAAGACACATTTTACAGATTGTGGCCCTAATTTGTCCTTATGAGGCCCCACGATGTGAACAAAGGCGACGCACCCAAACACCTTAGGAGGAAGGTTGAATAGAGGCATATTTGGGCATAGAATCTGAAGAGGGTACTTTCCTCCCAAAGTATCGGTAGCCATCCTATTAATAAGATAGACAGATGTGAGAACTCCTTCATCCCATAGTCCCTTAGGGACAAACATCTCTTGCAACAAGCATCGAGTAGTCTCCAAGATATGACGATTCTTTCTTTCGGCAACACCATTCTGTTGAGGGGTCCCCGGGCAGGAAGATTGGAAAATAATCCCATGATCTCTCAGAAACAACTGAAGGTCACTGCACGTATATTCGCCTCCATTGTCACTCCTAAGAATTTTAATTGCAGTTCCAAATTGAGTCTGCACATAATGATAGAACAACTGAAAAATTTTTGAGACTTCATCCTTCTTTTTCATGAGGTACACCCAGGTAAAGCGTGAGTGATCATCAATAAAAGAAACAAAATATTGAAAACCATTCACAGAACAAATAGGAGATGTCCAGACATCGGAATGTATCAAATCAAAACATTTCAAACTTCTACTCAAACTAGGAGCATAGTTGGTCCTACAATGCTTAGAAAATTCACAAGACTGACAATCAAAAGTAACAGTTTTAACATTAAGCAAATGCGAAAAATAGCTTTCAAGGTCTTCAACCGAGCATGCCCAAATCTCTTGTGCCACAGCCTCAACTGATCCTGGTCGGTAATATTCTGAGAACTAAAAGCCTGACAGTTGTCCATGACATACACTCCACCTGACTCATGTCCACCACCAATCGTCTTCCCACTCGCCAGATCCTGAAACACACAATGAGAGGAGAAAAAGGTGATAGAGCAATTAAGTTGTTTAGTTAAACTGCTAACAGACAAGAGATTCGTAGGAAATGAGGGAACAATAATCACAGACTTGAGAGAGACAGAGGGAGAAAGATGAATATCCCCTTTACCAGTAACAGACGCCGAGGATCCATCAGCGAGTTTCACACTGCCAGAGGTAGGAAAAATAGAGGAGACTCCCATAGAAGATCCGGTCATGTGATCGGAAGCCCCCGAGTCAATAATCCAAGGGGTGGATAGATCTTTAGGGGACATAGTAGTAGAGCGAGCATGAGCGGCCGTACCTGCCAAATCACCAGCAGAGTTGGGTTTCAGAGCCTTGAGTTCTCTAATCAACCTTTCATTTTCTGCCTGAAGATGCCCAGAATTATCAAGGTGGCCATACATAGCAGTAGGAGGCCTCACATATTTCCCATCAGAACCTCGAATCCATCCTGGAGGGATTAAATGAGGATGAAGATCCCAACATTTCTCTTTCCCAGGGCCTTTCTTCCCACAGTGAGGGCACTTCATTTTACTCTTGTCTTCTTGCCTCATATTTCTAGGATGCCATTTCTTCTGTTCAGCAGCAAGGGCAAACACCTCATGACCCACATGAGTACCTGAACGAAGGGAGTTTATACGCCTAGCTTCTCCCCTAATATAGTGAGCCACAGTCTCTAGATCAGGCACAGAATCACGTCCCAACATCTGAACCCTCTGGAATTCAAGTTCAGGAGCGAGACCAGAGAGCATCTCAAATACCCTCCGTTGCATGAGTTCAGTCTTGTAGTCTTCAATAGTCTGAATAGCAGAATACTGATCAATTTCAGCCCACTTATGGGTCAACTTGCCATAATATTCTTCGAAGTCCCCCATTCCAGCCATGTGGATCTGTTCAGTTTGGAGTTGATATATTCTGGCTAAGTCTTTCTTTTTTGAGTAATTTCGTTCGATCTGTTCCCACATATCTTTTGCAGTTTCACAGAATAGAAAGTGGCTTGCAATCTTGGGTTCCATAGAATTGACAAGCCAATTAATCACTGTGAGATTCTCACCTTCCCATTCCTCGTATTTGGGATCGGTCTTGTTTGGAGCCGGTTTGGATCCTGTGAGAAAACCCAGTCTCCGACGGCTCCCAATGAAAATCCTCATGGACTGAGCCCATAGAAGGTAATTCCTTCCATTGAGTTTAATGTGAGTAACACCTTGACTGAAGTCCATGTTAGGACTCCCTCCACTGTAGTGTCTGGGTTGGTTAGCGGCCCCTTCAGAGGCATTTGCACTTTTCAAGTTGTCCTCCATATGAGCAAACAAGCCGGAGGACCTTTAGGAAGCAGACAGAAACCAGCAGCAACAGAACAACGGCAGCAGGACCTTCAGGCCACGACAGCAGCAACAGAACAACGGTAGCAGGACCTTCAGGTCCTTCAGGCCACGACAGACTGGCAGCAGCAGACAGATTGGAGCAACAGAACGGGATCGGCAGCAGGACACGGCAGCAGGCGCAGACGGGATCGACAGCAGCAGGCGCAGACGGGATCGACAGCAGCGGCACTTGACGGGATCGGCAGCAGCGGCACTCGACGGGGTCGGCAGCAGCAGGCGCCGACGGGATCGGCAGCCGCAGGCGCAGACGGGATCGGCAGCAGCGGGCGCAGACGGGATCGGCAGCAACAGGCCTTCAGGTCGACGGGACGAACCCCTCTGATACCATGTTGCGATGAAGAGAAGAGAAGAGGAGAAACGAACCTTAGGGTTCTGTCGATCTTTCACGCCGTCTCACTTGTCGCAAACCATCCTCTTATCTCGAATAAGAACCCACGGCTTAGGAGGACCACCGGCTTAGGTTTAGCCACCCTTATTCTCACCACCCGGTGAGGGGGTTACTTGACATTTAACAATTTCAAAATTAAATATTTTCGCTTTCTAAAGAAAGAAAAAAAATTATCCAACTATTTAAAATAATAATACTAATTAAATGGAAAAACACTTAGCACTTCACGACTTTAATGAACATCTTAAGAATTTAGTGAGAAATGTTGACATGGCTTTCACCGCCGTAAAATAAGAATTGAACGAATTGTGCACCGGTAAGCAATCTTGAAGCAACAATGCACAAACGTTTTGTTTTACCTCCTTACCCTCAACCTCGTATTATAGAGTGGAACCCGAGCTTAAGATTACTTATAAACCTCCTTTTAGTCTCACTTTTCTCCCCACTTTTATGGTCATAGATTTCCCGTGTCCTATCACTCGCGCAGGCACCTAGCCCCACCTAGGCCCACTGTTGAAACCAATACTTGGTCTCAAGTGGAGTTCGGGCCCCAACAAGTTAAAGGGTGACCTCACACTTACTTCTCCCAAGGGAGAGCGCTAGGTTGAAGGCTTAAGGAACTAGAAACAAGACCAAGGGCTTAGCGAGGAGGTCCCACCACACACCCGGAAGATCTCATAGCGCTTCCCCTCCCAAGCCAATGCTAAGCTTGGGCACCTTTGGAGAGAGTAGCCAAAAGAGCTCTCTTCACTCACTAAAAAAACTTGGGGAGAGAGTAGCCAAAAGAGAAGTCCCCTCCAAATGGCGCTCACTTGGTCCTATTTATAGATTTCTGAACTTGGTCTGCCAATAACCAGATTTTGGCCCACGAGATTACGAAAATACCCCCGGGTTTGGCCTGCCAACAGCCAAATCCCGCCATTCCGAGGCGTTAAACGCAGACTGCCCCTCCTTTTGGGGCTGGGCGAGACAGGGGGCAGACCGCCCTTCCTGCTCGCCCCCCAAAGGTGGGGCGAGAAAGGGGTCAGGCCGCCCTCCCTGCTCGCCCCCCAAAGGGGCTGGGGCGAGAAAGGGGGCAGGCCACCCTCCCTGCTCGCCCCCCAAAGGAGCTGGGGTGAGACAGGGGGCAGGCCGCCCTCCCTGCTCGCCCCCCAAGGGAGCTGGGGCGAGACAGGGGGCAGGACGCCCTCCCTGCTCGCCCCCCAAGGGAGCTGGGGGGAGACAGGGGGCAGGCCGCCCTCCCTGCTCGCCCCCCCAAAGGAGCTGGGGTGAGACAGGGGGCAAGCCGCCCTCCCTGCTCGCCCCCCAAAGGAGCTGGGACGAGACAGGGGGCAGACCGCCCGCCCTGCTCGCCCCCCAACGGAGCTGGGACGAGACAGGGGGCAGACCGCCCTCCCTGCTCGCCCCCCAAAGGAGCTGGGGCGAGACAGGGGGCAGGCCTCCCACCCTGCTCGCCCCCCAAAGGAGCTGGGGCGAGACAGGGGACAGACCACCCTCCCTGCTCGCCCCAAAGGGAGCTGGGGCGAGACAGGAGGCAGGCCGCCGTCCCTGCTCGCCCCCCAATGGAGTTGGGGCGAGACAGGAGGCATGCCGCCCTCCCTGCTCGCCAACCCAAGGGAGCTGGGGCGAGACAGGGGGCAGGCCGCCCTCCCTGCTCGCTCCCAAGAGAGCTGGGGCGAGACAGGGGGCAGGCCGCCCTCCCTGCTCGCCCCCCAAAGGAGCTGGGGCGAGACAGGGGGCATGCCGCCCTCCCTGCTCGCCCCCCAAAGGAGCTGGTGCGAGACAGGGGGCAGGCCGCCCTCCCTGCTCGCCCACCCAAGGGAGCTGGGGCGAGACAGGGGGCAGGCCGCCCTCCCTGCTCGCCCCCCAAGGGAGCTGGGGTGAGACAGGGGGTAGGCCGCCCTACCTGCTCGCCCCCCAAAGGGAGCTGGGGCAAGACAGGGGGCAGGCCACCCTCCCTGCTCGCCCCCCAAAGGAGCTGGGGCGAGACAGGGGGCTGGCCGCCCTCCCTGCTCGCCCCCCCAAGGGAGCTGGGGCGAGACAGGGGGCTGACCACCCTCCCTGCTCGCCCCCCTCTTCGGAATAATCTGGGGCTGCGCCCCTCGGACTTGAGCCCGTCCGAAGGCTCACCCGCCCCTCTTACCTGGGGCAGTGTCTCTTAAAAGATATTGGGCCTAATGACATCTAGGGCCCCGGGGATCCACTCGGCGAATACAGGGTTGTACACAATCCCCGCTCTTTTCGAGCGGGACTCACGCTCGGAAAGAAAAGTCCAACCCTGCCTATTCGGCCAGTGCCTTCCTGAGAGCCCGGCTAGCGGAGTCACCTCGGGGGAAAAATCACTTAGCCTCCCCGAGAGGCCATCCTACCCTGCCGGCTAGTGAGAGCCCGACTAGCGGAGCCATCTCGGGGGAAAAAACCACAGCCTTCCCGAGAGGCCATCCTACCCTGCCGGCTAGTGAGAGCCCGGCTAGCGGAGCCACCTCGGGGGAAAAACCACTTAGCCTCCCCGAGAGGCCATCCTACCCTGCCAGCTAGGGAGAGCCCGACTAGCAGAGCCATCTCGGGGGAAAAACTACTTAGCCTCCCCGAGAGGCCATCCTACCCTGCCGGCTAGTGAGAGCTCGGCTAGCGGAGCCATTTCGGGGGAAAAACCACTTAGCCTCCCCGAGAGGCCATCCTACCCTGCTGGCTAGTGAGAGCCCGGCTAGCGGAGCCATCTCGGGGGAAAAACCACTTAGCCTCCCCGAGAGGCCATCCTACCCTGCCGGCTAGTGAGACTCCGGCTAGCGGAGCCACCTCATGGGAAAAACCACTTAGCCTCCCCGAGAGGCCATCCTACCCTGCCGGCTAGTGAGAGCCCGACTAGCGGAGCCATCTCGGGGGAAAAACTACTTAGCGTCCCCGAGAGGCCATCCTACCCTGCCGGTTTGTGAGAGCCCGGCTAGCGGAGCCATCTCGGCGGAAAAACCACTTAGCCTCCCCGAGAGGCCATCCTACTCTGCCGGCTAGTGAGAGCCCGGCTAGTGGAGCCACCTCGGGGGAAAAACCACTTAGCCTCCCCGAGAGGCCATCCTACCCTATCGGCTAGTGAGAGCCCGGCTAGCGGAACCATCTCGGGGGAAAAACCACTTAGCCTCCCTGAGAGGTCATCCTACCCTGCCGGCTAGTGAGAGCCCGACTAGCGGAGCCACCTCGGGGGAAAAACCACTTAGCCTCCCCGAGAGACCATCCTACCCTGCCGGCTAGTGAGAGCCCGGCTAGCGGAACCATCCCGGGGCTAAGTATTTTTGAGACCTTCCTGCCACCGAGCGATTCCCGGCCCTGCCAGCTTGGTGGGTGCCTGGTGAGCGGGCCAACATCGGGGCTAAGTACTTTGAAAACCTCCAGCCACCAAGCGGTTCCCGGCCCTGCCAGCTTGGTGGGAGCCTGGTCAGCGGGCCAGCATCGGGGCATTCCAGCATAAAAAATTTGTCATCTTGCCATCCTCTCCAGAGATCAACCTGACCCACCGTCTATGAGAGCCCGACAGCGGAATCGATCTGAGGCACTCCAGCACCAAAACTTTCCACCTTGCCAGCCTCTCCAGAGATCAACCTGACCCACCGTCTATGAGAGCCCGACAGGCGGCAGCGAAATCGATCTGGGGCACTCCAGCACCAAAACTTTCCACCTTGCCATCCTCTCCAGAGATCAACCTGACCCACCGTCTATGAGTGCCCTTCAGCGGAATCGATCTGGGGCACTCCAGCACCAAAACTTTCCACCTTGCCAGCCTCTCCAGAGATCAACCTGACCCACTGTCTATGATAGCCCGACAGCGGAATCGATCTGGGGCACTCCAGCACCAAAATTTTCCACCTTGCCAGCCTCTCCAGATATCAACCTGACCCACCGTCTATGAGAGCCTGACAGCGGAATCGATCTGGGGCACTCCAACACCAAAACTTTCCACCTTGCCAGCCTCTCCAGAGATCAACCTGACCCACTGTCTATGAGAGCCCGACAGTGAAATCGATCTGGGACACTCCAGCACCAAAACTTTCCACCTTGCCAGCCTCTCCAGAGATCAACCTGACCCACCGTCTATGAGAGTCCGACAGCGGAATCGATCTGGGGTACTCCAGCACCAAAACATTCCACCTTGCCAGCCTCTCCAGAGATCAACCTGACCCACCGTCCATGAGAGCCCGGCAGCGGAATCGATCTGGGGCACTCCAGCACCAAACCTTTCCACCTTGCCAGCCTCTCCAGAGATCAACCTGACCCACCGTCTATGAGAGCCCGACAGCGGAATCATCCGGGGCATTCCAACATAAAAAACTTGAGGACCCATGCTTAGAAGAAACATTGAAACCAACTCATGATGAGTCAAATATGTAATAAATCAATATGAAAAGTTTAAGTGTAGGACTGGATCATCCCTCACCTGCTCGAGAGAGGGTCAACTCACCAAAAGGGACTTCCCTCCTCGGCTCGGCGAGTGGATCGCTCTCGCGGAGTCGGCTCGCTGACCTCTGCACTTGCCAGACTACCGAACAGCTGCCGCCCGGGGAGTTCTCGCCAAATCGCCTCCGCTCGACCCCTCTTGGGGCGGGGCGAGTGGGGGCTGGAAGCCTCCCCGCTCGCCCCCTTTGGGGCTGGGCGAGTAGGGGCTGGATGCCTCCCCATTAGCCCCCTTGGGGCTGGGCGAGTGGGGGCAGGCCGCCTCCCCACTCGCCCCCTTGGGGCTGGGCGAGTGGGGGCAGGCCGCCTCCCCACTCGCCCCCTTAGGGCTGGGCGAGTGGGGGCAAGCCGCCTCCCCACTCCCCCACTTTGGAGGCCGGGCGAGTGGGGGCCGAATGTCTCCCCACTTGCCCCCGCCAACACCTCCTTCCTGGATTGCTGGCCGGGAGTGCTCTCGCCCTTCTGCTGGGGCGGGACCTCCGGACCGCCTCCTTCCTCGCATCCGCCTCTCGTGACGAAAGCTAGCTGCAAGGTCTGCAGGACCTCCCGCTTGAAGTCTTCAAACATTTCCATTGTCACCCCACCCACCGACGACTCCGAGTGGCCCGGGTCGGATCCATCTCCTCCACCTCCAGCCATAGAGCTCAGCTTGAGATTTTCCGTGCTGGTCACTCTCCACGCTCACCGCACCATAAATGTTGAAACCAACACTTGGTCTTAAATGGAGCTCGGGCCCCCAACAAGTTGAGGGGTGACCTCACACTTACTTCTCCCAAGGGAGAGCGCTAGGTTGAAGGCTTAAGGAACTAGAAACAAGACTAAGGGCTTAGCGAGGAGGTCCCACCACACACCCGGAAGATCTCAGAGCGCTTCCCCTCCCAAGCCAATGCTAAGCTTGGGCACCTTTGGAGGCTCTCTTCACCCACTAAAGAAACTTGGGGAGAGAGTAGCCAAAAGAGAAGAAGTCCCCTCCAAATGGTGCCCCTTGGTCCTATTTATAGATTTCTGAACTTGGTCTGCCAATAGCCAGATTCCGGCCCGCGAGATTACGAAAATACCCCCGGGTTTGGCCTGCCAACAGTCAAATCCCGCCATTTCGAGGCGCTAAACGCAGACCGCCCCTCCTCCTGGGGCTGGGCGAGACAGGGGGCAGGCCGCCCTCCCTGCTCGCCCCCCAAAGGAGCTGGGGCGAGACAGGGGGCAGGCCGCCCTCCCTGCTCGCCCCCAAGGGAACTGGGGCGAGACAGGGCGTAGACCGCCCTCCCTGCTCGCCCACCCAAGGGAGCTGGGCGAGACAGGGGGCATGCCGCCCTCCCTGCTCGCCCCCAAGGGAGCTGGGGAGAGACAAGGGGCAAGCCGCCCTCCCTGCTCCCCCCCCAAGGGAGCTGGAGCGAGACAGGGGGCATGCCGCCCTCCCTGCTCGCCCCCCAAAGGGAACTGGGGCGAGACAGGGGGCAGGCCGCCCTCCTTGCTCGCCCCCCAAGGGAGCTGGAGCGAGACAGGGGGCAGGCCGCCGTCCCTGCTCTCCCCCCCCCCAAGGGAGCTGGGGCGAGACAGGGGGCTGACCGCCCTCCTTGCCCGCCCCCCTCTTCGGAATAATCTCGGGCTGCGCCCCTCAGACTTGAGCCCGCCCGAAGGCACACCCGCCCCTCTTACCTAGGGCAGTGTCTCTTAAAAGATATTGGGCCTATTGACATCTAGGGCCCCGGGGATCCACTCGGCGAATACAGGGTTGTACACCCACCGTAGCACCCTTGTTGGCCGAAGAGTTTCTTCTTGAGCCTCAGCTCAAAGAAGGGGAGCTTCTTCCTACTTATCATATTATTCCTACTGTTATCGGGACTCCCACTTGTCCCTGTTATATCACAACCCTTAGCTACTCCATGAGCCCCTGCTCCAGGAAGAACTTGCTAGCGACGTGCCACTCATCTTAGAAGACACATATTCGATCTCCGCACTTCCTGACTCACCTAGTCTATTTCAGTTGCACACCCTTGAGCCTGCTGACATTTTGTTTGATGGTCACTTGTCACTCACCCTTGAGTCAACATCTTGTATTGACTTTGTATTTAGTGATCACACTCTTATCATACCCCATGACCCTATGTGTCTACATGCGCACCACATACTTTATTATCAAATTAAATATCTATTTAGGAAAATTCATATTGGGAGGATAATAACAATTCCTAGGAATTTCACTCCTCGGAGGGACACATGTTTTAAAAGATTTCTCTAGAAAATTCTAAATGGTATAATTTTAAATTTTGTAGTGTTAGTCAGATTCCATCGGTTATTATGTTTGAGGTAGTTGATCTTGATCTAGTAGATGCTCGTAGTTGTCTGTCAGGAATGCGTTTGATGTGACGTGATTTAATGATTCCATAGGTCGAGCCAACTTGTTCCCTACCTTGTTTCTTTGATCCTCACTCTCCCCCACTTTGCGATACCCTTCTCGTTGATATTCTGTTTTTTACTAACCATTTAAATACTATGCATAAAATTATAATTAACAGTTTGCGAGCATCTTCAAAAAACTATAATTCAATGGTTGATTTTATCACCGAGAATTATATTTTTTCGAAGGAGATTGGTTTCCTACATTTTTCAGGAAAGAGAGAATGGCCTACCATAACCTGGAGTTTTCCACACCCAAATTCAATTTCAAACTTATCTTGGCGGAGTTTACTCAGGTCTTGGTTCAGTAGCATGATAGTAGCAGAGCAGTTCCAGATCGACGTTCGGACACTTTAGTAGTAGACCACATCACAGTCTCGACGGGGTCGAGCTCTTCCAACCCCAGGAGAATTGATGCAACTTGTGTCGCATCATTGCATTTTAATTTTATTTTATTCGCATATGTATCGCGCATGTCACTCACGCACATTTATCTCTTGTATTTCCGTGCATATTATTTGCACGCACAAGCTTGCAGATGTCGGATGTCGAGGACACGTCGGTTTGGGTTTTCATTTCGGTTTTTTATATATCGAGGAATATATCAGGGATATTTCATATATCGGGTTTTAATATTAAATTAATTATATATGTAATTAAATGTTATTTTTTTATACATGCCACAATACTAACTATTTCACAACCTATTTAACTTCTAAATATTAAAAGATATATGTAACATTTAACATACAGTACTTTAATGATAGAAAATTTGTAAAACTAGTAATTTTAAGAAACTTGCAACTATATATTATTTCTATGACATCAAAATTTTAAAATTAAATTTCAAACATACCTTATTCTTCATCACTTGCAGACTCTTCTATAGTCGGCAGAGTAGATAGAATATGGTCATCATCTGATGAACCCTCTAAATCTGCCTCGTCCATCTTAGATATTTTTCTCTTTCCCTTTCTTTGATAACTAATTGTCACTTCTTTGCTTGTAGCTGCTAGTCTAGGAGGCCTCCTTTCATCATGATCAGGGTCGAGTATATTACCAATTTGCGCCCATGTCAACCCCTCTCCGGGAAAGACTTCATCATCGCCATCTTCATTTTCCTCCTCAGGATCAACATTCACCATCCACTCTTGTACCTTCCAAGAATCTAAACTCTTAGCTTCCAATGGATCTCGAGATGTGTCTGAATAGTTCGACTTCAACAAAGCATTGAACTTGACAAATACTAGATCATTCAATCTTTTGCTGTTGAGTTTATTCCTCTTCTTAAAATGTATCTACAAATATTTAAAAATGCTAAATAATGCATACAATCATATAATAAGATATTTATGTTTAACTAAATAACTAAATTAATGCATACCATCTCAAAGGTGCTCCAGTTCCTCTCACAGCCAGATGATGAAGTAGTCAGACTCAAAATCTTCATAACCATAGTGTTATGGTGTGACGTATTAACACCGTTAAGCCTCCACCAATGTGCTGTGAAAATTAAAATGATAATACAATTAAATTATACATAAATACATAATACATCATTAAAAATTAAAGTTAATAAAAAATGTATTAAAATGTACCTGGATTTAAGTTGGGATTTTGTAGCTGTCTCTTTGCCATGTCTTTACCAAATAACCCTTGTTGGTATTGGTAAAGATCAAGCTCAACACTGATGTGATCCTGTGTAGAAGGATCTTTCCTATATATCCTTGAGAGACACTCAACAAAACCACTCATAAACCTTCCGTCAGCCTCAATCTCCACTCGACGGGAATAATAAAAATATGAGTTTAAGTAATAACCTGTAAGGTGCAGAGGGCTGCTCATCTTCTTCTCTCACGTGCTATCAATCAACTTCCATATAGGAAGATATTTGTTCTCTTGGTGACCGAGAACAACAACAACCTCTTCCCTAGCTTTTTTATATCCCCATATAACCACCCCATGGAAGGTGTATCCCTGTCGACTCTTCTCAAAACCTTCACAAATGATGTGAATATACCAACAACCAGCTCGACATTCGCCCAAAATCTAGCGTTCATCACTATCATTGCAACCGACCATATGCAAAATAAATAAGAACATAAGAAAATATTATAAATCGTCAGTTGCAAACATATATTTTAAATGAAATGAATAAATTGCAATAATTTTACCTGCTTTCCCCCGGCACTACTGACCAACTTGGTTGCAGCCCACTTTGCAGATGTGAATAGGCCCCTCAACTGATTTTTCATCTCTAAGATACTTTCTAAAGATAGAAACGCTATAGCGAATCTAGTCACACCTGGTCGAATAAGCTCATGAGAGTCCAATTCCTTTGTCGACTCTCTAAACATGTCGAGAGAGATGGTGTGACCATAGATAGAGACAGAGAGTTGGCGGCCCAAGGAGATATCACTCTTTATTAACTTCAATTTTCCTATATCTTGTAACAATAGATTAATTGTGCGAGCTGCGCAACTTGTCCAAAAAATCTTAGGCCTTTTCAAAGCCATAAGATTTGCTGCAGCCATATTATTGGACGCGCTATCCTTCACAATCTTCAAGATACTGTCCTCTCCTGGGCTCTCAGGGCTATCAATCACCTCATCCAAGACGTCATAGATGAACTTTCCATCATGTGTAGAGGAGGAGACATTCTTCTAAAGCCAGAATGCCACTTCGGAACTACAATGTATCATGATGTTCATCACGCTTCTACCCTTCCGATCTATCCATGCATCGGTCATGATAGTGCATCCATTCAATTTGCAGGTTGTTATGACCCTCCCTGTTAGACCTCGTGACCGGCGGAGGAGCAATGACGGTGGATGAGAAACGCGACGTTGATCAGGAGGGGCGTACTTGCGCGGGATTTGCGACTAGGGCAAACTCACGGTTTTTCCGTGGGTTAGAGAGAGAGAGAGAGAGAGGGAGAAGGGAAATAAGAGAGAGTTTTAGTTCTAATTTTCTTGTCTCCCCACGAAGCCCAACCAGACACTATTTAAGTTCACAAACGCGCCCCCTCATTTGGGCTTACAACAATGGGCACAATACTTTATAAATAACACCACAAAATAACACAACATAAAGTTAAAGATACGAAGATAACTGGCGTCGTCACGCCTCCATAACATCGCCGCCCCCGTCCGAAGACAGCTTGTCCTCAAGCTGGATCGAAGGGTATTGCAGTGTCTTCTCCACCAGTTCCATCATCATTCAGAGGATCATCTACTTCAAGCCAAAATAAGCGTTTGCATCGATGTCCTGGCGTGAAATGTTCATCACAATTGTAACACATGCCTTTCTCGCAACGCTCAGCCATCTCGGGCGGGACAAACGGCGGCGGACAGTAGGCCGCGGTATATCGTCCCAGATTGGAGCCTTGTCAGTTAGGCTGGGTGGAGAGTAAGCTCCCTGGTAATCCCGACGTCCCAGTGGCAGACGATCTAATAGCAGTCGACGGTCGCAAGCCCTGGCGAGGCTCATCGCCGTGTTGAGATCACGTGGCAGTAGGAATTCGACGTCCCAACGTAATCGCTCGTGAAGACCGACAGTGAAGAGTTGAACTTGCTGCTCCGGTAAAACGGACGTTGCCCGAGATAGCAGAATCTGGAATTACTCTAAATATGTGTCAATGGGGCCGACCTGTTTGAGGTTCACAAGGTCGCCGAGTGGGTTTCCCTGTAGAGCCGGACCAAACCACAGAGTGCAGGCCGCACTGAAGTCCGCCCACGAAGAGTTGGGGTGTTCGCGCATAAGTTGTGTGAACCACAATTGCGCCGGCCCAAGTAAGTGAAAGAAGGTGATGCTGACGCGTTCTTTATCGGGCGTGTGTTGGTTGGCGAAGAAAATATCACAATGGGTGAGCCAAGGAAGAGGATCTTCGCGGCCCTCGTAGATGGGAAAGTCCATCCGGATAGTTCGTGCGTAGGCGGGGTAGTCCGCTCCTGTAGGAGTGGCGGAGTCCACACGGTTTGCCGAAGGGTGATCGGCCGTGTTCAGAAGCAGCGGAGAAGGCACCCCTTGTAGGGCATCCAGACGTGCGTTGAGGGCGTCCATTTTGGCGTTCTGAGTCGCAAACATGGTTTGGAAGAGTGTCATGACCTCGGCGAGCGAGGGAGTACTGTCCGCCATCTGTGCTAGGGCTGGACCGACAGTCGGCGGTGTTGATAGTAGGCCGACGGAGGAGGAGAGGTGCGGAGCCATTGCTGTGGGGCTGGGAACGGGAGCGGAAGCCGTGGAATCGGAGGAAGGAGAATCCGCGGGTCGGAAAGGTGGGCCGGCATGCGTGCAGAGCCCTGGGTGTGTGGTCGCGGGGTCGAGTGGCCCTACTAGTGCGCCCAGAGTGCTGGAAGACTGGGCGGCGGCGGAACTGGGTCGATGTCGTGGTTTGGGGCTGGTGGAGGAACGGCTGGAGAGTGAGCCGACGACTGGCTCTGTTGAGTTTTGTTGACCACAATAACCTTGATTTGAAGAAGTCCTCGTCAAACTAAGATGAATTGAGTTTGTATTTGATCATGCACTTTAGCTGTGATATTGCAGGTTATTACACTGTAAGTACAAACCAGTGTCAGATTTCAATGAGTCATCAAACACAGACCAATGCAATGTAATTCCTCATTGTGTAGACCAAGGTGTTGACTCATGTGAAATCTCTCTATTGTGATGTACTTCATATACTAAGTGCTGGAGGTGAAGGTCAGGAGTTGGTGCTGATTTTCTTTAAAAAAGAATTTTGGGCTAAGATAGAATTCGTCTATATACTTTAAATACATATCGAGTCATTCGTCGATATTGTTTAAGTACATATAAACGAATTCGTCGATATCCTTAAAGGACCAAAATTTTCCTTAAGTAAAGTCTTTCGTTTAATTAGTATAGACGAATTCGACATATAAGATTCGTCTATATAATTTCGACGAATTCGTCTAAATCATTTATTCCATTCGTCTATTCCTTCATAAACATTTCGACGAATCAGACTTTGCTGTTCCCGTTTTAAATCATTGACGGCCTGCCATTTAGGGCCATCTCCATGTACAGTACACGTGGAAGCTTTTCCCTAAATCGTGTTTATAGCCATTGAAGAAGGATCCTATAAATATCTAAGGGTTATTTCGAAAAACCCTAATCGTGTATTCGAAATCAAATCTAGTAATTTCCGTCTGTCGGCTATCTCGCTCTCGATCGATCTTCTCGTTGCCGACAAGAAACATGTCACGATTCTTCTTCTCAAGTCAGAGTCGACAAGATCAACTGAATCATATTCTCTCAATCAACATCTTGATTCTTTCGACTCTCAAGTTTCAGATCTAGTTTTCAAGTTTACAGATTTCTTCTTCCTCTATTCTCAAATGACTGAAGGTCATTTTCAAGGAAGAAGATATTTCTCTTTCAGATCTGAAGAAAAGAACTCTCCCTAGAGTTTCTATGTTAGATTGCTTGTCAATCTTATTTGTATTGTAAAAACACCTTTACATACTTTTGTAGGAAGCTTGCTTCCGAGTTATTTTGTAGATCCTTGTTTAGGGATCGAGTTGTAGGAGAGATTTGTTCTCCGAGTTTGTGTAGGAGTAGTTAGCTCCGAGTTGTAGGAGTTGAGACTCCGAGTTGTAAGATTTGAAAAAATCTGAGATTGGTGAAGTAGCCGAATCTAGCCTTGGAGTGCTAGATAGGCGAGGCGGGAAAGTGGACTACCCACATCGGGGAACCACTATAAAATCCTTGTGTTGTGCTGTGCTCGTTTTCTGTGTGCTTGTTTGTTTAAATTTTTAATTCCGCTTAAAGCCATAGAATCCACCTATTCACCCCCCTCTAGGTGATTTAGGTTGCGACTAGATACTTTCAGGCTCTGATACCAGACTGTTATGACCCTCCCTCTTAGATCTCGTGACCGGCGGAGGAGCAATGACGGTGGAGGAGAAACGCGGCGTTGATCGGGAGGGGCGTACCTACGCGGGATTTGTGACTCGGGCAAACTCACGGTTTTTCCGTGGGTTAGAGAGAGAGAGAGAGATAGAAAGAGAGAGAGGGAGAAGGGAAAGAAGAGAGAGAGAGTTTTAGTTCTAATTTTTTTGTCTCCCCACAAAGCCCAACCAGACACTATTTAAGTTCACAAACACGCCCCCCCATTTGGGCTTACAACAATGGGCACAATACTTTATAAATAACACCACAAAATAACACAGCATAAAGTTAAAGATACAAAGATAACTGGCGTCGTCACGCCTCCATAACACAGGTCTGCGTGAATGTGCCCAACATCTCTTTCGTCCTCTCCACCTCCATTCGCAAAATTTTCTCTCTCAACTCATAAAATGTAAGGATAATGTAGGGATCTTCATCCCAGGTCTGTATAACCCAATGACATGGGCCATCTGTTGGAAGGAGGAATTACATATGACATTAAACAGGATCCCGTTTTCATATGCCCATTTACCTATATACACGGCAACATCATCCCTGTCTTTCTTTTTGTACTTGCTCTCTATCGTGCTCTGTTGGGAATCTTTTCCCTTGCTAGACTGTGCAGTTGAATGAAAAAATTGGTCCATTGGACCCTTGGAACTTGTGCTCCTATGTATAACAGTCTCCTCTAATTCATCATCATGTACTCCTCCAACTACCACCTCATTCAAGCTTGCTTGTAACTTTGAACTCTTAGCTCTCTTACTCTCCAAGTTTGAGTTTAGGGCCGACTCAGCCTTCGCCTTAACATCGGCGGGAACTTGAGGGCATGACTTAACATTACCCTTCCACCCAGCCAAGTGATGCTTGAAACGTGTAATTCCACCATTCACTGTCTGCTTACGGTAGTTGCATTTGATTCGGTTGGTGTCGTTTACAACCAACTTCTCACGAAATGCCTAGAACGGATCTCTACCGGTTGGAACCAACGATACAGGTACCTCACTAGATCCAACAGAAGAAGCCATTCTAGGAAATATGAAATGAAAGAAATATTAACATAAATAAATATTTTACATACAACACGAGAAAAAATACAAAATTGGATGGTTAGTTGAAAAAAATCAACATCAGAAAAGCCCTCATAACTTCATTAGATCGTTAAATCTTTAGTCATCTTTCAAATTATCCACGCTACATTTTATTTGTCCAACAACATTTTGCATCATCAGTAGTATACTAGTATACAAAGTTATAACTATCATTTAAAGTAGAGAACCCAAGTATCAAAAGGAACAAAACATCCAATTATCATTCAAAGTATCCAACAAAGCATCAAACATTTTATCAACCGTATCAGAACAAATCATCCAACACTTTATTTATCAAAAAGACACAAAGCAACAAGGCAACTAGAAGATGAAGTTGGATATACATGCATCATCAATTGCAAAATGAAGTTGGATAAATAACTACTAAATTAATAGAGGTATTTCAAATCATTTGTTGACCAACATAATCATAAACAGTGCCAAATAAAAATAATGCAAAATGAAGTTGAACAAAGCCACCAAGCAAGGAGTCGACCAACAACCAGCATGGCAACATGCTACAACAACCATGCTACAACAACCATGCTTTAACAACCACCATGCTACAGCCAACAAGGCAACAGGGCAACATGGCAGCAGGGAGCAAGGCAGCCGGTTGCAGGGCATCATGACTACCAGAACCAGCAAGGCAACTAGGGAGCAAGGCAGTATGGCAGCAGGGCTACCACAACCATCCAACCAATAAGACAGCAGGGAGCAAGGCAGCATGTCAACAACCAACAAGGCAACCACAACCAGAAAGGCAACCACAACCAGCAAGGCAACCAACAAAGCACGAGAAAACGAAAAATGCAGAGCGAGAGAATGAGAGGGAGAGGTAGGGAGAAGAATGCACCAGCCGAGAGAGTGAGAGCACCAGACGAGGGAATGAGAGCACCAACCGAGAGATTGAGAGCTCCAGTCGAGAGAGTGAGAACTGAGAACAACCAGCTGGGAGAAGAATGAACCAGAGAGAACAATCAGCGAGCTAGAGTGCCGAGAGCGCGCGCGAGAGAGAGAACAACCAGCTGGAAGAATGAACCAAAGAGAACAACCAGCGAGGTAGAGTGTCGAGAGCGCGCGTGAGAGAGAACAACCATCGAACGCGAGAGAGTCGAGGGAGAGCACCAACGAAAAGCGCGAGGGAGAGCACTAGCGGAGAGCGCCAGGGGGAGCAGGAGCAGCGTAATGTAATGAAATGGGGGGGGGGGGAGTTAAAAGAAGAATAATCGTAAATTAATAAATAAAAATATAATAATATAATAATATAACCGATTTTGGCCGTTTTTTTGGACTAAAAAAATAAACCGGTAACGCGTCGTTTTCTCTCCTAAACCGTTATGACGGGCGATATCTACAACATTGTGCACGCGTATGTTTTTTTTGCGCATGTCACTCGCGCATGTTCGTTTGACTTATTGACGTGACCAACGGACCAACCAATAAGATCATGAATAAAATGGTGCGTCAAATTAAGTAGTATGTTAATTAAAACAAGCACACAAGAAACGATCTATTAAACTAAAGTATATTCAAATTAATTAATATTGAAATAGAAATTAAGCTCTATTTTCAGAATTAGTTTATTATGTGAATTACCTAAGAGAAAATATTGAAATTTTATTTGGACACTTGAAATCTCATACCAATTAAAATAAAATAAAACATTTCCTAAAAATAACATAAAATTATCCCTATTTTAATAGCTGCCCCCATGGAGAAACGACAGCTTTGACAAATCGGGACAGATAAATTCTCTCTGTTTCCTGATAGTCCAGCCCGACTCCTCTGCGCCGACCTAATACACTTCCAGCCGCCAACACCGCCTCGCCTGTCCTCACCACCGCCAACCTTCATGGGCTCCGACGAACATTCCTCAGTCACCTTTCGACGAAGTCGACAGAGCTGCCGCCCGTTCCATCAATTCTGGGCTTCACCGGAGACTAGAGATCGCCTCCTTTGCACTGTTTGTCTTCCAGCTACCTTATTCCACTTTCGTCCTGCCTTCTACCACCACCGTTCCTCCACCTGAGACCATTCCGACCACCTCCAGGCTGACCCGAGCCACAAACAAAAATTCTATGCTGAACCTTATACTTCCTTTGCCATCGGTTCCCCCTTTGCTTCCTCTTGCTTGTCACCTGCCATTCGTGCCGTACTGATCCGATGTTTCACTCATGCACTGAGGTGTATCCTTGCCGTTCTCTTGCTCGTGATATGTTAAATTAATTTGATACTTTATTTTATTTGGTGTTTAAAAGTCAGAGCGTGCTTGCCCTTAATTATCATAGTACTTGTTTGCTGACAATTTTCATATTCTCATATTTTTCTTCTCTCTGTATGCTTGTGAATTATTAATTCATGTTACTCATATGTTCGAACGTTGACTCTTTATGTGCGTGTGCAACCGATCACTACTTGAAATTATTCGAGAACTTCACGCTTGCGCTACATATTTAAAAACAAACTCAATTTTATTATTTAAAAACGATTTTTAGACCTCGTGTTACATCAGCCACTCTCGAGCCATTCCTTCTGATGATTGCTCACCTGCTGCCACTGCCACTTCTGATCACCTCGACTCTGCAGTCTCCTCAGTCTCCCTTGGCTATTCACAATCACCTGACACCCTTGCCCTGACTCCATATATTACTTCCAGTAGTCTCTCCCCAACAGACTCTTCTACTCCACCCCCTTGATCAACACTATTACGCATTGGGCTCGTTGATTCTTCCTCTCCGCAAGCAACGTTTCCCTGCCAACATCACCATAACAGTGTTGTAGATGTTGACTGATATGTCTGACATGTCATCCGACATAATGGTTTTGGGGAGAAAACGACACGACATCGACATCTTAAGCAAAAATGTCATTTTGGAAAATATCGCCTGATATATCAGGTGATATTTCGAGGCCGATATAACAACGAGAGTATTAAAACTACATTTTTTTCATTTCCTTTTAGCGACCGAACGACAATATTTTGTTCCTTGCTTCATTTCGTGCATCTATTTGCGCCTAGCTTCGACAACTTTCTCATCTCGCTCTGATTTGGTGCTCTTGATGTCGTCTACTGCCGTCAACGCCTCTTTCTTATGTAATTTATAAGCACATATTATGTGTATATATGTTTATTATGGAATTTATAAACCTACATTATGTGCACAATTGTATATATTTACAAAAATGTGTAATTTATATGAATTTATTTAAATATTAAATTCGAACATTGTAAAATATCTCCGATATATCTCTTGCAATCCGACATCCGACATTTCAAACGCAAACTGACATGAATCCGACATCTGCAACCTTACACCGTAACATCATCAACGAACATGACAGAAGCTCCCCTCTTGAGGACATCTTAGCTCTGACGACCCGCTACAAAGAGCTGTTCTGGTGCGAGATCAAGGAACCGGGTAAACCATCTTGCAAGTACCCTTCTATGAGCTTGAATATAAGCTAAAAGTCAAGGAGAGGTGAGATGTTATGGTCCCACTTTTTGCATCTGTTAATCTTAAAGTGTGCTTTATTATGTCATTATTTAGAGTTTTCAACTTTTCATGCTTGTCGCGTCTTTTAATCATCGTGTAATATGTATCAAGTCTAGTTAGTGTAGGTTCTTTTCTTATAAGTCTAAGTGTTGAGACTTATTACAGTTATGCCACTTTGTATTTTTTGTAAGGATCCCTAGGGTCATATTGAAAGCTTGCAATGAATTAATCCATTTAGTCTTTCTTAGGCTCTGTTTGGGGGGACTTATTTTCACCGGTCAAGCGGTTACGACCGCATGAACCGGACCTTAATTAAGGTCCGGTTCATGCGGTCGTAACCGCTTGACCGGTGAAAATAAGTCCCCCCAAACAGAGCCTTAGTGTCCCTCCTCTTCTCCTCCTCCTCCCCAAGTGAGGGTTAGGGTTGAGCAAGAATCCCCTCTTCTTCTTTCCTCTTGGGTTGAGCCCGGCTCTCTCGTCACATTCCCCATATATTGAGCTTGGCTCCCTTGTATCTCCACCGCCACCACTACCTTTGACGAGGTATTGATGCGCTACAGGTTTGCCCGTAACTGAACCATTCAGGTAATTTACCTTGCTTGCTCTGTTGGTTTCTTCTCATAGGAATGATCATTTCAGATATTTATTATGATGTCTTGTTTTCTATTTTGATTTGATTTGGGTTATATTTAATGTTTTATCTGTTTGTTCCTTTGTTGGTTTCTTTTCACATGAAAGACGCATGCCTGGTGGCCGAAGGCTGTGGGAATCTAAAGATGAGCGTACTTGGGTGCATGACAGATTTGAGGAGATGAGCTTACAGGATAGACGCTACGAAGTAAGCCATGATACCACTTTTCCTGCTGTTACCATATTTTTATAATCTTAAGGGAATTTGTTTTTATTCACTTCAGTATCTTGGACATTGGCAGCTGGTTAATTTCAATGACACTGGGAAATTCAAAATGTCCTTTATTTGCAGGATAGGAGGGTATCCAAAGGACGCTTTCCAGGTCGTGGCAGTAGGAGAAACAATGGCGGGGCTGGTGGTTATGGTAGGGGATATGTGCCTCAAACCAATTATGCTGACACGAAGAATGAAATCCATAATCCAAAATTTGTTAGAGGGAGGGGTCCTAGACGATATAGACCACCTTATAAGAATAACGAGATCAGCATGAATCGACCTAAACAGTAATGGTTTTATCTTGTTTACGTTTTAATTCAGTTTTCTCTCATATCATTGCGTAAATTTTCCTTCTACCGTGTTTTTTCAGGTCTCCAAAATCTTCGGAGGTGACATCAACTAATAATACAAGGAAAAATATCTCGCTAACTTCAAATGCACATCCTGAACCAGCTGCTCCTTGTAGACAAGTTCTTGCCTCAAATTTAAGCTCTGCTTCACCTCCATTTTACCCTTCTAGTTCTTCGAATCAAGACATTTCTTCATTGCAGAAGCATGATATGACAATTGAAACCTACAGAAAGCCCCTTCCATTAACAGTGCGGACAGAAAATAAATTTCCAACATCCTCATCAAATTCTTTTTTCACAAAAAAATCTGCTTTAAATTCTAACTGTCTTGAAAGGTTTTATTTGGATGATTCTGCTTATCAAGCTCCGGGAAAACAACTGTTAAATTCCCAGCTGCAGACTCCTGTCTCTTTTCAAGCATTGTCCAATGCAAATCAGTCATCCCAAAACCAAGTCCAAGCAAGAAATTCAAGTTATTCAACACCTGATTCTCTGCCAAATTTTTCATTCAACCAAGGTGCCAGAATTCCGATGCAGGAACCTCCTGCTGTTCAACATAAATCTATTCAAGTTCAAGGACAACCTGCACCCAGAATTTCTACTCAGCATTTGACTCAGAATCTTGTTATGGCAAATCAAGTTCCATCTATTATGTCTCATACTCCTGGTAATTCCTTTGGAGGTGGAGAGGTAGATTCACCTCCTGGCTCAAGTAAATCTAAGACTTCATTGGTTGGGAAGGAGAAACCTACCAATCAGGGAGCAGGAAAGAGCACTTTATTGTATGGTGGGTCTCAAGTTTTTGGACAAACCTGGGGAGCGGGTCTTACACCTGTTGGCGAAAACTTTTCCGGTACACCAGCGCTAATGCCAGGTTGTCTATTATTGGATTTTTAAGTTTTCTTTCATATTACTCACAGATGATTTTCATTGAGGTTGTACCCATTTTCTTGCAACTGATATGATTATGACTTCCTAGACATCCCTCCTGGGCAGGAGAGAACTGGTGCAAGCACTCTTTTTTTTATTATTGTACTTATATTTTTTCCTTTCCTATGTAGCCCTAGTGACACTTTTGCTATTAAGGGTGCAAATGCCAGATGCCGAGGATATGTCGGTTTGAGTTTTTTATGTCGGGTTTTAATATCTTGGGGGATATGTCGGGGATAGTTTATAAAATATTTAATTATTTATATACATATTTATATATTCATATAAATTTATATATATTGATATATTAACAATTTAATATTTATTAAAATTCTAAATCTACCAAATTATACATTTTATGTTACATAAGTAATACTAGCATAACACAAGAAAGAAAGGCAGAGAAACTAGGAAGTCAGGAATCGACGATGATCGAAGATAAGTAACCCTTAGTCCAAAATCCAAAGATCAAGCAGACTCGACATGGATGACAGATAGGAGCGGGGAAAAAAGCCAAAGGAAGTAGGAAGAAAGTCGAGAGCTAGAGCACAAAACAATCTAGACAACTAAGCAATTTCGTTTTGTTGTCTATTAAACCATATGCACTAAATAAAATAATTTAAAAGGTTCGCCAATATATTGTTAGGATATATCGGCCAATATATCGGTCAATAGCTGATATATCGGCCGATAGATTTCAAAATGATATTTTGCAAAAACATATATCAGAAACATATCGTTTTATTCATGAAACCTTTATGTCAGCCGATTTCCACAACACTTCTCACTATATAAGAGGAAAAGAGTTTTAGGGCCATTTTTGGAGTCTTACGAAGTCCCTCCTGTTGAGAGGAACTTTGTAGGGAAATCAACCCTCAAGAGTAGGTGCAAATATACCTCGAGATTATGTCCTTATTTTGTTTTAAGTGCAACTATTCAGATTTTGTTTATACCAGCAACACTATAGCTACTTGTCTGATTTCCTTTTATTGTTTAGATTAGATGAGGAGAAATTTCAACTCCTGAAATCAAATATATATACTTTTTTGAACCATTGCTGTTTGTATAGCTCATTAGGCATGTTACCTTACTGGAATTGTTGTTTATCTATTAGGTTAAATTCATATTTCGGATGCCTTTGTTGCAGTCATGCAATTTGGAGGTCAGCATCCAGGTGGTCTTGGGGTTTCAGCAGTTGGGATGGCTTTGCCGGGATACGTTGCCCAGCCGCAAATTGGTTTTCAAAATTCAGAAATGAACTGGTGCACGCTTTTCCTTTTCGGCTAGCATTAGTTCCGATGCTAGCTTTCTTTAAGCTTAGTTCATCGATCCAAAGTTTATGTTCATTTACATATGATCAATGAAATCAACCAAGTTCTGAGTAATTAAGAATTATACAAAAGAAGAAGATTTCTTCCTTTTGTATTGTGTTTTCTCAAATTGACCACGTCTACATTTAAAAATAAGACATAAATAGGAAGGATTAAGCATTTCTTTCAGATTTTCCTTTGTTTATTGCCTCTTGTTGTCCTCTTTGGTCATTTTCAAATCTTTCTATAAATTTAATTCCATTTACAATTGGCATGCGTTTGTAGTTGTGCTTGACTGGACGGATGAAATTAAATGTAATTATAAATGCAAGTGACAACTAAATATGTGACACTAGACTCACAAAGTAAATTTAATGTAATTGGTGACATGTTTAAAAAATTTAAATTAATTTATTGGCTCAACACAATCCTTAAGAAAAACATTATGCAATAGTCAATAATCTCTGGGTAATAACAAGGCATGCAAAATATGTGGAAATTCATCAGAAACAAAATACATCTATTTGAGCATTTTTGCTCCATCTCCATTAGGAGAAAAAAAAGCCATAACTCCTTTAAAACCGTGTGGTAAACTCTCATTCCCACCGCCTCCACTCAAAACTCCATTTTGAGCCTTTTCTGAGACCGCAACCACCTCCCTTCATCTCCCACCGCTCTATTCTTACCGCTCTCACTCTCATCGCCCAAGCAAACATACCCTAAATTAAATAGAGGCAATAAGGGAAGATGAAAAGTTCCTCATGCAAACACTGCATCAACAATGACGGTGCGCAAGGAAATCATCAGTGTTATGAAGTGAAGAATATGTAGATGTACAAAATCAACGGGGATGGAGAAGAAGAAAGAACTCTCAGGTTCTTCTTTAGCAGTCGGCCGCTAGGTACACTAGGTTTTTAATCATCGTGTAACGAGTAATCCTTCAAAAGTGATCTCTCCATCGCTCCAAGAACCTTTGATGAACTCAATGGCTATTCTAATTGGTGCATATGTCAATCACATCTTCGTTCTCATATGTCGCCATCTGCTCGGTCGATGTAGAAGGCAATGTCTCTAAGGTGATCTTATTTGAAGTATCTATGGTGTCATAAGTACTAGCCAACAAGGAATTTTGTTGCCAAAATTAGGTCATCACTGTACAACCCCGTATTCGCCGAGTGGGTCCCCAGGTCCCAAAGGTCCAAAAGGCATGCAAGTCAGGTCAAGAAAGGCACTCGCCCAGGTCAGGAGAGGTAGGGGAGCCTCTGGGCGAGTGCGAGCCTCATCCGCAAGGCACTCACTCAATTTGAAGTGCGAATGTGCGGAAGGCCAGACGAGTGAGGGCGGAACCCCACTCGCCAAGCGGACCAAGTATCAGGCGAGTGGTGCCTCCACGGACCACTCGCCCAGTGGAATCTAGTGTGCGAGAAGCCTGGCGAGTGGTGCCTTCACGGACCACTCACCCGGAAGGTTTAGTGAGGAAATTACCTAGATACCTTTCGTGGGCTGCCAATAGCCCTTCAGAACAGCGGAGTTAAGCTGTTAGCAGACCAATTTGGGGTACGATTAGTAAATCCAAAAGACGGATTTAGGCTATTTGAACACCAGACTAGAGAATCTATAAATAGACACTTAGGGGCACCTTGGAGGAGATCCGATCTTTTGGGCTCTCTCCTCCTAGGTAATTTTTGGTTGGCTGTTAGTGCCCTCCAAGGTGCCCGACTGAGCATTGGTTTGGGAGGGGAAACTTTTTAAGATCTTCTGGGTGTGCGGCGGGACCTCCTCGCTACAACTTTGGGTCTGTTCATAGTCCTTCATCCACAGTCAAGAGTACAAGTGAGAGAGAAGTAGGTGTAGGCTACACCCCCCTGTGGGTTCGAACTCAAGAGACCGGTTGACGGTTTCAACAATCACCTTGTCTCTTTCCTGAAAGAATAATGTTGACTCAAGCTTAAGTTTATATAGAAAGTGATGAAGATTGATCAGCCTCATTTGTGTTATTTTTCACTATCGAGATTTTTGGATCGTCGGACGGACATTCCTAGCCAACACGATTGAGACCGACTCGATTTTTCCTATTTTGTATGTATTTTCTTTTATTTTTCTGAGTTTTATTTCAGGAGTTACGATCGAGTGATTAGGGCTGTCAGATGCACTTAAACTAAAATTTCTCCTATTTCTATCCCCATTAGGTCACAAGTTAGGGGATAAATGGTTTATGAAAAAAAGAAAAGATCTTGTTAGGTCTTGCTGGTGCCGACTCCAGCCTTCCTCGGTGCGGCGTTGTGGAGCAACTGCCACTCCGCCGCCCTCCATCGCTTCCAAACCTCTGGCGACCCTTCGTGCCATGCCAGAAACCCTCGACCACCAACACTCTCCCTCCAGCCTCCCTATCCGATCCCTTGAGCTTCCGCTAGGACCTTCAGCCGCTTAGATTCTCCTCCAACTTCAGACCAACCTCCAGCACCTTCCTTGACTCCGTCACCCACCTCCCCTTCCTTCCTCGACCTCGTCCCCACCTTCATCTGCTCCCACCAGCGCCACATGAGCCCCCCAACAGCCGGTTCTCTCTTCCTCAGTCACAAGATCCCCCTCCATAGCCTCTCCAGCCACCCGCCAATCCTCCCAAACTTATCCAGCCTCCATTTCTTCCCACCACAGCCCCACCTCCCTCCATAGACCTTCCCCAACCCCCTTCACTGCAATCCACATTCCCCCTTCCCCCGAGCCTCCAAAATCCCAAATTTCATCAAGCCCTAGAACTCTCGACATCTCATTTACCGCCAACCGCACATTGGAACCAACACATACGCCTACAACTGTCCCAAGCCCGCCTATTGGATTCCCCATCGCCGATGCCGATCTCTTAGTGAGTTCTACATTTTTAGTTCATTTTTTTTGCATTGTATGACTGCTACTTGTATTTCTTGAAGATTTGGCTCGTATTGATTTGATTTGTCACTTTCATTAGACGTACACTACTTACTCATTGTGCATTTATTTTCAGTGCATTCTCAGTTAATCTGCAACTGTCACTTATTTACTTAATTAGAAATATTTGTGATCGAATGCGACTCAATTATGTGAGTTACATGTTTTATTATTTAATTTATGGCGCATTGGTAGTGCTTACATGATCGAATCACGCATAAGCATCACATTAGAGTTTATGGTTAGCTGTCACAAGTTCATCAGATTCCGTGCGTATATTTGTTCACATCTTTAGTTTAGTTGGTCTGTAGTTCTATTCACATTTGTCGCCCAATTGTTTGCATTCATTTAGGGTTAGGGAATCACCTGTAGATTCGTCCCGCATCAGATGGCTTTTACATCCTAAAACGCTCTCTAAATAATAATAATAAACTAGCCAAATATGGAGTTTAGACAACCAACTAATCATAAAATCCGCAATCAAATAGCTCAAAATTTCTCCAAATTGTTGATTCACTCTTAACATACAAGATTAAATTTCAGATTTGATTTTTAATAGCAAATTATGATAGGAACCAGTGCATAAATTACCATGAAAGTGGAATATTTTTCAGATTATTACATATATACTCTTACATATGAGTATTTTATTAGATACACATAGTTTCTGCTAATTTTTCATTACGAAGGATGATCATGACCAATATATTTCTTTTCTTAATGCCAGGGCTCCAGTGTTGGCAGGTGCATCTGAAGCTTTAAGTGCATCTTACTGTTCACCCTACATAGCTTTTGATGGCGGATATTATGCTCGTACATCTGGACAAACATTTGCTCCTGTATCTTCTAGGTAAGTTGGGTCTATATTGCTGCGATAATAACATTGTGGGATTTTATGATGTGGAAGTCTGTTTCTCCCCCCATTTGATTTAGTGGTTTGATCTTTGAACTTTGTCCACCTCTTACTAACTATTTATGCAAACGAGCAGTCCTGCATGGGGTCTCCCACGTGCACTGACTACAATAGTATTGTTGCTCGCTGTCCCTTGTTCATGATGTTCACCGGCGACAATACCCACCACTGTTCGATGTCCCAGGTGCAAAATCATTTCTCATTTCACAATACGGGGGGCATCGAGCGATGACAAACTTCTTTCAATGTCAAATTTCTCTTTGAGCAAAAGAGCTGGTGACTTAGGATGAATCTATAGGCGACGGACGCTCGATACCCTAACCCTAGATGAATGCGAGCACTCACAAACAAATGATATGAATCTAAGACCAACCCTAAAATGAAAGTGCAAGGAAAAGCACACAAGCAACACGCGATGAATCCAATGGACCTGCGACAAACCCTAAAATGAGGATGCAGATGAATGCACACGCAATTCGATGAACTTCTGACGACCACGTCTAAACTCCAATGTGATGCCCATGAATGATTCAATCATACAATGATTTCCGACGTGCAATTAATTAAACAATTTTATTTTTAAAATCATGCACTAACATCGCAATCAATCGCAAATATGTTAATTAAGTAAGGGAATGACAATTGCAAATTAACTGAGATTGCATTGAAGTTAAACAAAAGACAAATAAATCTAGCAGACACTGAAATTAAGTAAGCCAGGATATTCAGAGCAAACTATTTCTTGTAATAAAGATACACCAATACAATGCGAGGATGTGAAAATGAAATGTAAAGACTCACCAAACAATCGACATCGATAGTAGAGGAAGTGGTATGCTAGCCTGGGACAGCTGTAGGAGCGTTGCAAATGATCAAATGTGCGGTTGTTGGGAGCTATGAAGATGGAGATTTTTAGGGTTTGTGAAATTTAGGAATTTTATTTAGTGGAGGGACGTAGGGGGTGGTGGCTGAGTGGTGGATGGAATGGAAGAAGGATGGCTATATGGTGTATGGTCGGTGCTGGTAAGGAGGTTCGAGATAGGGGGATGGTTGCGGGGCTAGTGGAGGGGGAAGGAGGCGGCGTGGAGTCGCTGGAAGAGGCAAAGGGCGGTTGTGGGGGCACTGGAAGAAGGAAGGGAGGACTGAACGAGCTTGGAGAAGTTGTGGAGCAAGAGGAGATGGTGGATGTGGGTTGTGGAGGGTTTGCCGGAGGTAGAGACGGGCTAACCGAAGTTGGCTGGGGCGGTGGAACCAGAAATGTTAGTCAGTGGAGGGCTGCGGCTAGGGAGGGACGAGCCGTACGGTTTGCAGGAAATGTCAGGATTGCGGTTTACAGGAGTAGGCGAAGGCAGATAACACAATATTTCGACTGGGTCGGACTCTCAGGCATCAACACCTGAGAATCTTAGAGCTGTCATGTTCCGGTTCGGTTTCGGTTCTACTAAAACCGTAAACCGAACCGCTAAGGTAACAATTCTTCAAATTAGAACCAAAACCGTATTTAGTTTGATAGGTTCCGGTTCTGGTTCCGGTTCCAGTATAATTTTTGTAACCATCGTGTTAACGGTTTCGGTTACGGTTTAACAAAAACCAAAACCAAACCGTCCACTAACGGTTCGGTCCGGTTCTATGCGGTTCGGTCCGGTTCCAATCGGTTCGAACTAGAACCAAAACCAAACTTGGCGGAATGAATGTGGGAGATCAAAAATAGAAAACCGGAGGGGAAAAGTATACCCGTTTTTTTTTGCAAGAGGGACTTCGAAGTCTGAGGCATGGGCACAGGAATTTCGTGTTACACCAAGGGTCGACATTGGTTGGGGGGTCGACATTGGTCGGGGCGGCGACATTAGTCGGGGCGGCGACATTGGTCGGGGCGGCGACATTTGTCGTGGGAGGTGACATTTGTCGTGGGAGGGGTGATATTTGTCGTGGGAGGGGTGATATTTGTCGTGGGAGACGACTTCGTACGACATTTGTCGTGGGCGGCAACATTGGTCGAGGGGAAGACATTTGTCGTGGACTACAACATTGGTCGAGGGCGACGACATTAGTCGTGGGCTGCGACATTTGTCAAGGGCGACGACATATGTCGAGAGCGACGACATTTGTCGTGGGCGGCGACATTGGTCGAGGGCGACGACATTGGTCGAGGGCGATGACATTTGTCGTGAGCGGCGACATTTTCTTTATATGTTTTTGCTTTGAAGTTGTAGATAGATCTCCATTTTTTGGCAGTATTTCTTCTAAATTTTTAGTAGTAAATGCGGGGAATCATCATATTAATTTTTCTAAGCTTTCATTTAAATGCCAAAGTCGCACAACATCGAAGAAGCAAAAAAGAGATTTGGAAAAAAATGACATCAAACATCTGCATTGTTGCTTTGAAGTTGTTCATTTGCAGTATTTTGCACCGATGCTTTGAATGAAGAGCATGGCTATCATGAAGAAGAGAAAGAAAGTGAAGCATATCTGTGAAGGCCCTGGTTATCGGGATGGTAGATTTGGGGATTCGGTTAAGAAGGAACTGAAGTTTGAAGCACACAGATTGAGAGGAGGCGACATGGTGTAGCCCACTTGAAGATTTATCTCCTGAAATGAATTTTAACACATGCAAATAAAATGTAAAATCAAGTAGAATAATTAAAAATAGAGCAAAAACCATTGAAAGATCAAACACATCTATTTGCACAGGTCGCTTCCCTACTGTAAAGTGTGCTACAATAATTTGAAATAATTGAAACAGTAGGCAACCATTAATCTGAGAATGTTATACTAATTAGAGTATCAAGTTACAAAAACTTTTCTTGCTTCGCCATCACCACAGAGGCCACAGAGAGCCCTGCCGTGAGTGCATCCCAATTGTTGGCGGTCCCTGGCAGCACACAATTGCATCACTTGTAGCTGAACTGTGGCCTTGCAGTTCAGATGCAGTACAACTATAGCGCAACTGTAGGAATTTAGTTGTGATGCAGTTCTTCTGCAGGTGTGCAGCTTCTGTTCAGCTACAGGAATGCAGTTGCGGGATCACGGTGATTGTTAAGTTGGCTACCTGAATTAAATTAAAAATCATACCAGAGGGGTAGATTTTGTTATCGCGGAGTGGAGTCATTGTTTAGTCAAAATATGCTGGGTATAAAGTTTGAGGGAAATGAATCTTTATCTAAAGAATGACATTTGTAAGGCTATTTAAAAATATATTGTCAGTTGCTCAAAAAATAAACAATAAATTTTTAGGTATCAAAACATATATCATGAAGTAAAAAAGTACATGTGAAAACTTAGGAAAAGGAAAATGTAAATGTTGATCAATCCCAACTAATCGATGTACCTAAGCCACTTAATTGTGCAGCGCAATTAAAATCTGAGGAGGAAGAGTGGCCAAACAAATCTCAGCAAAGAGGAGAGAGGGGATGTGATGACCTAAGAGATGCTTGATGAGGAGTAGCATCTGGATTTGGAGGGGTGGATGGAAGGCCATTACCTAATAAAGTGTTTTTTTTTTGAAATTTTGAGATATAGATAGCCAATATCAAGTTGCAACTAATCTGTAAGAAATGACACGGTGAATGTACAATTGTGCGGAGGAACAATTTTTGGATACGCGTGCACTCACATCTAGCTTTAAAGATGAAAAACCGATGCAGTGTGATGTAATACACCTATTTCCCTCGAAAATGCTATGCATTAATTCCGAAATTCCAACATTCCTGCGTTTTTTTTCACCGCCCTCGCCCTCGCCCTCGCCCGCAGCTGACGGCGAGGAAGAAACGGAAACGACGACGACAAAGGTCAAGAAACTGAAGCGAAAGAAATGTGCTAACTCCTCCAGATCTTTCCCACAATATCGTTGTGATTGATTCTCGATGGAGTGCTCACTATTCTCTCACTATTGCGCCGGATCGAGGGCGGGATCACGGTGAACTCCCGCTGCCTGCTCTGCTCTCCTCCGACGACGCGAAGATTTTTTCTGTTTGATCTTTATCGCGTTGTGAAGGGTGAGATGGAGGGATGGAGGTATCAAGCCGGGGTGCTCCTCATTGGCGTCGTGGTAGTGATCTGGGTTACATCCGCCGAAGTCACGCAGGGATCTTCACCGTCAAACACATTATTATGGTCTCTACCTGGCTTCATTGGCTTTGACGGTGAAGATCCATAGAGGAGGTGCATGCCTAGAAGCTAGATTCCAAATGGAAAACTTTGTGCGGAGAATGCAGTAGAAATCGTAGTTTTGGATGTAGGTTTGTCAAGGATATGTGCAGCAGTGACAGGGCATGGAGCTGTAGGAGAATGGTGGGAGGGTAAGAGCTGTAGGAAGAAGAACAGTAAATCGAAGTTGGTACCTGCTGAACCTGATCGAGCGCTCTTTTGTAGGGATGCGGAACCGCGGAGGAGCAGCTTGAAGGAGGTCGTGGAGGAGGCGAGGCTCTGCCGAGGAGGAAGAGGTCGAGGAGGAGCCCGAAGGAGGATCCGCGGAGGGAGCGAGGCTCTGCCAAGAGGAAGTATGAAGATTTGTATGTAGAGGAGGCGAGAGGGGAGGTGTGACGTAGGAGCGGCGGGTAGCAGTCGAGGTTTAGCTGGCTTGCCGCGTAACAATAATTTTGGGGTTGCCGTGTAGCAGTTTGACAGAGGTCCTGTTTGTTTTTTATGTTGAGGAGCAGCTGGTGGTGGGAAATTATGGGGGGAAAACCCAATGACTAAAAAACCAATGATTTTTGAAATAAAATTTGAATTTTGAAGGGTATTTTTGGGAGAAGAATGTTACACCATGACACCTTTTCTCTTCTCTTATATAATAAAGATATATAGAGTAAGTCGACTGAAAGTTAAAAATTGAAACCGCAAGACCACAAAATTGCACCAGACCGTGCCGATTTTAAAAATTCAAAGATCACGATCGTTTAATGTTGATGCAATGTTCATGTTGCTGAAGATCATGACTCAACATAGGGTAAAGAACTTTGAATTGTTGCTCTTGAAATCTTATTTTACAATTAATTTTTTGTTTGAAAAATATATTAGTTAATTCAATTTGACTAATTTATCGGCTACAATTAGATTTGTCTTTCAGGATTACTATTAAATAGTAATTGTATATTCTTTATATTTTTAAAACAAAATATTTCAGAAAAATATGTGAGTAAAATTGAAAATAAATTATATGACTGTATGAAAACCGAAAGTACACCGCAAAAACAAATTTCAAATCGCACCAATGTCAAACCACACAACACGGATTTGGTGTGGTGCAATTTTATTCAGTCCAAAATCGATCCCTTTGTTGCGAATGCGGTTTGGGTTCAAACCGCACCAGTTTCACCCATAACAGTAAGTATAGATATTATAGATATATTATAAAAAATAACAATATAATAATAATAATAATAATAATAATAATAATAATAACGGGTTGCGGTTCGGTTCTGCTTCGGTCCGGTTCGGATCGGTTCTAAAAATCTTGAAACCGCTTGAGAGTTTTATATTGCGGTTCCGATTCCGGTCCAGATAATAAAATGAAAGAACCACACCCAAACCATTGTTGTTCACGGTTCCAAAATTCAAACCGGAACCCAAATAATTTGCGAACGATTCGGTCCGGTTCTTTGCGGTTTCGGTTCGGTTCCGGTTTTCGGTTTTAAGTGACAACTTTACCTGAGATGGCGACGACTGTGGCTCCCGGTGTCGGCACCGGGAGGAGCTGCGGGCTTCGACACTTGCAGACGTAACCGAGTGGTTCTTTCTTGGTACCACCTACTCTCGATAACCCAAAACTGTCGGCTGCTCATTGTAATGATAAGGGTTAGATTAAATGATCCGATGGCCCAAATCGGTAGATCGCATTATTGACTTAATTCCAAAAATACACGCCCAAAAATAAAAAAAACATATACATGAAAAAATATAGAAAAATGTGCCCTACGCAATCACAGTCTCCGATCGTCCATTTGATGATCCAAAATGCCGATGTCGTAAATATCTCAAACGCGACGCGATCGATCTCCATCAATCTCCCCGGCTCAGAAACATTAATCTCTGTTGAATGGAGACTACATGCTTTCGATGCAAACCAGACAAGACTCTCTGTCGCTTTAAGCAGAAAGCACCTACGTAAAATGTCATTGTGTCGTTGACATCCTCGAGGGTCCCACACACCAAGCATGCGCCGTATGGGTGAAAGGTAGGGATACAATGATGATGGGTAGGGCTGTAATGGAGGTTGGAGACCCAAGAAAGGCAACAATGATGGTGGAAATTGAAGTTTAAAGGGAAGGCTAAAGGTCTAAAACCAGGTGGCTCCACATCTAGAATCCAATCATCTACATTGAATAACAGATGAATATTCATACTCCTAGGAATATCAAGCTCATAAAAATTTGACTCAGAATCTGTTACGACGTTGCATGATACGATGTTGCATCCTCTTGAGCACACCTTGCAGGAGTCACAGTGGCGCATACGAAAACCACCCTAATTACTTTGTGTAATTAAATCTTATTTTATGTTATGGTCATGTGAGTCCCCCTCTCTATATAAGGAGTGGGTATGAGAGTGTTTCATTATCTTTTAATCATTAGGGTTTGACTCTCATTGGAGAGATGGATCATAAGAGGAACCAACCTCCTAGATCTGGGGCGGAGTCCGCTCCGGATTGTTTTCGATTTCCCGTTTAATGCAAGCATGTCTCTTGATTTGTTCGATACACTATCAATGGTCCGACATGCCGCTCTCCGCCCGCTGCCCTTTCAGCCGCCGAGTACCAGCAACCCCTACAACAGCCTCCTCGCTCGGCTCGACCGGAATACCGACCTGCTGAACGACGTCCTCGCCCACCTTCGCAACCTCCAGGGCAGTCGCCACCTTCGCGTGGTTCCCTTTCTCGAAGCACCAGCAGCCGCCTGCCCGCTCCAGTCCGCGCCGCTTCCGGCTGCTGCTGCAGCGGCCTGGAGGAGCGAACCCTCACCTGTGCTGATCCCTACGTCGGCAGCCCCCACCTCCATCGGGCTCCATCGTTCGCTGACCGCCTGCAACGATCATCCAGCGCCGATGCCGACACCCGCAACGGAAGCTCTTCCCCCCAACACCGCTCTCGCACCGGTCCCGACCGCAACCGCAGCAGCCCACGCCTCCGGCGCCGTCAGCCTCCAGATCCAGCCCGAGCTTTCTCCTATAGAGGCAACGCGCGACCGCAACTGTTCCCTTTCGCGATCTTCTTCCTCCTCCTTGCGCGTCGAGTCCTCTTCCGTCGTCTGCATCGACCTTTCGTTCGCATCAGCCACTACTTTCCCTCTTGAGCCGCGCGCATCCTTCTTCTCTCAGCCATCGAGCCATGCACCCGCTGGCAGCTTTTCTCCCCCTCTTTCCCACGCCAACCCCCCTGCTCTCGGGCCCCGCATTATGCAGCCCCCTCCCAATTTAATGTTTGTCTCTTCCTCACTTATCTTTTCCCCTTTGCCACATCACATCCCACTTATCACCTCAATTCGTCTTTTTTTCTTCACCCAGGGCTGCACCCTCATTTTATTTTTCAATAGGACGTATCACCTCCGTCTAAACCCACCGCTGCCCCCACAAAAAATAAACCTCATCTTCTCTCACCCACTCTCATCATATCCTTTACACCGAGCAGCTACAAATTATACGTCCCTCCCATTGTTAAAGACCCCGACAAATTTTGTAATATTGACCTTGGGGCCAAGGTCAATTTTCAAGAGCGGCATATTGTTACGACGTTGCATCCGCCTGAGCACACCTTCTTGCAGGAGTCACAGTGGCGCATACGGAAACCACCCTAATTACTTTGTGTAATTAAATCTTATTTTATGTTATGGTCATGTGAGCCCCCCTTCCTATATAAGGAGTAGGTATGAGAGTGTTTCATTATCTTTTGATCATTAGGGTTTGACTCTCATTTGAGAGAGGGATCTTAGGAGGAACCAACCTCCTAGATCTGGGCCGGAGTCCGCTCCGGATTGTATCCGTTTTCCCGTTTAATGCAAGCATGTCTCTTGATTTGTTCGATACATTATCAGAATCTCTCATGATAGTGTATGAATCTATTCGCCTAGCACTTACATTTAAAGTTACCACCAATGGGAACCTCTTAAATAATGTGAAAATCATCACCCAATCACTTTCATTGAACACTTGCTCTCTCATGCGATTATCCACACAAGTTTTAAAATATTCATTATTTAATATAACTTTACGTCGGAGTATGACATGCAAATCATGCAGCAAATGCAAATGATGAATGGAGAACCCAACGGATTCACAAAATGCTGACTTTACGTAGCAGTGGAAGTCCCTAAGTACCTTCGGCGCGGTATAAAAATACTCACCGAGTGTGTGACGAACACCCAAATGACCACATGAGACGTCGGTACAAAGATATAAATGTATGATGTGCCAAATATCGCCCATGGGATGTGACTCGTCAGGAGGCTCATCTGGCGGTAGATAAAAAAATTCATCACAGATGTGACGATTGCTCACATCCAAGTCATTCACACAAGGGAAAATCTTTCATAGAAAGAAAGAACCATCAAGTTGGCTTACCTCGGGGTTCATCAAAGAATTCAGTCGTAACAGGATGATCCTTAAGATGAGTGTCATCGATAATAGCAGCGTCCTCAAGAGCAGTAAAGACATCCACTCCAAAGTCAATATTATGCTCTCGATCCACATTTGGGATATAACACGCCACGACAATGTGGGGAAACTCATATGAACATGCATGCAATGGCGAGTCTATGATCGGAGCAGTAACTAAGTCAACGCGGGGGGGGGGGGGGGGTAGGTGGAGGACACCTCATTATAAGATCACCGGGTCGCTCATGCTCACTCCCCTACGAGACCTTAAGGTATGGGTCAGACTCAAGCTCATCATCAAGTAGCAGATCACTCATCAGACACAATACCTCATTTGGGTGAGAGAAATCAGTATTATGTATCACTTCTATTGTGAGTAGGCATAGTGGTGGCCTCAGAATGGGAATGACTTATACTGGGAAGGTCAAGGCGCGAATCCACTCGACTAACTCCAGCGAAACTCAAAGACTGCTCATAATGAAGGGCAAACTGGTATGTCTGCTCGAAGGACTCTAAGTAGTGGTAGGTCAACTTAGTATGTATCTCGGATAAAAATCCAGACCGAAATCAGGCAGTGGTGATTGCTGACACTTCTCGAATGTTGCTCCTCACTACTAACTTATCAAAATGATCCCTGCACTTAGTGATGGATGTGGATTGTTGCCTAAGGATAACTACTCGAGCAGGCGACTCCGATATGATGCTGACAAATACCTCGGACACAACCTCCGTTTCATCTCAACCAAATTAGTGATGCGGTGAAGACGATCTCGCACGCGAGTCTTCTCAATGCTAGACCAATATGCTCTTGCCCTAAGTTATTGAAGGCGCAAAGCGCACCGAGGCGCAAAGGGGTCCTGGAGCCTAGGCGCAAGCACGCGCCTGAGGCACGTAAGGCGCAAAATTTTGCAATCAATTAATTAAACAATATAATTCCGACATGCAATTAATTAAACAATATTATTTTTAAAATTTTGCACTAACATCGCAATCAATCACAAATATGCTAATTAAGGGAATGACAATTGCAAATTAACTGAGATTGCACTGAAGTTAAATAAAAGCAGAATAAATTTAACGCACACACTGAAATTAAGCTAGCCAAAATATTCAGAGCAAAATATTTCTAGTAATAAAGATACACTAATAAAATGCAAGGAAGTGAAAATGAAATGTAAAGACTCACTAAGCAATCAGCACCGATGGTGTAGGAAGCGGTATGCTAGTCTGGGACAAATGTAGGAGCGTTGCAAAGGATTGAATGTGCGGTTGGTGGGAAGCTATAAAGAGGGCGATTTCTAGAGTTTGTAAAATTTAGGAATTTCATTTAGTGGAGGGATGTGGGTGGGTGGGGGTGGCTGAGTGAGGGCTGGAATGGAAGAAGGATGGCTATCTGGGGGCTGGTCGGTGCTGATAAGGAGGTTAAGGATGTGGGTGGTTGTGGTTGCGGGGATGGTGGAGGGTGAAGGAGGCGTCGAGGTGTCGCTAGAAGAGGCAAGGGGCGGCTATGGAGGCTTTGGAAGAGGGAGATGAGGGCTGGAGGGCTGGAGGGCTTGGGGAGGTAGGGGAACGGGAAGAGGCGGTGGCTTGGGGCTGTGGAGGGATCGTCAGAGGTAGGTAGGGGCTGATTGGAGTTGGTAGAGTAGGCGAAGGCAGAGAACAGTAGATCGACTTGGTCTGGGCTCTCAGGCATCAACACCTGAGGCGAAAATGGTTGTGGCTCCCGGTGTCGGCATCGGGAGGAGGAGGAGCTGCGGGCTTCGACACCTGCAGACGTGATCGAGCGGTTCTTTCTTGGAACAGTCTACTCTCAATAACCAAAAACTACTGTCTGCTCGTGGTATATAAGGATATGGGTTAAATGATCTAATGACTCAAATCTGCCGATCACATTATTTGACGTAATTCCCAAAATATATGTCTGAAAAAAAACATATACATGAAAAAATACAGAAAAATGAGCCCGGTGCAATCACGGTCTACAATTATCCATTTGACGATCCAAAATGTCGATCTCGTATTATAATGTCGATCTCAAATGCGACCCGATCGATCTCCATCAACAATGAATTATAACCTCGGGGCACATAACCCACGAGATTATGACTAGCAACAAATGCATATGATTCTCTCTAATATGGATTACTTGCTAGGTTAAAAGGTGCTCTATCCTCGTTGTTGAAAGCATGTAAATATGATACTTTCAACTTCTGCTTCCACCGTCATTTCTTCTTCGTTTATCCCCGACACTTGAAGCACTTCCAATTCCACTCAAAGTACTCAGAGCCACCGATATAAATCTTGAGAGTCCCTCTTCAATTAATTTTTGTGCTTCTTTATCTTCCTTTATCATGTCCTTATATATGGATGCCAAAATTTTTGTGCATGCTCCAATTCCACTACTTTCAATCTGCAACAAATAATCCTTCATGCAAATATATGAAGTTTTGTAAAACCTACCACAAAAAGTGCATATCCAACTTATACTTTCATCTTCTTCAGTTAGTTATTTTCTCATCAGAAATGCCCAAAGAGGTTTATCATTACTATCTGTTACACGGGAACTTGAATCTATTTTAATGCAAAATAAAACCTAATTTAAACTGTCACGGTTGTAATTATGCAAACATCAATTTATCATAATTTTAAACATCGCCAAATACAACGTTTAGCTAAAAGCTAAAACAAAGATTTTAAAGCACTCGTGTTTTCATAGAGAAGTTGAGCATCTATATACCAAATTTAATTAACTTGCATGTTAATGTGAATACCTTATTAATTTAAATGAAACTGTTACCGATCTCTTGGCGGATGAACCGCCATGGCAAGTATACACGCGAAGGAGGCGCGGCGCACAGGAGGCGGGCGAGTCGGCCGGTGCAGGCAGAACCGAACCAACGACTTGAGCTAACTGGTTTTCCGATTATTGGGCTTATCTCTATTTTATTTTGCTAAGTGTTTTTGACCCCTCGCTATATGAGGAGAACTATTGAATTGTTTTGGTATCTTTGGATCATTGAAGTTTATTGGGGCTGCTCCCCTTCTTCTCGCCAACCCCAGCTCTCCCTCTCTACCATCCCCCCTTCCTCTCTCTCTCTCTCTCTCTCTCTCTCTCTCTCTCTCTCTCTCTCTCTCTCTCTCTCTCTCTCTCTCTCTCTCTCTCTCTCTCTCTCTCTCTCGCTATCGCTAACCTCCCGCCGACAGTTCCGACGGAACCATTCCCCGCTTCCTCGCTGTCGCCCCTCTTGCCGGCTACCTGATACCCAAGCGGTATCATTTGGTCTGACCTCCGTTTCTGCCCGCCCTAGCGCCGCCGGATTCCTCGATCATCTTCCCCCGCATCGATGGCGCCCACCACCCGGTTGAACGCCCACGAAGGTTTGGACGACGCGGAAGCCACCCGCACTCGCTTCGAACACCAAGACGAGCGCTTGGACGGGTTGAAGTCTAACGTTGACGCTCTTATGGCGGGCCAGGCTCTCATCCTGAGCCGCCTCGACGCCCTCACGACGCCCCGCCCCCCCTCGTACCGATAGGATCTGCCTCCTCCAGCGACACCGTCTCCATCCTAGGGATGCCGCCGCCGCTCTATGCCGCCAACCCCGCCGTTACCGCAACCCCAGCCGGCCGCCCGCAACTCACATTGGATATCCCCTCGTTTTCGGGTGTTGACCCGATGAGCTGGATTGCCCGAGCGGAACAATTTTTTGAACTCAATACCACCCCCTAGGCGGACAAAGTGGGCACCGCCGTAGTCGGCCTGAACGGCTCGGCTCTCCATTGGCCCCGCTGGCTTCGCCAAGTTCAGCCCATGATTTCCTGGACCGAGTTCAAGCAAGAGATGATCAGTCGCTACGATTCCCGCTACACCGGCTCCGCTATAGAGCGTCTCTACACGGCCCGTCAAACGACCTCCGTCGACAGCTACATCGATGAGTTCGTCGCACTCGTCACACAAGTCCCGGGCCTTCCGCCCGATCACTACTTGGGGTTCTTTCTTCAAGGGCTTCTGCCTAATATCCGGTCCCGGATCCGACACATCACCCTTGGACAGTCTCCGAATCCTTAGAACTGGCTCGGGCGGTCGAAGCGGACCTCGGTACCCGCCCTTGGCCAACCGGCGACCACCCTACTCCCCGCCAACCTGCACCTCGGGACGTGCACCCGCGGCTGCCGCTGGCGGGCGGCAACCGACCACCACGGCCGGACAACCCTCACCGTATCTCCAACATTGACTACAACGAACTACGTCGAAAGGGGCTATGTTTCCTCTGTCGCCAACCCTATTCCCCCCAGCATGTCTGCACGGTCAAAGAATTTCACGCTATATTCGGGGATTGCGAGTCCGACAACCTCGAAGCTGTTTTCGACGACCTAGAGATACTCCTGTGGAGACCGAGGATGTGCCTCTCAACGTGCTGGATCTTCCGTTCTACTCTGTCAGGGGCCTCACCGGTTCCCAGACGATGAAACTGGCGGGGGACATTCTTGGTCGAACCGTGATCGTGATGATCGATAGCGGAGCAAGTCACAATTTCATTTCGGCAATAGTGGCACGCGACCTCGGCCTTCTGATCACCCCATCTCCCAACTTCTCGGTCTGCTTAGGTGATGGTCACTCTCTCCGTAGGTTCGGGCACTTTTACGACAGATTTTTATATGTTCGAACTCGGCGGCATTGACGCAATCCTGGGCGTAGCATGGCTCCAAACATTGGGGGATGCCCACGTTAATTGGGCTGCCCGCACAATGATGTTTCAGCACAAGGGCCACCCCTGCCAACTAGTAGGCGACTCGGCTCTTCTCCGCTCACCGATTTCATGCCGAGTTCTCAACCGCGTCACAGACGTGGACTTCTCCGCTTGGTTGGCTACTTGAGACAGCTCCACTGGACAACCCGCCCGTAGCAGCCGCAGTCCAACACTTACTGGATGAATTTTCCGACATTTTCACCCCACCACAAGGTCTTCCGCCAGCGAGATCGACCGATCATGCGATTGTACTTCAACTGGGGGCGACCGCGGTCTCCGTCCGACCGTATCGTTACGGGCATGCGCAGAAAGATGAGATCGAACGCTTGGTGCGGGAGATGTTATTGGGTGACCTCATTCGTGCAAGTGCCAGTCCTTTTTCCTGCCCGGTCCTCCTAGTCCGCAAGAAGGATGCGAGTTGGTGGTTCTGCGTGGATTACCAGGAACTCAACAAGGTCAGAGTTCCGGATAAGTATCCCATTCCAGTGATCCAAGAACTTTTAGATGAGCTTCACGACACCACCTACTTCACCAAATTGGATTTGGATCTAAGAGCCGGCTATCATCAAATCCGGGTCCGACCAGACGATGTTCCAAAGACGGCTTTTCAGACGCACGACGATCACTTCGAGTTTCTGGTGATGCCATTCGGCCTCACCAATGCTCCGACCACTTTTCAAGCCACCATGAATGATATCTTCCGCTCGGCCCTCCGTAAGCATGTACTCGTTTTTTTGACGATATTTTGGTATTATTCGATCTTGGCAGGACCATCTACGACATGTTCGCGAGGTGCTCCTCACCCTCCAACGACACAGTCTCGTCGTCAACCAGAAGAAGTGCTCCTTCGGCGCCACCACGGTGAGCTACCTCGACCATACTATCTCGGCCGACGGCGTTGCCATGGATGAAGACAAAATCCAGGCGGTCCTCCAATGGCCCACTCCCACGTCCCTCCGGGATGTTCGCGGGTTTCTCGGCCTGACCGAATACTATTGCCGGTTCATCAAAGACTACGACGGGTTGGCCTGCCCTCTCACCCAACTGTTGAAGCGCTCGGAGGAGGGCCCGTTTTCTTGTCCTCCGGCGGCCATGGCCGCGTTCGCCGCTCTTCAGGCGGCCTTGGTTCAGGGACCGGTCCTGGCAATGCCGGATTTTCAGCAGCCCTAATTGGTGGAATGCGACGCATCCGGCACAGGGGGGGCCGTATTGATGCAGACTGGACGACCGATTGCCTATTACAACCGCGCCTTCTCGACGACGATTCGAGCCGGTCGGCCTACGAGAATGAACTCATGGCCCTGGTTCTTGCGGTCCAGCATTGGCGGCCTTATCTCTTGGGACGCCCCTTCGTGGTTCGGACGAACCATCACAGTCTCCGCTATTTACTTCAGCAAAAGATAGCGACACCGACACAACAACTTTGGGTCGCCAAGCTGCTTGGATATGACTTCACCATCGAATTCCGGCCCAGCAAGACAAATCTGGCGGCGGACGCTCTCTCTCGCCACCCGCAAGCGCCAGAGCTCACGGCCATTTCACGACCGGTGTTGGACGACGCCACCACCATTCGGCAGGATGTCGATCAGGACCCACATCTGGCGGACATTTGGACGGCCCTCCTCGCAAACCCCGCCGCTCACCCGCCGTACTGCCTTATCGGTGGCCGCCTGTTTCATCGGGGTCGCCTCGTGATTTCTGCTACTTCCGCCTGCTACCACAACTATTGGACGAGTTCCACTCCACCCCCTCCGGGGGTCATGCGGGTGCTTTCCGTACTTACCGGCGATTGGCGGCCTCCCTGTATTGGCCGCATATGCTCCGACAGGTGAAAGCGTGCGTGGCGGCATGTCTACCATGTCAAAAAGCTAAGTATGAGGCCATGTTTCCGAGCGGTCTACTCCAGCCCCTTTCCATTCCGGAGCGGATTTGGGAGGATATTGCTATGGATTTCATTACTCGACTGCCACGTTCGAATGGATTTGATTGCATGTTGGTGGTCGTGGACCGCCTCACAAAGTACGCACACTTCGTCCCTCTCCGACACCCCTACACGGCCGCTACCGTCGCCGACAGTTTCATTACCGACATCGTCCACCTCCATGGATTTCCACGCTCCATCGTTAGTGACCGCGATCCTCTCTTCCTCAGCAGTTTTTGGACTTCTCTATTTCGGTTGCAGGGTACACGTCTCCGTATGAGTACAACTTATCACCCCCAATCCGACGACCAATCAGAAGTGCTGAACCGGTGCCTCGAGACGTACTTGCGATGCTTCATCGGCGAGTGGCCCGACACATGGGCGAAATGGCTGTGTTGGGCAGAATATTCGTACAACATCGCCTATCATCACGCGACGAATACTTCCCCGTTCGAGACAGTTTACGGCCGACCGCCACCGTTGGTGGTCAGACACCTGTTTGGCGGGTGCCCCGTGACGAGTTTGGCCGACCATCTTCACGACCGCGACATCATCCTCGACAGCTTGAAGCACCATCTCTGCCAAGCCCAGGCAAAAATGTAGTCCATAGCCAATCGGAAGCGCCGGGACTTGTCTTTCCTGGTGAGAGAGAAAGTATTCCTCAAACTTCACCCATACCGCCAACTGATCGTCGCGCGCCGGCCGTGCCCGAAGTTTGCGCCCCGCTTCTTTGGGCCCTTCGAGATTATCAGCCGCATTGGTGCCGTGGCGTACCTGCTGCGTTTACCCAGCAATAGCCACATTCATTCGGTGTTTCATGTCTCACAGCTCCGGCGGGTTGTCGGCGATCACCCCGTTGTTGACCACATTCCGGCCGACCTCGACTATTCCGGGTCCGAGCCATTGTATCCCGAGGCTATACTATGCCGACGGCATCACCGTCCCGGCGACACCAACCAGGAGGAGATCCAGGTAGTTTGGCGCAACCGACCGACCACCGCAACCACGTGGCTTCTGCGGGATGACTTTCGCCGTCAGTTTCCCGACTACTGCCTTGAGGACAAGGCCAATTTTCCAGATGGAGGTATTGTTACCGATCTCTCGGCGGATGAACCGCCATGGCAAGTATACACGCGTAGGAGGCGCGGCGCACAGGAGGCAGGCGAGTCGGCCGGTGCAGGCGGAACCGAACCAGCGGCTTAAGCTACTGGTTTTCCGATTATTGGGCTCATCTCTATTTTATTTTGCTAAGTGTTTTTGACCCCTCGCTATATGAGGAGAACTATTGTATTGTTTTGGTATCTTTGGATCATTGAAGTTTATTGGGGCTGCTCCCCTTCTTCTCGCCAACCCTATCTCTCTCTCTCTCTACCGTCCCCTCTTCCCGTCTCTCTCTCTCTCGCTCTCTATCGCTAAGCTCCCGCCGACAGTTCCGTCGGAACCATTCCCCGCTCCCTCGCTGTCGCCCCTCTTGCCGGCTACCCGATACCCAAGCGGTATCAGAAGCCCTGTATACAAAATGGACTTTGTTTTTGCAGTTGAGATGATAAGATCAAATGTATAGTAGATTGGAAAATAATTAATTGAACAAGAATTAATGAACATGAATTAATTGAGTAAATTCGTTTCAGATAATGGAGGAAGATTTAAAGTACTAGTATAAAGTTTATATCAATTTGCGATTTAAAGTTTAGGGTATATGTTATGCCCCCGGACGAGGCCCGTCTATTTGGGCGTCAGTACAAGCGGAGGCAAAGGCACGGCGAAGGCGACAACGGGGCTGAACCAAGCGGTTCAGCCCCCTCTTGCTGAAGTCGACCAAAAGGGGCTGAACCGATTTCGGTTCAGCCCCATTGGGCCGGCCGGCCCCTTGCTGGCCGGTCCGGGGTCCGGTATTAATATACCCGGACCCCCTCTTTTGGTTCTCATGTTATTTGACTATCAAGGTATTCCTCTTCTTCCTCCTCCTAACCCTAATTTCCTCTAGCCGTCTCTAGTTTTTCTTGCTCTTTCCCTCTCTTTTAGAACTTCGTTCCTAACAGTATAGATTACTCAAAGCAATTAAAGCCCCTTCCTTGTATCTAAACTTCGCATTTTAGGTTAATCTACTCTAGGACACATACTGATATTTACTTTTTATGCACATCAGCAAAAATTATACTGAAACGCCAACATTACAATAATAGTTAAACGTGGAGCGTGATAATCCTCAACTTTTAGCAGAACTATCTTATCTTTCAAAAACAAATTAGGACTAGAATATCTTATGAAAAGTGAAGTTAATTAAATCTAGCAAAAACTGATGAATGGTATCCAGTTACATAGCTTTTTTTAATTATTTAAGAAAAAGTCTATTTTTTTTAATTGCAGTCACAGAAGACATACCTTAGCCCTAAGCAAGGAGAAGACGTTGATGGTCTAGCTCTGGCAACAAGAAATCTTGATGATAAGGAGGCTTCAACTGCAGGGATTTAGGATACGACAATTACTGGAGGCTTCCACGAAACTGGACTTGAGTCTTCAATGTTGTGCGGGGATTCCAGTCTTCGATGTCCTGTGTGACTCTTACAGTAGAAGGAGCTTTGACTACAGGCAGAGGCTTTGATAACAGCCGGAGGATTCAACGATAGTCGGAGCATCCAATGGCAGCCGGAAATTCGATGGTACTAGGGCTTCAACGGCATGCAGAGTGGGGGCTTCAAGTCTTTGATGTTGTCCAGGGATTTATATTATGGAGGAAATGGGAACTTTGAGTTTCCACACAATTTATCTTAATAAAATGACTGGACCACATATCCGTTGAAGCAGGATATGTGAGTCCATTTTCTTAAAATTATTGGGCGAATTTCCAATATTTTGGAAACACATTTCTGAGCTTGTCCTAATTTTTCCTGGCTCAAGAACATTTCTGAGCCTGTGCAAGCGGTCTTTTCAAGCATCTGTGCTTCATAGGGCGAGGGGCATGATATAAATCAGAGATAATAAGGGTGTAAGGAAACAAAATGTTCAGCGACACTGCCCGTATGGATTCAAATGACAAGATAGGACGATGCTACAAAAACATAAGGCATTATTAATCATATGATAGGCAGCCCCCAAGTCAAGAATTTAGGATGAAAATGAGGAGCTCGCAGAGGTGACCGTTGATTGATCAGATATCTGTAGAATGCTCGTGATATGTTGTATTTGGTCAGGAGCGGAGGAGAGCTGCTACAAAGAGCCGGAGAAGGTAAATGCAACGTCAAATATCGCAGCCTGATTGAGCTGAGACGCACTTAAGGCCTGTTAGAGGAAAACATCTTGGATGTTATGCTGAGCAAGAGCTTTAAACTTGTGAGTGGCATGAGTTTCATAGCTCTATTGCCAAGCACACCACTTCTGATTAGGACGGGACTGTCAGGGGCCAAAAATAGAGGGACGAGGCTGACCCGAAATAGTTGGCGAAGTTCAAGCCACCATAACAGAACTCTCAGGAGTGACAGAGGGTTGTCTCAAGAACAATACTATGATTCTCTTCTGCCATCAGTTTGTTCACCGTTGTATCCAGAGAGGGCATTGGTAATGATGTAGTAGACAATCAAATGTTTGGAACTCGGGGCACAGATGCATAAGAAATTGGAACAAACATCGATGGTCATGAAGGGTGAAATACTGATAGTAAGAAGGAGCTGGTGACCCGGCTATAGAGTAGGTTCTATGATGGCAATTTGGCTCCATAGATTCTTCATTAGGCATGGAACTGCCTATCCGTAGGATCTACCTGTCACCTGATGAACAGACTATAGATTACAAAAGATGAAACTCGTAAGCACTACAAAATCTGAGTGAAGTACTGTCTGGAATGAGTCCACATAGTAGCAACGGTATTAGAGAGATCAAGTTGGAGCATGATGGCAGGAGAGACGAATTAGAGGATAAAGTCCATCAACCGTTGCTCGTTAAATGTCCATGCGTAAGGCGACACTTGAAATTAGGATGTGGGGGAGGGTTGGTACATTAAAGTACTTCCAAAGTTGTCGACTCCTCAAATGATTCCTAGCGCCTATGCGCGAATTCCAGATTCAGTGGCGGCTGCAATGATCGACATTGCTTAGGAGTTTGAGGAGAAGCTGAAATACAACATAAAGAGATTCTTCAGCAGGGATCGATCAATCACATATCATATCAATCAATTGAAACCGGGACCAATCGTGTAGAGAGATCAATCGATTGGAGCACGATTGTCATCGATCGGTCAAGCACAGTCTTCGAAATCTATCAAAATAAGTTTTTTGTCAATCAGAGGCTCAACTGTTGTAGAGGAGATTAGATGTTGTCTTAGAAGATTGCTACACTCTCTTCTTTTGTCGATTAGAGATGTCGTGAGCGTATAGATTGTATGAGATTTGGGAAGCGATAACTAAGAAGCAGTATCACTCGATCCTTAATGGTGCCAATCGCTACGTCGACATCAGTCGACGATCGAAGGTTTTGTCGGCTAGAAAAACTAGTAAGTAGGTCAGAGAAGCTCTGATACTGTGTCAGAACGAGTGAAATAAAATTAAGCGTGTCTCATTCATCCCATCAAAAAAGGTATATAAAATAGAATAAAAGGTTCATAAAGAGCTTCTTTTCAATTTGGGAACATTGACATAAGGCTCTATTTAAGAGAACTATCCATGATTTATTTATATATACTAGTAATCATGCACATGACAACACACGTGCCTGACTGCTCTTAGTTTCTAACGGGCCCCGTTCATTTGTGGGTTGCTTTGGGTGCGCATGGGCTTCGCCTATTGTTGGCTTCTTTGGGTGGGCATGGGCTCCGTCTGAGCGCACCAAAAATGGTGGCGCAGGGGTTTGCTTGTTCTAGCAGGTCGCTGCTTTGTGCCGATCAAAACATAAGGGCACCAGAACCCTCGATGGAGCTGTTACTTCCTCTACGACGTTTGATACCCTCCATTCATTAGGAGATGAATCTTCCTCCTCATTCCCATGACCTATTGTGATTTCTCTTTGCTCCATTATTATGTCAGATCTATGGTTTTCCTCTTTCTATGAGAAAAATCCTAATCTCCGACTCTCTAAACCTTTTTTGTCGATCCAGTAATTTTTTTTCTTGGGTCACCATGTCGGCGAGTGTTGACTTTTCAATTATCTCATCTGAAGGAGGTGCCTCTTCTTCTCGCTTGGCTTCTATGGGATCCATCTGTGCTAGCCATGATCACAACACTTCTCAAATGACCATTATTCATTTGAATGGCTCTAACTACCTTCCATGGGTTCGTTCCATCACCCCTTGCACTGAAAAACCGGCGAATGTTTGGATATGTTAGTGGCACCACTAGTGAACCTGCTCCGGCTTCACCGGATTTGCTGTAATGGGAGTCTGAAAACTCCTTGGTTATGTCATGACTTTCCAACTCCATGCAGGAATCCATAGTCCGCAACTATTTGTTCTTGGATACGACGACAGATATTTGGAAAAGAGCTAAAGTCATTTGTTCGTGTCGCGGGGAGTGCAGTTCAGATCTTCCAACTGCGATGTCAGATATTCTTTCTGCAACAGAGTGATCACCCACCTTCTGCTACTACTTAGAATTTACTAAATTGTGTCAGGAATATGATCACTTTGATCACTGACTTTTGTGTCCCCCGAGGATGAAGTGTTGGTTCGCGCTCGGGAAGAATGCAACTGGATCTTTGAATTCCTTCATGGTCCGCATCTTGATTTTGATCAGATTAGTGTCCAGAATCTTGGGCGCTCTCCCACTCCTCTCCCAAAACCTTATATTTTAGTGCAACAAGAATTTGATCAAAGAAAGGACTGGCTTCCTGACTCAGTCTCAGGGGGATTTGCAGAACCAAAGAGACAGAGAAGAAGAGAGGGACTAGAGAGGCAGAGAGGAACCCGAGATGCAGAGAGGAAGGGAGGTGAGAGAACTGTTATTGTACCACAGAAATAGAATTACGGCCACTGAAAATAATCCACATTCTAGTCTCCAGGATGGAAGTAAAGCCGCAGATATCAGGTAATTCTCAGATCCAGAGAGGCAGAGAGGCAGAGTGGAAGAGAGGAATCAAAGAGGCCGATAGGAAGAAAGGAACCAGAGAGGCAGATAGGAAGAAAGGAACCAGAGAGGCAGAGCAGAGAGATGAAGAGGCCACAAAAATAGAATTAGGGAAAAATTGCATTCATAGAACCGGAGAGGCAGAGTGGAAGAGAGGAAGATACCAGAGAACTAGTGCAAATGAAAAAAAGCCGCATATCATGTCTGCGCCGTGCGCCCCAGTAAAGTCGCAGGAGAAATATTAAAAAAAATCACAATGACGTTAAGATTAGTTGTAGAGGATAGCAAGATACTACTTGAGAATCACAGAACCTCATTAGAAATCACCATAATCTTACAAATCTCACTGTGCCCAGAAGATGCAGCTACAGAACCACAGAACGTAGAAGCAGAGAAAACGCCGAAGCTTTAGAATAGAAGATGCATAGAACCAAAGCCTAAATGAGAGAATCACCAGAGAACTAGAGCCCAAAATGAGCGAATTCACCTGAGAACCAGAGCCCAAAATGAGCGAATTCACCAGAGAACCAGAGCGAAAGGAGTAGAGACGAAAGAGATAAGGGCAGAGAGGAAGAGAAATGAGGCAGGCTCGAGTAATAAAACAACGTTACTCTCATTTTTAATTATAGAAACCGAGTGCAATATCGCCCGCTCGCTGCTGTTATCAGGGATATATCGGGCCAAATCAAAATATTACCTGATATATTTGAAAATGCTATTTTCATTAAACGTGACGCAAACATGTCATTTTCTCTTCAAAATAGCCATGTCGTCCGATATTTACAAGCATGAGTAAATTACATAAGCATATATGAGAAGGGTAGCAGAGTGGAAACCTGTGGTGCACGACCGTACACATCAATGCACCATATGCAGAATTTTGGAATTGTGTTCCAAACACTCCCGAACGCACCTGAATCAATGTATTTTGCTCTCAAGGTGTCTCTGTATCATACAGTGATAAGCATTTGTAATGCCACAATATTATAACATAAACTAGTGGCAACCACGAATAAAGTGGAGCAAAAGATGTGCCAAAATAACTATATAAAATACACTTATCAAGCATGCTCCTAGAGCTTGATATATGATCTTATCTGCTTTTTTCTAGAGAATAACTTGATTAGAGAACAAGTAGATGAGACTCTTTTCACTATGAAATATAAAGACTCTTGATTGCTCAAATTTATCTAGATGATATTATATTTGGTAGCTTAGCTGAGAAATTTTGTAAAAAATTTGCTAAACTAATGCAAGATAAATTTGAAATGAGCAACATGAGAACTAAATTTCTTTCTAGCTCTCTAAGTAAAGCTTTTTAGTGAAGGTATCTTCATCTCCCAATTCAAATATGTTGAATAATAGAAAAGGAAAATCTTTGATGATCTTATTCATCCTCATTGGGGCTTTATATAGGAAATACATGGACTCACAAAGACCGACAGTCAATGTGCGACAAATACCACATGGACTAAAAGACTTAAAATAATAATATAAAACCAATTTCTTCAACACTCCCCCTCGAGATGGAGGGGAAACCTCCAACTTGGAAACATCAAATAAAGGCAACAAAGGTAGGCGATGTGGGACAAAACATCAGACGAGCCACCTGTGCAAATTCCAAACCAGGGGCATAGCCACACACGACGCAGGACCCACACACGACTTGGACTTGTTGAAATCAAGTCAACCAACATCATCTACATATATAACATGCGGAAGGGAACAAACAAAGTAGAGCTAATCATCAAACGGGCAACCGAGGATAATCCGCCGGGGATAATCCACACAAAGGGCGGTCCCACACGACACAGTCCCGCACGACACAGTCCCACGTGACACAACCCACTGTGAATAGAACAACCAACAACAATCGTGCTACAACACATGTACCAATCGAAAGAAAAATTGGGGAGACGCAAACCACATACGACATAAGCCTTGAGGATTGTGTGAGACTAAGGTGAACAATGAGAAAGATCATCCAAGTCTCCCTCATCCCAAACACTCCCTCTCACGTGGAACACACATGAATACAGTCATAACATGACCATAAGCAAATACGAACAACAACAAAATAAAAAAACACACATAAAAAATACAAAAGACACCACAAATATTCTTCATCGGCAAGATATCAGCACCCCGAAAGGGGCGACAACAACAGAGATTGATGGAAATCCGAGATGCAACGACTGGAGTCGTCCAGAATCATCAGAAAAATTAGGGCAGCGACAGGAAGTGTCCATAGCAGAAGCAACCAAATGAACGAGGTCAGACATGAGCTGCGATGGTGGGAGCAGAAATCCATGATGTTGTCCATGATGAGAGAAGCAGCCGACAGGGTCGTCGGCAAAGGGCGCAAACAAACATGGATCAACGACTTGAAATGGCAGAGGGAAAATGTCGATAGAAGTGACAGAGATGGGAAAGCTTCACTGGATCGACGGGAAGAAGACAAGAGATTGTCGTCGATCCAGCACGAAAGAGCATCTGCACGGATCTGCTTCTCGTCATCGAGCATCAAGAGGGACATCCTCAGAAGAAGCTTCATGCATAACGATACGAGACAGGTAGACGAGCGAGGGTTTGTCGAGGCAGCAAGGGAAAATGTCGATGGGGGTCGTTAATGGAATCTGCGGAAGAAAGCCCTAGGCCTCACGGTCCCAGAAGCCGATCCTATCGACTGACACGGACGCTGATCGTTGAAAATGAAGGCATGACGGGATCGAGCAAGCCATTAACATCAGTGACGGAATCACGAAGTAGATGGGATCGTCAACGCCAGTATTCAATAGGAGAAAGGTACGAGAGCAAAACAACCCGATCGACGCCCTCAGACTGGGCCAAGAAAATTAGGGAGGAAAATCCGTCTATGTTTCCATGTTGAGCAATGGAAAAGGAAAATGCTTGATGATCTTATTCATCCTCATAGGGGCTTTATATTGGAAATACATGGACTCACAAAGACCGACGGACAATGTGGGATAAATACCATAGGATAAAAGACTTAAATAATACTATTAAACTAATATCTTCAACAAAATACACTAAAGAAATTTTCAAGCAATTTAGAATGAAGATTGCTTCATCTCTTATGACCCCATGACAACAAATGCAGTTATTAATAATGATGAAAATAGTAAATCTATAGATTTCAAACTCTATAGAGGTATCATTGACTCATTACTCAATCTGATTGCAAATAAACAAGATATAATGTTTGTTACATGTGTTTGTGCAAGATTTCAGGTTTCACTCAAAGAATCTCGTTTGACCATGCCAAGAGAATTATTAGGTACTTGAAAGACACTCTTGGGCTTGTTCTATAGTATCCCAGCGAGTCAGTGTTTTCACTGATTGGATTTTCAGATGCAAGTTATGCAAGTTGTAGGATTGACAGGAATAGCACATTAGGAACATGTCAATTCCTATGTTCAAGATTGATATCTTGGAGAAATAAGAAGTAAAACACTGTCTCCGTTTCTACAACAAAAGTTGAATACATAGCTGCAGGAAGTTGTGCACACTAATATAGATAAAGAACCAGATGCAGGATTATGAGTATGATTTTACTAGTTCTCCTATCTTTTGTTATAACACTCCTGCCATTTCAATATCCTCTAACCATGTATTGCACATTAGAACAAAGTACATTGAAATAAGACATTATTTCATAAGAGACAATATGAAAAAAAGCAGCATATCAATGGAATTCAATTCAATTCAATTGATAAGCAAAAAGCAGACATTTTCACAGAACTCTAGGATGAAATGAAGCTGACTTATTTCATTAATGAGCTTGGGATGCTAGCCAATCAACATTAGAAGATCTAGTAATTCACTAGTGATTGTCTTACCTTTATTCCATTATATCTGTATGCATACTTTTTTACTCTCTGTTGTTTGCTATATGCTTACTACTTGGTAATCACTTGTTCCCCTGATCAATCAACCAAATATTAAAATTTGCATAACAGGAGTAACCTAAATATAACTCTTTTAGGCTGAAAACTCTATTTCTATGGGATTTTCTCTTGATTTTCTCTCGGTCGCCAATCGCTGACCACCTCTCGCTGATTGCTGACCGTGGTCCCTAGATCTAATCGCGGATCTCTCTTCATTTCGCTGTCTCGCCCCATTCGTGGACTGCTCGCTCCCCGATCACCGACCGCCTTTTGACAATCGCCTATAGATGATTTTCACCGCTTGAACTTCTCGTCTTGTGTCTGATTGGACTTTTGACCAATCAGAAGCTTTTGTTTCTTCCATCTTGGCCCCAATTCTCTTTCGTTATTTAATCCATTCACCGTTTTGTAATCTCCTAAGCTCACAAAACATTCTGTTGCTTTCCCTCGTTCTCCTCTTTCAAACTTTCTTGTGTTAGTTGTTTGCCTGCTGTTGAGATGAAGGGTGTCAACCCCGACTTTGAGGTTTATTTTGGTTCCTTCTTAGTTGCAGATGAGAAGTTTTGAGCGATCGTCGACCTAATTAAGGTAGCAAAACCGGGTTTCTTCTCCAGAAAAGGACAAAGATCTTTGTGTCGGAATTGCGCCTACTTTTCTCCTCCCTCGCAGTGCAGAATGACACTATTGTTTACAGTGTCATTGGAGTGGAAATCACCATCTCTTACTCTCTCTCCGAAATCACCTCCAATTGATGCAATATGCTTGTGAATTGAATTTGAGGATATTTCTTTTGAAGTTGGAGAGGCCAGACAATTGATGCAATATGCTTGTGATTGACTCAACAGTATCAAGGTGATGTACTTCCCTGAGGAGTACAAGATTTTAGCAGATATTATGTGGAAAGAGTTATTAAGCAAGAGGCCGGCATACGAAACAATTATTGTATAATATTAAATATATTTTATAATAAATCGATTTGTACTTGTTAATAATATTATATTTTGGATCTTCTTTGCATTTATTTTGGGATATATATGACTTATTGTTCATCTTCTTGTTATGTTAATTTTCTTTACTTTTATATAATATATAATTATACTTAATATAAATAAAAATATTTTTTTTGTTATAAGAAGATATGAAAATCCGATATTTTAAAATATCTTCGACTTCTGACGTTCGACATCCGACATCTAAAAATTTAATCCGACATATTGCTGACATCCGATATTTACAACCTTGGTATCCAAAATCATTATGTCTTTAGTAAGTTTGATCTTAAATTCAGATTTTGGCAGACCCGTCTACATCCTGATATCATCCCCTGGACAATCTTTACTTGTCCGCTTAGACATTTTGAATGGTCAGTGTTGCCTTTTGGACTTAAGAATGCCCATAGTATATTCCAACACAAAATGGACGAGATCTTTAACAAATATCAGGCGTTTATTAGTGTTAACATAAATGATATCCTAGTTCATTCGCGAACCAAAGAAGAACAAATAAACATTTAAACCTCATCTTAGCAGAATTCATGAAACATGGTTTAGTCATTAGTACAAAGGAAGTATAATTTTTTCGTAGGAATGTTGAATTTTTAGGATTAACATTGGGCTAGGGAAAAATTAAACCACAAGAACACATTAGTAAAAAGGTCTTAGACTTTTCACCAATCACAACTATTAAACAACTCTAACAGTTCATTGGACTTGCTAACTATGCACAACCCTTCATTAAGGACCTTGGAAAACTAGTAGGACCGGTATATAGAAAAGTAAAAGGGACACAAAAGGAATTTAATCTCGAAGATACTAAACAAATCAATAAAATAGAAGACCGGATCAAGTAACTTTTGGACCTTAGATTATCCTTAGACAGAGAATACCTCATCATAGAAACAGATGGATGTGAAACTGGTTGGGGAGCTGTACTCAAATGCAAACCCCACAAGTACGCCAGTAAATTAGAATAACAAATATATAGAAATCCTAGCAGTATGCTACGACCTGAACGCCTTCCGATTGTTTAACCTAAATAGAAAAGAAATATTAGTCAGAACAAATTGTGAAGCAATAGTTAAATTCTACCATAACAGGAATAATAAAAAGATAAGTTATAAACGAAAGGCTAATTTCTTAGATCACATTGTCAATAAGAATTACAAAGTTATTTTTGAACATATTAAAGGACCAGATAATAAGCTAGACCAGTTATCGAGAATTTTGTTATGGGTTGCGTGCCCAATGATGATGTTATGGGTTGCGTGCCCAATTATCTAGTCTTAGTATTTTAATATTTTTCTTATCTTTATTAATTTACTTTTATGCATTCTTGTAAGCCTATATAAAGGCATTTGGTGCGTTGTATGAAGGAAGCAATGAAATAGTATATTTTCCTAAACCCTAAAGAGATTTTGGAAGCTCTCTCTCTTGAGCACGCCCCGCTTAGCAGCCGTGGTCAAGGATCCATAGTATCTCCACCACCGTCATCACCACCTCCGGCCACTCCGACAATCTCTGAGTAGGCTCATAACAAATTCTCAATTGATGATACAAAAAAAAATTGACATATTACATAATGAAAAGAGGTGCTACATTAGGATTCTAGAATATCTAGAACAAAGATGCCAAAAGCTATTCCTGATAAATCATAACTTAGCCTGGGATGTAGCAGATATTAAATGTTTCATTATTACCCCCCGAGGTAATATTGAACAAGAAATAGCAAGTCTTAGCCATGAAGACACTACAACCATTGATAGTGAGCCTAACAGTGATTAAATTTTTTCAGATGGAGCAGCAACAACTGACGCATTTTCAATTTGGCCCCTTTCGCCTACAAATTTATCCAACTTGCAGCAATCTATGGTTTCGAACAAGCCAAGTCGTAGCACCATATCAGCAGCGCTTTTTGGACAACCTCTGGAATTGCAACTAAATGATTTTTTTAATGATATTATAGAACGTGTAACCGTCCACTTCGCCTTTCTAAATTGCCAGCCGCATTGGCCTCAGGCCCAACCAAGCACTAGTAATATCAATTTATGACCTAACTCTACTAGTGAAATCCAAATGCTACGAGCATCACTTACTTAAGCAGAGCAAAAATTAGCAGAGCAAAAGGAGATCTCGAACAGTTGGCTAAGCACATAAAGAACTAGCGAATGCTGAAGAAAATTGTCAAATTTATCCAATGCCATTAGAAATGGTAAAAAAGTCTTAGCCAGAGTACTTGATATAGAAATAACAGCTTTTACAAAGTACCAGCAAACATTATGAAAACCACTCCAGGACACTATAGAACTTAACATTATAGACCTAATGGTCTCCCAAATAAATTTTACTAAACTTAGTCAAGTAAAAGTAATTAGAAATGTCAGCATAGCAGATGAGATTTTTCAACTATTGAAAAGTATCTCGAAAAATGGAGCCGTTGATGTCGGCAGACGCTTCGTGCCACCAAGTTTTGAGACCAATTTCCCGGAAAATATAAAGCAGGAAATTCTACTTCGATCTCGGACAAAGAAGCATGTTATTTACCACCAGACAATACCAAAAGAAGCTCTTATCAGTGATGAAGCATGTCCCCTCCGCCAGCAAGTCCATGCTTAACTGCATATCGTGGGTATATTGAAGCCTATGAAGAAGAATTACCCTTCCTTGATGAAGGGATATTAGTAGTCGAAGCTTTTAATTGCCGTATGTATATTCACCAAGAGGAGAACCTAGAACTCCAACTACGAAGTTTAAGTTTTAAGAATGCGGAAAGCCTCCTAAGTAATTATTTCTGTAAAAATAGAGCTAAATACTTTGTTCAAGAATATGGAACTAAAGAAGATTAGCACTGCAGAAGTCAAAATCCAGTTCTAGCTGACGAACTGAGCCCCAACCAAGCACCCGGTATGGACTAGTGATAGAAAGTAGACCAAGAGATAGCAAGTAGCTGGTTCACTTGAAGACACTACCGAGTAGAAGGCCAGACTCCGCCCCTGGTTTAGTGGGTTGGCCCCCAATGGCTATGGTCCTTCCCTTTAGTCACTACCAAGATTCTGCCTTGGAAAAATTGTGGAAGAATTTGATGCCAGCAAGCATAATAGCTTTTTGAGAGTGGAGTAAGGGATAAAGCATTTTTGGTAAGTTAACTATATAATAAAGTGCTTTTTATGTCACCGGAGTGCTTTTTCTTTGTGGAGTGGTTTCCTTCTGTAAGTGGAGTGCTTTATCTTTTTTGCAACTTGCAAGTGGAGTGTTTTTCTTTCCGTGACCTTCCCCTTGTATGCACTCTCCTCCCCCTATATAAGGAGGTAAGGATGCACCCTGTAGGATACAAAAGGAAAAAGGGTGAGCAAATAAGTTGAGTGAGTTGTGAAGTGTGAGCTTCTCTTGTACTCTTTGTAATCTCTGTAAGAATTTTAGTTCTTCTATTTTGCCTTTGCACTGTAAGTATCTCTTAATTTCCTGCACATTTACATGAATAAGGAGTAGTCTCCTTCCCCTCATCTTCGGAGGAATAGAACCTATGAATGTTTTGCATCTCTAGAGATGATCCACATGTGTGTGCTCTCGACAACACACCAATGGATTACTGCTTGTAATTTCTATTCATGGGTGGCTGAGGCCAATCCCAATGATGTAAGAATGTCCGATTAAGAATCTCATAACTTAAAACGTACGTATCCGTATGGATCCTGAGGGCACCTTGGGAATAAGTACCTCCAGGAGGGAGGCCACGGAGAAAACATAGCAAAGGTGCATTGGAGTCTTAGATATTTCCCCAAAATATTCGGAAGCCTCCTACTATTTTTAACCTGTTAAAGGATTCTAAATACAATTAAATCCATAATTAATAAAATAATTTTATTTAATTAATAACTACCAAATATTCATAAAAATGGTTTGGAAAATAATCAGGTTAGAGAAGTTTAAATCTGTCTTAGTTTATAATTTTACTGTTTTAAAAGATTTATTAATTATTTATGAATTAAATAAATCATTTGAATGTATTTAAATATCAGAAATGACAACTCACCTTATAGGTCATATTGGGACCCCTTGGGCCGTTTGGTGCGTCATGAGTGCCATCAAATGGTGGATTGATCTTATGCGATGATCTCATATGCGTCGAGACTTTTAGGGTATTGATGGAGTTTTTGTTGAGCTATCCCAGACTTAAGCACACCATTTGAGTTATTTAGACCGAATTTAGTAGTCTGTGTTAATTGTGGCCCTCATACTTTACTGGGGGGTGGGGGGCAATTAACACTCATGGATCTAATTGTATTCCAGGGATATTACACCTCCTCTAAAGACATTTATTGGGTTGCTTTTCACTTCTCCCCCTCTCCTACATAAACAAGTGATCATCAAGGACAAGTCTTACAGACCAAGGTACAGAAAAAGGCAGACACGCTTAACAAGAAAAGTAAAGAGTATGGTCAATTTCAAAGAGAAGAGCAGAGAATTGATACTGCCAAAATCACATAGGTGAAGAGACATCTTCAGAATTTCAGTCCAGAAACATGAGAGAAATTGCTACGAGAGCTCTTTGGATGATGTATTTCTTCTATTTTCTATATTATTGGAATACTCGCTTTTTTGTAAACAACTTAAATGCAATTTTCTCTTTTGTAAAATGTGCTCTATCAAATAGGGGGAGATTGTTGGGTAAAGTTCATGATGATTTAGTAGACCATGTTCTGTAATGTTGAGCATATTATGTAATTTCCCAGAATGAAGCTTTACAGATAAAACCAACAATGTTGTGTAAATTGGCTAAGTGATTGATGAATCGTCGATTGATAGTCGACGATCAGGCGTAAGCCGATCAAAGACTCGATCGCCGACCGGATGTCTGAACGCCGACCAGGCGCAAGCCGATCGAAGACTCGATCATCAACCTGATGTCTTATCGCCGACCGGGCGGTCACCAATCGAAGACCTGAACCCCAATAGGGCTCAAGTTCTTTTCTCCAGCGTTCGCTGACTGAAGACTTGTTCGCTGAGCGCATTTGATATCATTCACTTAGCATTCGTTGATCAGACTCAAGAATCGTCGATTATTGATCTTCTCTTTATAGCAGTCCCAAAACCCTCCCTTTATAACTTGTTGAACGAAGATTTGTGATTGTGTTTCGCCGACCGTGCGATCAACGATCGCCAACTGAGCGGTCCCTTTATCAACGCTTACAGAATGAAATTCACTCCTTGAAGAACTATGATCTGCGATCGACGCTCGCCAACCGAGGCCCTGCGATCGCCGACCAAGCCGTCCTTCCATCAACACTCATAGAAGGAAAACTTAGCCAAACAAAGGTCTCTAATCGCCGTTCGCGGACCAGGCTCTCAACGATCGCCGACGAAACTGAAGTTTGTCGGGATTCAAAATAGAGTTGTTGTTAATCAAGAAAGTGGAAGGCGTGAAAGTGCACAGTGTGCCTCTGAGAATACTCTAGAGGGGGGGGGGGGGGTGAATAGAGATTAAAAATATTTTTATCCTATTTGTGCAAACACAATAAAATACTTAAGTATTATGCTCAACAATTCCTCAGACAGAATAAAACAAGTGCTGAAATGTAAAGTAGGAAAACAGTAAAAGAAATGGACAGCACAAAAATTTCACAACCAGAAGACACAAAGATTTTATAGAGGTTCCCCAAAATGTGGGTAGTCCTCTATTCTACCACCTGGTAGGAATGCACCACCTGTGCCTGAGTCTTTTGACAAAGAGACTCTTAGAACCACTGATCTTTTGATAAGGAGATCATGAACCAACCAGATCTTTTGATAAGGAGATCTTGAACCAACCAGATCTTTTGATAAGGAGATCTTGAACCACTGAATCCATTGGAAGAGGGATTCTCAAAACTCTTTTACAGTTGGGAATGAGAAGGAGAAAGAAGAAGAGGGAGGAAGAAAAATTCTGTTCTCAGAATTCTTATAAAACCTGTCTTAAGAACAACTTCTATTTTCTTCTACTAGATCTGCTGATAATCAACTCCTGCTTATGCTTGTGATGATTTGCAGGAGCTATGATTGTCAGAATTTTCTCTTCTTTCTGATTGAACTTTGACTGCTATGTGATTGTGATGATGAGCAGCCTTTAGTTGTTCTGCAGTAAGAGAGGGAGAGTAGTTGTTCTTTTCTTCTCTGTGTTTTCTCTATTAGGGTTCTTGGAGGAAGAAGAAGAACAAGAGGGAGCCCTAATAGAAAACTGTAGCCGATTGTGATGAATGCTCTATCTTTCTCTTTCTGCTCCTCCCTTTTATTGTCCCTCTATGATTTGAATTTGCTTCCTTTTCTGGTAGGTCCTGAAAAGGTATATTTCTCTGGACAATTACTCTTTCCTTCCTTCTTTAATTCCCGATCCGTCCACAGTTATAAGCTTATTTCCAAGAAAGCTTTTCTGTCCTCTTTTATTCTTCTTTCTATTTGAGGCAATTAATGAGCCGTTGGAGAACGGTCTTGAGTATATTGGGCCATGAGAGAGGGTTCAAAATGACAGCTGAAAATGTTTCATTTTCAGACTGTAATCGACGTAGCGTCGAGTTCTCTTCCTCTTTTATCAGCGCACCTTCGAGTTCTTATAAGAGCAGCTTCGAAATCCTTCTTGCTCTGATTGAACTCTGCTGTCGACGTTACGTCGATTACTTGCTCTGACTTGAGTTTGAACTTCACCGTTTGCGTCGATATGTAGTCGAAGTTGCGTCGACTTCAGATGGCTTCGACAGATTCTTCCTTCTGCGCTGAGTTGAACTCGAAGCAGCGTCGACTTCTAGTGATGCTTCGACATAACTATCTCTTCTACGCCGATAGCTATTCGACGTAGCGTCGACTTGATCTACTTCGACAGAAGGGTTGAGTTGCTTGGACTTCTAGTCTAAGTAGCGTCGACATCCACTCGATGCTGCGTCGACTTCTATTCGACGCATATGTTAACTCTGCCCAAATTGTGCTTCTCTTGAGATGGTCTTGACACCCAAGGTTGAGTGTGACATCCTAAGACATCTAATGACCAGATTACCCTCACTATACAATGGGTAATTCAACCTAAGAGATAAAATCACTTTTATGTAATTTGTTAAGTTAAATCAAAGTGTTTTTCCCAACAAGGCGCCCCTTTTTGCCGGCCATCCTTTTTTGGACTTTAGCATAAATTAAAGAGAACTATATAAGTCTCTTTCACGACAGAGAAATAATAGCTTTACCCCTTATATTCTATTCTTCTCTTTGTCGGTTGTAAACTCTAACTCTCTCCCTCTGTGTAATCCATGTCTCTCTTTCTCTGTAGAGACATATATTGAATCACCACTTTCCCTGGTGATATTTCTCATTGCTGAAACCTTTGTTGCATGGGACGAAGACGGAATACGCGATACGATACAGATACCATAAACGTGATTTTCAAAAAACCTAAGATACGAGATACGTTTTTGAAAATTTTAATTATTTAAATATAAGTACAAAATTAATATGAAGACCTGTGTGACATTCACATCTTTATTTTTTCATTATTATATCTCACATATCATATTTAAATAAAAACAAGCTTTATGTTTCATAGAAACGTATCATATACTAAATAGGAGCTATGAAAAAAAGTATGTAATCAATTGATTTTCATCACTTATCATTCTACACTTTTTCTTTCACATGTCTTTCTCCATGTCACCATTGAAAAGTACTTAATTTTTGGACATTTTTGAGCATATTCAGGCATATCCGGTAATATCTTAAAGTATTTGTGAGTATCCAAAATTTTGCATATTTAAAATTAAAAGAAAAAAATTTCCGAGAGTTTCGAGGACGGGTTTCCTAGATTTTCCGAGAGTTTCTCGACTCCGAAACATTTCGGATACGATATGTAAGGCCGTTATAAGTATCCGTGCTTCATAGGCTGAAACTTTCACACAGGCTGTACAATGTTCTTGTATCTCCCTTCAAAAGATTCTGTGGTTGTTGAATCACCAATGTAAAAGGATCTATTGGGTTCTTGTGCCTCCAAGAGGAAAAGGCTTTGTTGGGTTCTTTAGTTTCTAGTTAGAAAAAACTTTGAAGGCCTTGCATAGGTAGTACTATCCCACAAGGACTGTGGAAGAGAATACCCAAATTAATTGGGAAACCTCTATAAAAATTTGTCTCCTGCTCTATAACTTTGTTTTTTTTATCTTTTATTTTAATTGATCTTTGATCTTATGCTGTGATTGTCGTTTCTAATTTTCTATTCATACCCTTTAGAGAAATATTCAGTCTTTTTTTCTCACTTTCATCCTAAATCAAAGTTATTAATAAATTTGAAGTTCGCATGTGAAATAAAGCTCCAATGTCAGAAATGTGAACCTGTCGAAGTAGCATAGTAAATGATAACGAGTACCGTAAATATATTTAATAACGAAAATATTTCAATAAGGAACTTCATGTCTGAGCCCTCAACAAAAATGAAATTTTAAAAATACCTTGATTCATTAAAGTAATCTCGAAGCCGCACAATTGCTCATAAAGATTTAAGTTATTTGAAAGCTGGCAGAGTCAGTGAAGAAAACAATGAGAAGGCCAAATGTTTGTGAGCAGATGAAGTCATGGATATCCAAATTTCGGCAACTTAAGCAAAGTCATTTTGAAGTTAAAGAATCAGCTTAAGCAAATTCATTAAAGTTCATCACAGCATGCATCAATTAAACATTGACTAAAAATGCTAAAATATAATTTATAATTTACGCAATTAGAAATGTAGATGTCCTTGCCTGTAAGACCCTTGGAAACCTCACGAGATAACCTGGAACTCCTCTAAAAAATAGCAAGAAGCCATAACGATTTAGTGGTAGGTATCCCCTAGGAGAATGCTTCGGGCAACTACTTGAAGTCAGATGTAGGATTGGCATAGAAAATTCAGCACGGGAGATTGGGATTAGCATGAGAATGTGATCGCGCTAACAATAAGTCGAAGCTCTAGGAGAATTTGGTTGGATTACAGTTAGAGTAAAAGTTATTGAGTAGCGGTGTAACAAAATGAAATAACATAATATCAACAGTCAGAATATTAATTTTACTAAGATAATGAAAGTGAAATGATGAAAGTGGAACTCATTGCTGTCTAAACAAACCAAAAATTGAATTCATAAGAAACAAGTTCCCAAAGAGAATTAACTTTCAAAACATGGTTTGAAAGATTTCTAATTACTTGAGTGAAACAAACAGGACCCGAGTACAATGAACAATGAGGACTTGCATTAATAAGCACAAGCCCAATACCAAAACACAAATGAAAAAAAAACTTAATCTAGTAGTCCAGCATGATGCTTAACCACTGTCATCCGATCTGAATCACCTTCTTTGGAACTTAGTTACTCTAATGTCTTCTCCACCAAAGAATCTCCTCTTATCGCTTCTCAAGCAAAGAATGTACTCAATATTGAGAAGAAAGAGGATGGTGTCACACAGGCTATCCCGGGGTTGACCTAGGTTCAAGCACCTGCCGAGAACAAAGAAATGGGAATAAAATGTAGTCTGGAGAGAAACAGAGTGTGAGAGACCGGGGGGGGGGGGGGGACCAAGCAACATATTCTTACAATTGTTTATAGGAGGAAGACCAACTGAAGACCAAGCAACATATTCTTACAATTGTTTATAGGAGGAAGACCAACTGAAAAAAATCATGGGTAGTATCGGGCGAGAAGACTCGACGAAGTCGAGGAAGAGTGCTCTGCAGCGGTGAGAAGGGCCTGTGCAGAGTTGATGAAGTCGAGGAAGAGTTCTTTGCAGCGGTGAGAAGGCCCCGGAGATCGACGAAGTCGAGGAGTGCTTTGCGGTGGACAATGATTTAGGCTTGTCGTGGACCGGTTACTGGGAGAAGATTTAGGGTATCGAACTTGCGATTAGATTGCGGGAGACATAAGTGCGAAGTATGAGAGAGTGAGATGGAATTATGAGACCATGAGCGAATTGCAAATCCAATGAACAAGTATAATTGATTTTAAATCGTGGGAGTGAGATTGAAAGTAAGGTAAAATGCTACAAATGTCGGACTTCTTTGTAGAACTAGTTTGTGTGCGTGTGTAAATATATAGGGTTAATTACTAGGACCTCTCCGAGAGTTTGCATAATTACAGGAACCTCCCCACTATGCTTTGTGTTAGAAATCAGGAGGAAAGTAAATATTTGATGCAATTTTATTCTTCCACAAAGGGGCTAATATATAGCATTACTAGGAGACACACAACACCGCTAGCCGGTGTGGGACTAAACCTTAAATACCTAAATACTTAAATATAAATACTTCTAACACTCCCCCTCAAGCTGAAGGGGAACCCTTCAGCTTGAACACAACATAAAAGAAAAGGTAAATAGTGGTTGACAACGTGGGACAAAACAACAGCCACCGAGGCCCAACCGCGTGTCACCGGGGATACTTCAACCGAGCATAAGCCACACGACGTTGGTCCACAAACCGACCAAGAACACGCTGGATGCTCCCGGTGTTGAAATCAGGTCAACCAACAAAGGCCAAACCACCCTACCTAACATAGAAGAAAAAGATGGGGAGACACAAACAACATACGAAATATGCCTGAAGGCCGTGTGTGACTAAGGCAGGAGTCGGGAAAAGAGGCATCCGAGTCGCCGTTATCACAAACACTCCCCCTCACGTGGAACACGTGCATGAAGGCATAGACTCGCATGGAGACACAGACGAAGACAATCAGAACAACACATAAAAGAACTATGGATAACAGTTGCCGGCAAGCACGATCCAGGATGCAGCGAGCAAAGCACAAGCCAGCTGCGAGCAGAAGGCTCAAGCGGCTGCGAGCAGAGTGCTCATGCAGCGGCGAGCAAAAAGGCTCAAGCAGCGGCGAGTGAGAAGGGAGGAAGAGAAGAGCTCGACACCTAAAGAGCAGCAACACGGAAACCATCGCTCATAGCACGCGACTAGAAGACACTACCAACACAATAACTAAGGCATACGAAACAACACAAAAACTACAGCAGACACTTTAAAAAAATTTGATAGGGCACGACATAGCAACAACGACACAACAGTGGGATCGGCCATCGTCGAGAGCAGCAGCACGGAAACGGGACAGGAAGCCGGACTGGATCGAAGGAGAGGAATAGGCGCATCAGCAGCTCCCCCCGGAAACGGGATCGAGGGAGGAGAGGGGAGGTTCCATCGATGAGAACGAGAGCAGCGAGATCTGCTGGATCTGTCTTCGAAGGCGCAGAGTGGAGACGAAGTCGCAGACGGAGCCGTCGATGAAGCAGCAGGACGCGTCGACAAGAAATGGCACCGCTCCCGTCTTTGGAATCAAGATACGATCCCATCGACGGGAGCGAGGGGGGAGGGAGTCGCTGAATCCCTAGCAGCCGAGCCGGAAGCGGAAGACGAACGGGTCGGGGTGGGGGGGGGGGTTAGGTCGCAGGACCAGCTTAAAAAAACTTTAGGTTTTCAGATCGAAAAAGGCTTTGATACCATGTTAGAAATCAGGAGGAAAGTAAATATTTGATGCAATTTTATTCTTCCACAAATGGGCTAATATATAGCATTACAAGGAGACACACAACACCGCTAGCCGGTGTGGGACTAAACCTTAAATACCTAAATACTTAAATATAAATACTTCTAACGCTTTGAAATTGCAAAGACCTCCCCCACAAGTTTGGTCGGTTTACAAACTCTCCCTTTATGTTAAACTCTAAATCATTTTTTTATAAAAAAATCAAATTACCCTCTCCTTTTTAAGAAATACAAATACAATCCTCAGGGAAAATTATAGTATAATCCTAAAAGAAACAAAGCCGATTTTCATTTCCCACTCGTCCGCGCCAGCTCCCAACTCTTCCACCTTCGCGCGCGGCTGGTAGTGCTTCCACTCGAGAATTCGGTGACGATGGAGTAGGACATCGGCGATTTCAACGGGGACCTACTAATAGGGCATCAACGATTGTTTTGGTGTCGATGGGACTTCAGCTCGAAACGGCCCTGGCGACTTCGGCGACGGTAGGAGTTTGTAAATAGACCAAACTTATAGGGGATATCTTTGTAAGTTCAAAACATAGAGGGGAGGTTCATGTAATTATGCAAACTATAATTAACCCTATATATATAAGAGAGAGAGAGAGGGAGAGAGATTTTCAAGCATTTTTTCAATCGGAATAGTTATATAAAATTTTGTATTTTTAGAAAATGAAGTTCTCTCAATGAAGTCATCTTTGCTTTTATACACATAAAATTTTTGTATGGTTAGAACATGGAGTTCTCTAAATGAAGTCATCTTTGCTTTTATACACACGTATGTACCTCACAAACTCATTTTACAGTCCATAATGCATTTTATTTGTTTCTTTCCAGCAAAGAGAGTGAAGATAAAACTGCCAATACGCACATGCTTCCTAAAAAGCCAGGTAATTTACAGTAAATCTCAAGTTGTCATGCAAAATTATGTGTTGTTTTTTATAGAAAAGTTGAGGGAAAAATGAATAAAATTAACAAAATAAAAAAACAAGATAGCCATGTGCAGTAGATGCAAACACTGTGAAGGAGCAACATGCGACAGGTACGAACAAAGGGTTATAAGAATAAAGTAAAGAAGTGAAAATTACAGAGTAAAGCTAGTCGTATGATGATGATAATCAACAAAGAGGATAATCAAAATCAACAGTAAGAAACATTATACAGTGAAACAGAGAAAATACCAAGAACTCGGAGTCGGGAGTAGTTTGAGCTGTGTGCAGAGGAAGCGGAAGGAGCCGGCGACGTAACTCGTGTACGACGACCATGATGTCATCCATGGCCGCGTCGAGCCGATCGCAGCGGGCTTGCAACGAAGGCGCAAGGACCATGGCCGACGGTTGTTGGACAGAATGGAGGAGATCCACATAGAGTTCTAGTGGAAACCCTAGGGGAGCGGCATGTCGGACCAATTAATATGTGGTAGCCGTATCAGGAGCGAATAACATAGACAATAGTTTGCATTACATGAAAATAAGAAGATACAACTTAGGAAACGAGCTCTCGCCAAGCACCCGGAGGCTGGGTCCCCCAAGCACCCCTCTCTCCCTATGAGAGCCCAAAAGACAAACACTCCAAAGATAACATCTTACCACCTAAGAGACTCCTTATATAGATGGGGACCACCATACATTACAAGGACACTGCAGAACGAATTACATAAATGACAGTTACGTAATTAATTGCGAAATATAAGATAATCTATAAAGGGTGACGCAACTCCGAGAGAGCTCTCGTGTAGTGAGGACGATCGTCCGAGTGCGTGTGTGCAAGGCGCATACGTATGATTACTAAAAATAGTGGAGAGAAAACATGATGTCTAAGGAGCCTAATCATAGTGTGTGAGCACATAGGTCACCAATACCCAGGGAAGAAGCTCCATTGAAGACAATCGAGATAGATAAGTTTGAGTGGAGGGGTATTCCGACCAGATATATTAGGAGATGCATCTATGGTTAAGAGGCGTAAATGATTCATGCCTTTAGAAGAGCAACAATGTCGGGGAAGAAGGGTGTCAAGTTTTTTGACCAAAACAACGTTTAGGCTTGGTTTGTCCACGATGCAGATGAGGCGGAATGTCTCCTGCGGATCCACGACCATTTGGCTGTGCCGCGATCGCCCGCTACACCGTTTGCACATGAGTGAAAAATGTGGAAATCCTGCAGTTTTCATCCGCGAAATCACTGTTGGAAATCAGAAAGAAAATACTTCATTGTTTTATTCATCCTCATAAGGGGTATATAAAATATTACAAGGGGACACATAACACCGATAACCGCTGGGAGATTAAACCCTAGATCTAATACATAGATACTAATAACCTGACATATTGCTATAAAACTCATAAACTCCAACACTCCCCCTCAAGGTGAAGGGAGAACCTTCAACTTGGACATCACAATAACGACAATGGAGGCAGGCGATGTGGGACAAAACATCAGACGGGCCACTGAGGGAAATTCCAAACCGTAGAATCAAGCCGGGGACATTGCCACAAACGATGCAGACCCAGACACGACGCAGGACCCACACACGATGTGGACTCGCTGGAAATCGGTCAACAACATCACCTACACACACAACATGCAGAAGGAAACCAACGATGTGGAGCAAATCGTCAAATGGGCAACCAGGGATAATTTGTCAGGGATAATCCGCACAAAGGGCGGTCCCACACGACACAGTCTGTTGGGAAAAATCCTTGTGATTTATCTAACAAATTATCTTAAAGTGATTTCATCAGTTAAGTTGTATTACACACATTGTATAGAAAATGTAAAATGATCATTAGACGTCCTAGGATGTCACACTCACCTTAGAGTGTCAAGACCAGGTCAAGATAAATACAAATTCAGTTTAATTAAAACTTGCGTCGAATAGAAGTCTACGTAACTTCGACTAGAAGTCGACACAACTCTTACTAGAAGTCAACGCAACTCTGACTAGAAGTCGACGCAATTCTGACTAGAAGTCGAAGCAACTCAGACTGACTGTCGAAGTATCAAGTAAAGTCGACGCAACGTCGAAATGAACTCGACGCAGAAGGAAGAACCTGTCGAAGACATCTTAGAAGTCGATGTAACTTCAACTTCAATTCGACGCATAAGATAAAGTTCAAGTCCAAGTCTTCAACTCGACGGATACATCGATAAGTACTCGACGCAACGTCGACATCTGAGTTCAGCCAGAGCTAAGAAGGAATTCGAAGCTACTTCTATAAGAACTCAGAGGTGCGTCAATATGAAGAATAATGAAGTCGACGCAGCGTCAAATACAAACAGAAAAAGTATGTTTTCTGCTGTCTTTTTTAATACCTTTTCAGAAAGTCTACAAAGCTGAAAACTGTTCTCTAACGGCTCATTTATTGTCAAGAATGAAATGAAGTATTCCAGAGAAACAACAATGACATTCTTGGATGATATTCAAATCAGTCTTGACGGGTCTAGAACAGAAATAGAAGGAAATAGTTATTATCCAATGGATATTCCTTCTAAGGATAGTCCAGAAGAAGAAAGAAATTCAAACACAAATCAATAGAGAATAAGTATGCTGAGGAAGAAAAAAAATACAACCATTATTCTCTCAGTCGAATACTCCTGTCTTCTTCTTCCTCCTCTAGCCCTAAGACATAACAGAAGAATAACTTCTCTGCACAGGAAAATAACACAAGCCTGCTGCTTTCTCTTCTACATCATATAGCAGCAAGACAACAAAAGTGCAGTTAGGATCAGGATTAAAACTCATACCCCTTGCAATCATCACTATCTTAAGTAAGGGTTCATTATGTTCAGATCCTGAAGTATATAGAAGAAACAACATCCAGAGAGATAGCTGCAAAAGGATTCTAACTGAAGAATCATATTCTCTTCTTCCTCCTCTTCCACTGTTCTTATTCTGCAACTGTAAAAGAGTTTTAAGAATTCTTTTTCAAAGGATTCAGTGGTTCTAAGAGTCTCCTTAGCAAAAGACTCAGTGGTTCTAAGAGTCTCCTTAGCAAAAGACTCAGTGGTTCTAAGAGTTTCCTTATCAAAAAACTCAGTGGTTCTAAGAGTCTCCTTATCAAAAGACTCAGGCACAGTTAGTGCAATCCTACAACAACAACAACAGACGACGGGATCGAGTGCCGGCTAGAGCAGAGGGCTCGACGAGAAATCCTCCGTCGACTAGAACGAGGGGGAAGACATTCCTCCTGGAGACGGGATCAACGAATTGTTGGAGCATGCGTTCCGCACTCGTCCGATTTGAGAATAACAAATCCCGAATGTATTTGATCCTATTTTTGATTAATGGTGTGCAGATAACAGGTGCAAGAATAACATGTTTGCAATTGGAGCAAAATACCGATTTTCCAGAAATTGGAGCTATCGGCTTTCCGACAGCAGTACCGGATTTCCGACAGCGCACGATTTCTTCCGTTCTCCGATCTCTACTCAACGTTTTAGAGCTATCGGATTTCCGACAGCAGTAACGGATTTCCGACAGTGCACGATCTTCCCGTAACTCTACGACGTGCATCAGTTACGTAAGCTAACGGATATCCGATAGTGCTATCGGATATCCGACAGCCCACGTCTCAACCACGACTCAATCGCGATCGCCACTCTCCGCAAAAATGCCGAATACATGGGACACATGGCACCTCTGGAGCTATCGGATTTTGGCGATAGCTAGCTAACGGATGACGTTATCTATCTTTTATACAAAAGGGCTCAGAACTTCGTTTAATTCAAGGCTTTCAGACCTCCAAGCTTTCTTCCTGAGTGTTATCGTCCAGAGAGCTCCAGAGAACGAAAATCCCCATCCTTGAAGAAGAAAAGAGAGAGCGAAGTCGAAGATTGTACACGCGTTCCAAGGAGATTTTCTGAAGGATTCTTCGCTGCTTTGTTCCAGAAATTTTAAAGGGGGTTTTTATTTTGTATTTCATTTACATTTACATTCATCTTGTAATCGTTGGAGAAATCATCGTCTTGCGTGCGACGTCCAAGCCCTTGCGTGGCTTGGTGGGAAAATCGCCTCCTTGTGCGTGGCGTCCAAGTCCTTGTGCGGCTTGGTTGGGAAAGCGTAGTCTTGTGCACTACGTCTAGATCTTGAGAAGATCTAGAGGATAGGCTTGAGCTTGGTCTAGGGAGAGACAAGTGATAGCCTTCCGATCCTTGGGAGAAGGATTGGTAAACTCAAATTGTTAAAAGTTTATTATCATATTTGTGCCTTGATCTTAAGCATTGTTAAGATCATTTTTATTGTATGTGAATTTCATGATTAAAAAATTATGACTTTTTCTTTAATTGCAAATTTGGTTGCAAATTATGACTTTTTCTGTAATTTTTATATTAATAAGTAATTTTTAGAAAAGTAAAATTTGTTTAAAAATTCTTAAGTTAAAAATTATAATTTAAACACACCCTTATTCACCCCCCTCTAAGGGCGTCACACGATCCAACACGTGGTATCAGAGCGAGGTTACTCCAAAACGGTTTTACCACCGGGAGTAATGGCGCACAACGATCACGCGTTCGTTGAGGGACAAGGAATTAGTAGGCCATCACTTTTTACGGGCACAGACTATAACTATTGGAAAACCCGAATGCGGTGTTTTCTAATAGCTCTCGACATAGAAGTTTGGAATATGGTCGAGACGAGTTATACTTCCCCAACAATTGTTGTAGGAGATGTAACTATGGACAAACCCAAAGACAAGTGAGATGACAATGATAAATTAAATTGTAAGAACAATGCAAAAACCATAAATGCTTTATTTTGCGCACTAGATCGCACTGAGTTTAATAGAGTTTGTGCTTGTGATACTGCATTTGAAATTTGGAATCTTTTAGAAATTACTCATGAAGGTACTTCGCATAAAGGATTCAAAGCTATTTCAACTCGAGTCAGAGTTCGAAAGATTCAAAATGGAGGTGGATGAAGAAATTGATACAATGTACACACGATTCACTAAAATCGTGAACGATTCAAAGGTGCTGGGTAAGGTTTTCTCCAATGGAGATTTAGTAAGGAAAATCTTAAGATCACTTCCCCCAAAGTTCAATTCTAAAGTGATGTAAACCGCGATTAGGTTTTAAAATTTATTTATTTTAATTGAACACAATTTATTTTGTTGCAAAATAAAATTATGATTTTTAAAATAAATACAAGAAATTTAATTTTTTTAGACGGGTCGAGTGACCAAATCGAGCTTTTCGCGCCAAATCACTTTCCAACGTTGATGTTCGCAAATCCGTTAATCGTTATTTGAGAGAAAACTCTTTGACCTTTTTATGAGTTGAATCGATGCGAGATTCGTACATCCACAAGCATTCGCACACGAAATAATTTATGAAATAACGGTAATTGAAATAATTAGAACGTTCGAGGCAAACATATAATTAATTAAGTGAGACGCATAAACTTAAGCTAAGATAATGAGCATTGATTAGGTGAAGTTACCCATGGCATGGCATGATCCATTCAGTCCAGACGGCGCACGATGACTTGCCCTCAGTTGACGGGAGGTTGACGCTCGCCGTCGTCGTTAACAGGCATGGTAGAGTTGGACGCCGGATTGGAAGCTGGAGTCGACGACACTGGTTGTAACCCAGGTTGTCGGAATAAAGTTCCGATGTCGACGACAACCTGGCGAGTACGATCCCGCACGGAAATGGCGACGGCGGGCAGGAACTTTGCGGGACTGTGGACGCGGAGGTCGGCGTGGAAGGAAATCCAGCGGGAACTCCTCCTCTGGACGCTGGTGTATTGAGGTGCTGGCGACGGAAGGGGTTGACGAGAAGTAATCGGCGACGGCAAGTAATCGGCGACGGCAGGTAATCGGCGACGGCAAAGAAACAAAAAAAATGTTTCTCTGCACAATCCGATTCTACCCCTTCTGTTCTTCACGGTGGTCTTGATATAGAGAGTAGTGTGGCTGAATATTTTGTTAACAGTGGCCTTTGCCAAAATGATTTTCTTTCCAAAATAAAACATTTCCTGATTTTGACAATATTTCCAAAAGGCATGTCACGGTGGCCTTTGAATTTCTTTTTCTGGTATTGCTTGTTTCCAAACATAAGTTTTCCTATTATTTCCCAATCATCTAAATATCAATATTCTAATTTTGAATTTTGAATATATATATTTCCGTAAATAATTATTAGCTTGCCTCTATCGTCCAAACTACTAATATTACCGGACCTTTTATTCAGGGTCTCATCGGATGGTCAAACCGATGAGCCGAATTTAAATAAACATGGGCGCCCATGTAGAGAAAATACAGGATAATAAATAAATGCATAGTAAATAAAACTCCGTGACGCATGATGACGTCACGAAAATTTGACCCAGACGGAGGATGCATCATAAAGTGACTGCAATTTCTGAGTCACATGATCTTAAGACCTTACAATTGGAGAGCCTCATTGGGAATCTAAAAACCCATGAAGTGGAGTTAATGATTCAAAGCCAAGAGTACAATTTGGAGCCCAAAAAGAAGAGTTTGGCGTTGAAATCTAAAAAGGAAATTGAAAGTGAGACTGAAGAAAGTGAGAAAGATGAAGAAGGACTGTTTGTGAGGAACTTTAAGAAGTTTATGAGAAATCCTGAGAGGAGAAACTCATTTAGAAAATTTTTCAAAAAGAAGGATTTTTCCTACAACAAAGACAAAGGAAAAATGGATGATGAAGAAGAACGTCCGCTACCGGAATGCTATCATTGCAAAAAGATTGGACATATAAGAAGCAAGTGCCCAAAATATCTGAGAGAGCAGAAAGAGAAGAGGCACGATAAGAAGTTAAAAAAGAAGGTTCTGAAGGCGAAGACTTGGGATGACAGAACTTCTGAAGGCTCAAGTGAAGCAAGCGATGAAGATAAAGAAGAAGCAAATGTATGCTTGATGGGGAAAGAAAATGCGTCATCTGACGACGATAGCAGTGTCCAAAGCGACACTGAGGTAACTCCTCCATCTTATGATGATTTATATTCTGAATTTATGAAAACTTGCAAATTTTTGGATAAAAGCCTAAAGGAAATCAATTTTTTAAAATGTGAAAATAAAGATCTTTTGAAAGTAAATAAAAAGTTATCAAATGAGTTGAAATCTATTGGGAACGAGAAGGTAATTTGTCAAGAGTGTGATCACTCTTTGACAAGGATAAAAGAACTTGAAAACACTATTTCTAAGTCCGATCAAAAAATTGATTAACTTCTAAAAGAGAAAAAGGACTTAGAAAAGGTTGTCAAAACTTCTCATTCTCAATTAGAGAATTACAAGAAAAAGTTTGCAAATCGATGTGGCATGATAGTAAAAGAAAATTTAATTTTAAAGTCCAAAGTAAATGAATTGAACATGACAATTTGAAAATTTGGTGTTGGGAAAAAATCTCTGGATATGATTTTAGGCAACCAATGTCATGGGTCAGCAAAATTTGGACTAGGATACGTTTCTGGAAGCTATCGGAAAATTCCGACAGCTGCTGTCGCCAGCGACAGCTCCAGGTTCAGAAAACCTCTTTTTCAAAATAAAATTTTTTCTAAGTCCACACATAAAGATGTTTCCTCCAGCAAAAGTCCAGAGAAACCATTAAAGAATGGTTCCTCACTATTCGTTGCATGTGCCAAATGTCATCGATTTGGTCACATCTCGGGCTCATGCTGGAAGAAAGGAAAAGTTAGTGTTAAACAAATATGGGTACCTAAGGCTTCCACCTATACCATGGGAGGGACCACTTGGGTAACCAGATCTTTACTCTCATCATCTTTTTAGCTGTCCGTGCAGGCTAGGAACAAGGAAGACGTGTGGTATTTGGACTCTGGATGTTCAAAACACATGGCGGGCGATAAATCAAAGTTCTTTATCCTGGAGATGAAGAAAGGTGGAACAATGACATTTGGAGATAATGACAAGGGTAAAGTCAAAGGCATTGGAGTAGTAGGTAACGAAGAATTTAATATTTCAAATATTTTATATGTTAAAGGTTTGAAACATAATTTAATTTCTATTAGTCAACTACGTGATAAAAATCTAAATATTTTATTTGACTCTAGCTCAAACCTTTGCAAAATTATTGATTCTAAAACAAACGAAATCGTACTTACTGCACCAAGAATAAACAATGTCTATACAATCACTTTTCATGATTTATCTCATTCTACACTTAAATGTTTTATTTCAAAGAATGATGAAGTTGAATTATGGCATAGGCGACTAGGACATTCTAGTGCTAAACGAATAGTAAAGCTTTCAAAGAATAAAATAATTAAAGGTTTACCGAATTTAAATGGAAAGCTTTCATCATTGTGTTCACCATACCAAAAAGGAAAGTTTACTAAATCATTGTTTAAGAGCAAAAATGTTATTTCTACTTATAGACCTTTACAGTTAGTACATATGGATTTATTTGGTCCAATTACACAAAGTCTAGGAGGTAGAAAATATACATTTGTTATTATTGATGATTATTCTAGATTTTGTTGGACACTGTTTTTAAATTCAAAATCTGATGCTTTTGATGAATTTGTAAAACTAATTTCACGTATTCAAAATGAACTTGATTTAAAAGTAAAATGCATTAGATCAGATCATGGAGGAGAGTTTGATAATGAAAAATTTATTTCATATTGTAATGAATTTGGGATAAAACACGAATTTTCCGCTCCTCGCACACCACAGCAAAATGGTGTAGTGGAGAGAAAAAATAGAACACTTCAAGAATTAGGACGTACTATGCTTTGTGAATTTAAATTGCCAAAATATTTTTGGGCCGAAGCAGTTAGTACTGCATGCTATATTATTAATCGTGTCATGATTCGTCCTACATTACAATTAACTCCTTATGAAATTTATTTTCAAAGAAAACCAAATGTATCTTACTTTAAAGTTTTTGGTTGTAAATGCTTTATTTTGAATACAAAAGATAACTTAGGTAAATTTGATGAAAAATGTGATGAATGAATTTTCATTGGTTATTCTTCAACTAGCAAGGCCTATAGAGTTTATAATAAACGTACTAAAGTGGTTGAAGAAACTATTCATGTAAAATTTGATGAAAACATTTCTTGTGTAGAAAATACTAAAGTTGCAGGTAATGAGAAAAATGAAGAAGATGTGGAACAAAATCTGAGGAAAAATGATGATGATGATGAAGAAAAAGTAGAGAAAGAAGACGAAAAGATGGTGAAGAAGAAGAAGAACAAGGATATGTACCTCCAACCGAGCTAAGATTCTCAAAAGATCATCCACAAGAATTTGTTATTGGAGAACCATCAAGTGGGGTACGTACACGTTCTAGTTTACATGAAAGTTTTTCAAATTTATGTTTTGTCTCTAATATAGAACCAAAAGATGTTGCCACCGCTTTAAATGATGAATCTTGGTTTTTAGCTATGAATGGAGAACTTAACCAATTTGAAAGAAATAAAGTTTGGACTCTTGTTGATAGACCTAGTGATCATCCAGTGGTAGGAGTCAAATGGGTTTTCAAAAATCAATTAGATAATGACTCTAGGGTCACTAGAAACAAAGCTAGGCTTGTAGCGAAATGATATAATCAAATTGAAGGGGTAGATTTTGATGAAACATTTGCACTTGTAGCACGATTGGAAGCAGTTAGAATTTTTGTTGCATTTGCTAGTCATAAAAGATTCAAATTGTTGCAAATGGATATTAAAACTGCATTTTAAACGGGTTGATTAAAGAAGAAGTTTATGTTGAACAACTCCCAGGATTTATAAATGAAAAAATTCCTAATCGCGTATATAGATTGCTAAAAGCTTTGTATGATTTAAAACAAGCACCACGAGCATGGTATGATAGATTGACTTTATATTTATTACAAAATGGTTTTAAAATGGGTGGTGTTGATTGTACACTCTTCATTAAGCAAGTTGATGATAATTTAATTGTTTTACAAATTTATGTTGGTGATATTTTTTTTGGAGCCACTAATGAAGAGTTGTGTAATTATGTTGTAAAAATGATGGAAAGTAAAATTGAGATGAGTATGGTAGGAGAATTAAAATATTTCTTAGGATTTCAAATTGTTCAAAAACATGATGGAGCTTTTATTAACCAATCAAAATATATTCATGATGTCTTAAAACGATTTGGATTTGAAAATCCCATACAAGCAAATACTCCTATGAGTGTATCTTTAAAATTAGGAAAAGTTGAAAATGGAATATCTATAGATCAAACTTTATATAGAGGCATGATAAGTTCACTTTATATTTGACTGCATCTAGACCAGATATTATGTTTTCAGTTTGTTTATGTGCTAGATTTCAAGCTAATCCCAAAAAATCTCATTTAAAAGCGGTTAAAAGAATCTTTAGATATTTAATTGGCACATCTAAATTTGGTTTGTGGTATCCACACAATGATGATTTTACTTTATTTGGTTATTCTGATTCCGATTATGCCGGTTGTTCATTAGATAGGAAAAACACTAGCGGCACTTGCCATTTTTTAGGCCCTTCACTTATCTCTTGGTCGAGTAGGAAACAGAATTCTATTGCCCTCTCAACCACCGAGGCCGAATATATCGCACTTGGTAGTTGTTGTGCACAAGCTCTTTGGATGAAACAAACATTAGAAGATTTTAATATTAAACAACAAACTATTGAATTATGGTGTGATAATAAAAGTGCAATTGATTTAACTTACAACCCGGTCCATCATTCAAGGTCTAAACACATTGATGTGAGACATCATTTTATTAGAGATCATATTAAAAATAACCACATTAAAATTTCATTTATTGGCATAGATAATCAATTAGCGGATATATTCACTAAACCGTTACCGGATTCCCGTTTTTCTATGCTTAGGCTAGAATTGGGAATCCTAGACATTTCACAATGATTATATCACTACTTATAACCTATAAAATTAAAAACATCACAATAGCTATACATTTTAAAAAGAAAAAACTAAATCTTAAACGATCAAAACATAGACATTCACCAACATAAATCATGTCCAAATATTAAAAATTATTACAGAACTTTAATAAAAGAGTACTTAAAATGTCTCATAAAAGAAGTTCACAAAATTAAGGAGAGATCTGGGCTGGGAAGCTATCGGATGGCGATAGTAGGATATCGGATGGCGTTAGCTCCCAAAAATAAACTTCTATTCTTCTCTAGCTTTTTCATTCCCTGTTTCTATTAATGTTCATATGAGAATTTTTTAATCTTGCATAAATGATTCTTCATGTGTTATTTTTCATAAAAATAGCTTAACACATGATTATGATGTTCAATCTTAAGTTGTCATTGTAATGACACTTTCATATAGGAATTAAGAATCGTTTTCGCATGCCTCTAAGTATAAGAAATCTTTTATCTATGACAATGAGCAATCACAAACACTTACTTTGCAAATACATGTTAATAAAATTTATTTTATACATACATCATTATTGATCGAACATAACAAAATACATTTCATAAATGCTACCTTCAACTTTGCTACTTTGCACTTATTCAAATTATTTCATTTTTTGCATGCAAGTGAATTCGGAGATCCTTTACATACATAAATGTTAAAAAAAAAAACAAATTCAAATGCAAAACATTTATTTTGCCAAAAAATTTGAAAGAAATAAATTAAAAAATTTGAAAAGGATCCTCCACCAAGCACTACTTAGCCTCCTGATAAGTCTTAATGAGCATTGTGAGGTTAAGCACCTTGGAAAGAATTGTAAAGTGTCTTGTTATGCAAAAACAAAATGGTCCTTTTATGTATACTTGTAAAGTTTCTATAAGTTCATAAGTTTGACTTTATGTATATTTATGTTATATTTAACAATTCCATGATCATGTATATTTTAAATATACGCATATGTATTCTTTCTCAAAGTATCACTATTACACTTCATTGTTATTTATAAAATTTCTTCTTATGAGAATTGGACCGAAACGATTCAATATTCTATCTGCTAATGTGTCTTTCTCTGATAATTGAACTTGAATCTCATAATGGTTAAGTATATATACTTTATGTATATTGATAACAGATAACTAGAATGCTTGGCCTCATCTCTAAGGTTTTCTATCTTGATATCATATCACTTACAAAGCTTCCGCTAGTGTACTCCAACTTTCCCTATATTCTTTCTTATTTTCTACCATATCTCTATGATACTCCTTCCTCGTCTCTATTTATTACTTTTGATAATATCAAAGGGGGAGAAGATAATAAGAAATCACTTAAATCACTTAAAATACTTAATTAATACACAAAGCATACATGTAGGGGGAGTTTATATGTCGGGGGAGAATATTTTTAGAAGGAGCTAATATTAAGTGGGAGATCATATTAAGGGGGAGATCATGGAGATCATATGTTCACACTTGTAGACACATGATATACTTTTCAATATCTCTATAGGATTTATTTGATTTTTTTTTATAAGATTTGTTATTATCAAAAGGGGGAGATTGTTGGAGCATGCGTTCCGCACTCGTCCGATTTGAGAATAACAAATCCCGAATGTTTTTGATCCTATTTTTGATTAATGGTGTGCAGATAACAGGTGCAAGAATAACATGTTTGCAATTGGAGCAAAACACCGATTTTCCAGAAATTGGAGCTATCGGCTTTCCGACAGCAGTACCGGATTTCCGACAGCGCACGATTTCTTCCGTTTTCCGATCTCTACTCAACGTTTTAGAGCTATCGGATTTCCGACAGTGCACGATCTTCCCGTAACTCTACGACGTGCAGCAGTTACGCAAGCTAACGGATATCCGATAGTGTTATCGAATATCCGACAGCCCACGTCTCAACCACGACTCAATCGCGATCGCCACTCTCCACAAAAATGCCGAATACATGGGACACGTGGCACCTCTGGAGCTATCGAATTTTGGCGATAGCTAGCTAACGGATGGCGTTATCTATCTTTTATACAAAAGGGCTCAGAACTTCGTTTAATTCAAGGCTTTCAGACCTCCAAGCTTTCTTCCTGAGTGTTATCGTCCAGAGAGCTCCAGAGAACGAAAATCCCCATCCTTGAAGAAGAAAAGAGAGAGCGAAGTTGAAGATTGTACACGCGTTCCAAGGAGGTTTTCTCAAGGATTCTTATCTGCTTTGTTCCAGAAATTTTAAAGGGGGTTTTTATTTTGTATTTCATTTACATTTACATTCATCTTGTAATCGTTGGAGAAATCGTCGTCTTGCGTGCGACGTCCAAGCCCTTGCGTGGCTTGGTGGGAAAATCGCCTCCTTGTGCGTGACGTCCAAGTCCTTGTGCGGCTTGGTTGGGAAAGCGTAGTCTTGTGCACTACGTCTAGATCTTGAAAAGATCTAGAGGATAGACTTGGACTTGGTCTAGGGAGAGACAAGTGATAGCCTTCCGATCCTTGATCCTTGGGAGAAGGATTGGTAAACTCAAATTGTTAAAAGTTTATTATCATATTTGTGCCTTGATCTTAAGCATTGTTAAGATCATTTTTATTGTATGTGAATTTCATGATTAAAAAATTATGACTTTTTCTTTAATTGCAAATTTGGTTGCTTAATCTTTAACTTAGAAATTTGTGTTTGAATTAATTTAAAAATTACATTGGTTTGAAATTTTTTATAAGTAAATTTTAGAAAAGTATAATTTGTTTAAAAATTCTTAAGTTAAAAATTATAATTTAAACACACCCTTATTCACCCCCCCTCTAAGGGCGTCACACGATCCAACACGAATAACATCGGTTCGTCAATGAGAACGAGGGAGAGGGAGGCTGCCGGAATCAGGAGCAGAAACCGGGATTTCGTCGATGTCGACGGGCCGCTGGCGTAGGTGCAGAGGAGTCCTCATCGAGGGGAATAGAGGCCACTCCCGTCGATGAAATCATACGGCGATTCCTTCGATGGGAGCGGGAAGGGATCTGCTCGACGGGCTCTTCAGTGGTGCGGTGGACGGGATCGAAACAAGAGGTGATGGAAATCAGAGGGGCTGCTCACGGGAAAAGAAAATTTACGGTTTTCAGAAGCCAGGAATTATTAAGTGGCTCTGATACCATGTTGGAGTTGTTTGAAACCCGAGAGCCACTTCCAGAGATCTGGGTTCTCCAGGTCGAGGACATCAATTAGAGATATAACTTTCGCTTCATCCAAATCCTCATCGCTCCAGCTATAATCGTACATTTCCGTGCCGGTTTCGCTATCCCGCTTCACTCGTTTCAAATCCTTCAATCTGGACCATGTGAGCGGGCATCCATCCTCACAGGAAGTGAAGCAAGAGGCTAGGCATGCCCATAACATCTTGCACATGTTCCTACAGATGCAGTCACATACACCCACTTTGTACAGCATGTAGAAGAATAACATCACTGCATAAAAGAAGACTGATACGACGATCAGCTTCAGTAGGTTTCTGATGCAGAAGATCTCATTGTAGCATATAGGATCCCATGTCGGACTGCATTTTGAGCTGTAAGACTTGCCAGAAAGGAAGTTTATTGGCGCTCCAAATAAATCTCCAATGACTTTGAAAAAACCAGAAATCAAGCAAGTAATTAAATTTCCCATTCATGCAATCTCAACACCAACTCATGCCCCCTTCATGGTATTGATTATCAGGCTTGTGGTATGCCGGTAAAACCTTTTTCGAATGGAAGTCACGAAAATTTTCCTGTTTCCCGACCGGCCGGTGAAGAGACAGTAGAAGAAGAGGAAGTGGAGCCCTAGAAGCAACCAGGAGGAGCTTGGATCGACAGAACGATAGGGTTCGACTTCTGACCACAACTCCGACGAGCCGAGTGGGAAAAGCTAGATCTTTCAGCGGATGACAATCCATAAGAGAAGGAATACAGGGATCAGACGAAATAGATTGAGCATACCTGATTCAACGTCCGCCTCCAGAATCTCCTAGCAACCGTAAAAGGAAGAAAGGCGATCTAGAGGCTATGGACAGATAGTCGAGGGAAGTAGTCAACTGGAACAACGAAGCCAACGGACGATGATGATAGGAACTCAGAGGAAACCCTCGCCGTCGAGGGTCATAGAGGCAACGAGCGGACTTGACTATGACTGGATCGTCACGGAAGATCGATGAAGGAAGCCAGATATCGGATTGAGATCTTCAAGGGGGTAGGCCGCTGCTATGGCACGTGTGAAAGGCGAATCGGGGGGGGGGGGGGGGGGTGGCACTCTTCTTGACGAAATCATCTCCCCGCTAGCAGCCGCGACGTGCACGAAGAGAGGCCAAGGAAATCCTCGCACGAAAGGCCAACGAACCCCTAACTTAGCCTACGAGAGATACGGGAGAGACGGATCAGGTGGAATTGAACCTGACTTTGATACCATGTTGGAAATCAGAAAGGAAATGCTTCATTGTTTTATACATCCTCAAAAGGGGTATATAAAACATTACAAGGAGACACATAACACAGATAGCCGATGTGGAACTAAACCCTAGTTCTAATACATAGATACTAATAACCCGACATATTATTATAAAACTCATAAACTCCAACAATCAAATGCGGGATTTCCGCTCCACCAAACCAACCATTAACCTTGGTCAACTAGGACAAAATGTAGAGTAAGAGTTAGGAATTGAAGTCTCAAAGTAGCTTTGTTTATTGACCTCTTGATGTTAAATATAACATTGATAGAGCAAACATGATAATATATCTTATGAGAGAGATTCAGATACAAGATTGTTTATTGATTTCCACCTATTTTGTACGGGGGTGGAGACGGGATATAATACGATACTGTTAACCATAGGAAATGATAATCAATTACTATTCAATAGTTGAACCCCCTTATATATAAGGGGGGAAGATACAATTAATTAATTACATTCTAACACTCCCCCTCAAGTTGGGCATGTTATATTTCTCATACCCAACTTGTCGATACAAACACAAAAAACATCCCCCCCAAGAGTCTTAGTAAGAATATCAGCTAGTTGGCCCTTTGAGGGTACACATGGAATACATATAATTTTCTTCTCCATATTCTCCTTGATGAAGTGCTTGTCCACTTCAATATGTTTGGTGCGATCGTGCTAAACGGGGTTGTTTGCAATACTGATTGCGGCTTTGTTGTCACAGTACAACCGGATTAGACTCACTTAAACTCAGATCACACATAAGGGAGCGTATCCACAACCCCTCACATATGTCATGCGACATAGCTCTAAATTCTGCTTCTGAGCTAGTCTTTGAGACGACATATTGTTTTTTACTTCTCTAAGTGACTAGGTTCCCACCAACAAATGAGCAATACCCAGATGTAGAACGTTTATCTTCAATGGAGCCAGCCCAATTCGCGTCAGTATAAACTTCAATCTTCAAATCTGTATTGGGAGTGAAGATGATCCCTCCTCCTGGTGAGGTCTTCAAGTACCTCAAGATTCTATGAGCTGCATCCAGATGTCTCTTCTTCGGGGAGTGCATATATTGGCTAATGACCCCCACAACATAGGCTATGTCGGGGCAAGTATGAGATAGATAGATTAACCGCCCGACAAGACGTTGGTAACCAATAACATCTTCAATAGGATCACCATCATTTCTTCCAAGGTTGTGGTTGACCCCCATAGGGGTATCAACAGATCTACACCCACTCATACTGGATTGTTCCAGTAAATCGAGGATGTATTTTCTTTGGGAGATGAAAATACCCTGTTTAGATCTAGCTACAATCCCCCCAAAATAATTAAGTTTCCCTAGATCCTTTACTTCAAACTGTTTTGCCATATTCACCATCAACGCTTTCACTTCTTCGACATCATCTTCTGTTATGACAATGTCATCAACATAGACAATGAGAGTCGTTAACGTATTGTCCCTCCGTTTTATAAACAGAGTATGGTCAGCATGACTTTGTTTGTATCCAAGAGAGATCATGACTTTGTGATATTGACCAAACCAAGTCCTCAGAGATTGTTTCAGGCCGTAGAGGGCCTTCTTTAACTTGCACACTTTCTCTTCAGAGTCGAAAGGGGAAAAACCTGGGGGAGAGACATATATACTTCTTCTAAATTCCCATGAAGTAATGTATTCTTCACGTCCAATTGGGTAAGACCCCAACCCTTGCATACAACACATGATAACAAAAGCCGTATAGAGTTCATTTTTGCAACAGGGGAAAAAGTATCTTGATAATCATCCCAAGAGTTTGAGTATATCCCCATGCCACCAACCTCTTTTTTAACCGTTCAACCAAACCTTTAGAATTCTGCTTCACAGTAAACACCCATTGACAACCAACGGTCTTCTTTCCGGGTGGAAGGTGTGTTAGGTCCCATGTACAATTTTTTTCCAAGGCAGTCATTTCCTCAATCATTGACTCTTTTCACTTTTGATGCCCAAGAGCCTCCTGTCATGTGGATTTAATAGAGACAGATGCAAGAGAAGAGACAAAAGCTCTATGTGAAGGAGTTAGAGCGTCATAGGAAACTATGTTGCACCAACACTTCAAAATGCCCAGCGTGTCGGTGTCGGACTCTCCGACACGCATCAGACTCTTCGACACTCTCCGACACTTCAGAACACTATAAAAGCCACTATGTGTGATGTTTTATTTTTAAAATTTAGGTACTATAGTGAACAATGACTCAATGTAGATTATTCTAGAATTTCTCCATACAATGATAGTGAAATCATTCAAGAAACCAAAAAATGCTTTAGGAAGTACTTTCCTAACATTGAGGATCGCACCAAGGTGAATTTAGAGTATGCAAATTTTGCTTATAAAAATGGAAAATTTAGAGAATTTGATTCAGTTCACAGTCAATTTTCGATGGATCCTAAGGCTTGGTGGGTTATTCATGTTGCAAGTGCACCTATGCTACAAAGTTTAGCCATAAAGTTTCTTGCACAATCATTTTCTTCATCATGTGCCGAGAGGAATTGGAGTACGTACTCCTTCATAATTATAAAAAATAAATATTTAATATACGTGTCCCAGCGTGTCGGAATATGGTATTTTTTGAGAATTGATGAGTTGCGCGTCGTGTCGTATCGTGTCGCCTGTCGGTGTCGGTGCAACATACATAAGAAACATAATGAGACAGAGGATGTTTGGTGTAAGATCTGATACATTTACAAAGGGCAATGGGAGGTTCTGAGAAATCTATTGACAGAGTTGACACTGGCGTTGGTAGCGTGGGATGAGCCTGTGTTAGGAGCTTTACTCCGTCTAGTGTACACCTGTAATGGAGGAAGCTCCCCCTGAGGAAGCTCCACCTGATTGGGAGTCTCATCATGAGGCGGAGTATGTGGAGGAATGGAGTATGATGGAGGAGTCAATAAGGATAGAGTAGGGGAGCTCACTTCTTCCGTATGTGTGGACTCCCCCTGAAGTGAAGTCACATAATAAGGTTTGGATTCATGAAACGTGATATCTGTCGTGACAAAAATCCGTTTAGTCGGAGGATGATAACATTTATACCCCTTCTGAGTGGGAGAATAACCAATGAACACATACTTACGAGTACAAGGTTCAAGTTTTGACGGCCCAGAGAGTGTATGTGAGAGAAGCAAACACAACCAAAAGTCTTTGGGTGGATGGAGGCCGGTGGAATCCCTATGATAGTTAGAGGGGTCTGATGACCCAAGACTGGAGATGGCATATGGCTGATAAGGTAGGCAGCCGTCAGAACCGCATCACCCCAATAGAATTTAGGGAGGTTCATAGTGAAGAGTAAGCAACGAGCAACCTCCAAGAGGTGGCGGTTTTTCCGTTCAGCAACCCTATTCTGAGACGGGGAGTGAACACATGATGTTTGATAAAGGATGCCATGATTAGCAAGGTAGTGAGCAAAGAGAGCGTTGACATACTCCCGACCATTACTATAAAGAATTTTGATAGTAGCAAAGAATTGAGTCGAAACCATTTTATGAAATTTTTGTCAGATAGAAAACACTTCATTCTTATTTTGCATCAAATAAACCCATGGGGTGCAAGAAAAACAATTAATAAAGGTAATAAACCAATAACATCCAGAAATAGAAGCAATGGGGCAGGGTCACCCAAACATTAGTACGAACAATATGAAAAGGAGTTTTATTAGGTAAAGAGACATGAATAATAGGAATACGAAGATGTTTGGCAAAAACATACACACTACAAATAAAGTTTTTAAAACATGTAGAAGAAAAAACAGGAAATAAATGTTGCATGGTCGCAACAGAGGGATGACCAAGCCGACGGTGTCAGGTAAGCAAGGTGGAGGTCTGCGAAGTGTGGAGAGCTTGCGCAGAGGTAGTCCCATAAGAGTCAAACACGTACCCGCTATTCTGTATGCTACCAGAGCCAATCACCTTCCTCGTCTTCAAATTCTGAAAAACACAATGAGAAAGAAAGAAGGTAACTGAGCATTGAAGAGAATTGGTCAAATGACTAACATAAAGTAGACTACAGGTAAAATTCAGAACATGAAGCACATAAGATAAAGTGAGAGAAGAACAAGGGAAGAAGCCTTTCCCAGCAATGGAGGAGAAAGAGCCATCAACAAAACTCACTTTATCTTTTGCCTGAAAGAGGAGAATAGGACACAAAACCTGAAGCTGAACCAGTCATGTGATCAATGGCGCCGGAATCGATAATCCAATATGTTGGAGTAGTAGTAGCAGAGTGGGCACCCAGAGTACCTGTGTGGGCAAGGGCAGAGGAGGACGTAGATGTAGTAGTAGGCTCAGTAGTAAGGCTGTGCATCAAGCGACGAAGAGTCTGCATCTCTTCAGCAGAGAAGGAGGACGACTGAGGGGGACATTCTCTGAAATCTCAGTCAGATGAGCAGAGTGATAGGGTCGCCCTGGGGTTCTACCACGACCGTGACGACCACATGAAGTAGAATCGCCCCTGGGAGGAGGAAAGCCATGTAGGCTGAAACATTTATCCCGAGTATGACAAAGCTTGCCACATTAATCACAAGTGAGGTGATCCTTATTTGTCAGTCAAACTCCTATTGAACAATGTTGGACAATGGTGGTGTTCCAGGACTGTCGTCAATCAAATTCCTGTTGCACAATGTTGTAAACTTCAGGAAGCGAGGGAATAAGAACACGTCCCAAGATCTGGACTGTAATCTGATCAAAATCTCTGTGCAGCCCATGCAGGAACTCAAATACCCGATTACGATCCTCGTGGGCTCTCAGCAAGAGCGCATCCTCATTGCAAACCATAACGAAATAGTCAAAATGGTCGTACTCCTGATACAGTTGGGTAAACTCAAGGTAATAGGCAGAAGGAGGACGATCGTCCTGTCGGAGAAGATAATTTTTGCGGCGAAGTTGGTAGATCTGAGCCGCATTTCCTTTGCTGGAATAGGTATACTCAGCACGATTCCTTATCTTTGCAGCAGTGTCGTGGAAAAGATAATTCCGAGCAATAGATTTCTGCATGGAATTAGTGAGCCATGACATGACAAGGGAGTTTTTTGACTCCCATTGAGGCCAAACAGTAGAGGTAGTGGCAGGAGCGACGGTGGTGTCACTGATACAACCAAAGAGACGCCGACTCTTTAAGGCTAAAGTAATGTAGCTGGTCCAAGACAAATAATTGGTGTCATCAGGTTGGATCATTGTAAACTGAGAGTAGTTGTGATCCTGACCAGCTCGTGTAGATCCAGCTGGGGTCACAGGGCTACCGGAATCAACGATGTCTGACATAATAAAAAAGTTCAACCAAACTCCGCCAAGAGAATGGTGAGTAGTAGAGAAGAACACCCCTTCAAAGAACGGAAGGGAGAAAGAACATCATTGGAGAGTTAGGAGATGTCCTGCTCTTGAACACAAAAACACGAGATCTGAGATCGGGAAGCATCCAACCCTTGGAACCGAGAAAAAATTCAGGTGGAGGATAAGAGAGCCAAAGAACAACTTTCTCCAAAGTTTAGAGTCAATCAGACCGCCAGAGGGTCGCCGGAGAAGCCATCCATACGACCCAGTGCCGATCGGCCAACGGGTGCGTCGAGCGACAACCGGCGCTGAGGAGAAAACACACTGAAAGTAAGAGAGAGGGATGGGGGTGGACCGGCATTGGCGAGGGATTCGAGCGGCGTGATTTGGGTGGTGGGATTTGGGCGACGGGATTCGGGCAGCGGGATTCGGGCGGTGAGCGAGAGAAGAACGACGAGAGAGGCGTGGTTAGGGCTGTAACTCTGATTCCATGTTAACAGTAGGAAATGATAATCAATTATTATTCAATAGTAGAGCTCCCTTATATATAAGGGGGAAAAATACAATTAATTAATTAATTCCATTCTAACAGATACGGATACACAAAACGTGATTTTTAAAAAACCTAGGATATGAGATACAATTTTGAAAATTTTAACCATTTAAATATAAACACAAATTAATATGAAAACATATGTGACATTTATATCTTTTTTATTTTTTTCATCATTATATCTCACGTATCATGAAGGGGAGCCTTGGCGCACCGGTTGAGGTGTTGCCATGTGACCTTGAGGTCACGAGTTCGAGTCCTGGAAGCAGCCTCTTGCAAAATGCATGACAAGGTTTGCCTACAATTCACCCTTGTGGTGGGACCCTTGCCCGGACCCTCGCTGTGCGGGGATGCCTTTGTGCACCGGGCTGCCCTTTATATCTCACGTATCATGTATGAAATGAAGACAATATTTATGTGCCACAAATACATATCCTATCCCAAATTGGAGTCATACATAAATGTATATAATCAATTGAATCCCACCACTTATCATTCAACATTTTTCTTTCACATATCTTTCTCCATGTAACCATCGCAGAACACGTAATTTTTGGCATTTTCAATCATACTCTGGCATATTCAGTAGTGTTGGAAAAACAATGGAAAAGACCCACTAATGAAGACCCAGTTTGAGCTCACTTTCTTTGTATTTGTTTAGTCCCACATTTTAGAATAGGTTTTCCTTTCCTCTCTCTCTACCTATATAAATGTACAAATAGCTTTTGTATTATACATACGAAGTATTAATAAAATAAATATTTTATTTCTCCATTATCTGTGTTTCTACATGATATCAGAGCTATTCGATCCCCTTATTATTTTCGGTTGAAGTCCTTGCTCCCGGCCGGACTCTGTCCGTTCCTGCTGCTCGCCTGTGGCCTGGAGATCTCTTCTTGGCAGGCCGCTCCTCTCCTTTTCCCTTTTCTCGTTTCCTCCACCTACCTTCCCCTCCCCTTTGTTGCTTTTATACGGTGCCTGCTCCCTGTGGGCCCCGTAACCCCGACTGCTTCTATTCCCTGTTCAATGCTCGCCTGCGAGCTCCTCGGCGATCTCAGACCGGGCAAGTGTGCGCGCTCTTGGCCTTTTTCTCAGTTGTCGAGCTCAGGCAAGTGATCGTCGTGGTTTCTCCTCCCTCTTGCAATCTCGTTTTGCCGGTCTCTCTTCGTGCCGGACTCGACTTGTCGGTCTCTCTTCTTGCCGGACTCGTCTTGTCGGACTCCAAGTAACCACAAGCTGTTGACTGCCAAGTCACCGCAAGCTCTCGACTTGTCGGACTCGTCTTGCCGGACTTGACTTGCCGAACTCGTCTTGTCGGACTCTTCGTACCGGTCTCTACTTCCAAATGACCGCTTGCTGTTGACTGCCAGTTAACTGCATCTTCTTGACCGCTAGTGACCGCCAGCTCCTGCTCGTTGCGTGTTCTCATGACTGCAAAAGTTGCTGCTCTGGCCGCTCCGGTGCTCCTCTAGTCGTGTTCTCCAATGGTCGAAGATGTTGCCTCCTCTCTTCCGGACCGTGCTGCGGCTCCTCTTCTTGAAGTTTGTGATGAACTACGGCTCACAACTTTTTCTCTTAGTGGGAAAAAGAATTTTGTTGAATGGATGCACTCGGTTTGCCGTGTTCTTCAGACAAAAGGTCTTCTCCGTCATCTGACCAAGGCTACTCCATCTCCACCCTTCGAGGAATGACTTCGTGATGACGGTCGTGTTCAATCTTGGATTCTCAACTCAATGGATAATGAACCCTATCATATGACCATGTATCATGAGACGGCCAAAGCCATGTGGGAGGAACTTCACTCCCTTTATTCTGTCAAGGACAGTGTTACGCCCCCGGACGAGGCCCGTCTATTTGGGCGTCAGTACAAGCGAAGGCAAATGCACGGCGAAGGCGACAACGGGGCTGAACCAAGCAGTTCAGCCCCCTCTTACTGAAATCGGCCCAAGGGGGGCTGAACCGATTTCGGTTCAGCCCCATGGGGGCCGGCCGGCCCCCTTGCTGGCCGGTCCGGGGTCCGGTATAAATATACCCGGACCCCCTCTTTTGGTTCTTATGCAATTGATGATCAAGGTATTCTCCCTTCCTCCTCCTAACCCTAATCTTTCTTTAGCCGTCATTAGTCTTCTCCCTCTTTTCTCTCTCTTTTAGAACTTCGTTCATAACATTTGGTATCAGAGGCTCTCCTCCGCCATGGTTAACACTCGCACGCAAGAAGAAGTTTTGCGGTTAGAAACCCTAGAAGAGAACTTTGCGGGGTTATCCGATTCGATGGAAAATATGAAAACGTCTATGGAAGAACGGATCGACGCTCGCATGGACGAGATCAAGGCGTTATTGACACAAATTTGAAAGGAAAAGGGCCGGCGGGCGACGAGAACGGTGGATCTGTGCATTCCGGATCCGCTAACTCCGGATCTCATCCGGAAATGCCGCCAGGTCTTCATGGAGGCACGACATCGGCGGATCTGGGTCGGAACCCGTGGATGGGGTCGGGATCGGTCCCAGGCGGAGCGGGCGAGGTCGGCGGAGCCCGATTTAGCGGAATCGGGTTGGGAGCAGCGGGAATCGGCTACGCCGGAGTCGGATCGGGCCCAGGAGGATCGGGGGAGGCTGACGGAGGTCGGGCTGGCGGGATCGGCCTGGGAATCGGCAGATCGGGCTTGGGCGGGATCGAAAGTGGCCGCACGGGTCAAGGGGAGTACGCCGGTGGTTTCTGCGGCTCGGGCGACGCGGGAGGAGGCCGCTCCGGCTATGGATGGATCGGCAATGGCCGAACGACTCACGGGGAGTTCGGTGGGCCCTTCTTTGGGCCTGGCGACGTCGGAGGACACATGCCGGCTTTCGGCCGGGCGGCTGCGGCGGGTTTTACCCGGGAGGCATGAGGGGACTCCTACCGAACCCTATGCCGGCTGGACATGGCGGCTACGTGGGACCTGGAGCACCGTGGGTCGGACAACATCCACCGTGGGGACAAAGACAACACCCGGGTGTGGGTCATGATCAAGGTTGGAGGGGACAAGGTGCACCCCGGGCATACCTTCCTCCGAAATTAACGCGCATGAATTTTCCAAGTTTTCACGGAGGGGACGCGATGGAGTGGGTCCACAAGGACGAACTATTCTTTAATTACCAGGATGTTCCCGAGGCGCAGTGGGTGCAATTGGCGTCTTTCCATCTGGAGGGTGACGCATTCCAGTGGACTCAGTGGTTCCTCAGAGACAGAGATTATGTGCCATGAACGGATTTTGTGGAGGGGTTTACGGCTCGGTTCGGGCCTTTGGAGTACGAGAATGTCGAGGCGACTCTGCAGAAGGGGACGGTAACAGAATACCAGACAGAGTTTGAGAAACTGGCAAACCGAGTACACTGGGAGAAGACACTTCAGAGCTATTTTGTGTCGGGCTTGAAGGAACATTTGCGGGATGAGATTCATGCTTACATGCCACGGAGTCTGAACCACGCCATTAGCTTGGCCCGCATCCACGAGGAGCGGTTCAACAGGCAGCGGACCCGCAACTCAGTGAGGCCTGCTACCACGCCGGCACCGGCCCGGAGGGAGCTGGTGGGAGCCGGGAAACCGACGATGACACGACTTTCATGGGGCGAGCTGCAGGCGCGAAAGGAGAAGGGACTTTGTTTCAACTGCGATGAGAAATTTACGCCGGGTCACAAATGTCAGAAGGTCCAGGTGTTTATGCTACACCAGGAGGAGGAGGACGAGCTGAGTTCGGAGGAGCCGGATCTGGAAGGGGACTTGGACCTGACGGAGCTTGGTGTCTCGGTGCATGCCATGGAGGGGTGTAGCCCCCCACTGCTCACTATGCGGCTCGGGGGGAGGGTCCGACGGGAGCGGGTGACCATCCTGGTGGATAGCGGGAGCACTCACAATTTCATTCATCCGGAGGTTGCTCAGAGGGTGGGGCACGTAGTGGATACTGGGGCTGCCTTCCAGGTCATGGTAGCGGATGGCAGTAAGTTACAGTGCCAGGGCGTTCTGCGTGGAGTGGAGTTGCGGATGCAAGGCTACGTGGGCCGCACAGATATCTACCTCTTACCCATTCGGGGGTCAGACATGGTTCTAGGGGTTCAGTGGCTACGACAACTGCGGAGGGTTACTTTTGATTGGGATCAGATGACGATGGAGTTTCTGCAAGGTGGGCGACAGTTTTGCTTGAAGGGTATCACGTCATCACCCGTGAAGGAAATTGGCCTTCGTAGCCTACAACAGCTTGGAGAGACAGGGAGTTTGATGGCCGTTCTTCTTGGGGTGAGGTCAGACGAGGCATGACAAGGGGAGGTACCTCTCCAGTTGCAGCCGTTGGTTGAAGAGTATGCCGACATCTTCCAGGAGCCGCGTACACATCCGCCATCACGGTTCCGTGATCATCAGATTGTGCTCAAGACTGGAGCAGAGCCGACAAATGTACGACCTTACAGATATCCACATATGCAGAAGGCAGAGATCGAGCGCAGTGTTCGGGAGATGTTCGACGCTGGCATCATCCGACCCAGCACGAGTTCCTTCTCGGCACCCATCATCCTAGTCAAGAAGAAGGATGGATCTTGGAGGTTCTGTGTTGACTTCCGGGCCCTCAACAGTATTACGTTGAAGGATAAGTTTTCGATTCCACTGATCGAGGAGCTGTTGGATGGCTACATGGTGCGACCCGGTATACTAAGTTGGACTTGCGGTCCGGCTACTACCAGATTCTGATGAAGGAGGAAGACATCCATAAGACGGCTTTCAGGACTCATGATGGTCACTACGAGTTCCTCGTGATGGCCAACGGGTTGACCGGTGGTCCGTCCACCTTCCAGGCCAATATGAATGAGATCTTCCGGGAGCTTCTCCGCCGCTTCGTGCTGATTTTCTTCGATGACATTCTGATATACAGTCGGACTTGGGAGGAGCACGTGGACCATGTCGCTCAGGTATTCTCCATCCTACGTAAACACCACTTATTTGCTAAACGGTCGAAGTGCTCTTTTGGACAGGAAGAAGTTGAATATTTAGGCCATCTGGTTTCCGTGGAAGGGGTTGAGGCGGACCCGAAGAAGATCGCTAGTATGGTATCGTGGCCGCAGCCCCAGACCATTCGGGCCTTACGGGGCTTCTTGGGCCTCACAGGCTACTACAGGCGCTTCGTTCGTGACTATGGGAAAATCGCTCGGCCACTGACACAGCTCTTACAGAAGGATGGCTTTTCTTGGCATGATGAGGCAGAGGCGGCTTTTCAGGCGCTCAAGCAGGCGATGACGACTACCCCGGTCCTTGCACTTCCGGATTTCACCAAGGAGTTCGTCGTGGAGACGGATGCCTCTGGAGTTGGGCTGAGAGCCGTCTTGATGCAGGAGGGGCGGCCGATTGCTTTTTACAGCAAAGCTTTGGCTCCCAGGACATTGGGCCTATCGGCTTATGAGAAGGAGATGCTGGTCATTATTCATGCAGTGGCACTGTGGCGGCCATACCTGCTGGACCGTCATTTTAAAATCAGGACAGACCACCAGAGCTTGAAGCACTTCTTGGAACATCGGGTCTCTTCCCCTCTTCAACAGAAATGGGTGACCAAACTTTTGGGGTACGACTACGAGATTGTTTATCGGCACGGGAAAGACAATCTGGTTGCGGATGCTCTTTCCAGGTTGCCTGAGGGAGCGTTGGCCAGCAGATCTGTACCGCGGCTCGAGTCTTTGGATGAGATTCAGGAGGAGGTGCTGCGGGATCCTGAGTTACGAGTTATTCTGGAGGATTTGCGGTCCGACTGGACGACCACCCCCGGCTATCATTTGCAACAGGATCGTCTCTACTACCACGGACGGGTGGTCATACCTTCTCAGTCCGCTTGGCGGACGGTGATGATGCACGAGTTCCATTCGACACCGACGGGGGGCCACGCTGGGGTTCTCCGCACTCTGCAGCGGGCCAGGGCTAATGTATTTTGGAAGGGCATGCGGAAGGATATACAAGCGTTTGTTCGCCAATGTGATGTTTGTCAGCGGCAAAAGTACAAGACCACTTCTCCTGCCGGGCTCCTTACCCCCCTAGAGATTCCACACCAGGTCTGGGATACGGTCTCCGTGGATTTTATTGACGGGCTACCTCGCTCGAAGGGTAAATCGGTTATTCTGGTGGTTGTGGACAAGTTGTCCAAGTACTGTCACTTCATTGCACTGAGCCATCCGTACACTGGGGAGTCCGTGGCTACTATGTTTGTTCGGGAGATTGTGCGCTTACATGACATTCCTCGGGCGATTATCTCGGATCGGGACCCTACTTTTGTTGGCAATTTCTGGCGGGAGCTTTTCTGCTTGCAGGGGACTTCTTTGCGCTTCAGCACAGCTCACCACCCGCAGACGGACTACCAGATGGAGGTCGTGAATCGGAGCGTGGAGACATATCTCCGCTGCTTCGTTATGGAGGAGCCCCGTACCTTGACGAGTTGGCTACATTGGGCTGAGTACTGCTTCAACACGTCATATCACTCGGCGAGCAAGCTAACCCCATTTGAGGTGGTGTACGGTCGACCGCCGCCCTCTCTGAGCAGTTATGAGCCGGGTAGCACCGCGGTGGCCGCTGTTGACCGCGCACTCCGCGATCGTGACCGCACGTTAGCCACCTTGCGGGAGAATCTGCGGGCAACCCAAGATCGGATGAAGACTCAGGCAGATAGGCATCGGACGGAGCGGGAGTTTCAGGTGGGGGATGAGGTTTTTCTCAAACTTCGTCCCTATAGGCAGCTGTCCGTCGCCCAACGGACGAACCAGAAGTTGGCACCCCGTTACTATGGTCCCTTCCGGATCACTCGGCGGGTCGGACCCGTCGCTTACACTTTGTCTTTACCAGAGGGGTCGAGGATTCACCCCACCTTTCATGTCTCCTTGCTGAAACGGAAGATTGGCGATGCTGTTCAGGCGAGCTCGGTGTTGCCTGAAGCTACTACTGGGGGCGAGCTGCGCCCGATTCCTGAGGATATTCTAGTGGTCAAGTGGAAGCGCCGAGGCACGACGTACTGTCCAGAGCTGTTGGTCAAATGGAAGGATCTTTCTCCCGAGCACAATACTTGGGTTGACCTGCTGGAGTTTCGGGAGCTTTACCCCGACTACCAGCTTGGGGACAAGCTGGTTCTTGATGGGGAGGGGAATGTTACGCCCCCGGACGAGGCCCGTCTATTTGGGCGTCAGTACAAGCGAAGGCAAAGGCACGGCGAAGGCGACAACGGGGCTGAACCAAGCGGTTCAGCCCCCTCTTACTGAAATCGGCCCAAGGGGGGCTGAACCGATTTCGGTTCACCCCCATGGGGGCCGTCCGGCCCCCTTGCTGGCCGGTCCGGGGTCCGGTATAAATATACCCGGACCCCCTCTTTTGGTTCTTATGCAATTGATGATCAAGGTATTCTCCCTTCCTCCTCCTAACCCCAATCTTTCTTTAGCCGTCATTAGTTTTCTCCCTCTTTTAGAACTTCGTTCATAACAGACAGCTTGCAACACCTCTTTGACATCATCTCGGACCTTCAATCTGGGAGTAACGGGCGACTTAACTTCCTTTGTTGTGCTTTCCAAAACTCTAGTAGAGGCTTGGATTCAACATCAACCTCCAACTGCAGATCTCGCTGCCCAACGTGCTCAGAAAGAAGCAGTTGGTATTGCCATGATGAGTGCTCCTCAACCATTCCCTCTCTTTCGGATGTGTGCTCCTTGTTGTTAAAGGTCACACCCTCGGTCGATGCTCCTGGGAGTTTCTCTCCGTCCCTTCTCCAACGGTCACCTTCATGCTTCATCCCATTTTACTCCACCCTCACGTGGAGGTCACACCTCTTCTCGGGGTAGGGTTCGACATAATCACGCTCCTCTTAAGTGTACCTACTGCGGTAGGGATGGTCATCTCGAAGCTACTTGTTACCGTAAGCACGGTATGCCACCCGCTCCGCATGCCTCCATTGTGGTCAATGCTCCAACCAGCACTCAAACGGACATTTATGCCCTACGCAACCATTTCCAGCAGCTTCAAGGGATGATCAGTCGTTCCTCCAACTTTGTTGCGTCTATTTCAGATGAAGGTATCTCATGTCTCAACCATAGTTCATCCTGGATAATGGACTCCGGAGCAACACACCATATTACCCCGAAGAAACCTTCTCAATACTTGGATTCTGAGTATCCCAAGTTCATCACTGTTGCCAATGGGGACACCACCCCGGTGTCTGGATCAGCCGACATCACCTTACTCCTTCCATTGCTCTTCGCTCGGTTCTTCATGTTCCGGGCTCCCCTTTTAATCTCCTCTCTATTAGTCGTCTCACTCAAGATCTTGATTGTTATGTAATCTTTTCTTCTACCTCTTTTGTTGTGCAGGATTGAAAGACGCAGAATATAATTGGAAAATGTCAACTATCGAATGAGCTCTACATCCTGGATCTCCCGCCCCCGATTCTCTCTTCTGTTAGCTCTGTCGAGTGACATTAGCGTCTTGGGCATGCTCCTCTCCGAATCCTTCAGAAAGCTCTCCCCGACGTGACCCTCAACGACTTCACCTGCGAGTATTGTATCTACGACAAACAACATCGCTCTACTTTTTCATCTAATTGTACTCGGAGCGATGCTCCCTTTGTTTTAGTTCATTCCGATATTTGGGGACCCTATTAAATAGCAAGTGTTTCTGGCTATCGTTACTTATGTTTATTGATGATTACTCTCCTATGACATGTCTATATTTACTTCATGATCGCTCTGAACTCACTCGCGTATTTCGTGCTTTTATTATTGAGACTCGCAACCAGTTTTCTACAACCATTAAGACTCTCCGAACCGACAATACCCGTGAATACACAAGTCATGCGTTTACAGACTTGTGTGCTGAGTTTGTGATCATCCATCAAACCTCCTGTGCGTATACCCCCCAACAAAATGGAGTTGCATAATGAAATAATCATCACCATCTTGAGGTCGCACGCTCTCTTATGTTTCAAATGAATGTTCCCAAACTTTATTGGAATTTCGCGGTTTCTACAGCTTGCTACCTTATAAACCGAATGCCCTCCTCCATTCTCAACTTTGAGACACCCTTTAAACTTCTTTTTCCTTCCACAACCCCCTTCCCAGTTACACCTCGTGTCTTTGGCTGTGTTTGCTATGCTCATAATCTTGGTCCTCAATTGACAAGCTTTCTTCTCGTGCCACAAAGTGTATGTTCGTTGGGTACTCACGCACTCAGAAAGGCTATGGTTGTTACTTTCCCAGTGATCGAAGGGTTGTTACATCAGCTGATGTAACCTTTCTCGAACACCAACCCTATCATTCCCTATCCAGTGACCCTCCACTACCACCTCTTCTTCCGCGGCCTACTGTTCCTGATACGTCAAACCTACCACCTTTCCTACCTACGCCAATTCCAAACGAACCACCAAAACCACCTCTGCTTCGTGTGTATACTCGTCGTTCTCCTCCGTCTGCTGCTCTCCGAGAGGTGCCCTCTACTAATGATATTTTGCGGCCTACAGATCCGACAACTGTTTTTACTGCTCACCCGATGGAGAATTATGTCTCCTTACACCGCCTCTCTCCGGACTCCGGCAATTTGCAACTTCTTTTTCTTCTATTTCCGCTCCTAACTCTGTGCAGGAGGCTCTTCAACATTCGCTGTGGCATACGGCCATGGATGAGGAAATGTCGGCTCTTTGGGCGAACCAAACTTGGGATCTTGTCCCTCTTCCTCCCGACCAGACCTGTGTGGGATGTAAGTGAGTATTTGCCATCAAACAAGGTCCTGATGGGACAGTTCAACTTCTGAAAGCTCGTCTTGTGGCTCGCGGCTTTACTCAATAACAAGGTCTGTATTATGAGGAGACCTTCTCTCCGGTAGACAAACTGAATACTGTTCGTATTTTGATCTCCCTCGCTATTCAGCGACACTGTTAATTACATCAATTGGATGTAAAAAATGGCTTTCTCAATGACGATTTGCAGGAGACTGTTTATATGCAACAACCTCCCGGGTTTGAGACCACGGGGGAGTCACCTGTATGTCGTTTGAAGAAATCTCTTTATGGTCTCAAAGAGTCTCCTCAAGCATGGTTTGACAAGTTTAGTCTGGTTGTTCGTGTTGTTGGGTTCACCCGAAGTTCTGCCGACTTCTCTCTATTCACTCGTCATCGTCCAATAAGCATAGTGATTCTCTTGGTATATGTCGATGATATTTTGATCACGGGAGATGATCTCAAAATAATACACATGATCAAACAACATCTGACTTCTATTTTTCAAACGAAGGATCTGGAAAATCTTCGGTACTTCCTTGGTCTCGTGGTGGCTCGGCGTCCTGATGGACTTGTTCTATCTGAACGAAAGTACTGTCTTGACTTGCTTAGTGATGTTGGCTACTCTGGATGCAAGTCTGCTGACACTCCTATGGATATCAATCACAAGCTATGCGCTCATGCCTCAGATTTCGATCTACTTCTTCGAATCCCAGAGTATTATCGCCGTCTTGTGGGCAAGCTAATATATTTCACTGTTACAAGACCTGATATATCTTTTGTTGTTGGTGTTGTCAGTAGATTCATGCATGAACCACGGATCTCTCATCTCCAGGCAGTTGAGCGTATCCTTCGATACTTGAAGACTTCTCCTGGACAAGGACTTGTATACAAGCCCTCTTCGTCTCCCTTATCTCTCATTGCATATTCCGACGCTGATTATGCTGGTTCATTGGATGATCGTCCTTCCACAAGTGGATACTGTACATACTTGGTGGAAACCTTATCACTTGGCGCAACAAGCAGTCTGTTGTTGCTCGCTCATCAACTGAAGCTGAGTATCGATCAATGTCCGTTGTTGTGTCTGAGCTTACCTGGTTGGAGAGTCTTCTAAGTGACCTTGGTGTTAGACTTTTCTCACCGGCGTTTCTCTATTGTGACAGTCAAGCTGCTATACATATTGCTAAGAATCCTGTTTTTCATGAACGTACTAAACACATTAAAGTTGACTGTCACTTCATTCGGGAGAAGGTTCAACTGAAGAAGCTAGAGCTGAAACATGTTCCTGCTGCTGGGCAAGTTGCTAATATTCTCACAAAGGCATTACCTCGACCGTTATATTATCAGTTGTTATCCAAGCTTGGTGTGTACGATGTGTATGCTCCAGCTTGCAGGGGAGTGTTGGAAAAACAATGTAAAAGACCCAATATGAAGGCCCAGTTTGAGCCCACTTTATTTGTATTTGTTTAGTCTCACATCTTAGAATAGTTTTTCTTCTCCCCTCTCTCTACCCATATAAATGTACAAACAACTTTTGTATTATACAGATGAAGTATTAATAAAATAAATATTTTATTTCTCCCATTATCTGTGTTTCTACAAGTAGTATTTGAAAGTATCGGTGACTATCTGAAATTTCTAAATCTAAAATTAAAAGAAAAAATTTCCGAAAGTTTCGAGATCGGGTTGTCGTGAGTTTCTGAAAGTTTACCGACTCCGAAACGTTTCAGATCAGATACGATACGAGCCGTTATAAGTATCCGCGCTTCATAGATTTCCACTCTTTAATATTTATTTAGTTCCACTTATTTGTTTAACTGCTAACTATTGTGCATTGTAGAGTTGATGAATGTTGAAGTTAGTCAGCGTCAGAACAAGCCTCGAAGGTACATGAAGAGATCTTTACACTCATATATTAAGTTACTAGAATTTATTTCTCATTTATTTACATAATTCTTTAGCAGGTACTCCGAGATGAATTTCTGCCAGTGAATTATCTGCACAGGGTCGCATGCTTAGAGAAACAGCTTAAGGTTATTGCATTATTAAACTGATACCAAATGGTTTATTGCATCTTATTAATTCACATCCTATCAACAATTTATATATTATTTTCTGTGTGCAGACCTGTCCGAGCCCTCCGTGATATTTTCAGCTTGACCTGGAGCACTTTTGGGAGATTATATCCCAAAATATTCGGGTAGATTCTCTAGTGCTTATTTCTAGTGATCCAGTTATGCAAGACTTTTTGCTTGGAATTTCTGGGGCTTATAGATTGTCTTTGAATTATAATCCAAATTAGCTCTAGATTATATCCTATGAAAGATAAACGGAAAAAAGTTACAGATCACATAAATAATCTATCCTGATCATGATTTATCTATTCTTAATTCCTTAATGAAAGACCCATTATGGTGGTTATAGATGACGAGAATTCGAACTCTGACCCTGTAGTTCATGCTCTAATCCTATGAGCTATTATCTGTTGGCCTTACCACAACTTCGTATATGTTCACAAGAGTACCTTCAAAATGGAACCTTTCATCTTGTTAGCCTATTCATTATAGCGAAGAGGCTTAACGTAATAAGCTAATGCTCTAATCCTATGAGCTATGATCTGTAGGCCTCACCACATCTTCGTATATGTTCACAAGAGTACCTTCAAAATGGAACCTTTCATCTTGTTAGCTATTCATCATAGCGAAGAGGCTTAACGTAATAAGTTAATTTTTTGCTCTATTTTTGGCTCAAACAGTCTTGACTTCTGCCCGCAGTATGTTCACCACCCTTTAGTGCTTTCCTGCATATAAAATACAAAATTTTATCTTACATCTAGGCTATTTTTGGGAGAACAATTATAGTTGTTAACGCAATGATGAAAAAAACCTAGGTAACGTTTGTGTAGCTGTGGTCACAAACGCTATTTCCATAAATTAACTCTTTGAGTCTAAACAAAACCACGGTCATCTAGGTGTGGTCAGGTGTTAGCAGTCGTGAATATCCCCTACCAAAAATGGAGCCAGAATGCTGTAATGGAAGTTCCAAACGCAGATAATCATAATTGTTGTATTTACTGTTGAATTATATGTAATTCTGGGTATGTAAAATTCCAATAGTAAATGCCTATTTGAGAGCCCATTGTAGATTTTCTCTTTCTCTTATTTAGTCTCTCATCTCTTATGAAATTTATTTATCACCATCTTTAGTGTATAAATATAGAGGGAGTATGTAATACTTGTAATAGATTGAAATAATACTAATTATATTTCAAATTTTCAACTTGTTATTAAAGTCGAACAAAATTTTTTTCTTAGCTCTCTCACTTGCTTGACTCCGTGTTGGGACTCCTTGTTAGATGGATGAAGCAATCACTTGTCACTTACGGAACTCCCGTTGCTTATGATCTTGATCTCATACGCCTACCCAAAGCTTACACAATGGCAATCAAAACTCTCGCTCTCATTTGCCTCCCTTGCGACTCTCTACGACATCACACGTTCCTTCTGTTGTCGCAGCTCTCTGAAGCTCTCACATTCCTGTCAAGGATCTTGTTCTCGCCTCTCTCTTCGAGTCGAATCGCTGAGAGCCGCATCTCTCTCCAATCTCCTTTCTTCCTAAAGTTACACACTATTGTGTGCTCGCTTAAGTGACCAGAGGCGGAGGGGATACTATGGAGCCGGGACCGCAACTGCCTAGGCGGGGCTTGCTCTGGAGGAGAGAGCTACCAAAAATTTCATACAAAGGCAAGAGTAGAATATTTCTTTTGATACCTGCATACAAACCCTACTTGCCTTTAAATAGGCTACCCGACTATTTTAAAATGCAAACCCTAACCATCTAACAACTAAGCCCAACTAATAATAATAAAAGACACTAAAGATACAATAACTTGGCCATCACCCGTAGCAAATAACATCTCACCCGACCTTCAAATTGAGTTTGTCCCCAAACTCAAACGAAGATTGACTAAATTGATCATCGAGATCCTTTGTTTTGCGCCAAAATAGCTCATTGTAGTGCGTCGTTGTAGAGGGGTCTGCAGAGAGCAACAAGCCTTCTTCGTACTCACCGGTGTCAAGGATGATGGTGATGGTGTCGACAGGTCGTAACGTGGGTGGAGATAGGACCGAAGAGTAGCCTGCAACATGATCTTGAAATGATTGAAGTAATGGTGGACAATAATCCACAGATGCCCGAGAACCACTCCAAATCGTCGCAAATTTCATGTGAGTGAGAGGAGTATCCGCAACGATCTTTACACAATCAATTTATGGCAGCAGGGAGTCCGTCTGAATGTGCACCACACTAGGCGTTAGTTGCTGGAGGACTGTTGGACTAGCCAGGATATCAGTTGGGTTCGGTGGATCGACGTGTATAAGTGGCGGTGGAGGCGCTTGACTGCTCGTAGCTTGGCCATAGATTAGTACAATGGCGGTTGTAAGATTAGTGAGCTTATTGTAGAGGGTGACAAAGTCTTCCAAGCGACGTGTGTCGGCTTCTCGAAGGCGTGCTTCTAGGGTTGTCAGGAACGTTGCATCATGTTCCTTAGCGTACTCATGTGATCTGACGAGTCCCCCATAATTCAACAAATAAATTAATCAGTGTCTAATTAATTGATATTTAATCTGCTAGGTACTGGGCTCGAGGTGAAAAGCAACAATAGCTCGATAGGGCTTGTGCTGGGCTCGAAGCAGGGAGGAGGAAACGTGCGTGCAGGTTGGAAAAGGCGTTGCACTGTGGAGAATGTCTAAGGTGTCGTCTGGACGTCGCTGGGCTTAACAAAAATGGACGTCGTTGGGCTCGACGAAGACGGACGCCAGTTCGGATGGATGAAATGTCTGAATCTGATATCGCTGTCTTGGAATGTCGAGATGCTTTCAGACGAGCAAACGGCCGATCAGGAAGACTCGTTTGAGTCTCCGGAGGCTAGGGCTCGTCGAATGAGGGGTCGTCGGTCCCAGAAATGGACACCAGCGATGGCGGCGGGTGTTGGCGAGGGTAGGAGAACGTCTGGGAGGCGGGATTGTCGGGCTGGAGGCGAACTGAGAGGGACGGCTTGGTCTTTGTAAAAATAGAGAACCGATTCTCGATCGTCGGGCTGGAGAAAAACCGAGAGGGTCATTATCGGGGTCGATGAATGGGTGTCGATCGACGACGTGTGGAAGAAGGCGAGACGAATGGTCGTGGATCTGATACCAAGTTGTTGTATGCTCGCCGAAGTGACTAGAGGCGGAGGGGTTATTGTGGAGCCGGAACCGCGACTGCCTAGTTGAGGCTTGCTCAGAAGGAGAGAGCTACCAAAATTTCATACAAAGACGAGTAGAATATTTCTTTTGATACCTTCATACAAACCCTACTTGCCTTTAAATAGGTTACAAGACTATTTTTGAAATGCAAACCCTAACCATCTAACAACTAAGCCCAACTAATAATAATAATAAAAGACACTAAAGATATAGTAATTAGGCCCGTCATCCGTGGCCCGTAGCCCACAACACACATCTGCTTAATTATATACGGAGGTCGTGTTCCCTCCGACGTTCTTGTCCGTGATAATAGAGTCCTCAGAGTGCGATCCCTACAACCACTGCTACTCCGAATTGCGATTCGTAGTTCTGTTAGCCCTCTTGCGGTGCTCTCACTGGTGCTCCCCTTGCAAGATCGTCTTAGATCTGCAGAGCTCTTGCCGACCTCAAGCTCATCATGTCGAGGTCTCATCAGTTTTTTGTTTCTCCGAGATCATGGTGAGTATGATGATCATAGTGTTTTTGGAGTCTATCTTGTTGACAATGGTATACTCCATCAAACCACGTGTGTGCATACATCTAATCCAAAATGTCGTTGTTGAATGATAGAGCAAACACGTCCTTACTATGAATCTTTCGAAGTCTTGTCGGGACAAAATTGTTCTCACAACGACATACCTCATTAACCGTCTTCCTTCGAGTACGCTTCAATATGCCTCTCATATATCTCGTTTAGCCACAAAATCTGTGGTTCACACATCTTAACTTTCTCCTTGTGTGTTTGTGTGCGTTTGTACCTTCATCAACCCATTTGTGACTAATTAGACACTCGTTCTAAAAAATGGGTCTTTATGGGAATTTTTTCTACTAAAGGGTATCAATGCCACCACCCTTCCTCCCGTCATTTTTTTTGCACTATGGATGTTATGTCCGTGCGGGGGGGGGGGGGGGGGGGGGGGGGGGGGGGGGGGGATTCGTTTGACTCTCGCCCGCGGGAGATGGATAATGTTGACGATGAGCTCAATATCCCCCTACCAATTGTTGCTTCTCATATTCCTCCTCCCACTGATACTTCTGTCACTACTCATATTCTTAATGTGGGGAATCATATTCCTCTTCTTCCTCGAGTATATGAACGCAAAGATACTGGTGTTGAGATGGCACGACCCATGTAGTTCAGACTCTACAGATACCTATTTTTGAGTCAGATTTTGACCAAGATCTCCATCAACATATTATACATCAATCATCCCATTACTACACCAATCATCCCATTACTACTTATTCCACAATCTAACCCCGACGCATAAGACATTAATTTCCTCTTTCTTCTATTAGTATTCCAAAAACTCGGCATTAGACGATTGATATACCCGAATGGAAGAAGACAATGGGAGAAGTGATGCTTGCGTTGGAAAAAACCCAGACTTGAGAAATTTCTCATCTTCCACCTGGAAAAAACAGTTGTGTTGAAGTGAGTCTTCACAGTCAAGCAAAGTCAAGGAATAGTGGAAAAAACAAGGCAAGCTTTGTAACTCATGGATGCACTTAAACTCCATGAGTTGACTGTCATGAAACCTATTCGTCTTTGTTGTATGCCTTGGATGAGAATTACATTAGCTAGATGTGAAGAATATCTGTGGGAGATGGATACTGTTGACGATGAGCTCAATATTTCCCTTCCAATTGTTTATTCTCATATTCCTCCTCCCACTGATATTCCTAATGTAGGGAATCTCATTCGTCTTCTTCCTCGAGTGTATGAATGCAAAGATACTGGTGTTGAGATGGCACAACCCATGTAGTTCAGACACTACATATACCTTTTTTTGAGTCCGATCCTGACCAAGATCTCCTTCAACATATCATACACATCCTAAAGGTAAGACAGACTCCACCAATCATCCCATTACTACTTATTCCACAATCTAACCTCAACGCATAAGTCATTCATTTCCTCTCTTGTTCTTTTAGTATTCCAAAAACTTGGCAGGTGACAATTGATATACCCGAATGGAAGAAGGCAATGAAAGAAGAGATGCTTGCGTTGGAAAAAACCCAGACTTGAGAAATTTCTGATCTTCCACCTGGAAAAAAACAGTTATGTTGAAGTGAGCGTTCTCGGTCGAGCAAAGTCAAGGAATAGTGGAAAACACAAGGCAAGGTTAGTAGCTCATGGATGCACTCAAACTCCAGGAGTTGGCTGTCATGAAATCTTTTCGTCTGTGGTCAAAATGGACTCAATTTGCATTATTTTTTCCCATGCTGCATACCTTGGAGGACAATTACATTAGCTAGATGTGAAGAATTCTTTCATACATGGTCATCTTGAAGACGAAATGTACATGAAGCCTCTATCAGGATTCCTAAAGAGGGGGATCTGAAGGGAAAACCTCATCTCAAATTTTTTTTCTATGGTTTAAAACAATTCCCCGGAGCTTAGTTTGGAAAGTTTTACAAAGTTGTGAACATACTGTGATACAAGTATGGACACTTTGATCACACTCTATTTGTTAAAAGGAAACAAAAGAATGTGTTTGTCCTCATCATCTATGTAAATGACATTATTATTACAGGAAATGCCTAGAAGGAATCATATGGCTGAAGACATGCTTATGTTAGGGATTTGAAGTTAAGGATTTAGAGAATCTAAATATTTTCCCGGAATTGAACTGGCGAGGTTTGATCATAAAATTTTCATGTTTCATAGGAATTATGTCATGGATCTCTTAGGAGAAACTGGTATACTTGGTTCTACACTGTAAAATTGATGAAGACAAACACAGTGATAAAGTCTACTCTTCAATTTATCAGAGGTTAATGGACATAATCATTTATCTCCCACATATGCGTCCAGATATCACGTATGTCGTAAGAATACTGAGTAGGCATAGGCACTCTCCTTGATTAAGACGTCAAAAAGCAGCTAGGTGTGTAAAGTATCTAAAGAAATCTCATGGATGAGGAATTCTGCACTCAAAATAAACACATGCATGTTGAAAAATTCACAGCTAGTAACCTGAAGGAGTATGAAACAAAATAAAAAAAGCTAAATCAAGTGCAGAGACAATATAGGGTGTTGTCACAAGGAATATTTGAGGGACTATGGCTGTAGTCTTTTATGCAGGATCTAGGTTACAAAAATGGAAAACCTATACTTCTCTATTGTGACGATAAAACAACTATCAACATTGCTCATAATGCAGTCCAACATGATAGAACAAAATTATGTGTTGTTCTCCGTTATATTTCAAATTCTTGGCATTTACTATCATAATTTTACACCACCGCAGCTGTCCCGAACAGAGCCCTACTTACTAACCTTTTTTTCCTCTCCATGTCATCACAACCTGTAATCTGTTTGAGATCTTCTATTCCATGCATTCTTTCTGCCGTTTTTTTTTTCTTCAGACCCTGTAAATCAGGAAGAGTGCTAGGCATGTATGTTCTAGGATGGGCCAATTCATTTTGGGCTTGCCAAAGATCAATTTTATTTATGTTCCTTTGGATCAGTTTTGAATGGATCAAATTTTTACAGCTGAAAGTCGATTGGAAGAACGTCATTGTTTTTCATGGAAGAACCAGGAAGAATATGAACTTCGCCTGATGCCGTACTTTTCTATCGTGCCAGATTATACGAAGCTCGCCAATCAGTGCACAAGGATTGCTGTGGCCGGAGGGGTGGCATTCTTTTGTCTGAGACTCTGGTTAGTTTGGCTCTGTTTTATTATTATCCCACCATGTTTTTGCCTTTATTATTTCCTTCCTCTGCTTTCTCAGGTTTCAGTCCAATGTTGATGGAAGCATTTATACTTCTTTTTCTGTGTGAAGAGCAAGAGAATAAGCAGCAGCTATATACATATATATGTTTTTAATCTTTTCTTTCTTTCTGTGGCACTTAATTGTTTTGGTTGATTGGTATGTTGTTGATAAGTAACATCCTATTAATGATGATATAAAATTTTCTCAATTTTATAGATATGAAATGGAATTAATGAACATATGGCATCACAAACATGTTTAAAAAAATATTCCTCGACTATTGTTGTTTCAAAATAGACAGCTGAAACTCTTGCCCTCCAAAATTTTTTTTTTGGGGGGGGGGGGGGGGGGGGGGGGGGGTTTGATATCACGAACTGCTTATGTTCTGTGTGAGAATCTGAGCAGCTTTGCTAAATTTTAGTGTGGCTGAGTGAGAATTTGAGATGCATCTCTGTTTTGCAACAAATCATGCGTCTTTCGTTCCGAAAAGGGCCAATGCTGGTGCTTATTCGCTCCGCCAAATTGCTGATTGCGCGAGCGCAGTCCTGGATCTAATCATGGAGCTGGAAGGGATCACCAAGTTCACCCTATTTGTACATCGCTATAAGTATTTGTATTTGTTTGTTGGTTACACTGATGATGATATTGAATCTATTTCTGCATTACCCAAAATTATTATTATTATTATTAGTCCTAAGCAGTTCTTTGTCATCCGTACTAGTTTATCAAAAAAAATTAAAGGGATTATAATTTGGAAGTGAAAATTTGTTAGTTGGAAGGATAAAAGAGTAATTCTTGAATATCGTATCGCATTCACTATTAAAATTATTTTTAAAGATTGCAGGCGATCGCTTATTTTTTTTTGCCTATTCCTCTTTGGGTGATAGCAACGAGGGCTCTTCAACCTTTGCACTGTTCCCTGTTCATCGCCTCACACTCTGTTCAAAAAGCCCGATCGGGCCCGGGCTTTTTGCCAATAGGCGGGATTTTAATCCCGTCTAGATAAGGCAGGATTTTAATCCCGCCTAAATTCCACTGGCGGGATTTTCATGGAAATCCCGTTGGTCCGGGTGCCGGGCCGAGGCTAGGCCTGGCGCCAGGGCTTTGCCTGGGCCGGGTAACCGGCTGATATGGGGGCCCTGTAAGGCCCCAAGCCCGGCCTTGGATCGGGCCGCGTCTAGCCGGGCTTTTTCTGGGCCGGGCGGGCTCCTCGTGCCCGATCTTTGTGAATTAATTAATGTCTTTTATTTTTAAAAACCTTCTCATAATATCAAATATCTATGGATCATGCAAGATCGATGTGGATCTTGCAGTCAATAAGAAACTTGCTTAGGTGTCATCAAATTATTGGCACAAAAAGAGTAACGTTTTATTTTAATATTCCTCGAAATAAATTTCATTATAGTTGGGGGGTAGATGTTGGAGAATAAAAACAAATCCCAAGCTCTGGATATTAATAATGGCAACGCTAGAAACACAGCAATAATTTGATGCCAACGAAACTAATTGAATAATGCAGCAACAATAATGTGGACATTGTGGAGGGTGCCAACGAAATAAATCCGTCTTTCTTTAAGAAAAACAAGTTTATACTCTTTATTTGCTTCATGAGATTTAGGTGGCGGTGGACTTGGGTCCCGTTTGGGAATGTGCGGTGAGCCCGCATGTTCCGGTAGAAAAGATTAACCCTAAAGATAACAAAAAAAATGTTCGCATTTTTTTTGAATTGCGCACCTATCATGATTGGTTTTGAGGCAAGCCGAAAAGCGCACCTAAATGGAGCCGTGTACTTGTTTATGCGATTTGGCTCTGCAAATCATGTATTAAGGTGAATTTCAAGATTTTAATCGTTTTATAGTACCCACGCGGCCACGCTCAAGGATGCTTTATTGGAATCAAAACATGACTATAGTTAATGGCCTCAAAACATATCATATGAATTGAACATATGATTCTTATTTTCATCACTCAGTAGTTTTTGTTATTTCTGATGTGAAATTTTACTCACTCATACGATATCTAGATATTTTTGGGTTAGAGGGCCTCCGAGGATCCGATCCCTACCCTTCCCTGAGAAATTAAGAGTTCAGAGTTTTAATGGAATCTAAGAAGTTGGCGGCTAATTAGGTAGTCCAATCTCTGCAAACTTAAACCACTCCTTAAACTATAATTATTCTTTTTATTAGGGTTTTAAGGTACATGGATAAGGGTGGAATATGTAACCACTTCATAAAGGGAAAATATGGGTAAGTGAGCACTTGTTTTGGATGGCAGGATTATTGCTTTGAATTAATAAGTTGTATTAGTTTTTATTTTTGTTTATTGGGCATAGTTCAAACATTAATGAAATACCTTAATTTTCAATTGATTTTTTTAATTTTAAAGTTTATCTCAGAATAATTTATCAGTTGAATAATCAAATTTCTCAGTATTGTGATCTCGACGATTTATTTAAAGTAGGTTATTAAAGAGTATGCAGCTGCAGAGAGCTAAGAGATTGGTCATGTCATCTCAAGACTAGAGTCATGTGCGAAAGATTCGAAAGATTTATATAAGTCATATTTAATTGATAATATTAAATAGTTTTTCATTTTATGTAGTCTAAGTTTTGGAAGTCTCCGAGTAAAAAAAACATGAATAAGTAAATTTAACATTTCACGTGAGATGTGCGAGAAGGTGGGGCCGGGGAGGGAACGATCAAGCTAGCAAGCCACGAAGGAATCACTAGAGAAAAAGAATTGAGATCTTGTTCGACATCTTATCATTTGAGGAAGAAAAGGTTGAGATCTTATTGAATTCCATAAGGTTAGGGTTTCAAAGATACATCTTGTACAAATTCTCTCTATTTTAATAAAGACATTTATCTCCCTAATTTGCCCAGTGGAATGACACTTTATATGATTTTGTTCTTATTGTACTATTTCTTCAAGTTGTCCACATTGAATGTATATGCTTACACCTATATAATGAAACATAATAGAACTATTATTGCAAATTATTGGAACTTCATATAATAAACATTAGTTTAATCAAGACATGCATGTGCTATAAAGTTAATCATAGTCCCCACCTTAATTAGTTAATGAGAGGCATGCATAGTTTTTTCGCTATGTTTTCTTTTCTGTGGGTACAAAGTTCACTTGACATGTTAGATTTCTCTTGAAGAAAACTCTCTCTCTCTCTCTCTCTCTCTCTCTCTCTCTCTCTCTCTCTCTCTCTCTCTCTCTCTCTCTCTCTCTCTCTCTCTCTCTCTCTCTCTCTCTCTCTCTCGGCGATGCAATCATGCAATCGTGAACATTGTGCACCTCTGATAATTTTCTCCATGTGATATGTGTTCCTCTAGGCAACCTATTACTGATTGACGTCATTTTCGATCAAGCTCTTATGTTTATGCGAACATTATTTATTTATTTATTGTTTGATTGTGGATGTATCGGGGATAAGACAGGAGTGACGCCAATTGTAGAGAAGATGCGAGGAGCTCCTTTAAGATGGTTCAGACATGTACATAGGAAAACCATTAGAGGCACATGTTAGGCGTTGTGAGAGTTTAGTCACTAGACATGTTAAATGGGGGAGGGGTAGACCAAAAAAGGCTTGGAATGAAACTATAAGGAAAGACATGATGTACTTAGGCATTAGTGAGACTATGATTAAAGATAGGGCGCAATGGCGACAGAGAATCCATGTAGCTGACCCCACTATGCTGGGATAAAGGCTTGAGTGTTGTTGTTGTATTGTTCGATTGTGGTTCCTAGCTACACCGTGGAATTGGACCTCCATATAAAACTCACTGCTATAGTCAAGCAACTAGTTCAAGAGACCGATAGGACTTTTGTCTCATGGTAGTCTGCTCTAGTCCCCTTTCAAAACTCTAGTTATTGGGTTAGCCATATACTTCACATGTATCTAGCGATTCAGACGACATCGTCAAATGATACAAGTTTTGGATAAGAATCTACAACGCACTATGAGAAAGCACTAACACCTTCCTAGCTCATTGGGGGCTTTGTGCACTGGGAAAAGGCTGAACGGGAAACCGCCCACTAGTGATGAAGTTCACTCGGTATCGAGAGGTCCCACACTGTCAGGTGAAGCATCTATTGAGTTGGCTATTATTTCGTCGATCTATCATAACAGAAAATCAATTCGTATCAACCAATCGAATTTGTTGAAAAATTAGTCGTAATTTATTTCTGTGTCTATGAACTCACTCGTCTAATTAGTCCGGAGCCATTAAGACCTGGGCCATTTTTAGAAAAAATCGAAGTTTCTTTTTCACTGAATGAGGGGACGAAGTCGGCGAGCTCATAGACGAATAGTCCAAGAAGTGTCACAAGGGTTTGAACTTTGAATGCACTTGCATGTGTTCCTATTAAGACAATTAAGTTAATGATCATAATTTCCTTTGATTTTTTTCATTCATGTGTTCTATTTGGCAAGTTCAACTCATAATTTACTTATATCAATAAATATTTGTTTGTATATAATTAATGTTAATTAAAATTAAAATTAAATGTTTATATTAGCATGGAGAAGAGAGTAGAGAAGGAACAAAAAGTGCACAAAACTAAAATAGAGCAAAACTGAAGAGAAGTCAAAATTTTATTTCAAACTTAATGCTTACAAACGAATTATTTATCTCTTTATATAAGTCTCTTAGCCTAATATTTTAATATACAAACATATCACACCTCCGTTATTTTAATACACATCATATCACACACCTAATATTTTATTACTCATACAAATCACACACATAATATTTTAATATACATGTATATCTCACTCTCATTATTTTAATGTGCATGCAAATCATACACCTTAATTATTTAATATACATTATCCTCATTAATGTTCAATTAGGGTAATGCTTATTATCATAATCAGGTTCAATAAACTAAACATTTGTATCACAGAACCAACATTCTCCTCATTGATACAAAAACGTTAGACTAATCTCTATTTAGGTCCATCTGAACAATATTTTATGCGAATGAAGTTTAAACACTGTTTAAACTTTTTCAGTTAAACGACTTCATAAATGCGTTTGCAGAATTTACAATATCTCCATCATAAATCAAATTAGTTCTAAAAATTCCTTAAGTACCGCATTATCCATTTCAATCCGGTATTTTTCCCTTGAGCTATCCATGTAACGGCTCACGACTCCAAATACTTGATCTAAATTTGGTGAGTACATGTCATAGTGTACATGAAATATCCAATGCACTTGCAAACGACACATGTGACAGAAACTCCTTTTCAGAGCCGGATGCAGGTAATAACTTAGTTGAAAGCCTGAAATGTGATGCAAATGGAGTAGATACGGGCTTTGCCTTCTCCACGCAAATCGAGCAAGAACTTTCTTGATGTATTGTTTCTGGGATAGACACATTTCTCTTTGCCTTCTCTCTCTGATAATCTCCATGTTTGCAGCTCCAATATATTTCATCTCAAATTTCTGGTTGAGTTACAGTTTCACAATTCACTCCCTATTTATTCTTTGAGACAATAAATATGTTATCAACATAATAAAGAAGATAAATTCAAGAACTATCATCAAGTACTTTAAAATAAAAACACTGGACCTGCAAGCTCCTCCTGAATACAATGGATATCTTGAACCGAAGAAATTACTTGTACCACTATTTTGGGGAATGTTTCAAATCATAAAGTGATTTCTTTAGCTTGCTTACATAGCCCTCCTTGCCTTTGATCATGAATTCTTCATGTTAATGCTTATTAATCTCCTCTTCGATATCACAGTGCAAGAATGCAGTCTTTATGGCAAGTTACTCCAACTTGATGTCATAGATTACCACCATAACCAGTAGTACACAAATGAATGTGTATCGCACCACTAGAGAGGGCTTCATTGAAGTTCACTCATTCTTTTTATGCATAGCCCTTTTCCACGAGCCTTGCCTTGCACCTGACACCATTATCCTATGAAGATCTTTCCTTGTCTTTGATTATACATTTGCATCCAATGACCCCTTTGTGTTCCGGTATTGGAACTAATTCCCATGTGCCAATTTTATGAAGAGACACAATCTCCTCAAGTTGTTAGAATGTCTAGCATTCTCATAACTGAGAGGTTCTACATTTTCTACATTCAAGTCACCTGTAGTTACATCCATATGTGGATCAATCTCCAATCTCATTGGCAGGGTTTTATCTCGGTGCGGCCTATGCACATCATATTGTGCTAAATGTGGTGTTTATGAAAACATCCTCTGGATTTATCTTACAAATTATGTAAAAGTGATTTCATCATCTAGGATTCATTACCCATTTTGTATAGAGAGGGTAATATGGTCATTAGATGTCCTAGAATGTCCTAAGATATTAGGGTGTCAAAGACTAGTCCAAAAGAGTGTAAAAATTCAGGTGAGTTAATTCTGCATCGACTAAAAGTTGACGCTTCTTCAACTTCAAGTCGAAGTAACTTTGAATAGAAGTAAGGATAACTCAGAATGGTGATCGATGTAGCAGTTGAAGTCGACGCAACGTCGAATTGTATTCGATGCAAAAGCTTGATTCAGTCAAAACAACATTTGAAGTCGAAACAACTTCGAATTATATTCAACGCAGAAGTCAGAGCTCAAAGTCTAGGTCTTCATCTCAACGGATACGTTGATAATGTTTCGACGCAATGTCGATATCATAGTTCATTTCAAAGCAGAGAAAGATGTCGAAGCATCCTCTACTAGAACTCAGAGGTGCGTCGATAAAAAGGCAAAGGTATTCGACGCAACGTCGAATACAGACATAGAATTAGAATACTTCCTGGATTCTATTCTAAATCTTATTCAGAAGTTATAAATGGAAGTTATTTGAATTCTAACGGGTCGTCTATGATCAAGAAGGGAAAGAAGAATTCTAGAGATACAATAAAGATATATTTGGAAGTTATTCAAAAAGATTTGGACGGATTGTCAACAGAAATAAAAAGTGAGCAATACTACCACTTGGAAATTCCTAGTAGGGAAATTGTTGAAACCAGAACCTGGTCTCTTGTGGAGCTCAGGCCCTCAACAAGTGAGGGGCAGCTAGCACTTACTGGTTCCTCGGAAGGAACAGACCAAAAACGCGAAGCTAGACACAGACCCTTGGTCACATCGAGGAGGTCCCACCACACCGGAAGATCTTTGAGCGCTTCCCCTCCCAAGCCAAAGCTGAGACTGGGCACCTTGGAGAGCCTGAGAGCTAAGACAAGATAACCTAGGGAGGAGGAAGCTCAGAGTACTGAGATTGGAATCCTCTCCAAAGGTGCCCTTCAAGGTCTATTTATAGTTGTTTGTCCATGGTCTGCTAATAGCGGGATTCTGCCTTACTCTTTTACTATATGCAACCCAAAATGGTCTGCCAACATCCAATCTCCACTGTTCGGAGAGGCTAACTGCAGACCACCAAGGGTTTTCAGGTAAAAACATCCCTGGACCCTTAAGGGGCCAGCCACCCACAAGGGACCCCTCTCGCGAACTGAGAGACCTGACTCGCCCGCCTTCCCGCGGGCGACCGACGAAGGCCGGCCCGCTCGCCTACCTGCGAGCAGCCGGCGAGAGCCCGACTCGCGAGCCTTCCTGCGAGCACCTGGCTCGCCCTCTTTCTTGTCTGTTGACACCTTAGCCTCTGCTCACCTCTTGGCGAATATCGGGGTTGTATACAATCCCCTCTTTTCGTGAGGCTATCTTAGGCTCGCGAAGAAATATCCAATCCCTAGTGTTCACCAGTCCATGATGACGTGGTGAGAATCTTTTGGTGGGCCCCATGCCCGATGCTATAAATATCATTCTCTCTGGCCGGTACATGAACTTTTTCTCCCTCTTCCCCCTTTCGCTGTCGGTCGCCATACTCGCCAAGATGTCCAAAAGGGAGGAAATACTGGCCCGCCTCAAGGCCTCGCAGGAGACCCAAAAAGCTAAAGACACTGAGCTCGCCCCATGGATTTGCCAGCAACCTGCTCCGCCCCCGCCTCAGACCAAAAAGGTAAGGACCGTCCGACGGTCGTCCGGTGAGGATGAGTCATCACCACTGTCCCCTTCCCCCCTCCATGAGCTCGTCTCGGAGGTTCTACTACCAGGTTCAGCAATCCATCCTTTACTCGTCTAACCCTACTTCCTTACTCGCAGACTCCTCCTGAAGAAAATATCCTTGGGCAGTCGCCTCCGGGGTCTCGCCTCGCATACCCTGGGAGGGTCAACCTCCCTCCTCCGGATATGGGGACCTCTGGCCTGCGTGTCTACTCCTCGCGCCCTGGTAAGTTGTTCGCCTCGCCACCTTCCGTATTTCTACCTGCTAAAAATGTACTTCTTACGCAGTGACCCCTCTCGCGACTCCAGAGAAGCGGACCACCTCTCTGGTGGGCTCGCCAGCCCTTCCTGAAACGACAATCATCACCCCGGGGTTTGGCATTCTAGTCCAACGGAGCCCGGGAGGGTCGCTGCTTGCCGAACCCGAGGTCGCGGACGGCTCGACGCACCGCCCCGGCCTGGGGAAATCTATCACCCCCACCTTTACCGAAGCCTTCAAGGGCCAGCCGAGCTCCTAATCGCCTGCGAGACCGTACCATTCTCATCTCGCCAGGTTAAACAATCTCTGTCGAATGCCTCCTTCTTACCCTCATTGCTGATTTCTTCCTCTCAGGTGTTCCCCCAACCCCGCCTGCCGAGTCGGAGCATGGTGAGAAGGAGATTTCGCCACTGCCCTCGCCGGGTCAGGTCGCGGATTTCTTAGGGGACCCCAGCAACCCAGAGCAGATGAAGAGGCGAGTCACCGAGCTATTCGAGAAGTACGGCCTTATGCTGGGAGAGTTATATGATCAGAACCGGGTGGACAGGGCCGCTTATGAAGAAAGGTTCACTGCGATGGAGGATGCGAATGTGCGGGTCCTTGCTGAGATGCGCCAGGTCGCTCACGGTGAGGCCACCTCACCCGGGCTGCATATCACACAGATCGAGAATCAAATGCGCCTGATGCAGTGCGAAGTCTAGTCAGTTCGTGAATACCACTAACCCAAAGTGCCCCCGCAATCCGGGGTGCGAAGCCGTGGTCGCTGGAAGTGGCTCAACTATTGAACCATTATTTGTTATTGCTCGCTCTTATTACTCCCCCTTTAGGGGTTTTGAGCAATTTTATGATGTTATATCAACTGTGCTCGCCCACTACTAATTTTTTGTTTTATATTCCTATCTCGCCTTACGCCTCGCGAGTTATTGCCTTGCCTTCGCGAGCTTCACTTCTTTTTCTACAGCTTGGCTCGCCTATGGCGAGTCAGAAGATGTCGCCAGGACATAAGCCCATCCGGAGCAGATAAGGTCCAAGAAACCGAAATGTCACTGCGCGATCCAGCTATCCGCACCCCCAGCGCTTTGAATTCTCCCCACCCTTTTCATTCTTATACTTAGCCGCCGGCTTTTTCTTTTCAACCACCGCATTAACTGTTCAAACCTCTCCCTCGCTTCCAAGCTTTCTCGCAATCCTCAGCTCGCACTCGCACCTCTTCCGGCTCACTGCAGTTAACACCATGCTCGCTGAGGGAGAATCTGAGGGGCGAGCCAGGTGCGTCGGAACCTACCGCGACCACACCTTCTTATGCGCCTCACTCACCAACGAGGAGTTCCTCGCCATGGTGGACAAATTCATTCCCTCGGGGTTTGTAGCTCGTCTCCCGGCGACCACCGTCTCCATAAACGAGTCGCCCTTTGACGAGCTCGCCATCCCCATCGCCCATTTTGAGAATGGGCTGCGACTGCCCTTCTGGCCGGAAGTGCGCCAGGTACTCTACTCTACCATTGCTTTTCTTGCTCGCCTCGCAAAGAGCGTGCTAATCTTTCTTTGGTGGACTTCTCAGGTACTCAAGTACTACGACGTCTTGCCGAGCCAGCTGACGCTGAACGCGATTTCTATGGTGGTCGCGCTCGCTAGCTACCTGCGCGAGGAGAGGATAGAGTTTAGCCTGCTCGTCTTCCGCAAGGTTTTCTCCTTCCGCGCCTACAAGGATGGGACAGTCTATTTCGCGAGCCAGCATATTACAGTCTGCGAGACAGTTAACAAGAGCCACTACTGGCACCAGAAGTTCGTCCTTGTCAAAGGACCCTTCGGCAATATCCCTTTCTCCCCCTCCAGTGAGACGAGGCAACTTACTGCCCCTGCCTCACTCGGGGGGATGATGTGAGGCTCTTTCAGTACCTAGAGGGGAATACTTTCGAGGTCGCCTTCCTCCGACGGAAGGTGGATTCGCTACTACCGGTCCCACAAGAAGAAGGTTCGACTCGCGCTCGCAAAAATCCTCTCAACTTTCCCTTTATGCTGAACGTTAACTCTTTCATTGCCTTTGCAGGAGAGCGGGATCTTCCCCTCCACCCCCCCACCCCCCCGCATGCGAGGAGCGCAACCCTCTCTTCCATCTCTCTCGCCATCGCGGCCACCGAAGCTTGCCGAGAACCTCTCGGCTTGACTTCTGGCAAGAAGCGGCCACCTCCTGCGAGCCAGCTCGCTACGAAGCCCCCCGCAAAGAAAAGGAACAAGGATACCCCCCACACAACTAAGGGGAAATATGTCGTTGACCTCAGTGAGACGGAGGTTCCACTCCCCTGCCCACGAGTAAAAAGGCTGTCCAGGAGAGCGGAGAGACAGGGGATGCTTCCGGCGAACCCAATCCGGCGAGTCACAAGAACTTCAGCCTCAGCGCGAAGCTTCCGGATGCGCTCGACGAGCCGCTGCTCGTATGGGATTCTGACCACAATAGGATCTCATGTTCTTCGCTCATCCCCTCCTGGGTCGAGGGCGACAAGATCAGGGGAGAGGCGTTCGCCTTCGCCTTCAGGATGTATGGCTGTGAGGACGCCGCCAGCTTCAGCGCCCTAAGGTCCATGGTGCTCATCTACGAGGCTATGCACGCCCAGTTCTCGGCCATGGAGCTCACCCGCATGGTGGGCCGGCGATACCTGATGTTGGACAGGGATACTAAGGATCTCCAGCGCGCGCTCCAAGAGTCCGCAAATGAGGTCGCGCGCCTCAAGGGGAAAGAGGCCCTATCAGATGGTCTTCTCACCAGCCTCCAAGGCGGTATGGTAAGTGATTCAATCAGAATTTCTGCCTCGCTCACTACAAGTTGTTTTGTTTGACTTACCTTTTTCTTTTTGCAGGATGCCGAGACAGCGAGTTAGCTCCTCACGCGAAACGCCGACTGGAGACGGAGAACACGTTCCTGAAGGCGCAAGTCAGCGAGCTGACCAGGTCTGTGCTCCCCCCGCCCCTCCACGAGTTGGGGCTCGCAACCAATCGCGAGACAAGAAGGAGGCGACCCGCAAGAACTCCATGGGCGTTGCCAACCTTGTCTTCGACACCCTCAAGGGGGCGAGCCGCTGGTTTCAGATGCGATGGAGTTCACTGCCGAGGACGTCGTCCCCGACTTGTTCACGTCGATTCCAGAGCCAGAAGGCCGCGGGAGCGAGGAGAAGTTGTCGGACGACCTTTCTTGATTCGTTTTTTTTCTTTTTAATGTATACCTCATTTTTGCTGGCGAGCTTGCCATCACTTGTAATGAATATTTTTAAGAAATGGAATGAAATATTTTCCATCTTTAATGTCATTTTGTCATGCTCGCATCAACGCTTTTATACCATGCTCGCGCAAACGTTCCATACCATGCTCTCGCTAGCCATTTAATCATGTTCGCATTAGCACATTTGGTCGTACTCGCGCCACTGCCTTTTCCCATGCTCGCGTTCGTGCCTTTTTCCTTTGCAGTAGTGTGAGGTTCACAGTTTTATTGTTCTTTAATTTTGTCTTGCCACCATACCCCGCGCATACCCCCATAAAGTGTTCATGTAGATTCCCTCGTGTAGCTGTTCGTTAGATAAACTTCTTGCCTGCCTTCGCACCTGGGTAGAACGCGACTCGCCCCGTGCTTCTGGCTCGCCCCGTATGGGCCCTTGCGAGCGGGGTCTACATTACCCTACCTCTCTTGCCCAACCCCTGCGGGCGACCAGTGTTGATTGTTACTTACCATGCCGGCGGACCTAGACTCACTTACTTTAGGTGTTGCATAGAAATTCCCCGAATGTTTTGCGAGCCAGGATCCGACCTGGAGGACTTTATTGCCCCCGTATTCAGCTGCCTCGCAATGACCGTTGGACTTAGGCATTTTCCCTCCAATGTTGCCTTTGATTTTCGCACGAGCGAGCCCCGGGGCTCACCCGATCTAGGACTTTCCCTGAGAGATTTTGCGAACCGAACCCATCAACACAAACAGCTTACTTGTCAGCCTCTCCGCGAGATCAACCTGACCCACCGACTAGTGAGAGCCCGGCAGGGGGGTCGTGCGGGGCATTCCAGCATAAAATACTTGATACTTTGCCAGCCTCTCCGCGAGATCAACCCTACCCACCAGCTAGTGAGAGCCCGGCAGCGGGATCGTCCGAGGCATTCCAGCACAAAATACTTGATACTTTGTCAGCCTCTCCGCGAGATCAACCTGACCCACCGGCTAGTGAGAGCCCAGCAGCGGGATCGTCCGGGGCATTCCAGCACAAAATACTTGATACTTTGCCAGCCTCTCCGTGAGATCAACCTGACCCACCGACTAGTGAGAGCACGGCAGCGGGATCATTCGGGGCATTCCAGCACAAAATACTTGATACTTTGCCAGCCTCTCCGTGAGATCAACTTGACCCACCGGCTAGTGAGAGCCCAACAACGGGATCGTCCGGGGAATTCCGACACAAAATACTTGGTACTTTGCCAGCCTCTTAGCGAGATCAGCCTGACCCACCGACTAGTGAGAGCCCGACAGCAGGATCGTCCTGGGCATTCCAGCACAAAATACTTGAGGACTTTGCCAGCCTTTCGGCGAGATCAACCTGACCCACCACTTAGTGAGAGCCCGACAATGGGATCGTCCGGGGCATTCCAGCATAAAATACTTGAGGACCCGTACCTAGAAGAAATATTGAAACCAACTTGTGATGAGTCAAACATATAACCAATCAATTACAAAAAGTTTTAAGGGTAGAACCGCTTCAGGTCATCCCCTCTCCTGGCCAGGCCGAGGGTCACCCCTTCCACATCTTGGAGGTGGTACCCTCCTGACCTGAGCGCTTCCTCTACAATGTACGACCCCTCCCAATTGGGATTGAGCTTTCCTACTACGGTCCCCCTCCCGGCCGCGTCGACCTTCTTCAGTACCAGATCTCCTTTCTCGAACTGTTTCACTCGGATATGTTTGTCAAAGTACTGAGTCATCCACCGCTTGACTTCCTCCTGCCGGACGGTGGCTAGGTCCCATATCTCTTCCACCAGGTCTAGAGATAGCCTTTGCTCTTCCCCATTCTCCACCAACCATTCTTCATCCCCTTCACCCGCGGCGACCACCCTGGGGGATTTCACCTCGAACTCTATTGGAAGGACGGCCTCAGGCCCATGGGAGAGCTTGAACGGGGTATCCCCTGTGGAAGTGTTTGGGGTGGTCCTCATGGCCCAGAGGACCGATGGTAACTGCTCTACCCAGTTTACCCTAAGGTTCTCAACCTTCTTCTTCAGCAAATTCACAATTATCTTATTTGCCGCCTCCACTTGCCCGTTGCTCCTCGGGTGGTGGACCGACGCAAACCAAAGATCTATGCCGAGATGGGTGCAGAAGCTGACGAACTCGTCGCTGGCAAACTGTGGCCTATTGTCTGTAACTATGTCTAGTGGGAGCCCGTGCCTGCAAATTATCTCACCCCATATAAAGTTTCTAACTACTTGGGATGTCACCTTGGCCAGCGCCCTCACCTCCATCCACTTGGAGAAGTAATCAATCATCACTATCAAGAACTTTCTTTTGCCACTTGCTTGGGGGAAAGGGCCCACCAAGTCCAACCCCCATATTGCGAAGGGCCAGGGGGCTGTGATGGTCCCGAGCCTTTGGGCTGGTAGAAGCTGAAAAGGGGCGAATAACTGACACTTTGAGCACTTCCTTGCGAACTCCGCTGCATCCTTGCTGAGGGTAGGCCAAAAGTAGTCTTGTCTCAGCACTCTCCCTTCCAAGGTTCGGCTTCCGGAGTGGCTGCCACACTCCCCCGAGTGGATTTCCTCCAGGACTCTTGGGACCTCCTCCTCTGACACATAACACGCTAGGAGCCCCGAGAGGGTCTTTCGGTATAGTCCTCATGCATGCAAAGAATAATATGTCAACTTATACCTGAACCACCATTTATCCATGCTCCCCTCGGGGAACTTCCCCGACGTCAGGAAGGTGATGAAGGGGTCCATCCATGATGTCCGCTAGTCCACCTCCATCAGTTCCCCCTCCTCGATGGTTGGTCGGAAGAGGTCCGACACCGTTCCTCCTACCCTAGGACCGAACTTGGCCAGGAGATCGGCCGCGACGTTCTCCTCACATGATAGATCGAGAAGGTCTGGAACTGTCCTATGAGCCCCTTGACCTTTTCCAAGCATCGCTGAAGAGTCGACTCATTCACCTCGAATTCCCCTTGACTTGGCAAGCTACCACCATGGAGTCCATCGAGACCTCCACATCTTGCACTCCTAACTCCTGAGCTAGGCAGAGTCCTGCTATCACGGCCTCGTACTCAGCCTGATTGTTGGTGAGGGGAAAGTGGATGTTGATCGCCTGCTCGATCCTTGTCCCTTGGGGGCTTACCAATACCATCCATCCCCCAAAGGAATGCTTCCCTGAGGCCCCATCAACCAACATTCTCCAAGACACCAAGGAGGGTAGCTCGGACTCTTCCACCTCGGTTGCATAATCTGCCAAAAAGTCCGCCACCGCTTGGGCTTTTATGGATAGCCTGGGAACATACGAGATGTCAAACTCGCTCAACTCCACGGAACACTTGGCTAGCCTTCCTGAGAGCTCCACCCATTCCATGATATTGCGAAGGGGGTGATCGGTCACCACGTTGATCGAGTGTGCCTGAAAATAGGGCTGGAGATTCCTGTCCGACACCACCAAGGCAAAGGCGAGCTTCTCCAAGATGGGGTATCTGAGCTCAGCCTTCCTCAGCACCCGACTAACATAGTAGATCAGGAGTTGCATTTTCCCTTCTTCCCGGACTAGCACTGAGCTGACCGCCTCGGGTCCTACCCCCAGGTATAGGGATAAGTCCTCTCCTTGTCTCGGCCCTTGCAGTAACGGGGCTTGGGTCAATTGTTCCTTCAGCGCTTGAAAATCCCTTTCACACTTGGAGGTCCACTCGAAATTTTGGTTCCCCCGCAGCACCTTGAAGAAGGCCGATCATTTCTCCCCTGCCCTGGAGAGAAACCTGCTTAGTCCGACCAACTTCCCCGTGAGCCGCTGGACCTCCTTTGCACTTCTCTGAGACCCTAGCTCCATGATTGTCCTTACCTTGTCTGGGTTAGGCTCCACCCCAGCCGGGGTGAGTAGGTGACCCAGGAACTTCCCTCGGCTGGCCCCAAAGACACACTTTTGGGGATTGAGTTTCATTTTGAACTTTCTCAAGGTCCCGAAGGTTTCCTCAAGGTCGCGGAGGTGTGACTCGAGGTCCTGACTTTTTACCATGAGGTCATTCACTTAGACCTCCAGGTTTCTTCCCTTTTTGCTCTCGGAAGACCCTGTCCATCATCCGTTGGTAAGTTGCCCCTGCATTCTTTAGCCCGAAAGGCATCATTTTGTAATAGTAGCACCCATCCCCCGTGATGAAGGAGACATCCTTGATATTGGGAGGGTGCATGCGGATCTGATGGTAACCTGAGAAAGCATCTAGAAAACTCATTAGTGAAAAACCGACAGCTGAGCCAACCAGCACGTCGATTCGAGGCAGGGGATAACAATCCTTGGGGCATGATTAATTTAATAGTGAAAAGTCAACACACATTCTCCACCTACCATCACCCTTTTTTACCATCACTACATTGGAGGCCTAGCCTGGATACTGGATCTCTGATACAAAGCCGACCTTGAGGAGCTTGCTCACTTCCTCCCAGATGGGCGCATCCAGGTTGTCCGCAATGGACCTCTTCTTCTGGCGGATGGGGCGAGTGCCGGGGTTGAGGTTGAGGCGATGACACGCCACATCCACATCGATCCTTGGCATCTCTGTGGCGCTCCAGGCAAAGACATATACATTCTCCTGGAAGCAAGTCAAGATCCTCCTCTGGTCCTCGGGGTTGAGCTCCCCACTGACCTTCACCCTCTCGATCGACCCTGCCCTGGTGATGACCTCCAGCTCCACCACCTCATCCACTGCCTCCAGCCTTGACTGCTCCGCCCAGTCATTCTCCTTCCTCTCACCGCGAGACAGTACTTCGACTCCTCCTTCCTTCTCTTCCCCCTCGACTTCCATCAGCTCCTTCGTCCCTCATCCTGGGGCCTAACCTTCTCCTCCTACTCCTTCCTCTCCTACCTCTCCTATCTCTTCCAGCCCTTCCGGCTTTCCCATCTCCCGGTCCCATTCTTCTGCTTCTGCCATCCAGGAGATGGTGCTCACAACAGTCACATAGCACTGCATCGCCGCCCTCGGGTCTCCCCTCACTCGGACCTGGACTCCTCCTGCGTTGAACTTGAGGCATTGGTGAAACTGTTGGAACATGGTCTTCCGCATCTCCTAGGTTTGAGAATAACAAATCCTATGTGTATTTGATCTTGTGTGTTTAAGTGTGCAGGAAAACAAAGTCCATATGACTCAAGGATTACATAAGAAGGTTGCCCCCAAATTTGAGCCTTCAAATCCAACACTTCTTCTAGCGCCAGCGGTATCACCTAACGCCTGGCGCTAGCGCTAAGGAACTGCTGAGAACGGAAGCTGGGTTCGACGAAATAGATCTTGCGTTCGACGAACTTGCGTTCGACGAATTTCCGCTCGACGAATGATGAAGCCCGTTCGACGAACTTGCTGCTGCGATCGACGAAATCAAGCCGCTGAGAACGGAAGCTGGGTTCGACGAAATTGAATCTGCGTTCGACGATCTTGCGTTCGACGGATTTCCGGTCGACGATTGTTGAAGCCCGCTCGACGAACTCCGGTCGACGAAATTTCATTCGACGAAAGATGAAGCCTGATCGACGAAGTGAGTTCGACGAAATTATCTGCTCGACGAATTGGGGTGCCAGCTGATGAAAGAAAGAATCTCAACGCCAGGCGTTAGCTCTTAACGCCGGGCGCTTTTCTGTTAACGAATTTGGCAAGGAGAAAGCAGCCGTGATTTCAGGAGGAACATTTGGAATGATTTGTCCAACGCGCCGCGTTAGCCTTAACGCCAGCGTTGATATTGCCTAAAATAAAACATTCCTAAAGTGCAGAATCTCCTTCCTCTTTTGAAGATCCGAGCCATTAAAATATTGCTATACATGGTCAACGCCAAGCGTTAGGACGTAATGCTGGCGTTAGCTCAAATTCTATAAATCGGAGGATTTTGTCTTCTCGGACAAATGATTGTCAAGAGCCCTATTCCAGCACTTCAAAAACTTTGTGAGGGCCGTATTTCAGATCAACACATCTCCCGCTCATATTTCAAAAGGAGGAATCAAAGGAGGCTTGGATCAACACGCTAACTCAATGCGAATAACGCACGCTTGGACTTCAACGATCTTCAGCGATTCTTCGGCGTCTCCTTCAGATTACCTCATAGGGAGTGTTATATTTATCTTTTGTATTTGTCTTTTACTTTTATCTTTGTAATTAGTTCTTGAATTTGCCTCGTGTTGGCGACTAGGTCTAGGTAGGACTTAGGGAGTAATTCGCCTCGTGTTGGCGACTAGGTCTAGGGAGTAGGTCTAGGGGGTGCTCAAGGCCTTTCTGGTGATAAATTGACTAGAGCGGCTTGAGGACGTATCTGGGGAGAGATCGGCTAAAGCCAACCGGTTCGTGGGGATATGAGTTGGTATATAAAACAAAAAGGGTTTCATATTATTCACTTCGATTTCTTGCGTCATTGAAATCAGATTTTGTATTCAATTTTATAAATGATAATCATGTCTTTTCTTATTTAATAAAATTGATTTCATTTCTAATTTCATTATCTCTTTACTTTTGATTTAACTTCGATCAAAATATCAAAAGTTTTCAATTAAAGTTTAAAGTTTTTAAAACCCTTATTCACCCCCCTCTAAGGGCGCCTACAGATCCAACAAGTGGTATCAGAGCGAGGTTATTCCAAATCGGCTTAACAACCGGGAATAATGGCGTCTCATGATCTCGCTTCTACTAGTGGGGTAAATTTTTATGAAGAAGAAAAATCTCTTAAACCACATTTATTCGAAGGGAGAAATTATAAAGGGTGGAAATTATTAATGGAAAAATTTATTAAAAATTTAGATATCAATGCATGGGATATAGCAATAGTTAGACCATCGAATGAATCAAATAAACAGGAACATCATCTAAATGCAAAAGCCAAACATTATTTATTTTGTGCTCTATCAAATGAAATTTTTAAATTAATATATTGTTTTTCTAGTGCATACAAAGTATGAAAATTTCTTGAAGAAATGTATGATTCTCCTTCTACAGGTATGGAACAATCGCAAGAACCGGAGAATATGCAAGCTTGCACAAGTCTTCAAGAATGCTCCTCTCATGACGAATCCATAAAGTGCACATCAAGTAAAAGAGAAGAAGAAATACTATCTTAGGAAGAGGAGTGCCAAAAAGATGTCAATGAAACGATATGCTCAAATTGTGCCTCTCCCGAAAGCAATGGAAGGAAATCAAATCCCATTTTCTGTACTTCTATTTCTACATTACAAATGTTTCAAACTACAAAGCACAAAATTAAGAAATTAAAAAATGCTAATAAACATTTGCGCTTAAAAAATAAAAATTTAAAGGCAAAAATTAATGAAGAATCAAATTCTAATTTATCTAGTTCTACACATGGCTCCTTAGTTGAAAACACTACAACTTGTGTAGAATATAATGAATTAAAAGAAAAGCACAAGAAAGTTGAAAAGGATTTTATTTTTGTAAAAGAACAAAATGAAAAATTATGTTTAGAAAATTCATCTTTGATAAATGATTGTGCTAAGTGCAAAGACTATAAAATTGAAATTAAAGAGATGGATGAAACATTTGATGAATATAGAAATAACTATCAAGATCATATAGATTCAATTGTTCTCACTCTTAAAAATAGCACAATCGCTTATAATAAAGCTAGACATAATCTTAAAATTAAGAATAATGAATTAGAAGCTAAAATCAACTTGCTTAAGGAAATCATAAAGAAAAATTCTCAAAACATACATTCTCAATATAAAGCAAAATCCAAAAGCAAGTCGAATATGATTTCTCAAAACGTGAATAAGCTAAACTATGGAAATAAAAAACATCAAAAGATTGTAAATGAAATTCCAAAACACTATCATCATCATCATTTACAATATCAATCTTCTCCCAACTTAAAATTAAACGCAAATAAATTTCCTTTAAATAATAAATTCAAAAGTCATTTTTATCCAAACATACAAGAAAACGACTATGAAAATTTGAAAAATAAAAATAGTATTTGTCCAAGGTATGAATGGAGACCCATACTTAAGAATGACGCACTAATGTCAAAAGAAAGGGTCCATCCATCCTTGTCTCCCCAAAAGTCAACACGTTATATTTGGGTACCCAAAGGAACCATCCCACTTGGTCCTCTTTGGATACCTAAATCTCTTATTCATTAGTATCCAATCATTTGCATGAAGTAGAAATCAACTAAAAATGAAATATCATTATTCTACTTCATGATATGCCTAACCTTTTTCTTACTTTTGTTTATTTTATTTTCTTTGAGCCATCATGATATGATCACTTTATATAACTTATGATATGACTCTCACATATTAAACCAAAATTCATAAACAAATCAAATTGAATAAAGTTGAATAAAAAGTCATATCATTTCTCAAGTGATCTACTTATCCTTTTTATTTCTATCCTTCTAAATCCATTTCCTAAAAGTCTTATAAAATTTGAAAAACTAAATTTGTTATAAGATATTATTAAGACTAAATGAAATAAGTGTCAAAATGGATTTAAAAGGTGTATTTTAGGGGTATTAGGCTAAATTTATAAAATGCGCAAGTTTTGCTTAGGTAGTTAATATATTTGCGTTATTTTCAATTACCCCAAGTATGTTTGATCATAATCATGTCAAATCGAAATTGAAAAATTGCATGAATATTATTTCACTTATTCATATGTTGTGCAAAACTCAAGAATTAAGGTCTAATGAATATGAAGCTTTATTGAATATGGACTCATGTTCAAAATTTTTAACTTCCGCAACTTTTTGCGATTTCTTCTCGTCTCTTCACTTCATTAGACAGGTCTTACATTTCGCAAACATAATTAAGCAAAATCAGAAGCAAAATCGAAGAAAAACTAGGCTATATGATTAAAATAAGCACTCTCTGTGAGCTAACGCAGGCGCTAGGACCTAACGCCGGCTATAGCTCAAGTATCCGATTTTTTGTAATTTTAAAATTTTGAAAAATCACTAAAAATATATTATCTTATATGTACTACTCATTTTTGCATTTCTGCCTATAAATGATTTTTGAAAAATTAAAATACAAAATTACAAAAGCCAAATTAAAAAAAATATTTTTTTTCTTTGGTTATTTGTTTGATTTCTATTCCTCTATGCAAAAATATAAAACAAAAACAAGTATCAAAAATTATTATTTTGAACTTAACTTTTCTATTTACATGAATCTTGCGAAAGGGTGATTTAGGCTATCATCCCATCACATCACCTAGTACCGGGCGAACCTCTCACAGGGTAGACCTCGGGAAGTCCAAGATCAATCTTATGAGTTCAAACTTTAAATTAAAATTATTTCTCAAAAATATCAAAAATACTGTATGGACTTTATTGTAAAATTCAAGCATGATTTCTTCTATCATTTAAGACTTTCTACAATATTGTGATTCATATTTTCAAACTACTTTGAACATTGTTTTCATCATGCTTTGATATATCTATTAATATGTGCATCAATTATATTGTAAAAGTTGTGTAGAACCAAGCTTAGCGCCTCTAAGTATGAGTAAATATTTTATGTTTGATAATGATATTTATTCACTCACTTATTTTGGCATTGTCTACATATGTGTTTAATCTAAGAATGCTTGTGTATGTTTTGTATTAGTACAATGAATTAAAATTGCACAAGTATCTTACCTACACTACCTTTATTTGCACTTTTAAATGTTAAGAAAAGTGGTTATGTTTTTTCATAAATTATATTGGTTTGCAAAACAAGTGTATTCAGAGAACTTTGTACAAAACAAAAATTATAAAATAAAGTGACAAAGATAACTCCACCAAGCACTACTTGAACCTCCTGATAAGTCTTAATAAGCGTTGTGAGGTTGAGCACCTTGGAAAGAATAGTAAAGTATCTTGTGCAAATCAAATCTTTCTTTCAAAATAAAACCACTTACTCTTAAGTACACCGGATCACTAGTCTCAACATTAAAATAACATATGTGATCCCCCAAGCACTACTTTGCACCCTGATAAGTCTTAATGAGCATTGTGTGTGCAAAACACCTTGGTAGTTGTATATTTGTTTGTGCATTGAAGTATGCGGAAGTAAAATTATTTGTGTTTTATTGTGCTCCTACTTTACATATTTCTTGTATTTTTGATTAAAACATTTGTTTACTCTACTCAAAAATACACTTATGTGCACATCATTATCTTCCATAACACTTCTTCTCATGAGTATTGGCTCCTAATGCAAATTCTATACTACTCTTTATTTATGAAATGCACTAGAAAACCTAGCATGCTTTCTACAATGTTTGGTATGTTTTGAAATTGTGAATTAAAATAACATTGTAGTAATCTCTTTTTGATAACATTATTTCACGCTTGGTTACTTAATTGTTAAACTTAAAGATTTAAATTGAACAATGATTTACAAAAACATCTTCTTTATGAAATTGAACTCATATATCGTTTAAGGACCATCATTGATTACAATAAGATGTTTCTTGTATTTCGATAAGTGTTCCGCATCATAACCATATAATTGTTTTACCTTGCACTTTCATGCTTATTTAAAGTCTTTTATTTTGTGTGCATCCTCACTTGAATCCTAACATTCCTTTCTTTCAACAAGTGGTAGACTTGCTTGGTAAACTTTATATTGGTTGCTTTAAATAAGAATATTTTTATGCTAAAAACTCGGATTAATTTCTATGAAAATATTGTAATACTAAAACTCTGATTTATTAATGGATTCCAAATTAGCTCTGTGACTTTTTTCTTTAAAAAATTCAAATAAAAATATAAACCCATAGGCTATGAACATATCATTAAAATTAAATGATTAATGTTTCCAATAACTATTATTCATGATTACATATCTCACCATAGCGGGGGTGTAGGGTTGTAGACATTAGATAACCTTATCTCTAGTCATGTCTTGTCCTTAACCGGGGAGGGTTCCAGTGGGGCCTTGCAAGGCACTGGGGGGAAAGAGTGCTAGGTTGAGTTTTGTCTAGTGTTTGCATATGGGACTAACACCCCAACCTACGGCATGTATGCAACTCCTCATGCCAATCCGTCACTTAGTACATGGCTAGGGTGTAGAAATATTGTCTGGGTAGTTTAGTTACTTGGAAATCATTACATTTTTTATGCTTAAAACTCTTATATAAAAAAGGAAAAACTAACATGATAATATTAAGTACTTGACAAATGTTAGATTGTTCATCTTCAAGCTAAAAACTCTGATCTATGTTTAGAAAAATTATTCTAAAACTCCTTATTATTCCCGCTCTCTAAAAGCTCGATCATGCCTTATTATCCAAACTATTATGTGTTTTGTTTCCTTACCCACTTTTGCTAATAACAAAAGGGGGAGAACTAACATGATAAATAAGATCCGCTATCCAAATGAAAACTAACATGATTAATTAAGATGATAGCTTACATATTAGGGGAGCATTCATTTAGGGGGAGCATGTTTTTAGGGGGAGCAATTCTAAATGCTAAAATCGATAATTATCCTAAGTCATCACTCACACACACACACAAGTAAGTTTCATCATGCTTATATATATTAATGTTCTGATTTATCATTAATGGATTTGTTATTATCAAAAGGGGGAGTTTGTTGGAACATGGTCTTCCGCATCTCCTAGGTTTGAGAATAACAAATCCTATGTGTATTTGATCTTGTGTGTTTAAGTGTGCTGGAAAACAAAGTCCATATGACTCAAGGATTACATAAGAAGGTTGCCGCCAAATTTGAGCCTTCAAATCCAACACTCCTTCTAGCGTCGGCGGTATCACCTAACGCCTGGCGCTAAGACTAAGGAACCACTGAGAATGGAAGCTGGGTTCGACGAAATAGATCTTGCATTCGATGAATTTCCGCTCGACGAATGATGAAGCCCGTTCGACGAACTTGCTGCTGCGATCGATGAAATCAAGCCACTGAGAACGGAAGCTGGGTTCGACGAAATTGAATCTGCGTTCGACGATCTTGCGTTCGACGATTCTCCGTTCGACGGATTTCCGGTCGACGGTTGTTGAAGCCCGCTCGACGAACTCCGGTCGACGAAATTTCGTTCGACGAAAGATGAAGCCTGATCGATGAAGTGAGTTCGACGAAATTATCTGCTCGACGAATTGGGGTGCCAGCTGATGAAAGAAAGAATCTCAACGCCAGGCATTAGCTCTTAATGTCGGGCGCTTTCCTGTCAACGAATTTGGCAAGGAGAAAGCAGCCGTGATTTCAGGAGGAACATTTGGAATGATTTGTCCAACGCGCCGCGTTAGCCTTAACGCCAGCGTTGATATTGCCTAAAATAAAACATTCCTAAAGTGCAGAATCTCCTTCCTCTTCTAAATATCCGAGCCATTAAAATATTACTATACATGGTCAACGCCAGGCGTTAGGACGTAACGCTGGCGTTAGCTCAAATTCTATAAATCGGAGGATTTTGTCTTCTCCGACAACTGATTGTCAAGAGCCCTATTCCAGCACTTTAAAAACTTTGTGAGGGCCGTATTTCAGATCAACACATCTCCCGCTCATATTTCAAAAGGAGGAATCAAAGGAGGCTTGGATCAACACGCTAACTCAACGCGAAGAACGCACGCTTGGACTTCAACAATCTTCAGCGATTCTTCGGCGTCTCCTTCAGATTACCTCATAGGGAGTGTTATATTTATCTTTTGTATTTGTCTTTTACTTTTATCTTTGTAATTGGTTCATGAATTGCCTCGTGTTGGCGACTAGGTCTGGGTAGGACTTAGGGAGTAATTCGCCTCGTGTTGGCGACTAGGTCTAGGGAGTAGGTCTAGGGGGTGCTCGAGGCCTTTCTGGTGAAAGATTGGCTAGAGCGGCTTGAGGCCGTATCTGGGGAGAGCTCGGCTAAAGCCAACCGGTTCGTGGGGATATGAGTCGGTATATAAAACAAAAAGGGTTTCATAATATTCGCTTCGATTTCTAGCGTCATTGAAATCAGATTTTGTAATCAATTTTATAAATGATAATCATGTCTTTTCTTGTTTAATAAAATTGATTTCATTTCTAATTTCATTATCTCTTTACTTTTGATTTAACTTCGATCAAAATATCAAAAGTTTTCAATTAAAGTTTAAAGTTTTTAAAACCCTTATTCACCCCCCTCTAAGGGCGCCTACAGATCCAACAGAAATGTGGAGGGGACGCAACGGAATGCACTGATGAGGGGCCATCCGAAGATGGTCATGTAGCTGCTGGGGGCATCCACTATAACAAAGCGATAATTCCTGGACTGTCCCCAAGACCACATGAAGTCCACTCCCCATTCTACCTCCTTCCTTTCCCCTGAGAACCCAAACAATGGGCCATCCGAGTCCAACACCCTCCTGGCCTCCACCTTCATTTTGTCAAACGCCTTTTTAAAGATGACGTTGACCGAGCTACCGTTTGACCACGAGAATCCAAGAGATGGTGAATTTCTCGATGACTGTCTTGATGACCTGCGCATCGCAGAACGGGTCTTCATGGCCTGGCATGTCCTTCTAGGTAAACGTGATCTTCTCTACCAGAGGTGGGGCTAGGGATGTCGAAGCCAAGCTCCGACGATAGATGGTATGGAGGCTTGCCTTCTGGGTCGCCTCGATCCCTACCCCCCATGGATCACTCTAATCCCTCCTCGGGTCCCCACGTCAACCCGGTCTTCACACCTTTCCTCCTCCTCGTCCTGAGGCAGGACCTCCTTAATCCTCACTGGCCACTGCTCCCATTGTGCCGGCGCTCTGGCTCCCCTCACCTCCAAGAATTCTGGGTAGGTAGCCGTCACGTGACCTTCGTCCTAGTGGAATTCATAATAGGGCAACACCACCCCCTCCTCTCGGCATCCGCCCCTCTTTTCCTTCTCCTCTGCCCAGCTCCTCCGGCCCCCGCTCCTCTTCCTCTTCCTGTTCTCCCTCGCCCGACTTCCATTGCCTGCTGTGGCGGGGGAGGAGGTGGCCTCGAGCCCTGCCTCCTCCCTAGCTGATGGGGTCTTCCTTGTCCTCCTTGGAAGTTACCCCCTCCCTAATGGAAACCCCTTCCTGGGTCCTGCACCCCCTACTTGTTGCCTCCACCCCGGCTCCAGTGCCTTTGCCTCTTCTCTTCTCCTCGCCTCCGGCTGCTTGGCCTCTGGCTCACTCAGCCATGCCAGCCTCTTCGAGAACTCAGGGTTGGCAGCCTCCCCCTCTATCTCCTCTGCCGCTCTCTCCATCAACTCTTCAAAGGACAAAGGAGCCCTCCTCTTATGGTCCATTTTGAAAAACCCCTCCCACAGCCCTACTATGAAGGCAAGCTAGAAGGTGAACCCTGGCACCTCCTGGATGAGGAGGACCTCCTCCTGGAACTGATCCACATAGTGGGCTGGCGACTCCCCCGACCTCTGCTTGATATTGAAGAGCACCTCGAGGTCCTTCTTCCTCATCTTCGAGGTCGAGAAACGCAACAGGAAGCCGCGACACAGATCCTCGAAAGCATAGATCGACCCTGAGGGCAATTGGTGGAACCAGTCCCTTGATTTTTCCTTCAGGGTGGTGGCGAAGAGTTGACACATGAAAGCGTCTGACATAGGTCTGATAGAGACCATGTCTTCGAACCACTACAGGTGTTGAATGGGGTCATCCTTGCCGATATATAGCATCATGGTCGACTCTCTGAACCCCTCGGTGAGTGGTGCTGAGAGCACCAACTCACAGAAAGGGCTTCCCAACTTCACACCCCTGACCTGCTCCACTCACCCTGTGGGCTCCCCGCTCATACCAGCCTCGCGCTCGCAGAGGGGCCGCTTGCCAGGACCCCACTAGCTGGGATCCCGCCTTCCTGAGCGGCACTCGCCAGAACCCCGCTCACGCTCGCTGGGGTGGGGAAAAGTTCCTGCCCCGCGAGATCTCGCTCCAAAGCCTAGAACATCGCCTCCTTTCCTGCCCTCCGCCCAAGGGCATTCTCACCGACTCTAGCCGGAGGGGCCACCTGGGGCGCAGGGGTTGCGAAACCCCCAAGTGCCATGGCGAGAGCGCACTGAAAAGCCCCGAGCAGGTCTCTCCCGAGGTCCACTAGCATCTCCACTATTGCTGGCGCACCGGGTGGTGGCGAACCGCCGAAGCCCGCCTCTCACTCGTCGTCTCCCGCCATGTCTCTTCCTTGGAGTTTTCTTGTACTATCTGCACTCCACGCTCAACGCACCAAAAATGTTGAAATCAGAACCTGGTCTCTTGTGGAGCTCGGGCCCTCAACAATTTGAGGGGCAGCTAGCACTTACAGGTTCCTTGGAAGAAACAGACCAAAAATGCGAAGCTAGACACAGACCCTTGGTCGCAGCGAGGAGGTCCCACCACACACCCAGAAGATCTTTGAGCGCTTCCCTTCCCAAGCCAAAGCTGAGACTGAGCACCTTGGAGAGCCTAAGACCTAAGCCAAGATAACCTAGGGAGGAGGAAGCTCAGAGTACTGAGGTTGGAATCCTCTCCAAAGGTGCCCTTCAAGGTCTATTTATAGTTTTTTGTCCATGGTCTGCTAATAGTGGGATTTCGCCTTACTCTTTTACTATATGCAGCCCAAAATGGTCTGCCAACAGCCAAACTCCGCTGCTCGGAGAGGCTAACTGCATACCACCAAGGGTTTTCAGGTAAAAACATCCCTCGACCCTTACTGGGCGAGCCACCCACAAGGGACCCCTCTTGAGAACTGAGAGGCCTGACTCGCCCGCCTTCCCACGGGTGACTGACGAGGGCCCGTCCCGCTCGCCTACTTGCGAGTAGCCGGCGAGAGCCCGGCTCGCGAGTCTTCCTGTAAGCACCTGGCTCGCCCTCTTTCTTGCCTGTTGACACCTTAGCCTTTGCTCACCTCTTGGCGAATATCGGGGTTGTACAGAAACAACAGAAGGGGAAAGTAATTCATTATTATTCGACGGAAGAATAAGAATATTAAAGAAGAAAGACAACAAAAATTTTCTGCAATCTTCTTCCTGAGCTCTTTAGTTTTACAGAAAAATTGAGAACAAATCTCTGTACTAGACAACATAACAAGGCTTCTTCTTCTTCTTCTTCCTCTCACAATAATAAGCTTACAGATATATGGAGATCACCATCAGGATCTAGAATTTCACAATCCTTGCATCTCTCTCTCAAGCAAGGATTCATCTACTGAACAAAGATCCATACAAACACTAAGTGCCTAAATTCTTAGTGACCGTTGTAGGAATTCAATTAGAAGAATCATCTTATTCTTCTTTTTTTACACTTTCTTACACTTTTGTAAAACTGAGTAAATAATCCATAGAATCTCTCTCCAAGGATTCAGTGGCTCAAGATCTCCTTATCAAAATATCAGAGGGAGGTTGTTCATAAAAAGGTTAACACCTTGATCAAAAGATCCCCTCATTCAAACTCTTATTTTTTAAAACTATTTTCAGAAAATGAGTTCTAAAGACTATGCATCCACAAGACCATCGATGTGTAATCTGAATAAGTTTACACTCTGGAAGGCCAGAATAAAACTTTATATGAATTCTATTGATGAAAATATTTTTGATGTCATTGTATCAGGTCCTCCATTACCATTCAAAAAAGATGCAAGTGGGACTGCGACACAGGAACTTGTTCCGAGAGTAGAATGGACTGATGCTGAGAAGAAGGTGAAGGCATGTGATGCTAAGGCTATGAACATCCTGGTGTCAACTATATCAGATGACATAATCCAAAAGGTGGCTAACTGCAACTCTGCAAAAAAATCTGGGAATCTTTGTCCAGACTGGTTGAAGGCAGCTCAAATGAAAGAAAGGACAGGAATTCTCATCTCATACCTCAATATGAGAACTTCCAAAAGAAAGCTGAAGAGAATGTGGCTAAAATGCATGAAAGATTTAGACTAATCATCAATGAGCTCAAGGGTATAGACAAAGAGATCTCACTAAATGAGATCAATGACAAACTTCTCATGTGCTTCCCAAGCACTTAGAATTCAAGGATCTGGGACATTAGAGAGTTCAGATGCCATAGAGTGATCTCTACTGATGCCTTGCTTGGCAAGCACAAGTCCTATGAGCATCTACTGAAGAGCAGAGATGAGATATAAGCTAAGGAGAAAGTCTCAACTTCCAAAAAAAATATTATAACTTTGAAGGAAGCTGAAGGAGAGTCTTCCACTTCTGAATAAGAGATGTTCAATCTCTTGGCTAGAAGATTTAGAAGATGGGTCAAGTCTATACACTCCAGAAGGAAGGAAAGGAGCTTAAACAAGCCAAAATTTGATAAGACTTCAAAGAAGGAAATAATCTGCTTTGCATGCAGAGAACCAGGGCACATTTCCCCTGAATATCCCGAAGAGCAAAAGGACAGAAGGAGCAGTAAGTATGAACATTAGAAGAAGTCCTTTAGGAAGAAGGACACGAAGAAGGGAAAAAGTTTCATAGCTGAAACCTGGAGTGACTCAAAATCTAAGTAAAGCTCCTCTTCATCTGAAAATGGTGAAGAATGCGCTGCTGAAGAAGCCTGTCTAATGGCTTTAGAAGGTTCAACTGAAGAAGATAAGGTATCTTTGCTTGATGAATTTGATTTCTCCTCGGAAGATTTTAATTTTTTTTTAAAGAATTCTGCCAAGACTATCTTAAACTTCAAAAAGAAATTGAAATAGTTAGGGAAGAACTAGAAGATCTTAAGAAAGAAAATATGTACTCTGTTAACTATGAGTTGAGGAATCAAATATATAAAAAAGACAGAAATAAGTGAATTAACCAATGCAAATTCAACTCTAAAAGAAGAACTTACAAAGGCAAAAGCATTTGTAGACTTACTCAATGGGAGGAGTCAAAAGTTAAAGGATATCACAGAGAATCTTTCTATGAGATCTAGATATCTTGGTCTAAGAGCAAACTTAATTAACTAACACAACAATATTCAACAAACCAACCTGGAAAAATCCATTAATATTTGTTAGACCTAGTGATTATCAAATAAATGAAAACAGTCCGATGTGTAAAGAACAAAACAACCATTCTGATTAACTCACTATATTTAATAGAATGAATCCTAATAATTAGAAGAAAACTCTAGGCAAGAACAGTTCAGAGAAACTAACAAACCACAATCAAAAAGCTAAAATAAAAAAAAATTATTAGGCATTCTACAAATTTACTATATTTAGATACATTCTATGCAAATTTCCAGTACCAAGATAACCAATCTAGGTTCGATAAATCTATCTTCTGCCATCCAAAAGGGTATAATGAAATACCACTATATTCTTTCATATCACCTTATAATGGTAAAAGCAAAGGGCCTAGAGTAACCTGGGTACCCTCTAATGTTTGAATTACATGTGCTGGAAAACTTAGAGTCCCTTCCTTAGAGAAAATATAGAGAAAGGCAATGTGGAATAATAAATAATTAAAGGGGGTGATCTCTTCTCTAAACCCCTATGATTCTTTATAATCTACACATATTATCTTATAAATGATATTTTTAATAAAAATTATTGCTGGGAAAAACAACAAAATTCTTTGAAGAAAATACAAATGCTAATTCAGAGTTGCGTCGAATACAATTTATCATACTGTTGAATTCTACTCGACGCTAGCTTCGAGAGCTGCCTGAGTCAGTTAATTTGAAAGGCACTCGACGTAGAATCAAATTAATATTGACGCAGACGTCTGTTGGAGCATGAGTTTCGCACTCTTCCGGTTTGATAATAACAAAATCCCGTTTGTATTTTATTCTATTTTTATTGATGGTGTGCAGGTAACAGGTATGAGACGTTCACAATTCTAATTGAGCTCCAATCAGAATTAGGTTACTCCAAAACGGTTTTACCACCGGGAGTAATGGCACACAACGATCACGCGTTCGTTGAGGGGCAAGGAATTAGTAGGCCACCACTTTTTATGGGCACAGACTATAACTAATGGAAAACCTGAATGCGGTGTTTTCTAATAGCTCTCGACATAGAAGTTTGGAATATGGTCGAGACGAGTTATACTTCACCAACGATTGTTGTAGGAGATGTAACTATGGACAAACCCAAAGACAAGTGGGATGACAATGATAAATTAAAGTGTAAGAACAATGCAAAAGCCATGAATGCTTTATTTTGCGCACTAGATCGCACTGAATTTAATAGAGTTTGTGCTTGTGATACTGCATTTGAAATTTGGAATCTTTTAGAAATTACTCGTGAAGGTACTTCGCAGGTAAAGGATTCAAAGCTATTTCAACTAGAGTCAGAGTTCAAAAGATTCAAAATGGAGGTGGATGAAGGAATTGATACAATGTACACACGATTCACTAAAATCGTGAACGATTCAAAGGTGCTGGGTAAGGTTTTCTCCAATGGAGATTTAGTAAGGAAAATCTTAAAATCACTTCCCCCGAAGTTCAATCCTAAAGTGATTGCAATTTCTGAGTCACATGATCTTAAGACCTTACAATTGGAGAGCCTCATTGGGAATCTAAAAACCCATGAAGTGGAGTTGAAGATTCAAAGCCAAGAGTACAATTTGGAGCCCAAAAAGAAGAGCTTGGCGTTGAAATCTAAAAAGGAAATTGAAAGTGAGACTGAAGAAAGTGAGGAAGATGAAGAAGGACTGTTTGTGAGGAACTTTAAGAAGTTTATGAGAAATCCGGAGAGGAGAAATTCATTTAAAAGATTTTTCAAAAAGAACGATTTTGTCTACCAAAAAGGCAAAGGAAAAATGGAGAATGAAGAGGAGCGTCCGCTACCGGAGTGCTACCATTGCAAGAAGATTGGTCATATCAGAAGCAAGTGCCCAAAGTATCTGAAAGAGCAAAAAGCAAAGAGGCACGATAAAAGTTACAAGAAGAAAGTGTTAAAGGCAGAGACTTGGGATGATTCTTCGTCTGGTGAAGAAAGTGATTCCTCAACACAGGAGGAAGAGGAGGCTAATGTATGCTTGATGGCAAAAGGCAACATTACATCTGACGATGATAGCAGTGTCCAAAGCGACACTGAGGTAACTCCTCCATCTTATGAAGATTTATATTCTGAATTTATGAAAACTTGCAAATTTTGGGATAAAAGCCTAAAAGAAATTGATTTTTTAAAGTCTGAAAATAAAGGTCTTTTAAAAGTGAATAAAAAGTTATCAAATGAGTTGAAAACTATTGGGAACGAGAAGGTAATTTGTCAAGAGTGTGATCACTCTTCGACAAGGATAAAAGAACTTGAAAACACTATTTATAAGTCCGATAAAAAAATTGATCAACTTCTAAAAGAGAAAAAGGACTTAGAAAAGGTTATCAAAACTTCTAATTCTCAATTAGAGAATTATAAGAAAAATGTTGCAAATAGATGTGGCATGATTGTAAAAGAAAATTCAATTTTAAAGTCCAAAGTAAATGAGTTGAACATGGCAATTGGAAAATTTGGTGTTGGAAAAAAATCTCTGGATATGATTTTAGCCAACCAATGCCATGGGACAGCAAAATTTGGGCTAGGATACGTTTCTGGAAGCTCTGGAAGCTGTCGGAAATTTCCGACAGCTGATGTCGGAACCAGCGATAGCTCCAGGTTCAGAAAACTTGTTTTTCAAAATGAAAATTTTTCTAAGTCCACACATAAAGATGTTTCCTCCAGCAAGAGTCCAGAGAAACCATTGAAAAGTGGTTCCTCACCATTCATTGCATGTGCCAAATGTCATCGATTTGGTCACATCTCGGACTCATGCTGGAAGAAAGGAAAAGTTAATGTTAAACAAATCTGGGTACCTAAGGCGTCCACCTATACCATGGGATCGACCACTTGGGTAACCAGATCTTTACTCTCATCATCTGTTTAGGTGTGCGTGCAGGCTAGGAACAAGGAAGACGTGTGGTATTTGGACTCTGGATGTTCAAAACACATGACGGGCGATAAATCAAAGTTCCTTAGCCTAGAGATGAAGAAAGGTGGAACAGTGACATTTGGAGATAATGGCAAGGGTAAAGTCAAAGGCATTGGAGTAGTAGGTAACGAAGAATTTAAAATTTCAAATGTTTTATATGTTAAATGTTTGAAACATAATTTAATTTCTATTAGTCAGCTATGTGATAAAAATCTAAATGTTTTATTTGACTCTAGCTCAAACATTTGCAAAATTATTGATTCTAAAACAAACGAAATCGTACTTACTGCACCAAGAATAAACAATGTCTATACAATCACTTTTCATGATTTATCTCATTCTACACTTAAATGTTTTATTTCAAAGAATGATGAACTTGAATTATGGCATAGGAGACTAGGACATTCTAGTGCTAAACGCATAGTAAAGCTTTCTAAAAATAAAATAATAAAAGGTTTACCAAATTTGAATGGAAAGATTTCTTCATTATGTTCACCATGCCAAAAAGGAAAGCTTACAAAATCATCTTTTAAAAGCAAAAATGTTATTTCTACTACTAGACCTTTACAATTATTACATATGGACTTGTTTGGTCCAATTACTACACAAAGTCTAGGAGGTAGAAAATATACGTTTGTTATTATTGATGATTATTCTAGATTTTGTTGGACATTGTTTTTAAATTCAAAATCTGATGCTTTTGATGAATTTGTAAAACTAATTTCACGTATTCAAAATGAACTTGATTTAAAAGTAAAATGCATTAGATCAGATCATGGAGGAGAGTTTGATAATGAAAAATTTATTTCATATTGTAATAAATTTGGGATAAAACACGAATTTTTAGCTCCTCGCACACCACAGCAAAATGGTGTAGTGGAGAGGAAAAATAGAACACTTCAAGAATTAGGACGTACTATGCTTTGTGAATTTAAATTGCCAAAATATTTTTGGGCCGAAGCGGTTAGTACTGCATGCCATATTATTAATCGTGTCATGATTCGTCCTACATTACAATTAACTCCTTATGAAATTTACTTTCAAAGAAAACCAAATGTATCTTACTTCAATTTTTTGGCTGTAAATGCTTTATTTTGAATACAAAAGATGACTTAGGTAAATTTGATGAAAAATGTGATGAAGGAATTTTCATTGGTTATTCTTCAACTAGCAAGGCCTATAGAGTTTATAATAAACGTACTAAAGAGGTTGAAGAAAGTATTCATGTAAAATTTGATGAAAACATTTCTTGTGTAGAAAATACTAAAGTTGCAGGTAATGAGAAAAATGAAGAAAATGAACAAAATCTGAGGAAAAATGATGATGATGATGAAGAAAAAGTAGAGAAAGAAGACGAAAAAGATGGTGAAGAAGAAGAAGAACAAGGATATGTACCTCCAACCGAGCTAAGGTTCTCAAAAGATCATCCACAAGAATTTGTTATTGGAGAACCAACAAGTGGGGTACGTACACGTTCCAGTTTACATGAAAGTTTTTCAAATGTATGTTTTGTTTCAAATATAGAACCAAAAGATGTTGCCACCGCTTTAAATGATGAATTTTGGTTTCTAGCTATGAATGAAGAACTTAATCAATTTGAAAGAAATAAAGTTTGGATTCTTGTAGATAGACCTAGTGATCATCCTGTGGTAGGAGTCAAATGGGTTTTTAAAAATAAATTAGATAGTGACTCTAGGATCACTAGAAACAAAGCTAGGCTTGCAGCGAAAGGATACAATCAAATTGAAGGGGTAGATTTTGATGAAACATTTGCACCCGTTGCACGATTGGAAGCAGTTAGAATTTTTGTTGCATTTGCTAGTCATAAAAGATTTAAATTATTGCAAACGGATATTAAAACTGCATTTTTAAACGGGTTGATTAAAGAAGAAGTTTATGTTGAACAACCCCCAGGCTTTATAAATGAAAAAATTCCTAATTGCGTGTATAGATTACTAAAAGCTTTGTATGGCTTAAAACAAGCACCACGAGCATGGTATGATAGATTGACCTTATATTTATTACAAAATGGTTTTAAAATGGGTGGTGTTGATTGTACACTCTTCATTAAGCAAGTTGATGACGATTTAATTGTTTTACAAATTTATGTTGATGATATTATTTTTGGAGCCACTAATGAAGAGTTATGTAATTATTTTGTTAAAATGATGGAAAGTGAATTTGAGATGAGCATGGTAGGAGAACTAAAATATTTCTTAGGATTTCAAATTATTCAAAGACATGATGGAATTTTTATAAACCAATCAAAATATATACATGATGTTTTGAAAAGATTTGGATTTGAAAATCTTAAACAAGTTAGTACTCCTATGAGTGTCTCTTTAAAATTAGGAAAAGATGAAAGTGGAATATCCATAGATCAAACTTTATATAGAGGCATGATAGGTTCACATTTATACTTAACCGCTTCTAGACCTGATATTATGTTTTCAGTTTGTTTATGTGCTAAATTTCAAGCTAATCCCAAAGAATCTCATTTAAAAGCGGTTAAAAGAATTTTTAGATATTTAATTGGCACATCTAAACTTGGTTTGTGGTATCCTCATAACAATGATTTTACTCTTTTTGGCTATTCTGATTCTGATTATGCCGGTTGTTCACTAGATAGGAAAAGCACTAGTGGCACTTGCCACTTTTTAGGCCCTTCACTTATTTCATGATCGAGTAGGAAACAGAATTTTGTTGCCCTCTCAACCACCGAGGCCGAACACATCACACTTGGTAGTTGTTGTGCACAAGCTCTTTGGATGAAACGAATATTAGAAGATTTTAATATTAAACAACAAACTATTGAATTATGGTGTGATAATAAAAGTGCAATTGATTTAACATACAACCTAGTCCATCATTCAAGGTCTAAACACATTGATGTGAGACATCATTTTATTAGAGATCATATTAAAAATAACCACATTAAAATTTCATTTATAGGCACGGATAATCAACTAGCAGATATATTCACTAAACCGTTACCGGATTCCCATTTTTTTATGCTTAGGCTAGAATTGGGAATCCTAGACATTTCACAATGATTATATCACTACTTATAACCTATAAAATTAAAAACATCACAAAACCTATACATTTTAAAAAAAAACTAAACTTTAAATCAAAACATAGAATTTGAATGATTTAACAAAAATTCTCACATCATTAATATTTCATATAAATTGTTCCAGAAAAACAGTAGAAATCAAGATAAGATCAAGTTCAGTAAACAGAAAATGAAATCTGGGTAAGATTCACTGTCGCCTCGGAAAATTCTGACATCAATCAGAAGCAGCAACCTGCTAGAAACTACTCAGAATCATCATATCCAGCCCCGCTACTTTCTGGACAGTCTTCTGAAGATCCACGTCTTACAGCCTTTCCACGTCGAGTCCGCCTAACCGATTGGCGTGGCGGTTCTTCATCTGGGATTTCCCATTCGGCCGCTTCTTAAGGAGTAGGCTTTAACTTCAGTCCCTTCACCAGAAATTTCATAAATTTCTACAGTCTACTGCGATCTTTCTTCACTTCTTTCTTATGTTCTTCAAATGAATCACGAAGATCATCTATAGACTCTCGTAGTGATCCTCCTCTAAGATTTGTAGGCTCTCTAATCTCTATTCCAGGATGAGGCTTTTTATGAGATTTCTTCACTTTCATGGTACCCGTATAGTATATTTCAGGAACACAATCATCTAAGTATGCATCTTGACCTATCCATTCATACTTCTTATAAAGAATACGTTGAATTATAGCCCCCATTGACAAAGTATGAACCTTCACCCATTTTGGTTGTTTTAATCTAAAAGCATAACGAATCTAGGCAAAGATGAGGTCCGCTACATCAAAGGGTTCCTCCTCTATAATAAAAATATGTAAACAACGTCAACTGTGCTGTGATACTCCTTGTATCACCACTTTTTAGCATGACCGTGTTCCTTAATATGTCTTAGACTAAATAGGCATCAGGAGTGAGTGAAGAGACTTCCGTGATTAGCGTCCTCTTTTGACTTCCATGTAAACTCATGTTTACAAGAGTCCAATCTCTGTCCCTTCTATAGCTTTCTACTATGTCTGGCATATGTTCACTCATAAGAAGACCAAATTCATCTCTAAGATCAACATGTGTTATTTCCACTTGTTGACCTTGGATTCTAGATCACACTCCCCCATCCAATTCAGTGTATTTAGGGTCTTCCAAATGATTGTAACACTCTTGGATCAAGACGGATGAGAACATATCTACTAAAATTACTGATAATATACCTGCATTCGCAAGTTATAGATATGGTCGTGCTTAGGAGAGTCAAATTCTACATATTTTGAAACTCCAATTATTGCTTTCTCAATCCCCGGATATACTTGATAAGAACTATGCGCATCTTCAGACATACTCTTACGTGCCTTAGAACTCCAATTAAAGTTAATCACTGTTCTGTGCACTGGAACGATGTCGCCCAGGCGACATTGACTGTCGGAAAATTCCGACAGTAATCTAGTGAGATTTTTTTTCTCATATATGTTTTTCAACATAGACTTCCAGATCTACTTAAAATCAAGCTATATTTCTGTTAAAATTTTTATTCAAAAACATTATTCATCATCTTCTTCCTCTAAACAAAAAAAACACAAGCTTCAAAGTTCAAAGTTAAACACAGAAAAAAACCTATTCATCATCTTCTTCCTATAAAAACAAAAAAATCAAAGTTCTAATTTTTATTCTCTATATCAACATCACAAGATCTAAACCCTCTTTTGAACACCAAGATCTAAAATGCCTAGATCCCCTAAAACTTCTACATTTTTTTTCTTTCTTTCTTCATAAAAACTCAATGAAAACCAATAGAACTATCACAATCACAAAAAATTTGAAAAATTTTAAACAAAGCTTGAAAAATCCAAGTTCCTTACCTTGATCTAGGGTTGTCGCCGCACTCCGACAGTTTCCTCTCGCCTTCCAGTCCAGAAAATGATGTACAATCGGGTTTGACTCGGTTTTTAGCCCTTTTTATACTTTTAGCTGTCGCCCAGGCGACAGTGAGTGTCGAAAAATTCCGACAGCTCCCAAATTTGATTAATCTTCAATTTTGGTCCCTATGATACTCTACCCTAGTTATATGTCATTATTAATGCCACAACTCATGAATTGACGTCAAACCATGTGCTTTCTATTCTTAAAAAAATGGCTATTTACATGATTATATGGTTTCATTTCCGCTCTATCATAGTATTGACACTCCTGCTAAGCGGTTTAGACTATTGGAAATTGTTTTCGCATGTCTCTAAGTATGAGAAATTGTTTATATATAATAATGAGCTATCACGTTCACTTCTTTTGATCCATACATATGTCTTTCTATTTAATATATACATGAATCATGTTTGCTTTAACATAATACAATAGCATTTCATAAATACTACTTTCAACCTTGATTTGTTAGCACAACCAAATATACACCATCTTTTGTGATTCAAGTGAATTCGGAGATCCTTGGTCAATTAAAAATAAATATCTATACAAACTACAAAGTTAAGATATCACAAACTATGTGATCAACAAAAAGTTTAAATTGAGGACAAGGATACTCCACCAAGCACTACTTACCCTCCTGATAAGTCTTAATAAGCATTGTGAGGTTGAGCACCTTGGAAAGAATTGTAAAGTGTCTTGTGCAAAAGAAAAAATGGTATTCTAATCTTATTGTGCTATATCTTCAAGGTCAAAGTTGTTTTTCTATGCTTATATTATGTTTTCTATTCCAATGATCATGTAAATTAAATAATCTCATATGTTTGATCAAAGCAACACTTGTACACATCATTATGTTATATAAACTTTCATCTCATGAGAATTGGACCGAAAAGATTCCAAATTTCTATACACAAATTGTGTCTTTCTATGATACTTTACAATGACATTAATCATGTTTAAGTTATTTTTTTATTCTACTACTTCATATGGCTATACCATCTCTTCATGAGTTTATTCAATACTATGGCATATTACTATTATTTCAAGACTTATAATCATTTTCAACAAAAGTGCTTCCGCTTACTCTTATTTTCTACATCCTATCTCTTCCCTTAAGAACTACTCATTCATTTCATATTAACTTTTGCTAATACCAAAAGGGGGAGAATTATAAGTATATTCAAGAAATCAAAGAACAATTAGAACAATTCCACCTAAAATCTTCCACCTAAACAATACATCATTTCAATTTACTATAACATTTAGGGGGAGCATTCATTTAGGGGGAGCTTTCATCTAGGGGGAGCTTACATTTAAGATGAATATATCATGTTATTTTTTGTGCACACACCATATATTAAAAACAACAACCTAAATAGACATGATTTCTTTTTATACGGATTTGTTATTATCAAAAGGGGGAGATTGTTGGAGCATGAGTTTCGCACTCTTCTGGTTTGATAATAACAAAATCCCATTTGTATTTGATTCTATTTTTATTGATGGTGTGCAGGTAACAGGTATGGGATGTTCACAATTCTGATTGGAGCTCAATTTGAGTGTATGGAGAATTTTGATGTCGGAATTTTCTGACATCTACTGTCGCCCAGGCAACAGGACAGAAGTTACAGCAACAGCCCGCACGGCAGCATGACGAGCGACAGTTTGGCGCTGTCGAAATTCCGATAGCGATGCCGCCCAGGCGACATGCCAGAAGTTACAGCAACAGCTCACACGACAGCACGACGAATGGCAGTTTGGCACTGTTAGAATTCCGACAGCGATGTCGCCCCGGCGACAGTGAAAAACTATAAATTGGTTCGTTTTGTTCATGCATTCCAAGCATTGAATATTCTAAGTCCTTTCCTGAGTGCATACGAACCAGAGAGCTCCAAAACCTCATCAACTCCCATTTGTGCTTAGAAGGTTTGAGATTGAAGACGAGATTGGACACGCTTCTACATCAACGATCATCTTAAGGCTTCAACCTTCCTTTCAGAGATCTGAATTTCTAGGGAGTTCTTCTTTTCATTTTGTATTTTCATTTATATACATTTCACTTTGTATTGGTAGGGAAATCGTCTCCTTGTGCGTGACGTCTAAGTCCTTGCGTGGCTTAGGGGAAAATTGCTTCCTTGTGCGGAGCGTCCAAGTCCTTGCGTGGCTTGGTAGGAAATCGTGGCCTTGTGTGCTACGTCTAGATCTTGGGAAGATCTAGAGGATAGGCTTGGGCTTGGTCTAGGGAGAGACAAGTGATAGCCTTCCGATCCTTGGGAGAAGGATTGGTAAACTCAAATTGTAAAAGTTTATTATCATAGTTGTGCCTTGATCTTAAGCATTGTTAAGATCATTTTTATTGTATGTGAATTTCATTATTAAAAAATTATTATGACTTTTTCTTTAATTGCAAATTTGGTTGCTTAATCTTTAACTTAGAAATTTGTGTTTGATTTAATTTAAAATTTTCATAGTTTGAAAATTTTTATAAGTGATTTTTAGAAAAGTAAAATTTGTTTTAAAATTTCTTAAGTAAAAAATCATAATTTAAAAAGGCCCTTATTCACCCCCCCTCTAAGGGCGCCACAAGATCTAACAACGTCAACTTAATAATTGCAACAAGAACCCAAAGTCACGTCGATTACCACTCAACGCAAAGTCGAAATGACAAGTGCGCGCAATTTTGCTTCTAGAAACTACATCGACTAATTTTGTCACCCTGCATCTATTTCCATTCAACGTTGCTTTGATTAAAACCCTAAGCTACAAGGAATGATCTTCTTTTAAGCAACTCAGACATTAGATCATCTTACGCTTTCAAATTATCTCTCTCTTGCTCTCTTGCTCTCTTGCTCTCTTGCTCTCTTGCTCTCTTGCTCTCTTACTTTCTCGCACTCCTGCTCCCATTCTGTTTCTCTCTTTCTAGTCTTCTTTTTGCAGGCACTACTGTAATAATCAATGGCTCCTCCGAAAGTAAACTCATGATTTGATGTTGATAGAAAATCATTCAATGTTGCCACTGAGAATTTCAAAGCAATTCTGGGGCTCCTCCAAACTGCGGGATTAACGAAGCTGATTTCGACCAGAAGCAAAGTACACGATGTAGAATTAATCAAACTAAAAGATACCATAAATATCGATAAGGATGGATCTCTACATGGAAAATTTTCTGATACTGACTTCCATATAATAGAAGAATCACTGAAGTTGACATTTGACTTACCCATATGTGAGGATTTTATGGAACTTTCAGCGCAAGAAACCCAACATGCCCTTCAAATCATGCATTACATCAAGGAGAAGGTGAATAACCTAAAAAAGATCAATCTATTTGAGGAATATAGGTTCTTGGCCGACATAGTAAGGAGAGTTTTACTCTGTAATATTTCTGCACATGATGCAATCCCAAAGCAACAATTACAGATAATGTGTGTTCAAGTTCTAAACAAACAAATCATCTGTGGAAGATGTTTATTGAAATTAATTGGACATAAGTATGCCCACAATGAGAATGCATATATGAGGATCATGAGTCAAGTATTACATTAACACTATCCAGCGTTGTGCAAATTAAAATGGGTGCCCATTCCCCCTGGAAAACGAATCAACATTGGGATCTTCTCAAAAATGAACTAGGCAAATTTTGAAGCCTGGTCAAGCTCCACCCTCTCCTCCTCTATCTATAGCTCCTCAAGACCATGAAACACTCATAATAGATACCATAAGTGAACATCCAGCTCAAGATCATGAGACAACCCTACCAGCAATAACAACAACACTTGCAATACAAATTTCCTCTCTACAACAACCACCATTTGCCACACCTACAGAAGATAACCTCACAGTCCTCTATTTTGCTCCCTCAAATCATCCCCAATCACCTCCTTAAGTTGACATATCTACACCTCCTGTTTCTACCTCCCATCCCACACCTCCCTTTGACATTGATAAAAAATTTACTAAAGTAGTGGGTCTGGCCACTAGGAATTTTGCTGACCTACTACATAGTCAATTAAGGAAATTTCAAAGAAAATACTCTCATATTGAGATAGAACTGAAAGATTCAAAGGAATTAATCCAGGCAATCAAGACATTGATGTCCTCCTCACAGATCACAAGATCTTTCTTAACCTTCCTTGACAGCAAGGTTCAGAAGGGGGAGAATATTCAAGAGGAGATGCCTGCCCAAGAAGAGGAGATTGGCCGGGAAAAGGAAGAACTTGTACAAGAAGGGGAGACTGCTCAAGACCAAGAACTGATTGCTCAAGAGGAGGAGATTGCCACTAATCAACAGAGGCACACACAAACTAAGGGGGAATACCTGCATCTACCTAGGGGAGCTCCTCATAGCTAATGAGCAGATCATAAAATATGTCACCACAACTGCTTAAGAAGTTGCTCATATAGCTGAAGATGCTGCATCACTTCAGGGGGAGCTTCACAAAGAGGATAATAAAATTGTTGAAGAGGAGGATGAGCTTCTTATCTTTCAACCAAGAAATGTTCCTACACAAGTCTTCTCTAGAAAAAAGAAAAGCTTCTCCAAAAGATCAGTGAAAATCAGGTGATAAGAAAATAAATAATACTCTTATAAGTTCTTAGTGCACATATATGAGATATAGCTATGGCAGACAATCATATCTATTACATTGGAAGTTTTCCATATCATTTTTGCTTATGTCTTTATGGAATGATGTTATTCTGTTATAGTATATTTGTATGCGCTCTGCTTTATTTTAAAATATGATTGAAATCACTTAAAATATTTGTAAAATTTGTTAAGATAAATATGGGAGATTGTTGAAAAAACATCCTATGGATTTATCTTACAAATTATGTAAAAGTGATTCCATCATCTAGGATTCATTACCCATGTTGTATAGTGAGGGTAATATGGTCATCAAATGTCTTATGATGTCATAGGATATTAGGGTGTTAAAGACAAGTCCAAAGGAGTGCAAAAATTCAGTTGAGTTAATTCTGCGTTGACTAGAAGTCGGTGCAGCTTTGACTTCAAGTTGAGGTAACTTTGAATAGAAGTAAGGATAACTCATACTGGTAATCAATGTAGCAGTTGAAGTCGACGCAACTTTGAACTGTATTCGATGCAGAAGCTTAAGTCAGTCAAAACAACATTTGAAGTGGACGCAACTTCAAATTATATTCGACATAGAAGTTAGAGCTCATAGTCTAGGGCTTCATCTCGATGGATACGTTGATAAGGATTCGACCAAACATCGATATCAGAGTTCATTTCAAAGCTGTGGAGGATGTCTAAGCAGCTTCTACTAGAACTCAGAGGTGCGCCGATAAGAAGACAAATGTATTCGGCGCAATGTCGAATATAGACACAGAATTAGAATACTTCATGGATTCTATTCTGAAGCTTATTCAGAAGTTATAAATGGAAATTATTTGAATTATAACGGGTCATCTATAATCAAGAAGAGAAAGAAGAATTCCAGAGGTATAATAAAGATATATTTGGAAGTTATTCAAAAATAATTGGACGGACTGTGAATAGAAATAGAAAGAGAGCAATACTACCTCTTAGACATTCCTAATAGGGAAACAACAGAAGAGAAAGCAATTCATCATTATTCGACAGAAGAATAAGTATTCTAAAGAAGACAAACATAAAAAATTTCTACAATCTTCTTCCTCAGCTCTCTAGTTTTACAGAAAAATTGAGAACAGATCTCTGTACTGGACAATATAACAAAGCTTCTTCTTCTTCTTCCTCTCACAATAAGAAGCATACAAATATACAGAGATGACCATTGGGATCTAGAATTTCATAATCCTTGCATATTTCTCTCAAGCAAGGATTCATCTACTGAACAGAGATCCATACACACTAAGTGTCTGAATCATCAGTGATTGCTGTAGGAGAATTCAATCTGAAGAATCATCATCTTCTTCTTTTTCTTTACTCTTTCTTTCACTTTTGTAAAACTGAGTAAAGAGTTATTAGAATCCCTCTTCAAAGGGTTCAGTGGTTCAAGATCTCCATATCAAAAGATCTAGCTTGGTTCTAAGAGTTTCCTTAACAAAAGGCTCAGACCTTGGTTAAAGATCTCCTTTTCAAAAGATCTAGCTTGGTTTTAAGAGTCTCCTTGTCAAAAGACTCAGACCCTAATTCTAAGAGTCTCCTTATAAAAAGACTCAGACCCTGATTCTAAGAGTCTCCTTATCAAAAGACTCAGGAGCTGGATAGTGTATTCATACCAAGGTGGTATAAGAGTGGAGTACCCATATTTTGGGGAACCATTTTAGATCTTATCTCAATCTGTGCTGTGAATTTTCTGTGTTGTCCCATTTTTATTTTTGTCATTATGTCTTTATTTTATTCAGGATTGGATTTCTGAATGCATAGTTGTTAGAGGTATTTTATTATTCTGTGCATAATTTATAGAAAATTTTACAACTTTATTCACCCCCTCTAAATAATACTCAAAGGATTCATTGTGCACGTTCATGTTGCTTTAACTCCTAATGATAAACCAACTTCTCCTATCAGTTTGACTCATCAATTTGTATTATAAACACATTATTTTTAATCTCCTAGATTGAAATCTCAGTCTCCAGCTCGGCAAGTGGTATATGTGATAAGTAGTTTTTTAGTCATCATTTTTAGGCTAGTTAAATTTGTTATTTTCTTTATTTTTATCTTTTGATATGATTTTATGTATGTTTGCTTTAATTTTTGTTGTTTTGTTTTGTTGTTATAATTTCTAATTTTATGTATGTTTGTATTTTTGTTTTGTTTAGGTGGTGTCTTATATTTATTTAATTTTAATTTTACATTTTCTTGTTTCAAACTAATGGTTTTAAGTTGTATTAATTTTGTAGGTTTAAATTAAATGATGAAGTCCAAGCCAATGTTGGTGCAACCATGGTGCAGCCCAAGAACAATCAAAGTCGATCCTCTTGTTGCTGTCCAAGTCCATCCATTTTGCTGAATTCCTGCAGCCCGAGAACAGCCCATTGATGCAAACCGGGCCCATGCATGCATCCCCCTTGATGATTCAAGTGCAGTCCACCTTGAAGCAATGCAGCCGACCACCTCTATGTTGCTGCCCGGCCCGTGCATTTTCAAACAGCAGCTCCACCTCTACCAGCCAGCCCGCCACCTTTGCATTACTCCCCATGCATGCATTTCCAATGCCTTGGCCGACTCCCCCTCTCTCTCCCCTCCTCTTTACTTCACATTCACCCCCTTTTTCCTCTCTCTCTCTCCTCTTTCAACACTCATCCATCCCCCCTCTTCTATTTTAATTTTCTATTTTATTTTTCTTAAATATCATTCATGCATGAGACCCCCTCTCTCTCCTCTCCTCTCTCTCTCTTCCCAATTATTCCATGCATGCATCTCCCCCTTTGTCTTCCTCCATCTAGAACCTTCCCCCTCTCCTATAAATAGAGCCCTTGTCTCAAGCATTTGGAGAGGTTGGAGAGTGGAATGCAAAAGAGAGTTTAGTCTAAGTCTTGAGAGTTCTTTTTGTTATTGTTATTTTTGAATCATTGTACTTTTTTTAGTAGTTTAATATTGTTGTGTACCTCTTTCCTTTATCATCAATGAAAATGTTTTCTTTCTTCATTATTGATGTTTCTATTTTGATTATGCGTAGCTAAATCTTCTTTAGCATTCGATCGGGAGGATCCATGAAGTGAGATGAGAGTTATCTTTATTTTCTAGTTTTACTTTTGCTTAATTTTTTTCGATCCTTCTTTGATTAATTTTTCGTGTCGAGTCCGTATTTCCGGTATACGGTAGTAGACCCTTGATCTCATTTCATAGTAGTCGAGAGATTCATTGATTTGAAAGATCGCTCAAAGAAGGAAGGAGTTGCACGCACCCCTAAAGATAGGATGACGTAAATCCTCCGGATTGGAGTCAAATCCAATAGTGCGGTTCACTTCGATAATGCGACTTTAGACCTGTTTGATTTGCGAAGAGATTCCGATTAAACCGTCTTTAAGTTAGGAGATTTAGTGCTCTAGCGAGACTATCTCTCATTTTCGGAACCGTCACGGTCTAGAATTAATTTGCAATCGTAGAACTAAATTTTATTTCTCTCTCGTCTCTTTTCATGGTGATTCTTTAATCGAACGCTAGTTTTCTATTCTGAATTTTCGTTTAAGTAATCTCGTATTTTAATTCTCAAAATCATCAACCAATCGTACGGTAGGATAATAGTTGGAAGCGTGAGTAGTAATACTTGACAGCCCCGTGTTTTAAATACGACCTTGGTACTACAATTCGGTAGGAACACTTGCCTCTTCGGGTTGATAGTCAATTCAATCACCAAGTTTTTGGCGCCGTTGCCGGGGAGTTTTGTCAATATTAAGAAAACGCCGTCGCTATTACTTCTACAAAAAAAAAAAATATTTTATATTATAATCAACCCATTTCATCGTTTTTTTATCCCACCTAAATTCCTGGAAAGGATGCTTTGGGCTTGAATTCCCATCATAGCCTCTAGTACTGTTGCAAACCCCTCACCGGGCAGATCTCGGGAAGTCCAGGACTAATATAATCCGCCTAAAAAGAAAAAAAATCATTATCAATTTTATTTCATTTTGGTTTTCCTTCATCTTATTTTCCCCTCTTTCCTTTTTCTCGTTTTCTTGCTAGTGCATGACCCGCACGAATTCGTCGTTACTTGTTGATTTGGACCCGGAAATCAAACGCTCCTTTCGGAGAAATTTACGATTCGGAGGTTCCACTTCTCAGGATACGGTTGAGGATTCTAATGGTGATTGTGATCGTAATTCTGAAATTATGGGTGATCCCAATCCAGAAGTTGACCAGCAACGGACCATGTCCTATTATGCTCGGCCTAACTTGGAGGGTACAGAATCCAGTATTGTTCGACCTGCAATAGCGAACAACAATTTTGAGCTTAAGCCCGACACTATACAAATGGTGCAGCAATATGCGCAGTTCGACGGATCACCAGATGAAGATCTGATCTTGCATATTGCTAGTTTCCTTGAGATCTGTGATACCTTCAAAATAATGGTGTCTAAGACGATGCGATCAGGCTAAGACTCTTCCCCTTATCCTTAAGAACAAAAACCAAACAGTGGTTGAGTTCTCTCCCAAGAGGATCAATCACTACTTGGGACACTTTAACTGAAAAATTTCTTGCTAGGTATTTCCCCCCGCTAAAACTGCTAAACTTTGAACTAATATTTTTACTTTTAGTCAAATCGATTCTGAGACCCTCTATGACACTTGGGAGAGGTACAAGGAACTTTTGAGACGCTGCCCTCATCATGCTCTGCCTGTATGGATACAGGTCCAGACATTTTATAATGGGCTAAATCAAGCAACCAAGCAAATGATAGACGCCGCATCCGGTGGTTCTTTGAACCGAAAAACTCCGGAGGGCGCTCTTGAGCTTATCGAGGATATGGCGATGAACACCTATCAGTGGAATACGCCTAGGTCTCTCCCGAATAAACCTGCAGGTATGTACGAAGTGGACTATGTATCCCAACTGGCGCTTCAAGTAGAGATGCTGAACAAGAAAGTAACGGAGATGACTGCTGCCTCCGCCATTCAGGTACATGAACATGCAAATGCTGCTGCTGCCGAGCAGGTGGATTATCTGGGGAACATACCCAGGCCTGCTCAAAACAATTTTAATAATTTTTCTGCTTTTTCTGCTCCTCCTGGTTTTAATGCTGCGACTAATTCATATCACCCTGGATGGCCTAACCATCCTAATTTTTCATGGAGTAATCCTGCAAACGCCGCACGTCCACCACATTATTTTCCTCCACCACCACAACAAAATCAAAATCAAAATTTTCCAAAACCTCCATCTTTGGAGGAAATGCTTTCGAAATATATAAATTCGAACGAGGCGACCATTAGAAATTTAACAGGATCATTGAAAAATCTCGAAACCACGGTCGGCCAACTAGCTAAGGCCATCTACGAGAGACCACCTGTGACTCTTCCCTCAAATACTGAGCCAAACCCAAGGGAACACGCGAAAGCGATCACTATTCGGAGCGGCAAAGTAGTCCACGAGCCCACCACCAGGGAAGAGCCCGAGGTTTTTGCCTCTCCTGCTGCTGAACAAATCATCATTAAAGAAACTGATTTTGAAAAAGAAAAAGAAGAAGTTGTTTTTGAAAAAGAAAAAGATCATTTTCAAAGTGCTGCTCTTGATTCTACAAAAGATTTTCTGCCGCCTCCCTACCCTGCTAATCTTAGGAAGGATAAGTTAGATGATCAATACCAACGCTTTCTCGAAATTTTTAAATAAATCCACATAAATTTGTCATTTCATGAAGCGATAAGTCAAATGTCGAAGTATGCGAAGTATCTTAAGGACTTGTTAACGAACAAAAGGAAATTAGAAAATTTATCCCAAGTAACGTTGAACGAAGAGTGCTCGGCGGTCATAAAAAATTCAAATCTTCCGAAAAAGATAAACGATCCGGGTAGTTTTTCGATTCCTTGCATTTTTGGAAATCTGCTCATGAAACACGCGTTAGCGGATTTAGGTGCGAGCATCAACTTGATGCCATTTTCTTTATTTAAGAAGCTAGGATTGGGCACTCTCAGCCCTACGCGTATGAGTATTCAGTTAGCCGATAGATCAATTAAATATCCGTTAGGTATCGTTGAAGACGTGCTAGTGAAGGTCGACAAATTCATCTTCCCGGTGGATTTTGTCATTCTTGATATTGAGGAGGACGTCGACGTCCCTCTTATCCTTGGTTGTCCCTTCTTAGCCACCTCTCGAGCGGTCATCGATGTAAGTAACGGGAAACTTCTTCTTCGGGTAGGAGATGATGAGGTCGCGTTTTCTATTAACGAATCCATGAAAAACTCTTTAAAAAATGACGACTCATGTTTTTTCGTAGATGAGATAATTGACGATTCTCCTTTTCTTCTTTCAAATATTTCTGCAAATGAATTTTCTGCGTCCTTTTATGATAATTCTCTAACTGATTTTGAAGACACGGTTATGTCCGTGCAAACAAATTTTGAAAATCCACCAATTTTTCGACAATTTTTTTTTGAAAATCTCGTTTTTGAAAAAGAAAAAGTTTTAAAAATTTCTTATGACGAACCACCCACTCTTGAACTCAAACCACTCCCCGAACATCTTAAGTATGCTTTTTTGGAGAACAATTCTAAATTGCCCATTATAATCTCGGCGTTTCTTTCTCAATCCGTGAACGATCAACTGATCGAAGTGCTACAAAAGCATCGCCGAGCTATAGCGTGACAAATATCAGATATTTCTGGCATAAGCCTTTCTTTTTGCACCCACAAAATTTTCGTTGAAAATAATTCTAAAACTGTAATCCAACCTCAACGCCGTCTTAATCCGAATATGAAAGAGATCGTGAAAGGAGAGGTTCTTAAGTTGTTAGATGCGGGGACAATTTATCCAATTTCTGATAGTAAGTGGGTTAGTCCAGTTCAGGTTGTATCTAAGAAGGGTGGGATCACGGTAGTAGCAAACGAGAATAATGATTTAATTCCGACTAGGACGGTGACGGGATGGAGAATGTGTATCGACTACCGTAAGTTAAACGATGTCACTCGTAAGGACCACTTCCCCCTCCCCTTTATCGATCAAATTTTAGAACGCTTGTCCGGGCATAGTTTTTATTGTTTTCTCGACGGTCTCTCGGGATATTTCCAAATCCCTATTGCACCCGAGGACCAAGAGAAGACAACATTCACATGTCCATTCAGAACTTTCACATACCGTAGGATGTCGTTCGGTCTTTGCAACGCACCTGCTACTTTTCAGCGGTGTATGTTAGCAATCTTCGATAAGTATGTTGAAAATATAATGGAAGTGTTTATGGATGATTTTTCTGTTTTCGGCGACTCTTTTTCTTTATGTTTAGAAAATTTGGCGAAGGTTTTAGAGAGATGCGAAGAGACAAACTTAGTTTTAAACTGGGAGAAGTGCCATTTCATGGTGCGAGAAGGTCTAGTCTTAGGTCATAAAATTTCTGCTAAGGGAATCGAGGTCGATCAAGCTAAGATCGAGGTGATCAAGAAACTGCCGCCGCCTACGAACGTTAAAGCGATTAGAAGTTTTCTAGGCCACGTAGATTTTTATCGACGCTTTATTAAGGATTTTTCAAAAATCACCAAGCCTCTAACCCAACTTCTAGAAAAAGATATTCCTTTTAACTTTAACGAATCATGCTTAGCTGCCTTCGAATTAATAAAATCCAAATTAATAAACGCTCCAATTATGATTGCCCCAGTTTGGGATTTACCCTTTGAAATTATGTGCGACGCGAGTTGTTTTGCGGTCGGAGCAGTGCTAGGACAACGTATAGCTAAGAATTTTCATCCGATCTATTATGCTAGCAAAACTCTTAATCCAGCACAAGAAAATTACACCACAACTGAAAAGGAACTCTTAGATGTCATTTTTGCTTTTGATAAATTCCGACCGTACATTACTCTTTCTAAGGTTATCGTTTTTACGGATCATTCCGCTTTGAAGTACCTTCTTTCTAAGACGGACGCCAAGCCGCGTCTTATACGCTGGATCCTCTTACTTCAAGAATTCGACTTGGAGATCCGGGATAAGAAAGGAGCGGAAAATTTAGCGGCTGATCAGCTTTCACGCCTAGAATATTCTGAAATTGATATTTTTGATGAGGATCTTCTTATTAATTCTTTTCCGGATGAAAATATTTTAAACGTTTCTTCTTCTACCCCCTGGTTTGCCGATTTGGCCAATTATCTAGTGGCCCGCGTCCTCCCAAAAGAATACTCCTCTCAGCAAAAGAAGAAATTCTTTTCGGAGTTGAAGTATTATTTTTGGGAGGACCCATTTCTATTTCGCATTTGTGCAGAACAGGTGGTGAGAAGATGTGTTTCCCGGGAAGAAGGTCACCAAATTTTAAAGCATGTTCATGAAGGTCCGACTGGCGGGCACTTTCAAGCAAACCGCACCGCACACAAAGTGCTTAGTGCTGGCTTTTATTGGCCAAGCATATTCAAAGATGCTCAAATCTTTGTGAGCGGATGTGATCAATGCCAACGGACCGGAAACATCTCAAATAAAAATGAAATGGAACAAAATTACTTTCTCGAATGCGAAGTTTTTGATTTATGGGGCATAGACTTTGTAGGCCCATTTCCCTCTAGTTTAGGAAATAAATATATTTTAGTTGTCGTCGATTATGTCTCTAGATGGGCGGAGGCCCAAGCTCTTCCAAGTAATGATGCCCGCGTTGTGATTTCATTTCTTAAATTTTTTTTTCTCATTTTGGTTTCCCTCGAGCGATCGTTAGTGATAGGGGAAGTCATTTTTGCAATGCCCAACTCACCAAAGTTCTAACTAAATATGGCGTTACTCATAAACTTTCCACCGCTTATCACCCCCAAACTAACGGTCAGGTCGAGGTAGTCAATCGGGAACTCAAAAGAATTCTAGAAAAAACTGTTTCTACTTCTCGTAAAGATTGGTCCTTAAAATTGACGATGCTCTTTGGGCCTATCGGACGACGTACAAGACCGCTATCGGTTGTACCCCCTTCCGATTGGTTTATGGAAAATCGTGTCATCTCCTGGTTGAAGTAGAGCACCGCGCGTATTGGGCACTGAAATTTTTTAATTTTGATCCACAATCAGTCGGCGAGCATAGAAAAAATCAACTAAATGAACTCGACGAGTGGCGAGCGTTTGCCTATGAAAATAATAAGCTTTATAAAGAACGTATGGAATTCTATCACGATAAGAACCTGCGCCACCCTAAAACATTTAAACCAGGCGATCAGGTTCTTCTTTTTAACTCGCGCTTATGTCTTTTTCCTGGCAAACTTAAATCTCGTTGGTCTGGACCTTTTACGGTCAAACAGGTTTTTCCTTATGGCACTGTGCTTCTCTCGCACCAGGATAAGGGTGATTTTAAAGTAAATGGCCATCGTCTGAAGTTGTATTTTTCGAATGACTCTGTTTCTCCGGCTGTGGAGCGTCTTTCTTTTATCTCTTAATGTTTATTTCCTTTCTCTTTTTTTTTGAAACTCTTTTTTATTACGGACAATTTATTATAAGACTTTTTTTCATTATTTGAATAATTTCTATTGTTGTAATAATGAACATTCTTGGGAGTTTGCCCAAAGTCTCCTTTTTCTGCTTTTATTTTGTTTTTGCTCTTCCTCCCGGTGGCCTAGCAAGCGCAAGTTCGTGATCGCCGCTCCAACGTTGCTGGTTTCAAGAATGATCGAGCCAAGCCTGCTGATGATAAAGTAAATTAAAAGCGCAAGCATGGGGGAGCGACATCCACATTTCAGCCTAAATAACCCGGGGAAGTCCTGTTCTTTTTATTTTTACTTTACTTTACTGCATTTTTGTCTTCCTCCTCCTCTTCTCCTTCTCTTTCTCATTTTTTTTCTCTTTTTCATTGAGGACAATGAAAGATCTAAGCATGAGGGAGGGTTGAGTTCTTTCTTTTTCTTTTCTTTCAAAAAAACAAAAAACAAAAAATTTGAAAACAAAAACAACAACAAAAAAAATTAGTGTAGTTATTAAGTCTCTTAATAGTACTATCTTTTTCTTCAGCTTTATTAAAAAAATCCAAAAACAAAACTAGAAAACTAAAAAACCCAAAAAAAAAAATCAAAAAAATTCAAAATCCAAAAAAAAAATTAGTATCTATTTGAAAATCAAAATAAAAAATTATTGTCTATCTTTATTTTTATGTTTCTTCTAGTGGTGTGTATGCTCATGCGGTTCTTTAGTTCTAAGTAGAATTTCTTGAATCAGTTTTCTAAATTTATTATTCTAACATAGTTTAGTTTTACTATTTTCTACTTCTTAAATATAGGCATCCATTTTTCTAGTTCTTAAGTTAGCAAAGTGTAGTATTTCTCTTCATTCGGTTTTGTTGCGTATGAACGGTTGCTAGTTAACGCTATCGCTTTTTCATTTTGGGGTAAGACTTTCTTGGTGTCTAGAACTTGTCTTTAGCGACTCTCGAAGTATTTGCGTTGTTTGTTCACGATCTTTAGAAATGATTTAGGCCATCCTTTTGACCCGTTCGAGCTTTTTTTTGCCCACCAAAAATTTTACCCTTGCTAAAATAATTTTGGGCCTTTTCCCTTTTTCTTTGTTTAGCTCCACCTTCCAATTTTCACCAAAGCCAAAAGGCCCTTCCTATTTCACACTAGACTTTGAGCTTTATTTAAATATCATTATTGTGATGGGAAGTATTTTTGAAAAATGAAAAGGAAATCTTTAGTTCACATTTGGAGCTCTCTTTTGTGTAATGAAAATAAAAAAAAATGATTATCAAAGAAGAAAAAAAAATGAAAATGAAAAAAAAAGAAGAAGTTATTTTTGGCCAAGTATGAAAAGAAAAATTTTATGGCCTTGTGTTTGTTTTCCTTTAGTTTGAATTGGAGAAAATGACATACTTGTCATTTTTCACTCTTGAAATTTTATGTTTATTTAAAGCTCACTCTTGGTTTAGTGTGTTAGCCATCGTCTTTATCCTTGAATTCCAATTCCTAATCATTTACCTAAACCAAGTATTTACGCCTATTAAGCCCTTTTGATCTTTAGAACGTGACACAAACCTGCGTAGTGGAGAGAGTGTGAACGGACAAGCCTATGGCCACCATCATTGATGGATTTCTTTGGAGATTATCTTGAGATGATTTGGGGGTAATCGTTATTCTAGCAACCTAGTAATTCGTTCAATGCGCCGTTTATTTAGAATCACTACTTTTGTTTTTCTTATCCTCCTAAATTTTGGATGCCATGTTTTAGGAATTTAGAAATGCGTAATCCTCCTTTATGTTTTAATAATATTTTTATGTCTCTTCTTTCAAGTTTTCTAATTTGAATTTTTCACCTCACTAGTTGCTAGCATAGAAATTAGGATAGTTTAATTTTCCACATTTTGGTTTTCTTAATTATGCAACTTAAAAATTATTTTACTTTTTGTTTCCCCTCTATTTTGATTTCTTTTTGCTTGGGGACAAGCAAACTCTTAAGCATGGGGGAGTTTGATAAGTAGTTTTTAGTCATCGTTTTTAGGCTAGTTAAATTTGTTATTTTCCTTATTTTTATCTTTTGATATGATTTTATGTATGTTTGTTTTAATTTTTGTTGTTTTGTTTTGTTGTTATAATTTCTAATTTTATGTATGTTTGTATTTTTGTTTTGTTTAGGTGGTGTCTTATATTTGTTTAATTTTAATTTTACATTTTCTTGTTTCAAACTAATGGTTTTAAGTTGTATTAATTTTGTAGGTTTAAATTAAATGATGAAGTCCAAGCCAATGTTGGTGCAACCATGGTGCAGCCCAAGAACAATCAAAGTCGAGCCTCTTGTTGCTGTCCAAGTCCATCCATTTTGTTGAATTCCTGCAGCCCGAGAACAGCCCATTGATGCAAACCGGGCCCATGCATGCATCCCCCTTGATGATTCAAGTGCAGTCCACCTTGAAGCAATGCAGCCGGCCACCTCTATGTTGCTGCCCGGCCCGTGCATTTTCAAACAGCAGCTCCTCCTCTACCAGCCAGCCCGCCACCTTTGCATTACTCCCCATGCATGCATTTCCAATGCCTTGGCCGACTCCCCCTCTCTCTCCCCTCCTCTTTACTTCACATTCACCCCCTTTTCCCTCTCTCTCTCCTCTTTCAACACTCATCCATCCCCCTCTTTTATTTTAATTTTCTATTTTATTTTTCTTAAATATCATTCATGCATGAGACCCCCTCTCTCTCCTCTCCTCTCTCTCTCTTCCCAATTATTCCATGCATGCATCTCCCCCTTTGTCTTCCTCCATCTAGAACCTTCCCCCTCTCCTATAAATAGAGCCCTTGTCTCAAGCATTTAGAGAGGTTGGAGAGTGGTATGCAAAAGAGAGTTCTAGTCTAAGTCTTGAGAGTTCTTTTTGTTATTGTTATTTTTGAATCATTGTACTTTTTTTAGTAGTTTAATATTGTCTGTTTAATATTGTTGTGTACCTCTTTCCTTTATCATCAATGAAAATGTTTTCTTTCTTCATTATTGATGTTTCTATTTCGATTATGCGTAGCTAAATCTTCTTTAGCATTCGATCGGGAGGATCCATGAAGTGAGATGAGAGTTATCTTTATTTTCTAGTTTTACTTTTGCTTAATTTTTTTCGATCCTTCTTTGATTAATTTTTCGTGTCGACTCCGTATTTCCGGTATACGGTAGTAGACCCTTAATCTCATTTCATAATGTGACTTTAGACCTGTTTGATTTGCGAAGAGATTTCGATTAAACCGTCTTTAAGTTAGGAGATTTAGTGCTCCAGCGAGACTATCTCTCATTTTCGGAACCGTCACGATCGAGAATTAATTTGCAATCGTAGAACTAAATTTTATTTCTCTCTCGTCTCTTTTCATGGTGATTCTTTGATCGAACGCTAGTTTTCTATTCTGAATTTTCGTTTAAGTATTCTCGTATTTTAATTCTCAAAATCATCAACCAATCGTACGGTAGGATAATAGTTGGAAGCGTGAGTAGTAATACTTGACAGCCCCGTGTTTTAAATACGACCTTGGTACTACAATTCGGTAGGTACACTTGCCTCTTCGGGTTGATAGTCAATTCAATCACCAATATGCATCCATTCATCTTGAATTTGCCTATTTGGAATGACAAAATTCATCAAATATCACATGTGGAGTGATCACAATCTTCTTTTTTCTTAAAAGCCACAATATATATATATATATCTTGACACCTTCATCATACCCAAGGAAGATGCATTTGCTTTCTATCAGATCAATCATGTTTTTTTCTACAAAATACTCATAGTACTAAGTAACCATCAGTTTTTCAAATTAATTACTAATTTGGAGTCTTTGATCTAATCGCCGAAGGTGGCGACCTATTAACTAGGTGGACAAAGATATTTAATGTCTTTGCCTAAAAGACCTTCGAAAGCCATGTAGTTGTTGTAACACCTCATTTTAATCATGTACGGCCTTATCAGTCTTCTGAGCCCCTAAGATCTGAAAGTCCTAATTTTCCTCCAGAATCTTATGCTGAGTATACTTCAGAGGATTTATAGATTGTAGCTGAGTCCAACCACAGAAAAGGCAAAGTGTTACAATGTCAGCTGAGGAAATTGCTGCTAAAATAAAAAGAGAAGAGGAAAGAGCCCAAGATCCAAATTTTGAGGTGTAGAGCCCAAATTCTAGAAATATCATACAAACTACATGGATAAACTTTGGACATATTGGTAAAGATATAGATAAATTATACAGTTCAACTGAATGGGATAAGCATCAAAAGTCAGAGGACAAAAGAAGAATCTACAAAAAGAATCTCAAAGAAGGTTTATTGCCAAAAGATGCACCTCCACTTCTTAATAGATATATTCCAAATCCTTTCAGTTATTTTGAGAGACAAAAGCAGAAAGAAAAAGAGGCAAGAAAGAAGAAGATAACTGAGAATCAGATGAAATATGGCAATGGTGCAAATGTAGTTTAATCTGTGTATGAACATTTGATCATTATTCATATATAAAATATTGAATGTTATCTCATCCCTCTGTTGATCACCATTATGATTTATTTTCTTTTATGTGTAGTTTATCATTGTTTGAAGTTCTGACTTATGTTGGGAACATTGCCCACAATATTTCTGATTGGAGAAATCCTTAAGTCAAAGATAAACACACTTTGTATTTGATAACTGTCATTTAAATATATAATTCATCTATAATAACTCTTGGATATGGTAGAAGGCTTAGAGCATTTATGAAGAAATCTATACAAAAATTCTAAGCCAAATATCGGCTAAACAAGGTTCAAAAAAATTTCAAATGTCGGCTTGACTATCTGTCGATATACTTTATATCGACTAAAAGTCTAGCTGATACAAAGAACCTGTCGTCTAAATGATACTTAGTCTATCATTTGTTCTCTGGATATCGGCTTGATCATCTTAAGTCTTAAGGGAATCGGTTAGAAGGCCCTAAGGAAAGAGCAGCATGTCAAGTTGATAATGTTCATATATTTCTTATTATGTCGACTTGATGCTGAACAATTGAAGACTCTATCGACTTGAAGTTGTGCAGATAAATATTCTATCGTCTTGAGGAAGTTCAGTTATTTGAAATGTATCGGCTTGAAGTTTATCAGTCAGAGTGCTTATCCTCTTGATGAGGTTCAGATTATTTCAACAGTATCATATAGAAGTCTATCAATCTTAACTCATATCGTTTTGAAGTCTGGAGTCAATTTGAAGTTTGGTTTGAAGTATTTTGGTTAAGTCAAATGTCATAGAGACATTTCACATTCAAAGATGAAATATCGTCAAGAAGACTCTTCGACATTTCAAGAAGCTCTTGTCGGCTAGAAGACTTCAAATATCATCGTGATGACCTTTATGTCATCGAGACAGTTCAGAAATTCAAATCTTTGTTGCCACTAATTATGCCAATCAGATCCGACATTTAAGGAAACATATTTCTGTCATTATTGTTTATGAATTAGACCGTTAATTCTTAATGATATATATTGAAAAGACTCGTACAGAGAACACTAATCGTGATATACATTTAGAAATTCATTTCATTCGGCCGACAGCCATTCTAAGTCCAGATAACCAGAATTCTAAAGGAGTCTTATTCCAAGTTGATTCATTCACCTGCTCAGTTTTGCTCAAGAATTTGCAATCTACTCAATCTCTAAGAGCAAGAAGCAAGAAGGTTCTCTGATAAGAAGATCCAAATCAGATCTAGTTTTCAAGACTAGTTTCTTCTCTCAGATTCAAGAAGTCAAATTTTTGAGAAGAAACTCTTCAGATCTTATATACTGATCAAGTTAAAGCTATTCTCATTCAAGCTTCAAGAAGACTCAATACTCTTCAAGATCTATATTTTGAGTCTAGAAAATCTATAAACCTAATTGTAACAATACCGTTATAGGGTTCTTTGTGAGCATAGGGTATGGTTCTTTGTGAGCCTGAGGTAGGGTTCTTTGTGAACCTGAGATATGGTTCTTTGTGAGCCCGAGGTAAGGTTTTGTGGTGAACCCGAGAGAGGATTCCTTTGGGGAATCAAAGGTAGGATCCTGAGTTAGGGGATCTAAGGTAGGGAACTAGTTTGAGTTCCTAAGGTAGGAGTTGTGACTCTGAGTTGTAAGATCCATGTTTTGATCTAAGTATTAGTGGAGTTGTCGAGGCTAGCACACTACTAGATAGGCGAAGGGGGAAAGTGAAGTACCCATATTGGGGAACCACTATAAATCTGTGTTCTGTGGTGTGTGTTTTGCTGTTTGTTTGTTTATTTTGTTTAATCTGCTACAAAATGAAAAGTAGACATTACCTATTCACCCTCCACCCATCTAGGTGTGATTAGACATCTCCAAACTTACAATTGGTATCAGATGTAGGTTGTTCATCAAGGAATTTAACAACTTGAACAAGATCTACCCTTAGGAATACAAGTCTATCTATCATGCCTGCTGGAGAGAACTATAAGGAACTCATCTCCATGAAATTACCTATTTGCAGTAAAGAAAACATTCCCATTTGGAAGGAGAGGGTCAAGCTATTCATGGAGGCCTTAGATCCATGAATATTTATCACTGTTGAAGAAGATCCTTTCATTCCCACTATTGCTTGTACTATTGATGCTACTAAGATGGTCCACAAGAAGTATGCTGACATGACCAAGGATAAGATCACCCTTGTCATCATGGACAAGAGAGCCAAAAATATCTTGGTTAGTGCTATTGATGACTCTACCATCTAGAACCTCATTCATTGCAAAAGAGCTAAGCAGGTGTGAGATTATCTCATAGTCTTCATGGAAGGTACTAAGGAAGTCAGAGATGACATGAAATCTTTGTTGAATCAGGAGTATAAAGTCTTCAGACAAGACGAGAAGGATTTAATTTTTGAATGCTATGAGAAATTTTTCAAGATAGTCAATGGTCTGAAAACCTATGGAAGAGAGTTCTCAAATTATAATCTTAATGACATGTTCTTGAGATCCCTTAACAAAGAATGGGATATCAAGATCTGTGTCATCAGGGAGATGGGGAACTTGACAAACATGCAACTCCATAATCTGTTTGGGAAGCTGCTGTCTCATGAGCTCCAATTGAATACAAGAAAGGTTGAAGATGAAGGCAACAAATCCTATACTAAGGAGAAGTCTATAGCCTTCAAGGCTGAAAGCTCAAGGAGAAGCAGAGATGACTTTCATGTTCATAATAAAAGAAATAATGTTAAACTTAAATTTTAAGAAGCTGCTCTGATCCAGACTTTGATGACGGAGGATCTTTCCTCGAAGCAAAACGATCTTCTCTTCGTCGAGTTGGGAGGTTGGCTCCAGACTCTTTCCTGATAATATCTTCAGCCGGATGAGAAGTGCGCTCTGGGGATTGTCAGCCAACAACCAAAGGGGAGCTGATCTCGGTCGTCAGTGTAGGAGCTTAGACTTAGGAGGAAGCATTAAAAAACCTGACACACCATCCCATCATCCGCTCTGAGTTTTATGAGAGTCAAGTCGGGGGCCTATTTCCTAACTCGACCGTGGAGATCGGTTTTGCATACCTATGTGAATTCTCGTATACTTGCCTTATTGTGAAGATGCATGTACCTGTGGAGGGAAATGACACTCTGGGGGTCATTCCAGACGCACATGCTCGAGTCCTCCATCCTACCCTTTTTCGAGAAGACAGAGGAACCTGGATAGGGAAATAACACTCGGGGGGGGGGGTGCTGGAAGAGCACACTCGAGCCTCCATCCTATCACTTGCTGAAACGACGAAGGATCTTGGATAAGAAAATGACTCTCAGGGGATCCCACGGGATGCACACAATCGAGACCTATATCCTATCACTTATCTATTCCATTCACGGAGGTTATTCGCCCTGTCACTTGATAATCAAAGAGAGTTAACCGCACAAAGTCTCATCACTGAAAGAGATGATGTCAATTCTGAAATTTTAAGAAGATTTATAAACCCGTATTGACTTCAAGCCCATTCGAGGTTGATGACGTCCTCGATGATGGAGAATCTTTCTTCGAGGCAAAATGATCTCTCTTAGCCGAGTTGGGAGGTTGGCTGCAAACTCTCTCCAGATAACATCTTCAGCCAAAATGAGAAGTGCGCTTGAGGGATCGTCAGCCAACATGCATGGGGGAGCTGATCTCGGCTATTAGTACAGAGGTTGGACTTAGGAGGAAGCAATAAAAATCTGGCACACCATCTCAACATTCGCTCTGATTTTTATGAGAGACAAGTCGGAGGCTTGTTTCCCAACTCGATCTTGGAGAATATTTTTGCCCACTTATGCATGCTTGAGACATTCTTGTTGGAAAGAAAAGATAATTCCCCCTTTTCAGGGTGCTTTCATATACAGGTATGTTTAAGAATAAACGAACATACCCTTCCCCTTCTATGGGTGGAACCTATTTAGATCATCACCATTGCAAGACCCTCTTTTTTTTTCTGAAATTCCACCGGGTCTTATGCCCAGAATCGCTGCCTTGCGGTGAAACCAACACTCGGGAAGATCGCCACTATTAGACGTCGATTCTGCCGGCAAATTCAACATCTAGGCCAACCATACATCACAGAAAAATTAAGGAAGAGTATAAATAATATTAAGTCCACAATCACAATATGATATATAAAAATATCATCAATAGTTCAAATAAAGTAAAGCTGAATGTAAAAGGGGCTCCCGCCCAGTACATGAAGTCCTTAGTACATATCACTCACAGAAGTAAAAGATACTAATCACTCACAGAACCCGTAGTCGCCACAGCTGCTCTAGAACTAGGCTGACTCACTTCCTCCTGCATCGTACCCTGGTTGCGCTAGATCTCCTGGAGCAGCTCCCCGTCTCCTAATCGGAGCCCCTATGTTGTTTGGTCACAACGACCATTAGTCAAAATACTAAGCCAGGATCCCCCATCCCTCCCCCTATGACTCCTAGGCACCGAGCGGGAGGAATGAAGAGGAGGGACATCAAAGCTAAAATATAAGCAGATGGCGGTGTCATTTACTGTTAAAATTTCAGAGTAGGATCAAAGACAATACATCGGAAGACTTCAATCAATTTCAAATCAAGTAACCAGTGACAATAGAAGGACAAGAAGATCTTTTTTGACTATCTTTTTACCATGCATTACATACATGGTGAGACATGATTTATAAGAGAAACATAGATGAGAAGAACAAGCAACAAAGACAAGCTTCAGACGGCTAGAATATTTGAGACCGCTCAGACCGCTTGAACACAGCAAGATCACACAGATTCCCTGAGACTGCACGAACAGAATAGGTCGCTGACCTGTAATCTGCTAGACCGCTAATCACAGACCGCACGAACTGCTTCTTATTAAACTGCTGAAAACAACACTCTGTCCGCACTTCTTGATCGCCCAGACCGCACAGTTACTAGATCACAAAAGTATCCCGCAAAAAGAAGAGAAGAACTGCTCAATGCTGCAAGACCGCAACTCAAGACTGCCTGACTGCTGAAGGTCTCCTGATCAACTGAGTCCACTGCAAAGCAGATCAAGAACTATAAACCGCAGACCGCCCAGATGAGATGCTGACGAGCTGGTTATTCAAAGATGGAAAGATAGGAAGAATGCTGACGGAGACTGCTGGTCGCCTAACCTGCGAACACAACAAACCGGTCAACAAACTTCAGCTCGCGCGACCTCAAAAATGAGACCGGCACAATCAATCCAAACTTTAGTTCTTATAGTTCTTGCATACAAATGGCTGCCCCTGCACCTCTATTTATAGGCAAACGAACGGATGTCGTTACCGCCGATAAGAGATACAAACACCTCCCTTATTAGGACGCGCGGTCACCAGAACCAGACCATGTGGTCTTTATAAGACCATTATTTCACTTAGAGCAAAACGGACCAACCAAGATAGATCGCTAGAACAACACCTGCAGATCGCCCGACTTATATAATAACAGAACTACATGAGCACAACTGATCAACCAAAGCTGACCGCCAGAGTGAACTCATGCAAACCGCCCGGTCTCACTACCAGACTGCCCGGACTCTGCGAGTACTTGAGCACTCCTGGCTAACTGAAGCTGTCCACCAATACCGAGCTCTCGCAGTCCGTGCGAGCTATGTGGTCTCCAAAATGCAGACCGCCCAGACTCCCACTTGCACTTCAAAATTCAACATTAACTACTAGGAAGCATAAACTAAAGTTATCTAACACATGGCCTACTTACACAATTATAATGTATCAGCAGTAAAGTAGCAATGAAACGACAATAAAGAAGCAGTAAAATAAATGGTAAAGCATCTAACTACCAACACAGAAAAAGGTAACCTTAATTTATAAGAATGCCCATACAAAACTTATAAGTTAAGGGGTTATTTTGCAAGGCCCACCGTATAAAATATCCCATAATAATTTATACGATGGGGGTATAGGTTGTATGCAATGTTATGTATGATATGAAATTCTATGCGGGGTTTAATTATTATGTTTCACACCAGTGCAACTCACCCACACTACTCTGCATGCATAGACCTTTAGTTCCTCGATTTGGAGTTAGCTAAACTCTCAGTTACCTCTCATACTGGCAAATGGAGGCAGTGGGTTGGGCCACCCCACTCCTAGGCAGGTATTCATACTACCTAACGTAGACCTTACGTACTACTTGGTACACCTAGCCAGGTGCTACAGAGCATCTTGTACAAATGCTGGAAACCACCAGTCTTTTCTTGGCTAAGTGAATACTCACACTTGTCGAGCCAACGTACTGACGTCGGTGTGAACGACTGCCCAATACTGATGACCCGCCACTTATATGCACAAGCACATATGCTGCAATTGAACTATTGAGCCATCGGATCACCGGACTAACCAATCCATTTCACAAACACCAAGCCACAACTTGCAGCACATTCTTTTATTCAATTCACACTGAGACCACTGCTCAGAGGACTAGACCAGCCAAAGTTATCTTCCTATAATAAAGGGGTGTGTGTGTTTGTGTACTTGAAAAATTGTTATTAGATTAATCGTTCTTATTATACGTCCTATTATTTTAAGGTTTAGTCTTGGACTTCCCGAGGTCTACCTTGTGAGGGGCTCGCAACGGTACTAGGAGGTATGATGGGATGACACCTCAAACCTCCCTTTCACAAGACACTTAATTTTGTTGGTGACTACCCAACACCACTCTCTTTTGTTACTCTAGAGTCCTGTAGTGGATTAAGATTCACCGGTAGTATTAATGCTCTATTGAACACCAACAATCCACTTAAGAGTATTCAACTCACACCCACCACTAGGGGAGGTCTTGCAAGGCCCACCGTATAATGAACTACATATTATGAAATATTAGTAATTTATATTTTTCTCCCTAATTATTTCCTTAAAAATCATTATATGAATAATTTAGGTATAATCCAAACTTGTGAAGGAACTTCAACTTACTTCTACCCAAATGACATGAATCAATTTCCATGGGTTCTAATAATTCTAAAATGTCCTCCAACAAAGATTGACTATTTTATAATATCATGAACCCATATTATTTAAATAAATCACAAATGCTACTTTTATCAAATGAATGAACAAAGTACAGTAAATGTCCTTCCAAAAATTATAATAAATTACCAGAGCTCCATATTGACCAGAGAAGCTCACTGGTCAATTTTAATATTTTTCTAATTCCATTTAACCACAATTAATTATTGAAAATGAACTGAACTCAAATCAATTTGTGAAGAAACGACAACATAGTCTCATCTAATAATTATAATAAAATTTGCAGAGCATCATGATAACCTAAAAGGTCTATTGGCCAAGTACCATATTTTTCACAAATCATTTTGGTCACGTAATTAATTATTTCAAGAAAACTAAATATAGTGAATTTGTGAAGGTAGCACTATAAATCCTCATCGAATAATTATAATAAAATTTTCAGAGCATTATAATAACCATAGAGGCTCTCTGAACAAATATCACATTTTCCTACAATCATATGACCACAGAAATAATTTAAATCATGAAAACTGACTTTTGGCACATTGTGAAGGAACTACCAAATTATCTTATCCAAAATTTATAATTAAATTTCCAGAGACTCATTATATCATGAAAGGTTCACTGTCCAAGTTTCTTAACTTTCCTAAAATATATGACCATGCATTTTGTACTTGAAATGAAAGTTACCAAATTAAATATTAAAAGTTCAGTGGGTGATAATGAATCTAAAAATTCCAACAAAATAATCCAAGGTGTTTATTCACCCCATGAACCCATCTACAAAGTTTTATGCCCTTCCATAGAGATTTGACTCCATTCCCTGCATTAACCATAATATGCAACCCTAAGGGTTGAACTAGGTTTTCTTGGTATTCCACCCCTAAACCTTATAAAATTACTTGTGGGATGTTTTATGTGATAACAAAGAGGTGACCAAAGTTTCGTCACATTTGGTTGAGGGATGGCCACTCAAATCCCCAAAGTGCACCTTTTGGTAGACTAGAGTTAACTTTCCATAGGTGACCATGATTGAACACTAACTTACCAAATCTAATCAAACCCAAATGGCCTAAGATTTTTATCATCCCAGTATAATGTCCCCACAAGCCATCCACTAGAGATTTGGGGGATTTTGAAATCCATAGACCCTATATTTAAGCTATGTATGAATTATTGCAATAACTATAGAAAAATCACCTCCAAAAATTCTGATTTTTGGATATGATGTGAGTCATGGCTAGACTGGCCTATGGTCAAATGTTCAGTCCATTTGACTGAGTGGATAAATGGGGTCACTCAAATAAATTTTTGGCTAGCCCTAGGGACACCATGCACCAAAAAGGGTGCTGAGGGAGATCATGTGGGCCAAATTGAATGAAACAAAATTTAAATTAAACTAGACCTCAAGGACCACATATTTCAAGTTGACCACTTTTATAACAGAGGCAACTTGCTATTTTTAATAAATAAAACCATTTACTATATTCTCTGTGACAGAATGTAAATAAATTTAACCATAAGACATTTTGGTCTGCGTATAACAGATCACGCTGATCCAAGGGCGCGTGGGCATTATCCCCAATGGACGGATGGTACCCGACATCCCATCATGGGTGATGTTTATGCTTGATTTGCCGGCCACCCATGCATCCTACCGGTCGATTATTGTCACCACCACTTTCGTCGAGGTGGTGGTCGGTGATTAGCGGTGGTTTGCCGGCTGGAGGCATGGCCGGAATGGGGGAATTCTGGTGGGGAAAAGGAGCTCGAAAACGATCCTTTTTGGAAGCTTGATTCGAGCTCGATTTGGCTTAAATCAAGCCCAAATAGATTGATATCTAAGCACAAAGGGGGGAGAAGGGGATCAGACCTCTGAGGTGGTTGTTTGCCTAGCCGATCAACGGTTCACCATGGATGCTTGGGGATGTTTTGGGACCATGTCAATGCTTGCTTGGAGAACTCGAATTCTTCTGGAAAGATGAGGGTTTCACTTCTTGAATCCCTTGGAATTATTCCTCTAGGAGGACATGAAAAGCCATTAATCTCCCCAAATTAACTGAGGGGGATGAATTTGAGCCATTGGGGGAGGAATTGGGTGACTCATGGCATTCAAAGCCATGAATGCTTTTTTCTCTTTCTTCAAATTGGGGGAAACTCCAATTTTCTATCTCCTAGTCACCCCTCCAGAAATTGAGTTGTAATCCATGTAATATTCAGCCATGAGGACTTATTGGATCATCATAATTGGGTCTAGTCCAATTGGATTGAGTCTTGGGCTTGATTTCCCCAATTTGGGCTTAATTAACCCTAATTGGTTTAGCCCAACCCTAGGTCAACTTAGGTAGTGTGACTGACCCAAATGGGTGATCATAGGTCCCTTGACACTACCCAAGGCCAATTGTGACTTGGTGTGTTCAATTTGGGTCAAATTTAGTCACTTTGACCTAACTTGGTCAAATTGGGCTTTTTGCCTCCAAGTGTTGGTTTTGGTCCCATTCATGATTTGATTGGACCCAATGTGTTGTTAGTGACCCATTGATCTCCCTTAATGGTTAGGAAGATTTCGGTGAGGTCAATTTGACCAATTGGAGACCAATTGATCCTTAATAGGCTATTTTGACCTATCTAGGGTTAGGGTTGACTTTGGTCAACTTGAGCACTTTGGTTGACCCCAATGGGCCCTAAGTGGCCCAAGGGACTCCCTATGAGGTTAGAGGTGTGATGGTGGGGTCAGTTGGTCACCTTGAAGCCCAAAAGTTACACCATAGACTAAGTAACCAGAAATTACTATTTGTAGACTAAGATGATTTCACCTACTTACCTAGGTTTTTGTGGTCCTTTTGGCCTTCCTAGTGCTTTGTCATGACCTAGTCATGAAAAAACCCTCCTATAGGTCTAGCTGTTTGTGGGATGTTACAAATCCCAATACATAAAAATAAAAATTTCATCCTCGAAAATAAGATTAGGTCTACAGGGTTCCTACTAAAAGTAAATGATTGAGAAACTTTCAGGCAATTAAAGTTATACCTATCGTGAAAAGTTCTGGGTAATTTTGCTACATAAGGTCCAGGAGCTCCCAGGTGTGCTCCTCCTGTCCATGATTTGACCACATGACCTTGACCAGCGGAACCTTCTTTCGCCGTAAGACTCATACTGTTGTATCATCTATCTGTAACGGCTCTAAGCAGACCGATCGACCAGATACTACTGGTCTAGCTGTAATAGAAATCTACTGCTCTGGTCATAGGAGAGCCTTCCTAAGGGAGTATATGTGGAAGATGTCATGCAAGCCCGCAAATTCTGGCGGGAGCTCTAGTCTATAAGTCATGGGGACGATCCGCTCCAGGATCTTATAGGGACCCATATATCTAGGACTGAGCTTCTTCTGCCCACGTTCCCACGAGACTCCATGCATCAGACGTATCTTCAAGAATACCCGATATCCAACCCAAAACTCTACCTGATGATGTCGTGCATCATAGTATTTGGCATGTCTACTATGGGCCTCCAACATCGTGCATGTGACTGCACAATAGCAACATAGCATCGTGCGTGTTACAACACAATATCATTTATTTTAGTTTCAAATATATTATGTGTGTGCATTTTCATAGTATTAGAATGCATGCAATGGGACTCAGGACATCATTACTACATCAATACACGTAATTCCATCCCTCGTTATGCTTATCAGAATTTGGGCATTATTTCATCATAATGACTAAACATATAAATATTATATTATTTTCCATCTACCTCAGTCTTCTCGTCATAGACTTGAGATTTTGGAAGCTCTTCTGCAGTACTCAACACCGCGATTATTACTTTGGCGGTGTTTTGGCAGTACTTCCGGAGGAACTAGGTGAAATCCTAAGTCAAACTATAACTCTAGAAGTTCTCCCAAAGATCTTCCGAAAGTTTGGCAGAATTCTGATACTTTCTTTCTCTTCTCTCTTAATTTCTCAAATGAATAATGAGTTCAAATGGATGGGTATTTATACGGGCTTTTCAATGCCCCTAAAATCGCTTGAATTCGAGTTCTAGAACTCCCGAAAAATCCAAACAACCAAATTGTTATTTACTGGGCTCTACAAATATGACACGTGGCGCCACGTGTCATCTATGCAGCCATGACAATGCCATGTGTCACCACGTGGCAGCCTTGCACGATGCCATGTGGTGTCCATGCAAGGTGTCAAGTGGCATGCATGCACACTGATACATGTTGACAAGTGGCGGCCAGGCATGGTGCCCCGTGTCGGTCATGCATGACACCACATATCGTCCATGCATGTCGCCACATGTCAAACATGCATGTTGCCACATGTTGACCATGCATGTTGCCACATGTCTACCATGCATTTGTGCAACGTGGCGTCTATGCATGTCATTTATCGCCATGTGTCTGTTGTATCGAAAATCTAGTTTTTTTCTAACGATCTCCGATTTCAGTGATTTATATGTAAATTCTAAGATTTTTTATGTTCCGGATTCGATTTTGACCTCCGTTTTGTCAAATTCTAAGCCCTTGTTACTGATTTATCTTATTCTTATAGGTTGTGTTATTTTGAACTTAATTCTTTGTTCTTCATGTTAACATAATAATCATAATGTTTAGTTAAATTCCTGATTAATTACTTTTAATTTATGACCACTTAATATCAGATATTGCATTCTCCCCCAGTTATGAAAACTTCATCGTCGAAATTTATTACCTCAAAACAGATCGGGGTATCTCTTTCTCATGTCGTCTTCGAGCTCTCAGGTGACTTCTTCTACTAACTGCCCTTTCCAAGTGAGTGTGACCATTGGTATCATCTTGGTTCTCAGTTGCTTTCTACTTGCGGTCTATGACTTGATCTGGGATGGCTTCGTATGAGAGGTTTGGATGCACTTCTAGCATCTCTTTATCAAATTGCATGATATGAGATGGATCGTGGATATATCGTCGCTTCATTGATAAATGGAATACATTATGTATCCCACTCGTAACTGGAGGCAACAGAAGTCTGTAGGTGACTGGTCTGACTCTATCTAGGATCTCAAATGAGCCAATATATCCAGGCTTCAATTTACCGGTTCTCCCAAATCTTCTGATGCTCACTCCTTGATTCACCTTCAAGAATATGTGTTTTCCAATCTGAAAGTCCACATCACGATGCTTCTGGTCATAATATTTCTTCTGCCTATCTTGAGCAATCTGACGTCGTTCTCTGACATGCTGGATAACTTTTTGAGAATCTTTTATTAACTATGACCCTAGCATTGTCTTCTCTCCAACTTCGAACCAACAGATAGGAGTTCGACATCTTCTTCCGTAAAGAGCCTTATACGGTGCCATTTGAATGCTTGAATGATAGCTATTGTTAAAAGTGAACTGTGCGAAAAGCTGTTTTCGGAATATCTTTGAAAAATCCATTTTCAGAATATCTTCGACGTAACACATATGCTACTACGTTTGCTTTGCTCGGATGATAGAGAATCTCCAAGTCGTAGTCTTTACTGATTTCTAGCAATCTTCTTTACCTCATGTTCAGATCTGTATGGTTTAGGAAATATTTTAGGCTTTTATGATCTGTGAACATTTGACATTTTGTCCCCAAAATATAGTGTATCCAAATCTTCAGGGCAAAAACAACTATGGCTAGCTCTAAATCGTGAATGGGATAATTCTTCTTGGCTCCTTTCAGCTGTCGAGAAGCATAGACTATTACTTTTCTTGCTGCATCAATACACATCCTAAGCCTTGATAGGATGTGTCACTATATATTTGAAGGTTTTCATAGCCATCAAGAAGGGATAATATTGGAGTGGATACCAATAATTGCTTAAGCTTTTGGAAGCTTTCTTCGTACTTATTGCTCTATTCGAACTTCACTGTCTTCTGGGTTAATCATGTTATTGGAGTCACAATCTTCAAAAAATCCTTCACCAATTTTTGATAGTATCCGACTAATCAAATAAAACTTCGATAACATTTGTCCGACGTGGTCACTCGACAATTGCAGGAATCTTCGCAGGATCCATGGAAATTCCTTTTGTAGTGACGATGTGGCCGAGGAAAGCTACTTCTTCTAACCAAAACTGACACTTTGAGAACTTGACAAATAATCAGTGTTCTCTTAGTGTTTGAAGGACTTGGCACAAATGATCTTCATGCTCCTTATCACTCCTTGAATATAACAAGATATTGTCGATGAATACAATGACAAACAAATCAAGAAAGGGATGCATGACCCATTTCATCATGTCCATGAATACTGTTGGATCATTGATGACTCCGAAAGACATTACAAGGAATTCATAGTGACTATATCTTGTGTGAAAAGTCGTTTTCAGAATATCTTCATCTTTCACCCGCAGTTGATGATATCCTGATCGTAAATCAATCTTTGAGAAAACTGTGGTGCCTTGAAGCAAGACGAACAAGTCGTCAATCCTCGGCAATGATACCGATTCTTAATTGTAACTTTGTTCAACTCATGGTAATCGATGCACATCTACATACTACCATCCTTCTTCTTCACGAACTAGATTGGGGCTCCCCATGGAAAAATACTTGGACGAATAAACCCTTTGTTCAATAAATCCTGCAACTGCTCCTTTAATTCATGCAGTTCAGGTATTGCCATGCGATAAGGAGTTTTAGAAATTGGTTCTGCTCTTGGAACTAGGTCAATTGAGAAGTCAATCTCCCTACGCGGTGGAAGTCCAAATAAGTCTTCAGGAAAGACGTTTGGATACTCTCAAACTATGGGTACATCTTCCATACTTTGCTTTACTCCTTTGACTTCTGATACACTTGCTAGATAAGCCACGCATCCTTGCTTCAGGAATTTACACATCTTCAGAGTGGATATTATTGCGATAGTTCCACCCTCTCCTCGAAACTTGAAGATGGGTTGGAATGGTTGATGGAAAATAATTTCCTTCTTGGCACAATCGATTTTTACTTGGTGTTTTGCTAACCAATCCATACCCAGAATCATATCGAAATAGTCAAGTGGAAAGATAATGAGATTGGTCTCAAACCTTCGTTCTCCAATTTTTATGTTACCATGGACATAATTATCAACATCTTCTTACCGGTCTTCAGGGCTCCGCTGATCTTACCGGTCTTCAGTGGTCCACTGATCTTCAACATTTTTTAGGGTTTAGGAATTTACACATCTTCAAATGATAAACCTACACCTGATTGAAGTCCTGCCAAGAGTCACCAGCAACTCCGCTCGTCCTTCCACGTCCTTCCTCTCTCCTAAGAAGACAAAGAGAGGACCATCTGACACTATCACCCTACCGGCTTCTACCTCCAGCCCATCGAACGTCTTCTTGAAGATGACATTTACCGAACTCCCGATGTCTACCAGGATCCAATCGATGGAGAAGTCTTTAACTGCTGCTTGGATGACGAAGGCATCATGGAAGAGATTCTCATTCCCTAGCATGCCCTCTTTGAAAAAGCTAATTTACTCTAGCAGGGAAGGAGAGGGAAGTCGATGCAATGCTCCTGCGATAGAGATAATATGAAAATTTCCCTTGCGGGAAGCTCCTAGCTCGGCTCCTCCGTGGATGCCTCCTACTCCTCCGCCTCCTCCCTGGCCTACTCCTTCGCGACCTCCTTGTTCGATCGGGTCTTCATTTCTCCTTTAAACTAGGGCCTGAAATACCCTCGACTCGATAGGAGCCACCTGCCTCTGCACTTCTCCTCCTCCTCCTCCTCCTCCTTCTCTGGCTCTCTGCCTAGCCTCCAGAAAGTTCAGAAAAGTCATGGTGGTGTGCCCTTCAACCTGGCGCACCTCGCAGTAAAGAGGAATATCCTCTAGCCTATTTCTTTTCTGAGGAATCCTCTTACGGCGTTGATTGATCTGCCTGGCAATCACCATCAATTCTCTGCATTCTCCTCTTGGATTCCTTCTTGCTAGCTATACTTGTTCCTCCTCTTCGGGGTGAACCTTCTTCCGAGACTTGCATGTTGAGGTCTTCCAGTCGACCTACAGGACGACCTATTTACTGGAACCTCCTTTCCTCATCTCGATTCTCCGGAGCCCCAAAGGGTCTCCTTTCCTCATGCTTCATAGGCTACTCTCGCCTCTTTTGCTCCTCCCACCTTTCTTTTTACTTCTTTACTTCCTGCTTTCTCCGCTCTTCCTTCTTCCTCCACTCGGGGGTCTCCTCCTCTTCATCCTCTTCCTCCCTGGCCAGCTTGAAAGAACTTAGGGGTTTAGATTAAATCACCTAGAGGGGGGGGGGGGGGTGAATAGGTTTTTTGTATTTCTTTTAAGCTTAGAGCTGTTAGTAGCCTGATGAGCCTACACAACCAATTAACTCAAGCTCATAAAATTACAGCCACAACACAAAGGATTTTATAGTGGTTCCCCAAGTGATGGGTAGTCCACTGTCCCCCTACACCCCTCTAACTCCAATGTTAGATAGGGTCAAAGATACTCCTCCAAGTTATCTTCTCAGCTTTTTGAGCTTACACCACAAGTTCCTCAGAACTTCTCAGATCACAGATGATCCTACCTTAGGACAATAGTCCCTACAGCTCAGAGCTATCACCAGCTCCTACCTCAGGCACAGCAACCCTACAACATAGAGGAATCCACCTCCTACAACTCAGACCACCTCCTGGTCTTACTTCAGGAAACAACCTATTACAATTTTCTTAGAGCTGAATAGCTCTTACAAAATAAATTAATGATAGAACAATAACCTCTACTACTGATTCAATCTGATTGGAAGATTTGGATTAAGGTATCAGTAGAATATCTCAGCAGATGATGATTTTGAGCTGTTCCTGGACTGGTTGGTTCAGAGCAGCTCTACTGTCTTCTTCTTCAGAAGGAAGAAAGAAGACTCCTGTCTCTCTTGTGAATGAAAGCTTGAATCACTGAAAGAGAGAACCATTGCTGTTCAAGGCAAGAGGGTTTTTGCAGCTTCAGGAAGATGCAGTCGGCTTTCTTTTACATCTTGAACAACTTTTCAATAATGAAGGAGAGTTCTCTTTGTTGCCCTAACTTTAGCTTTTATAGCACTGTACATCTTCAACGACTATCTGCACGACCTCCCTTGCCCATGCCGACAAAGGCATTACTTTATTACTTTTTGCGCCTTTATCAAACTCAGGGCGGCGCCAGTCAATGGATAACATGCTTGATTCTGTCTCAGCGGATCCACTGAGATGGCTCCTTGTCTCAGCGGATTAATAGCTGAGACATTCTTCTTCTCAGCGGTTGGCGCAAGCTGAGACAGCTTCTCCTTTTCAGCAGTTCCGCTGAGACGGCTCCTCATCTCAGCGGATCTGACCCTTCGTCTCAGTGGTTCAACTGAGACAAATCTCCATCTCTTAGGAGTTGATTTCTCCTGATCTTAGGTCATGATTGGCCCTTTCTCTTTGAGTCACCTAAGCATGTATATCTTACAAAAACATGACTTTATCAAATACATTTTGTACTTAGCATTGCATAGTGACCCCTCTTCAAATCAAGGGAATTTGAGGGCAAATTCCCAGCAATCTCCCCCTATTTGAAGAGGGCAAAACACATGCCAATGCTAAGTAGCTTCGTAATCAGAAATATGTCATTTTACTGAAATTGATTAAATAAGTGGAGTTATGACATTTCATGACACATATAGTGTAACATCCAATTTCCTACTACACCCCCTAACTCCAATTTAGGGTGAGACAAGTGGTGAGTGTGGTGAGTTTGAGCTAGATTGCAGCCTTAGGACACATAGGGTTAGGTGAACTCACATGTGGTCTACTATAAGGCTCAAGTCAACCTAGGTCAAACTAGCTCAACATGAACTCCACTTGCAAATTAACTCCTCCAATAGATGATAAACTCTCCAAGGAATGCAATAGACCCAAAAGCCCCATCATGGGGTCACCAATTGACCCAATTTGACCAAAGTCAAACTTGGGTCAACATAGGTCAAATCCTCCTCAATAAGTTCAATTGAACCCCAAAGCATGAAATTGACTTCACCCCTAGTCTGATAACATCATGGGGGACCTAATTGACTCAAAAGCCCCATCTTGGAGTCTTCAATTTGACCAAATTGACCAAAGTCAACATTCCCCCAACTTTGGTCAAAATCACAATTATTGGTCAAATTAGCCAACCTAGGTCCTCACCATGACTCAACCAACCTTGGGTGGTGTCAATAGATCCAAAACCATCACATTGGACCAGTCAACACACCCAATTGACCAAGTCAACCCAAAAGTCAACATAGGGTCAATTTTGCCTAAATTGGAATTATTTGGAATTAATCCAAATTCCAATGGATTAAGGCCCTCACCCAAAGCCCACTCTGAAGCCCATAGGTCTAATGACCAGCCTTGCCCCCTATTTCCAACATGCAAAGATATGCATGGGGGCAAAAGTGGAATTTTCCCCTCCTCCATTAAGGACAAAGAGGATTTTGAGGAGAGCTTGCCATGTGGCCCTCCTCTCCTCTGCCCAAGACCAAATCTGACCTCTTCCATAACTCCTCAGCCGAATTTGGGCTGAAATGGTGCCACTTGGTGGCTGGGAGGAGCATGCAAGGAGGAGGCCGAAAATCACCAGCTCAAAACCTTATGTATAGCCCATATCAGCCACTTTAGACCCTTCCAGTAGCATCAGAACGTTGAGAGGAGTGGAGCTAGTGTCCTGGAGTGAAGCAAACCGTGGAGAATCAAGGAATCGGGGAGGATCGCCGGAGCTTGCCGCCACCATGCCGCACCACCACAACACGCGTCGGCAAGCACGAAATCAGGCATGATTTCTCCCCCTCTCCCTCTGTGCTAGTTATCTAAGGTCTTAGCAAGGGCAGCCGAGCTCAATTGAGCCATCATCCATGGTTTTTCCCCTTCCGTTTTTCCGATTGGGCTTCCTCCAGGGATCGTCGGGAACCACCACCTCCGGCCACCATTCCACCGCCAATCGACGGCCAACCCCTCAACAGAGGTGGTGGCGGCGGTAGATGGCCGGGGAGGGTGGTGGTTGGCCGGGATCAGGGTCCGTTTCCTCTGGCCCATCGGCTAGAGGAAGGAGACGAAATCACAGCCGTTGATTTCGTCTCCTTTATCTCTATTGGCAGACCATAATAATTCTGCCTAGAATTATTCAGAGGTTTGCATGCAATATTTGAAGGTCTTAGAGGCCATTTTTGCAAAAATGGGAAGAGATACCTTTTGTATCCCTATGAGTCTACTTTCATTTGCCACTTGAATCAACCGATTTGGTGCACTGTGGACTCCAGGGCACTCATTTTCCTAGGACTGCTCCTTGTGTCTATTGGCAGACCATAATAATTCTGCCTAGAATTATTCAGTGGTTTGCATGCAATATTTGAAGGTCTTAGAGGCCGTTTGTGCAAATAGGGGCAGAGATAACTTTTGTAGATATATGAGTTTACTTTCATTTGCCACTTTAATCAACTGATTTGGTGCACTTTGGACACCAGGGCACTCATTTTCCTAGGACTGCTCCTTGTGTAGGGCAGAAATTAAAAATGCTATAACTTGTAAATGGCTTAACCAAATCCTTTGAAATTTCTACCATGCATGCATGGTATGAGGATACACCTAGGGTTTAAATTTGAGAATTTATGGAGGTATATTCATTGAGATATTTCAGTTATTAGCAATAGTAAATAATTGGTATTTGTGGGGTTGTATAACTCCAATCACCCCCAAATTTGGGTGGTAAACTCTTTATATATATCTAGACCACTGGTAGAAATTTGAAACCATTTGGCCTTGTGCATGTGGAGTTATGAGCCATGCAAGAGCTAGGCTAAAGACATTAAGGGTGTGCCTTTAGCAAATTTTGGGGTGGAGTGAGCCCCAAGCCTTGGGGGTTGACCCAATGGTTTTAGATGCTAGACATGGGTCCATGGCAGTAATATGACTGCCCAAAAGTCATTTGGGGATTTTTGGATACAAAAATCCCAAGATGTGGATATTACTAAATTACCCCTAATTTAGGTTATAAGATGAAAGGGGGGTCATATGATTTCAGATTGAAGTAAAACTTAAGGTTTAGTCTCTAATTTCATTATGGTGGAAGCATGAATTTTCTGAAAATTTATGGGAAACATTACATGTTATAAATAGTCAAAATTACAAATATACCCCTTATGAGTCTTGTGCAAATTCTGAGTTTTTATTGGTCTGATAAATTTGAGATAAATCACAGTAGGTCATGATGCTAGTATAAGCCTATGGTAATTTTATCAGAATTTATGAGTGATTACTTCTTTATTTCTTTTGTAATTTCATAAATATGTGCATTCAAAGATAAATAGAAATTGTGGGTTTAAATTGATTGGAAAATTGTGATCTTCTGGAAATAGTGTTTATATGTTAATATGCAGCTACTGTAATTTTTGCAGAATTTTTAGACAGTCTAATTTCAGTATTTGTAGTGTAAAGCCATTTTGTCTCTCCTTTAAAGATAAATAGAAATTGTGAGTTTAAAATGATTGGGAAATTGTGATCTTCTGGAAATAGTGTTTATATGTCAATATGAAGCTACTGTAATTTTTCCAAAATTTTAGGAAGTCTAATTTCAGTACTTGTAGTGAAAAGCCATGTTGTCTCTCCTTTAACGATAAATAGAAATTGTGGGTTTAAAGTGTTTGAAAAATTATGATCTTCTGGAAATAGTGTTTTTATGTCCATATGAAGCTACTATAATTTTTCCAGAATTTTAGGAAGTCAAAATCTTGTACTTGATGTGTAAAATTATTTTTTCCATTCATTCATTGAAAATTAGGGATCATGGTTATTTATTTGCTGGAAAAATAAGAAATATTGGAAATCTTGTTGTCATGTCACATTTCATCTATGGAAGGAAATTTAACAAGTTTGAATTCACTAGCATGATACCTCCTTCACATATTAGATTCAGATTAGTAATTAATGAATTTTTATAGAGGCCAAAATTATATGAAACATGCTTGGATTTTGATCATCCTTTATTTTATCCACTATGAACCTATTATAAAAATTAGAAGTCATTTGGAAGTAATTTGACCAAGGTTCCATCATAGGAATCTAAGTTTATATATATCGTGGTCTGCGGATAGTAAAAACTCATTATGATGATGAGGTCAATAGAATCACAAAGGAAATCAGTGAGAATTGGATTATAACAAGAGATGAGTGTAGACCACTTAGAGGACTAAGAATTATTAGAGTTGAACCCAAAAGAATGATTGCTTAGGAGCGGGATGAAACATAAGGCGTGAAAGCACTTAAGTTATAAAGAGTAATGAGAAGGTGAAATGATAAGAGGGTAACCTTATGGGTAGATACCAATAATACAAAGTGTCTTGAGAAAGGGATCTTTGGGGTATCATCCCATTGCAGTTCATAGTACCGTAGCGAGCCCCTTACAGGGTAATCCTCGGGGAGTCCGAGATTAACCGTAAACCGTAGGAAAATATGTTATACAAGAATAATTTAATAACACACTCACCCACACCCCGTGGTTACGGGAGCTTAGTCGGTTTGGTGCTACGAGCTGTAAGCTCCGTGTTAGTATGAGCGGATTGTTAAGTCAGGTGAGCTTGCGACTAAGTAGTGTTTGTTGGTACGGACGGGTTGGTCCGGCGAGCCGGTGGCTCGAAAGGTTATTAATGACGGGCAGGTTAGCCCGGGGAGCTTATGGCTCGGAGATAGATAGTAGAACATGATGCATGAGCACGAAGGTGGTGGGTCTTCAGTATTGGACGGACGTTCACACCGACGTCAATACATTGACTCGGCAAGTGTGGTATTTACACTTAGCCTTGAAAGTCTGGCGGTCCAGTCAGCAAGAGTACGCAGACGCTCCGCGGTTTTGCGTTGAGGCGTATGATAGGTCTAGGTTAGGTAGTGTGAATACCAACCTAGAGGTGGGCGAGGCCCAACCCACCGCTTCCGTTTGCCACTACGGGAGTATCCTGGGAGTCTTGCTAGCTCCAAAAAGGGGGAACTAAAGGTCTATGCGCATAGAGTCGTAGTGAGTGAGTTGCACTTGTATGGACATAGCATAATAACATACCTTGCATGTCATAGCATGAACATTGCATTTCAACCCCTACCCCTATCGTATAAATTGGTATGGGACTTTTTATACGATAGGCCCTGCTAAACGACCCCTTGGTCTATAGGTTTGTATGGGCATTCCTATAAATCAATGGTGACTTTTAAATTACTTTACTTCCGTCGCACTACTTCTCTTGCTTACCTCTTTTACTGCTGCGATATTACTTTACTGCACTTATTACTGTTTACTTGCTCATACTGCTAGCATAGAATTTATATGGATATACTCTTGTTAGCGTAGAATATTTGTCACCTGCTACCTTCTTGATTACTCCACTTTGTTGTCCTCCGCTTCTTCCTCCCGCACGGTGCCTAGGAGTCGCGGGGGGAGGCGGGGAAAAAATCGGCTTAGTCTTTGTGACTAACGGTCGGTTGTGACCGTAGGTGTTCGAGGAGCTGGAGCACCGACACGACCAGTTAAGACATGATGGCAGGATCTGAGGAGCAGAAGCCATGCAATACTTCTACAAGACAAGTGTTTGAAGATTTGAGAGTTGTTAGCTTCCGCATAGATGTAGAGTGAGAGAGTGAGCTTTTGTTCTATCTTGGACATGACTGGGCATAAGCCCCTTTTACTCTTTCATTTATGGTACTCATGATGGACAGTTTACTTTTGGATATATATATATACAGATGCGTGTGATTGTGGACTTTTGTACTAGTTTTTTTCTTCTTATCTCTTGTTGGCCTGGTTGATCGTTCTTGCCGGCAGGATCAGCGTCTTGCGGAGGTGGCTAACTTGTGTGCTAGCATCTCCGTAAGGCGGAGGTTCTGGGCATAAGATCCAGGAACTCTCCTGGTGCGGGAGAGGGATCTTACAAATGGTATCAGAGCGCAAAAGATCCAACGAGAAAGAAGTCCACAAAAAACTGGGACACCCCCGCTCGAGTTAGTTTGAGGACAAACTAGCAGCGGAAGCAGTGGTGTGCCCATGAGTAAAAATCACACAAAATAGTCCATTAACCAACGAGTTAGGCCAACCCAGCTAGGACATCTTTCTAGCTTGACGCACCAAGACGATTTTATAGCATACACTAATCCAAACCGACCTCGGGTATAAACCAATTAAGGCATGATGACACCCAAAGTGACTAGGAGGAGAACCTTGTGGGGGGAAATAGTTGCTTAAGGGTTTAAATTTGATGTCCCTAATTCTCCTACCAAGTGATATTATCACTTCTCACCCAAAGGATAGGACCGCCTTAAGAGATCCAGTGCACAAAAACCATTAGTGGATAGTAGGAGACTCGTAAACTTAATATCTAAACCAATAACTAGGTTGCACCGAAATGATAATCGTGACAAATATCAGAGGTCGGATAAGGATTCGAGTTCATAAAATGGCCCGTTTGTAGATTGCCCAAAGATTAAGAAGGTGGTGGTAATTGGTAACTTTGGGGGCCTAAAGTAGGTAGAATATCAATAGGTCTCAGATTGGAACTCCAAGTCTAGAGTTGTGCGCCCTAAGGATTGATTACGTGTCTGGGACGAATATATCATAAGGAAATCAAAGAAATTTAGCACAAAATATATGGGGGCTTATCCTTTTGTTTATTGGGCCAACTTAGTACTGACTTGAGTTTCCCTAGACCTTATTTAGAAGATGAATCTCAAACATATAGACCTTGAGGTTTGGTTTTTTTCAATATTTACTTGGGCAAAGATGAGGTTTTGTATGTGTAGATAAGTAAATAAGAGAATAGCAAAATAACCATTGGGGATATGCATAGAGGTTGTCAAGTTATACGTGTATACATGACTTCTGAAATCAAGGAAGTCAGTACGAGACTTTAGGATATGGATTGGATAGGAATAGAACCTGGCTATAGGCCCTTGTGATCTTAAGAAATGAATAAATAACCCAATGCGAAGGATGATATCATAGATTCACCTCCTCAAGCCTGAGACGATGATCTATAATAGAATCGTGACGAATACTAAGTTGACTGGTTTTTAGTCAAGTTATTAGAAGCATAAAGTTGCCAAGTTAGCTGCTGGAACAATTTATCGCGTCTTGAAGCTGGTGGATTAGAATGAGATTCCTGCACGATAGAACTATAATTGGAAATTCTTGAATTTCTGGGCATTCGAAGATAATGTACATACAATTATTGAAAAATCAAGCCCTTGTTGTTTTCGAACAATTACATCGTAACCGATATTCATATACCTTGGAAGATAGTTGACACCTAACCAGAGATCGTTGAAATTATACTTATGGATTAAGTAAATAAGAGAGTACTTATGACCTTTAGATTCATGGCTTGATGAGCCTGGGAATTGAAAGACAAATGTCATTATAACCCCCAAGAATGTTGTATGTTTTGGAGAGTAATATGTGATATTGGGAAATACAACACCTCATTAAATCATAACTTTAGAGGTTGGATTATGGGTTATACATAATAGTGATGATCTCACGAGTATAATGAACTTGGTAATTTATTAACTCATACATATTGGTCGATACTGAACTGCATGAAAGGATTCAGGAAAGATTACCACATGTGCACATAAGTTGAATTCTCACCGTAAATAAGTTCATGCTTATAGATATATTATGGAGGTATGTGTCGACTAAAATGTAGGAATTTATACCATGAAATATAGTTACTGGATTACCATAGAAATGTGCACATGAGTTTTCATATCAGTAGGAAGCTCGGAGGATTTTGGTAGAGTTAATCCTTGAATAAATAACAGGCTTCCTTCACGAGTACAATTGAGACTACAACTTGAGAAATTAATTCACTGAATTGTTGACATGAAATGTCATGGGCTTGATATATGATCTCTCGTGATAGAATTAAGCTATGGAAAATTTATTGGAAATATTCATTGAATAAAGGACATACCTCTTCACAAAGTGCAATGTGAGATTACAATTTGAGGAATTTTTTTTCTAAGTTAGGGATGATGAAATATCATGAACTTTTGATATACGACCTATTATAAGTGGCAAACTCTGGGGATTTTTATTAGATTCAATCTCGGAGTAAACTTCATACTTCATTCACATGAAGGGTTGGGAGTGTTAATATAGAATAGCCATACCATGGATTGTAATTCGAGAAGTAGATGCCTTGAAATGTTAATACAGAAATGTTTTAGAAATCTGTAGACAGACTTTTGATGTCAATATAGAACCCTGGAAATAATGTTGGGTTTAATGACTGAACAACCCTCCTACTACCTTCACAAGTGAAACCCCGTAGACCCGAACTTAAATTTCGGGGACGAAATTGTTCTTTTGCTTATTGGGATTTGTAACATCCCATTTCCTACTAGATCCCCTAACTCCAATTTAGGGTGAGACAAGTGGTGAGTGTGGTGAGTTTGAGCTATATTGCAGCCTTATGACACATAGGGTTAGGTGAACTCACATGTGGTCTACTATAAGGCTCAAGTCAACCTAGGTCAAACTAGCTCAACATGAACTCACACTTGCAAATTGACTCCTCCAATAGATGATAAACTCTCCAAGGAATGCAATAGACCCAAAAGCCCCATCATGGGGTCACCAATGACCCAATTTGACCAAAGTCAAACTTGGGTCAACATAGGTCAAATCCTCCCTAATAAGTTTAATTGAACCCCAAAGCATGAAATTGACTTCACCCCTAGTCTTAGAACATCATGGGGGACCTAATTGACTCAAAAGCCCCATCTTGGAGTCTTCAATTTGACCAAATTGACCAAAGTCAACATTCCCCCAATTTTGGTCAAAATCACAATTATTGGTCAAATTAGCCAACCTAGGTCCTCACCATGACTCAACCAACCTTGGGTGGTGTCAATAGATCCAAAACCATCACATTGGACCAGCCAACACACCCAATTGACCAAGTCAACCCAAAAGTCAACATAGGGTCAATTTTGCCTAAATTGGAATTATTTGGAATTAATCCAAATTCCAATGGATTAAGGCCCTCACCCAAAGCCCACTCTGAAGCCCATAGGTCTAATGACCAGCCTTACCCCCTATTTCCAACATGCAAAGACATGCATGGGGGCAAAAGTGGAATTTTTCCCCTCCTCCATTAAGGACAAAGAGGATTTTGAGGAGAGCTTGCCATGTGGCCCTCCTCTCCTCTGCCCAAGAACAAATCTGACCTCTTCCATAACTCCTCAGCCGAATTTGGGCTGAAATGGTGCCACTTGGTGGCTGGGAGGAGCATCCAAGAAGGAGGACGAAAATCACCAGCTCAAAACCTTATGTATAGCCCATATCAGCCACTTTAGACCCTTCCAATAGCTTCAGAACGTTGAGAGGAGTGGAGCTAGTGTCCTGGAGTGAAGCAAACCGTGGAGAATCAAGGAATCGGGGAGGATCAATTGAGCCGTCAGCCATGGTTTTTCCCCTTCCGTTTTTCCGATTGGGCTTCCTCCAGGGATCGCCGGGAACCACCACCTCCGGCCACCATTCCACCGCCAATCGACGACCAACCCCTCAACAGAGGTGGTGGCGGCGGCAGATGGACGGGGAGGGTGGTGGTTGGCCGGGATTAGGGGCCGTTTCCTCTGGGCCGTCGGCTAGAGGAAGGAGACGAAATCACGGCCGTTGATTTCGTCTCCTTGATCTCTATTGGCAGACCATAATAATTCTGCCTAGAATTATTCAGAGGTTTGCATGCAATATTTGAAGATCTTAGAGGCCATTTTTGCAAAAATGGGAAGAGATAAATTTTGTAGCCCTATGAGTATACTTTCATTTGCCACTTGAATCAACTGATTTGGTGCACTTTGGACACTAGGGCACTCATTTGCCTAGGACTGCTCCTTGTGTAGGGCAGAAATTAAAAATGCTATAACTTGTAAATGGCTTAACCAAATCCCTTGAAATTTCTACCATGTATGCATGGTATGGGGATACACCTAGGGTTTAAATTTGAGAATTTATGGAGGTATATTCATTGAGATATTTCAGTTATTAGCAATAGTAAATAATTGGTATTTATGGGGTTGTATAACTCCAATCACCCCCAAATTTGGGTGGTAAACTCTTTAAATATATCTAGACCACTGGTAGAAATTTGAAACCATTTGGCCTTGTGCATGTGGAGTTATGAGCCATGCAAGAGCTAGGCTAAAGACATTAAGGGTGTGCCTTTAGCAAATTTTGGGGTGGAGTGAGCTCCAAGCCTTGGGGGTTGACCCAATGGTTTTAGATGCTAGACATGGGTCCATGGCAGTAATATGACTGTCCAAAAGTCAATTGGGGATTTTTGGATACAAAAATCCCAAGATGTGGATATTACTAAATTACCCCTAATTTAGGTTATAAGATGAAAGGGGGGTCATATGATTTCAGATTGAAGTGAAACTTAGGGTTTAGTCTCTGATTTCATTATGGTGGAAGCATGAATTTTCTGAGAATTTATGGGAAACATTTCATGTAATAAATAGTCAAAATTACAAATATACCCCTTATGAGTCTTGTGCAAATTCTGAGTTTTTATTTGTCTGATAAATTTGAGATAATTCACAGTAGGTCATGATGCTAGTATAAGCCTATGGTAATTTTATCAGAATTTATGAGTGAATACTTCTTTATTTCTTTTGTAATTTCATAAATATGTGCATTCAAGGATAAGTATAAATTGTGGGTTTAAAATGATTGGAAAATTGTGATCTTCTGGAAATAGTGTTTATATGTCAATATGCAGCTACTGTAATTTTTCCAGAATTTTAGGAAGTCTAATTTCAGTATTTGTAGTGTAAAGCCATTTTGTCTCTCCTTTAAATATAAATAGAAATTGTAGGTTTAAAATGATTGGGAAATTGTGATCTTCTGGAAATAGTGTTTATATGTCAATATGAAGCTACTGTAATTTTTCCAGAATTTTAGGAAGTCTAATTTCAGTACTTGTAGTGCAAAGCCATGTTGTCTCTCCTTTAAAGATAAATAGAAATTGTGGGTTTAAAATGTTTGAAAAATTATGATCTTCTGGAAATAGTGTTTTTATGTCCATATGAAGCTACTGTAATTTTTCCAGAATTTTAGGAAGTTAAAATCTTGTACTTGATGTGTAAAATTATTTTTTCCATTCATTCATTGAAAATTAGGGATCATGGTTATTTAATTGCTGGAAAAATAAGAAATATTGGAAATCTTGTTGTCATGTCACATTTCATCTCTGGAAGGAAATTTAACAAGTTTGAATTCACTAGCATGATACCTCCTTCACATATTAGATTCAGATTAGTAATTAATGAATTTTTATAGAGGCCAAAATTATAGGAAACATGCTTGCATTTTGATCATCCCTTATTTTATCCACTATGAACCTATGATAAAAATTAGAAGTGATTTGGAAGTAATTTGACCAAGGTTCCATCATAGGAATCTAAGTTTATATATGTCGTGGTCTGCGGATAATAAAAACTCATTATGATGATTAGGTCAATAGAATCACAAAGGAAATCAGTGAGAATTGGATTATAACAAGAGATGAGTGTAGACCACTTAGAGGACTAAGAATTATTAGAGTTGAACCCAAAAGAACGATTGCTTAGGAGCGGGATGAAACATAAGGCGTGAAAACACTTAAGTTATAAAGAGTAATGAGAAGGTGAAATGATAAGAGGGTAACCTTATGGGTAGATACCAATAATACTAAGTGTCTTGAGAAAGGGAACTTTGGGGTATCATCCCATTGCAGTTCCTAGTACCGTAGCGAGCCCCTTATAGGGTAATCCTCGGGGAGTCTGAGATTAACCGTAAACCATAGGAAAAGATGTTATACAAGAATAATTTAATAACACACTCACCCACACCCCATGATTACGGGAGCTTAGTCGGTTTGGTGCTACGAGTTGTAAGCTCTGTGTTAGTATGAGCGGATTGTTAAGTCAGGTGAGCTTGCGACTAGTAGTGTTTGTTGGTACGGACGGGTTGGTCCGGCGAGCCGGTGGCTCGGAAGGTTATTAATGACGGGCAGGTTAGCCCGGGGAGCTTATGGCTCGGAGATAGATAGTAGAACATGATGCATGTGCACGAAGGTGGTGGGTCTTCAGTATTGGACGGACGTTCACACCGACGTCAATACGTTGACTCGGCAAGTGTGGTATTTACACTTAGCCTTGAAAGTCTGGCGGTCCAGTCAGCAAGAGGACGCAGACGCTCCGCGGTTTTGCGTTGAGGCGTACGATAGGTCTAGGTTAGGTAGTGTGAATACCAACCTAGAGGTGGGCGAGGCCCAACCCACCGCTTCCGTTTGCCACTACGGGAGTATCCTGGGAGTCTTGCTAGCTCCAAAAAGGGGGAACTAAAGGTCTATGCGCATAGAGTCGTAGTGAGTGAGTTGCACTTGTATGAACATAGCATAACAACATACCTTGCATGTCATAGCATGAACATTGCATTTCAACCCCTACCCCTATCGTATAAATTGGTATGGGACTTTTTATACGATAGGCCCTGCTAAACGACCCCTTGGTCTATAGGTTTGTATGGGCATTCCTATAAATCAATGGTTACTTTTAAATTACTTTACTTGCGTCGCACTGCTTCTCTTGCTTACCTCTTTTACTACTGCGATATTACTTTACTGCACTTATTACTGTTTACTTGCTCATACTGCTAGCATAGAATTTATATTGATATACTCTTATTAGCGTAGAATGTTTGTCACCTGCTACCTTCTTGATTACTCCACTTTGTTGTCCTCCGCTTCTTCCTCCCGCACGGTGCCTAGGAGTCACGGGGGGAGGCGGGGACAAAATCGGCTTAGTCTTTGTGACTAACACTCGGTTGTGACCGTAGGTGTTTGAGGAGATGGAGCACCGACACGACCAGTCAAGACATGATGGCAGGATCTGAGAAGCAGAAGCCATGCAATACTTCTACAAGACAGGTGTTTGAAGATTTGAGAGTTGTTAGCTTCCGCATAGATGTAGAGTGAGAGAGTGAGCTTTTGTTCTATCTTGGACATGTACTGAGCAGAAGCCCCTTTTACTCTTTCATTTATGGTACTCATGATGGACAATTTACTTTTGGATATATATATATATATACAGATGCGTGTGATTGTGGACTTTTGTACTAGTTTTTTTCTTCTTATCTCTTGTTGGTCTGGTTGATCATTCTTGCCGGCAGGATCGGCGTCTTGCGTAGGTGGCTAACTTGTGTGCTAGCATCTCCGTAAGGCGGCGGTTCTGGGCATAAGATCCAGGAACTCTCCTGGTGCGGGAGAGGGATCTTACATATAGCTTGAGTAAATTTCTGTTGACATTAATAGTTTCTTATTTACACAAAGCATCATTAGATACAGATATCAACAACTCATGAAGACACATCACATATATGTCTATTATATAATGACTCAGTATTTCTTCATTACTATATGTACTGTGCACATGATATTTAGCAACTATTAAGATAAATCATAGATATTCAAATGCAACATACATACATAAACAACAAATGACACAGAATAATTTTCAGGGAATAAATGATCATTTCATTCAAATGTCCAAAACAAATATACACTATCAGTTCAAATCACATTGTTACATCAAACATCCTAAGGAACTCCTAAGTATAGAATTTTCTTGGATGATCCCTGGGTTGATGAGGAGCTTTCTCCTGTTTCCATGGACTTCCTCTTCCTTGCTTCAGCAGTAGCCCTCATCTTTTCCATCCTTGCTTCAGCAGTAGCCCTCATATTTTCCTTCCTTTTGAAGTACAAGAATGGCTTTGGAAGATATTTTAGGGGTATCCTCACAGGGGTTTCCCTTCTCACCAGATTTTCTTTGTAGATTCTTTCCCTTAGTGACTCCCTCTCAAGATGCTTGATCCATTCAGTAGATGAGTAGACATGGTCAATATCCTTGAGTGGATTGTCATGGCTAACCCAGGTGTTGACTACTATAGTATCCAGTTCCAGATTATCTTCCTCAGAAAATGAATCATCCACCCTTTCCATCCTCTTCTGGGCCATGTACTCTTCAGCAGTCTGAATGCCTTCTCTCCTTCTCCTCTTTGCTTCCCACTCATCTTGAATCTATTCAGATTGACTTTGAAAATAAAAATCTTCAGGTCTGTCTGGGTTCAGCACAGGAAGATTTAAGGCAATTCTGGTTCCTTGTAGCACCTTCAGACTTGTGGCCCTATGATCATCATTTACCATCTTAACAACTCTTAGAAGTTTATCTTGAATTTCATTTGAGGCATTGATGACTTCTTCCACCACTTTCTTGTAGGCTGCTTCCTGGTGAGTGTGTAGCTATTGGTGGGCATTCTCCAGGTTGGTGTCCAACCTCATGTGAGCCTCCTCCAGGTTTGTACTTAGCTTAGCAACTTTTTCCTCCCCCTTTTTGCTCTCTTCATATATCCTCTTTTCAATTTCAGAGTGTTGGTCAAGTATAGATTTGGAGAGAGTTTGGAAAGTACTGTCCACATCATCCAGTATGTTTTCCTTGGCCTTGTCAATGTGGGACATGACATGGTTGCTGGTTGTATTGACCACTTGTACCATTCTGGCCTCTGCCTTCTCCCAGACATTTTCATTCTTATAGACTTGATGTTTTACATAGGCAATGTCCCTTGTGGAGTCCCCTTGTTCTGGTTGTATTGGCCACTTGTACCATTCTGGCCACTGCCTTCTCCCAGACATTTTCATTCTTATAGACTTGATGTTTTACATAGGCAATGTCCCTTGTGGAGTCCCCTTGTTTGTCTGCAATTTGCTTCAGTATGGTGTGTTGGGTAGCAACAGTGCTTTTAGCCATCGCAAACCATCTGGTCATATGTTGGAGGATATGAGCAGATGCTGTTTTGACACATTGGACCTGAGTATTCAGCTCAGTCCTTACTGCAGCCACCCTGGATTCCATTCTCTGTTCACTGGCTTGGATCTCCCGAGTTAATGCTGCCCTTGTAGCATTTAGCTCATCTTTGAGTTGGGCAGTGACACCATGAACTTTTTCTTCAATGTGCTCCTTGACAGACAACATCTGACCCTCAATAATGGATTTTATTGAGTTTAGCAGGTCAGATGTGTCCAGCACATCTGCTGGCCTTTCCTGGGCAATTTCTTTCTCCACTACCTCTTTAGCCCTATTCTTTTCCTTCTCCATTACAGGTTCAGGTCTTGGCAGCTCATCAGAGGGGAGTAGAGAGTCTGGCTATAACTCAACTTCCATGTTGTCAATTACCTTGTTGACCTCTTCCTCAATCTGAGCTTTAGCTCTGCCAGTATCTGGGCTGAGATCCCCCTCACTACCACCCCCACCTTCTTCTTCACAGTGTGAGGTTTGCTCCCCCTCACTTCTTGTAGAATTATCTGCTGCTCCAGACCTGGAATCATGCTCCCCCTCACTTGGAGCATCCATGTGTGGAGGACTTTGTCTTGGGGAACGTGAAAAGAAAGTGATGTGTTAGTTAGACTCCTGTCTCATCTATAGTCTGAGGAGTGTAGATTAACTGTGATCCTAGTTTACCATGGAGAGGTGAATTGATTGGTTCATCCTCAACTTGTGGGATAGCTGGATCAATATTAATTGGAGTTGGCTTAAAGTGAGATTCAACTCTTCCTTGGGGTTCATCATCCATATTTGTCCTGGGGACATCTTCACCTTCCACTCCTTCCATGTAGTCTTGTTGTTCATCATCCTTCATGGAATTCTCAGCACCTTCTACTTCTGTCTTCTTTGCCTTTTTCTTCTCCTTCAGCTCAGCCACCACAGAGGGTTGGCTCATGGGGAGGACTCTAGTTGACCTGTCCAATGTCCTGATATCTAATCTTTTTAAGTAGTGGATATTGACACCTTTGATGGAGGAGAAATGGCTTGGGCATGCCTTCAGTAGGTAGAGTGACAGGATCCTTCCTAAGTTAGGGGCCTGCAGACATTCCTTCAGTCTTTGATAAAGAACATTCCCCCACCTAGTACTTTTCTTCAAGATGATTCTTGTAACCAGCTCAAACATTGGTTCAGAAATGGTGTCATGAGAGCCTGGTTTACACAGAAGAGCTTTCCCTACTATATCACATAGCAGCTTGCCCTTTTGATTGAAGAACTTCTTTTTTAGAGATGAGGTCTTGGGGTCACTGTATTCACACCAGCTCAGGGCTTGCTCCTTGTCAGTATCTAACACATCCTCTTCTGCCAATCTAGGTAATTGCAGTACCTTTTCTAGTCTCTTAGGGGTCAACTTCACCATTATCTCTCCAATTTTAGACGACAGGCCATCCTTAGAGGATGACTGCTTGACATTGGTATAAAACTCCAGCACTTCATTCTTGAATATCTGAGAAGGTTCAGATAGCAGGAACTCCAGACTAGCTTCAGTGACGAGGGTGATGACACTGAGAATCTCTGGTGAGGCATGGAGAAAGCCATCCCTCACCAACTCATATCCATCAAGCAACTCCTTCACGGTCTTGGGCGCCATTTGTCGAAGAGAAGTGCGCTGGGACGATAGGTGTGGAGAGTCGTTTCATCGATTTGAGTGGCGCAAGTGAATGTGAAGAGTCTTTTATCACAGTCGGCTAGTTATATAGGACTAGGAGTAGGTGAGTCTGGAAATGTTTCAGCAATTCTGAGTGTTAACCTAGACGTCTCAGCGGATCGGCTGAGACGGCAGGAGAACCAGCTGGGACGGTATGTTAACGTCCGTGGAGACGGGGAACTACTTATCCGCTGAGATGGGGTTTGGTCTCAGCGGTTCCGCTTGTTAAAATTGTTGAAGTGAAGTGGAAGGGAGTCCGGTCGGTCTGAAGGCTGGAGACCGCAGAGACCGCGCGGTCTGCGCTGGTGCTCTGGCGGTTTGGTTCTGGCGATCTGGTGAGATCGGCCAGCTTGCTTCTTGGGTTTGGTCGTTGGTTCTGGCACCTGTTGCGGGTTGTTCCCGGGTAGATCTTCTGGTTTGCCTGGCCCCCTTATTGGAAAACTGGGCGGGTTGTTCCTATATGACCGTCTACCGGGGCGGTCTATCTTGGCGATCTGGCGACTTGGTTTGAGGTCGGCCAGATGGTTCTTGCTTGCTCCTGGTGATATAAGGAAGGAGCATTGGTGAGACCGCACGGCTTGTGCGTGGTCTCGTGTTCGCGCGACCTGTGCGCGATCTTGTCTGCTGATCTGCGTCTTTGTCGGGTGATCGTCCAAGAGGTCTGTTCGCTCGGTCTGTATTTTGAGACCGTTCGCGATCTGATGGGTGGTGACTGTATCCCGGTTTGTGCGGTGACGACATCCGTCCACCCGCCTATAAATAGGGGTGCATGGCCCGTCATTCCTAACAAGAACTGTAAGAACGAGAGCCCGGATTGTTTCTTGCGGTCTCAAGTTTGAGTTCGCGCGACTTGGATGCGAGTTAACCGTTGTTGTGTTCGCAAGTTTGCGGTCAGCAGGGTGCGGTCTCCTTCCTTGGCGATTTCTGGTGGCTTGAATAAATAGTTCGTCTGCGGTCTGTCAGCGAACTGGGTTATTGTGTTCTTGTGCTGTTCGCAGCGAGCTCAGTGATCAGGCGACCTTCAGCGGTTAGGCGATCAGAGTTGCGGTCTGGCGACAGCTTCAGTTCTTTGTTCAGTTCAATAAAGCTTCAGTTCGTGCAGTCTGGGATTGCGGTCTGGTAGTGCAGTTTGTCTGCTTCTGTTCGCGCGGTCTCAAGGTGCTTCTGCGGTCTGACTGTGCAAGCGGTCTGGGTGTACAGCAGAGCTAGCCGTGCGACCTGAGCTTTATTGCGGTCTGTGCGGTCTCTGCTTTGGCAGATCGCCAGTTTCAGGTTTTGGTGTGTTTGTTCTTCTCATCTCCGTGATTCTTATGAATCATGTCTCGTCATGCATACCTCGCATTGTAAAGCAGTTTTGTTTCAATAAAGATTCCTTGTGTTGCTGTTTTTGGCATTGTGGTTGTTTGGCTATAACTCTTGTTGATACAACTCCTGCTTACTCCTAAACGGTCTTTCAAAATTTTTAACATGGTATCAAAGCGAGGTTCCTGGAGTGGATAAGCAGTGATCAACTAGAGTTGCCATCGTCTTTGTGAAGAAGAGACCACATAGATTGTCATGGAAGGTGGATACGCAAGAGGTCTTGGTATTGAACTCCTCACATCGACTAACTTTAAAAAGTGGAAGTCATGTATGGAGAGTTACTTGCTTGGCGAGGATCTATGGGAGGTAGTTAGAGGAGAAGACACACAAGAGGTGTTTCTAGCAGGAGATAATATGGCAGAGGTGAGACTTTGGAGGAGGACGAATGCTAAGGCAGAGTTCACTCTCAAAAGGGCTATCTCACCGGAGCTGTTTGATCACATCATCGGATGTAAATCTGCTGCTGAGATTTGGACATCCTTGGATGGATTGTTCAATAAAAAGAATGTAGCGAGGCTACAGTATCTTGAAAATGAGTTGGCGAAAGCCTCTCAAGGTGATCTTTCTGTTTCTACCTTCTTCCTCAAGATGAAGAACCTCACGGCAGAGATTTCTGCATTGGACCCTGATGAGCCAATTTCTGAGGCAAAACTGAAGAGGCATATCATCCGCGGGTTGCGGAAGGAGTATCTTGCCTTTGTGACTTCAGTTCAGGGTTGGGCAAATCAACCGTCGTTGTTGGAGCTGGAGAACCTTCTTGCTTCGCAAGAAAGTTTAGCAAGACAAATGGCGGGGGTTTCTATCTCCGGGGGAGAAAGTGATGTGATGTTCTCTGGGAAGAAGAAGAAGAAATGGGAGAAGAAGAAGCCGGGTCATGATGGACCCTCCACTTCAGGTCAGCAAGATAGGGGCTATGCTCCTAAGTCTGATGGGAAGAAGAAAGGAGAGGGACCGAGGTGCTTTAGATGCAATAAGACCGGGCACTTCAAGAAAGATTGCCGGGTGAATCTTCAGCCGGGACATGCAGTGGAGAAGGAGATGCCAAAGTCTGGTGAAGTTGGATGGGGAGGAGCCTTTGCGTCTAATATAACAGCGATGCCCGTTAAGGCCTTGGCTTCCATCAACTATGATGAGTACTGGATTGTTGATTCAGGGTGTGGGCATCACCTCACCGGGGATGGATCAAAGTTCTCTTCTTTGGCGCCGTACTCAGGTAACAATGCTATCATTACGGCTGATAATTTTATTCATCCAGTAGAGCACGAAGGAGTTGTCTCTCTGAGCAGTGATAAGGGTCCACTCACTTTGAGGAGTGTTTATCATGTGCCTGGTATGAAGAAGAATCTCTTCTCTGTGACCAATGCGGTCGATGTCGGTTATCACGTTCTGTTTGGCCCAACAGAAGTGAAGTTTCTTAAAACTCAACCGGAGATAAAAGGAGATGTTATTCACGTCGGCAAGCGGGTGAAGGACTTGTTCGTTTTATCGACAAGTACCTATGTTGATAAGATGAGGACCAATGATGGCGCGGCCATCTAGCATGAAAGGTTGGGGCATGTAGGCATGGACAAATTGAAGGCTATGGCGGTAAGGGGCCTTGTCAATGTCTTGCCTAGCTTGTCCTCCTATGGAGACGGTCATGTCTGCGAAGGATGTCAGTTTGGTAAGTCTCATCGACTTCCATTTGACAAATCGCAAACAAGGTGCAAAGTGCCGTTGGAGTGCATCCACGGTGATTTGATGGGACCGACTGCCACCCCAAGCCTTGGAGGCAATATGTATATGTTGGTGTTGATTGACGATTACACCAGATATGTCTGGGTGTATTTCTTGAAGGAGAAGTCGGAAGCATTTGCAAAATTTGTGGAGTTCAAGGAGCTGGTTGAAGGCCGGCTTGGCCTGCGGGTTAAAAAACTTAGAACTGATAATGGTGGGAAGTTCACCTCTGGTGAGTTCTCAAGTTTTTGCAGGAAGCATGACATCAGGAGAGAGCTCACTTGTGCCCATACTCCACAACAGAATGACATTGCCGAGAGGAAGATTCATCATTTGACGGAAACTTGCAAATGCTGGCTTCATGCCAAGAATATCCCAAAGTCCTTCTGGGCGGAGGGAATGTCTTGTGCTGCTTATGTCATCAACAAGTTGCCTCTAAGTCCTATCAACATGAAGACCCCTCACGAGTTGATGTTCAAGGAGAAGTCGAGTGTTGCACACCTTCGGGTGTTCGGGTCAACCTGCCATGTGCATATTCCTGATGCTCTTCGGACAAAGCTAGATGCGAAAGCAAGGAAGCTAGTATTTGTTGGGTATGATGAGCGGAAGAAGGGATGGAGATGCATGGATCCTGAGACACGGAGGTCAATTGTTTCTAGGGATGTGGTGTTCGATGAAGTGACTTCCTACAAGGGGAGTTCAGGAGTTGAACTACCGGAGAGCAGGGTTGATGAAGGAGGAAAAGCTGCGGGAAGTCTTCAAGTGGAGTTGCCTGTTTCACCAGGAGCTCCAGTTGTGTCAAGCTCTGAGATGGAGGCTTCAGGTTCTGGAAGCAAGGGGAGCGATGCTCCAAGTTCATCTGGAAGAGGAGCTTGCACAGAAGAAGCGGCTGAGGAGGTGGTTAGTCAGGTGCAAACTCTTAGGAGGTAGAAGAGGACTATTCAACCACCAGATCGATACACAGGAGGGAACATGGTGAACTTTGTTTCATGTTTCTTTGCTGGTCCCTTGGATGAAAGGGAGCCGTCGAGCTTTGAGAAGGCCAGAGGCGTGAAGGAATGGGATATTGCTATGCAAGAAGAGATGGCAGCTCTCGAGAAGAATGAGACCTGGTCTCTTGTGCCCAAGCCCAAGGGCACCGTTCCTGTCACTTGCAAATGGCTCTTCAAGCTGAAGAAGAAAGCTGATGGTAGTATCGAGCGTTACATGGCTCGCCTTGTAGCTCGCGGGTTCTCACAGCAGTACATAGAAGATTATGACGAGACGTTTAGTCCAGTGGCAAAGATGACTTCGGTTCGCTTTGTTATAGCCTTGGCGGCTTCGAGTGGTTGGGAGATTTGGCAACTCGACGTGAAGAATGCCTTCTTATACGGCGAGATTGACAAGGATATCTTCATGATCCAACCGCAAGGCTTCATCTCGAAGGAGTATCCGGACTACGTTTGCAAATTGAAGAAGGCCCTGTATGGGTTGAAGCAAGCGCCTCGAGCGTGGTACGGGAAGATTGCAGAGTATCTCTTATTCTGCGGATTCGTTGCTTCAGACTCTGATTCTAGCTTGTTCATCAAGAAGGAGGGGGTGCTTCGGGTGATTGTGCTGCTGTATGTGGATGACATGATTGTCACCGGGAATTCGAAGGAGGCGGTAGTAAGGCTGAGAGCTGAGCTTGCTATCAGATTTGAGATGAAGGATCTGTGGGAGCTCCACCATTTCCTTGGACTAGAGGTCCAGAGGCGGGAGAGCGGAGTGCTCATTTCTCAGGCTGTCTATGCGGAGCGGATTATTCAACGATTCGGCATGGAGGAAGGGAAGAGCAGCTCTATACCTCTGGAGCAACATCATAAACTTCGGAAGGATGAGGGGAGAGTCTTATCTGAACCGTTGGTTTTCCGAGCTCTGGTTGGGAGCTTGATCTACTTGACGATCACAAGGCCAGATATTGCTTATGCAGTTGGCAAAGTGAGTCGGTACATGGCGGAGCCACGGAAGCCTCATCTTCTAGCGGAGAAAGGTATATTGAAGTATGTGAAGTCAACCTCTGATTTGGGTCTCCTATATAGGAGAGGGTCAAGCTTGGAGTTGCATGGTTTCATGGGTGCTGATTATGGGGGAGACGTGGATGATCGGAGATCAACGTCTGGTTATGTCTTTATGATGGGTCCCACAACTATCTCTTGGTACAGCAAGAAGCAAGACTCGGTGTCTGTATCTACCACGGAAGCGGAGTACAAGGCTTCGGCCTTGGTAGCTCAGGAAGCCGTTTGGCTCAGGAGGTTGGTGGAGGACGTTCATCAGGAGGTTCGAGGTCCCACTATGCTACGCGGGGACAATGAGAGTGCTCTCAAGCTGGTTAATAATCCAGTCTGTCACGCGAGGACCAAGCATATAGAGATTGAGCACCATTTCATTCGTGAAAAGGTGTTGGGAGGATCTCTTATGGTCGAGCATGTTCGGAGTGCGGACAATGTCGCTGACATCTTCACAAAGCCGCTAGCGAAGGGACCGTTTACTCGGTTAAGGGGGTTTCTCGGGCTAGTTTCCACTTCCCACTTCAAGGGGGAGTGTTGAAATTGTTGAAGTGAAGTGGAAGGGAGTCCGACCGGTCTGAAGGATGGAGACCACAGAGACCGCGTGGTCTGCGCTGGTGCTCTGGAAGTTTGGTTCTGGCGATCTGGTGAGATCGGCCAGCTTGCTTCTTGGGTTTGGTCGTTGGTTCTGGCGACCTGTTGCGGGTTGTTCCCGGGTAGATCTTCTGGTTTGCCTGGCCCCCTTATTTGAAAACCGGGCGGGTTGTTCCTATATGACCGTCTACCCGGGCGGTCTATCTTGGCGATCTGGTGACTTGGTTTGAAGTCGGCCAGATGGTTCTTGCTTGCTCCTGGTGATCTAAGGAAGGAGCATTGTTGAGACCGCACGGCTTGTGCGCGGTCTCGTGTTCGCGCGACCTGTGCGCGATCTTGTCTGCTGATCTGCATCTTGGTCGGGTGATCATCCAAGAGGTCTGTTCGCTCGGTCTGCCTTTTGAGACCGTTCGCGATCTGATGGGTGGTGGCTGTATCCCGGTTTGTGCGGTGATGACATCCATCCACCCGCCTATAAATAGGGGTGTATGGCCCGTCATTCCTAATAAGAACTATAAGAACGAGAGCCCAGATTGTTTCTTGCGGTCTCAAGTTTGAGTTCGCGCGACTTGGATGCGAGTTAACCGTTGTTGTGTTCGCAGGTTTGCGGTCAGCAGGGTGCGGTCTCCTTCCTTGGTGATTTTCCGGTGGCTTGAATAAACATTTCGTCTGCGGTCTGTCAGCGAACTGGGTTATTGTGTTCTTGTGCTGTTCGCATCGAGCTCAGTGATCAGGCGACCTTCAGTGTTTAGGCGATCAGAGTTGCGGTCTGGCGACAGCTTCAGTTCTTTGTTCAGTTCAATAAAGCTTCAGTTCGTGCGGTCTTGGATTGCGGTCTGGCAGTGCAGTTTGTCTGCTTCTGTTCGCGCGGTCTCAAGGTGCTTCTGCGGTCTGACTGTGCAAGCGGTTTGGGTGTACAACAGAGCTAGCCGGGCGACCTGAGCTTTTTTGCGGTCTGTGCAGTCTATGCTTTGGCAGACCGCCAGTTTCAGGTTTTGGTGTGTTTGTTCTTCTCATCTCCGTGATTCTTATGAATCATGTCTCGCCATGTATACCTCGCATTGTAAAGCAGATCTGTTTCAATAAAGATTTCTTGTGTTGCTGTTTTTGGCATTGTGGTTGTTTGGCTATAACTCTTGTTGATACAACTCCTGCTTACTCCTAAACGGTGTTTCAAAAATTTTAACACCGCTGAGACAGTATTGTGAAATTTTCCGTAGATCTAGGAGTGAGCAGGAATCATACAACTTAAAGTTATAGACAACAACCAGAAGCACATGAAACAAAGCAATCTTTATTGATAATAGCAGAAATCTTCATTACAGAGCGAGGTATACATGGCGAGACATGATTTCGCCAGTACACAAAACCAAAAAGAAAATATAGAGCTGCAGAAAGATAACTGGCGGTCTGATCACTGAGACCGCCTGACCACGCGACCTGGCTGTTCGCACGACTAGAAAAGGAGACCGCGCGAACACACACTGTCGGCGACTTGAACAACTCCAACTGAACCTCCGCGACCTTCCGTACTCCACTGATTCTACGGAATTCCATCAACCCGCAATGCAAGCTGCAAGACCCCCCGGACACTTTAGAAGAAGAGGCGCCCTCTGTTGTCCGCACAATCCGCAGAAGCTGCACATAGGAAATTCAATCAGCAAACCGCCCGGTCACAAAAACAAGACCGCAAGTTCTAGGCACGAGCTCAGCTTACCCTTGGTGCGATTTATTTTGCTGCTCAGTGGCTCCTATTTATAGGCGTGGGACCAGATCCAGTCACCACCCTATGAGATAGAGTCACCTCCCTGACCGCGCGACCTAAGATCGGTCAACCCGCGCGGTCAGCAGAAGATCGCTCTGCGCTTAGTGAGCTCACCGACTTCAACCTGACCAGGAGATCGCCACTCCTTCAAGAAGCCGCGCGATCATGACATCCCGCATGATCATGTCACCCACCACCAGTGTTCGCCTATACGACACCTCCTCCAGAGACCGCGAACACAAAGAAGGAGACCGCGCGACTTAGAGAGCCTTAGTCCGCGCGCACCATCAAGAACCCGGACAGTCACCAGATCAGACTGTCCCACCACGCGGTCACATAAACCAGACCGCGCGGCCTCACCTAACAGAGAACAGCTCGCCACGCAGTCTCACAAACCAGACCGCGCGGCCTCACCATAATGAAACCTGCTCGCCACGCGGTCACACAAAGCAGACCGCGCGGCCTCACCTCGACAACCTTGGACAGAAGGAACGACGGTCAAACCGAATAAGCTGCGGCTAGACTGAATAGTCCAGACCGCAGAAGGAGACCGCAAGACCGCGCGGTTAGACCAGACCGCACGGTCACCTCCCAGACCGCCAACTTCATACTTCAATATTTTCAACACTCCCCCTTGAAGTGGGAAGTTGAAAACAACCCAAGTAAACTCCTCAGCCGAGTGAACGGCCCCTTCGCCAGCGCCTTTGTGAATATGTCAGCAACATTGTCCTGACTCCGAACATGCTCGACCGAAAGAGACCCCTCCAGCACCTTCTCACGAATGAAATGATGCTCGATCTCGATATGCATTGGTCCTCGCGTGACACACTAGATTAGTAACCAGTTTGAGTGCACTCTCATTGTCGCAGCGGAGCAGAGTCGGACCCCGAATTTCCTTATGGACGTCTCCCACCAACCTCCTAAGCCAGATGGCTTCTTGAGCTGCCAAGGCCGAAGCCTTGTATTCCGCTTCTGTGGTAGAGACAGACACGAAATCCAGCTTCTTGCTGCACCATGATATAGCCGTAGGTCCCGCCATGAAGACGTATCCAGACTTCGACTTCCGATCATCCGAATCTCCCCCGTAATCAGCATCCATGTACTCATGCACCTCGAAGCCCGCATCCCTCCTTTATAGGAGACCCATATCCGAAGTCGCCTTGACATACTTCAAAATATTCTTGGCCGCTAATAGATGAGGCATCCATGGTTCCGTCATATAACGGCTCACCCTGCCAAATGCATACGCAATATCCGGCCTAGTGATCGTCAGATAAATCAAGCTCCCAACCAGAGCTCGGAACACTATCGGATCTTCCAGAATCCTCCCATCATCCTTCCGAAGTTTCATGGCCTTATCCAGAGGTGTAGAAATGCATTTCCCTTCTTTCATGCCGAATCGCTCCACGATTCGCTCCGCATATCCAGCCTGGGACACCAGTACTCCACTTTCCTTCCTCTGCACTTCGAGTCCAAGGAAATGGTGGAGTTTACCTAAGTCCTTCATCTCAAACCTGATTGATAGTTCAGCCCGAAGCTTTGCTACCTCCTCCTTCGAATTCCCCGTCACGATCATATCGTCGACGTAAAGCAGCACGATGACTTGAAGCTCCCCGTTCTTCTTGACAAACAAGCTTGAATCAGAGTCTGAAGCACCGAATCCACAGAATAGGAGATATTCTGCGATCTTCCCGTACCACGCCCTCGGCGCTTGCTTCAAACCATACAGGGCCTTCTTCAGCTTACATACATAATCTGGAAAATCTTCAAATACGAAACCTGGCGGCTGGACCATGAAGATATCCTTGTCAATCTCGCCGCACAAGAAGGCATTCTCTACGTCGAGTTGCCAAATCTCCCACCCAAAGAAAGCCGCCAAGGCAATAATGAACCGAACTGAAGTCATCTTCGCCACCGGACTAAATGTCTCTTCATAATCTTCACCGTATTGCTGCGAGAATCCACGAGCCACAAGATGAGCCTTGTATCGCTCGATATTGCCGTCTGCCTTCTTCTTGAGCTTGTAGACCCATTTGCATTTCAAAGGGTGATACCCTTGGGCCTGGGCACCAGAGACCAGGTCTCATTCTTCTCAAGAGCTGCCATCTCTTCCTCCATAGCTAAATCCCACTGCTTCACGACTTTGGCTTTTTCAAAGCTCACCGGTTCCCGCTCATCCAAGGGACCAGCGAAGAAACACGAGACAAAGCTCACCATGTTTCCTCCTGTATAGCGATCAGGGGCAATGATCGTTCGCTTCGATCTCCGCAACACCTTCCCCTGACTCGCATTATCCTCAGCTGCTTCTTCCCTAGCTCCTCTTCCAGACATACTAGGAGCATCGCTCCCCCTGCTTACTGATCTAGAAGCCTCCGCCTCAGAACTAGACATGGATGGACCACCTGGAGACAAAGGCAGCTCCATATGAAGATTTTCCACAGCTCTCTCCGGCTCCTCCACCCTGCTTTCTGGTAACTCAACACCAGAACTTCCCTTGTAAGATGTCACCTCGTCAAACACGACGTCGTGAGATACAACAAATCTCCGCGTCTCCGGGTCCATGCACTTCCAACCCTTCTTCTGATCATCATATCCCACAAAGACTAGCTTCCTTGCTTTCACATCTAGCTTCGTCCAAAGTGCATCTAGAATGTGCACATAGTAGGTGGAACCAAACACCCGAAGATGCGCCCCGCTTAGCTTTTCTTTGAACATCATCTCATGCGGGGTCAACATGTTGATGGGACTGAGAGGCATCCTGTTGATGACATAGGCGGCACAAGACATTCCCTCCGCCCAGAAGGACCTTGGGATACTCTTGGCATGCAGCCAACACTTGCAGGTCTCCGTCAGATGATAGATCTTTCGCTCTGTAACTCCATTTTGTTGTGGAGTATGCGCACAAGTAAGCTCCCTCCGGATGCCCACCTTCCTGCAAAAACTAGAGACCTCACCAGAGGTGAACTCCACCCATTGTCAGTTCTCAGCTTCTTTATCCGCAGACCTAGCCGACCCTCCACTAGCTCCTTGAACTCCACAAATTTGGCAAACTCCTCCGCCTTCTCCTTCAGGAAATAAACCCAAACATATCTGGTGTAATCGTCGATCAACACCAGCATATACCTGCTGCCTCCGAGGCTTGGGGTAGCAGTCGGTCCCATCAAGTCACCGTGGATGCACTCCAACGGCACACTACTCCTAGTCTGCGACTTATCAAATGGCAGTCGATGAAACTTGCCGAACTGACATCCCGCGCAAACATGACCGTCACCGTAGGAAGATAGACTAGGCAGGCCCTTGACCAGACCTTTTATCGCCATAGCCTTCAGCTTATCCATCCCTACATGCCCCAACCTCTCGTGCCATATAATGACACTATCATGTCCTCATCTTGTCGACATAAGAACTTGTCGATAAAACGAACAAGTCTTTTGCCCTTCTCCCGACATGAACGACATCGGCCTTCACCGCCTCAACATTTCGTAGAAACCTCACTTCTGTTGGGCCGAACAGAACGCGATACCCAGCATCAACAGCGTTGGTCACAGAGAAGAGGTTTTTCCTCATTCTGGGAACATGATAGACACTCATCAACGTTAGTGGCCCCCTATCACTGCCCAAGGAAACAACCCCCACCTTCTCGACAGTATGCACAGTATTATCAGCAGTTATGATGCCATCATTACCTGAGTAAGGCTGCGCTGAAGAAAGCTTTGACTCGTCCCCGGTGAGGTGATGACCACACCCCGAGTCCACGATCTAGTCCTCCTGATAGTTGATAGGAGCCGCAGCTCCGACAGAAGCCGAGAAGGCTCCTCCCCATCCTCCATCATTTGACCTGGCCTCAGCTTCCTCCTTCCCTGCAGCAGCATGCCCTGGCTGAAGATTCACCCGGCAATCCTTTCTGATGTGACCAAGCTTTTCGCATCTAAAGCATTTGGGTCCTTCTACCTTCTTCTTCCCTTCAGCCTTGGGAGCATAGCCCCTCTCCTGCTGTCCAGAAGTTGAAGGCCCATTGCCTCCAGCGGTCTTCTTCTTATCCCATTTCTTCTTCTTCCCTGTGAAGAGAACCTCACCTTCTCCCTCAGACACTGACACCCCCGCCATCTACTTTGCCAAGCTCTCCTACGACTCAAGCAGATTCTCCAGCTCCAACAGAGATGGCTGATTTGCCCAACCCTGCACCGATGTCACAAAGGCCACATACTCCTTCCGCAAGTCGCGGATGATGTGCCTCTTCAGCTTCGCCTCAGAAATTGGCTCATCAGGATCCAGTGCTGAAATCTCAGCGCACAGGTTCTTCATCTTCAGGAAGAACGTAGAAATAGACAGATCTCCCTGAGCCGACCTAGCCAGCTCATTTTCCAGGAACTGTAGCCTCTCTACATTCTTCTTGTTAAACAGCCCATCCAGGGCTCTCCAGATCTCGGCAGCTGATCCACACCCTAAGATATGATCGAATAGGTCAAGTGATATTGCCCTTTTCAGAGTGAACTCTGCTTTCACATTGATCCTCCTCCAATTTCTCACCTCATGACCATTATCCCTAGCTGGGATAACTTCCTCCGTACTGTGTCCTCCAACAACCTCCCAGAGGTCCTCACCCAGAAGATAACTCTGCATGCATGACTTCCACTTCTTAAAGTTAGTCGATGTGAGCATCTCAATTCCAAGACCTCTTGCAAAACCTGCTTCCATGGCTCTACCACTGGTTCCTTCTTCACAAAGGCGATGGCAACTTTAAGTTGTTCACTGCTCTATCCACTCCAACCTCCCTCTGTTACCATGTGAAATTTTCCGTAGATCTAGGAGTGAGCAGGAATCGTACAACTTAAAGTTACAACCAACAACCAGAAGCACATGAAACAAAGCAATCTTTATTGATAATAGCAGAAATCTTCATTACAGAGCGAGGTATACATGGCGAGACATGATTTCGCCAGCACACAAAACCAAAAAGAAAATACAGAGATGTAGAAAGATAACTGGCGGTCTGATCACTGAGACCGCCTGACCGCGCGACCTGGCTGTTCGCACGACTAGAAAAGGAGACCACGTGAACACACACTACCGGCGACTTTAACAACACCAACTGAACCTCCGCGACCTTCCGAACTCTGTTGGTAATCTTGCCCACACGATTCCTGATTTGAAGAAGTCACCAAGTCAAGAAAACTTCACTTTGTATTTGATCACTTCTCTAGCTTATAAATCCCAGGAAGTTAGTAGAACAAGATTCGTCGAATGCAGAAGGAAGTTCGTCGAACGAAGAATAGAGTTCGTCGAATGCAGAAGGAAGATCGTCGAACTCAGAAGGAAGATCACGGACCGCTGAGAACTGGCGAGTCAGTCGACTGCTGAGACACGGCAAGATCGTCGAACGCTGAGACTTGGCAAGATCGTCGAACGCTGAGACACGGCAAGATCGTCGAACGCTGAAACTCGGCAAGTTCATCGAATGAAGAGAAGGGACAGAAGAATGAAGCTCGTCGATCGAAGAATGTTGTTCGTCGAACGAAGATTGTCGTTCGTCGAACACAGAGAAGAATGAGACAAAAGTGTTGCAACCTTAGTTTTGATTTGAGTTAGGATCCACCTTTAGTGTCTAAGTTTATATCATAATATATCTTATAACTTAGAACAAATATCATTAAGAAAGAAAGCTAAAAATACATATATTTAATTGGTTGAAAAATAAGAGAGAAATTAAATTTACATATATTCTCTGCGTTCGACGAATGGCGTTCTGCGGTCGACGAATGGCGTGCATTCTGCGCTCGACGAAATCCAGCTATCTCAGCGCTCGACGAAGATCTCTTATCTCAGCGCTCGAGGCTTTTACTCAAGCTCAGCCCTCGACGCATTTATCCAGGCTCAGTGGTCGACGAAATCCTGCATTCGATGAACGACCATCTGCGTTCGACGAACAGCTCAATACTTCAGCGGTCGACGAAATCATTCAAGCTCAGCGGTCGACGAATCCTTCCGTTCGACAAATCCAAGTCTGTGTTCGACAAATATTCAGCAGAAGTTCAGAACAGTAAATTTAATGATCAGGTCAACGAATCAAATGATGAGCTCGACGAACGTGAACCTCAGTTCGACGAATTTCTGCAGCATTATTTTTATATCATTAAATATTACCTATATGCTGTCAGACTTTATCAAAGCAATATTTTATTTATTCTATTTTATATATTGCTATATATATTGCTGATCTGACCTTACAGCGTGAAGCATTAAATGATATAGCGGTTGGCAGCAGAAACAATAAATGCTGTAGCCGTTGCAGCAAGCTAAACACGGCAAGTTATCTGCTCGAGGATCTGGGAAATGAAAGAGATAATATATCCTTCCTCTTCCGTCGGCAAGAATTGAAATTAGAAAGAAGACGACAACTTCTATATACGACAGTAGGAGTCAACTTATTATACAGCAGATATATATACAGAATATATCACTATTGCTGTACACATTATCATAGACATAATATATTATCATATTTCTGTACAGGAAAAAGAGAAGAAGAAGAAGAAGAGAAAAAGAAGAACAGAGCAAAAAGAAGCAGATATAATATATATATTATCTTCTTTTTGCTTAACATCTTTCTTGCAGATCTTCTATACATATCCTGAGACACCAAACCAATATCACTTGCTCAGGATCTAAACTGCAAGAAGAAGAAGAAGAATATTTGCAACCAAGAGAAGGAGCCTCCATAAGCTGTCATCAAACTACATCAGACAGGTGGAGCTCTCTTCAACATATTCATCAAGAGTCTTCTCAGCAAAAGAGAAGAACAACATAATCTTTTCTGTTTTCTTTTATTCCTTCCCACCTTGCAAAGGGTTAAAACTCCCTTCAAAAGTTTACTCCCGGTGACAGGCAACCTTAGCAAAAACCTGCAGCTTGGTTTATAAGCACCTTGTCAAAAGCTTATAGGTGAATTGGGCACTTGATCAAAACTCCCATTGGTGTGTGTGCACCTTATCAAAAACACCTTGGTGTGAGGGCACCTTATCAACAACCTCCAGTGGATTCCTACCAGTGGGTAGAAGAGTAGATGTACCCAGTTGAGGGAACTACTATATTTCTTTGTGTCATATGGATGTGCCTTGTTTGTTTTATTTCTTATTATTGCTGTGATTTCTTATGCACTCTTAGTATTTGTGTTTATTACTCTTACAGCAAACAGCACATTATATATTAATATCACTTACTTTGAAAGTAAAACTAATCAAGAGCCTTTAATAAATATAATAAGAACTAAACTCTCCTTTCAATTGGTATCAGAGGAGGTTGATTTTTCACACAGGCTAACACCTGAAATCACAAAGATCACCTTGGTTCTTATTTGTTTTAAAAGAGTTTTTCTAAATGGCACTAGCAGATTTAAGTTCAGATCCACCTTTATGTAATTTGGATAGATTTGATTTATGGCAAGTTAGAATCAGATTTTATATGAATGCAATAGATGAAAATATTTATAATTCCATTTTGACAGGAACTTCATCTTCAACTTCCTCAACAGATGATCAAGAAAAGCTGAAAAGTGCTGATGCCGTGGCCATGAACATATTGGTTAAATCAATGTCCAAAGACATTTTTCTTAAAGTAGCTGATTGCACTTCAGCAAAGGGCATTTGGAACTCCCTCTCAAGGATGGTAAATGAATCCATTCCTACTTCTTCCACTAACATTATTTTTGCTGCAGAGCCATCACTTACTCTAACTGAAGAAGAAGACAAGGAAGAACAAAAAGCCAAAACTTTTTGCATGTTGGCAATTTATGGCTCAAACTACATATCTGAATCTGAATCTGATTCAGAAAAGGTAAAAGAGGTATCTTCAAATTTTATTTTTACCTCTGATACTTTTAAATCTGGTTTCACTTCATCATGCATAGATTTAATAAAATCAAATTTCAGATCTGTTTTCAACTCACCTTGTGCAGGTTTAAAAATTTCTGAAAACAGAATCAGTAAAAAGCTATTAATAAACAAATTAATTTCTGATAAAATTAAAGAAGATTTTAAAATAACTGCAGAACAATTTATTTGTTTAGAAAATAAGTTAATTAAGGCTGATAAGTTTAAACAGACTTTTAAAGAAAAAGAAATTTCTTATGTTCAACAAAATAAAAATAAGTTTACAAATTTATACTTTAATGAAATAAAAAGGCCAAAATATCTATCTATTAGGCAAATCTTTAAAAATTTTAATATTTTAACTCCAATTATAATTAAACAGCGGTTTTAAGATCTTTTGAATTTTCTATCTTAAAAACAAGTCAGATAACTTCACTTTCTTACAGATTTTTTTCTCCTAAAATCATGTTGAGCATTCTACTCAGATTGCATAGATCAGAAATGATCAGAGCACTAAGTGTGAGTCTCTTCTGATTAAGGGGATTCTATAGAAAGAAGCTATCAGACTTTGTCTTTTTGATTTTAAAATTCTTAGAATCAAATAAACAGCTAGCAATTCATCATATTAAAATCCTATTTAAATCAAAATTTAGGAAAATCAGAATTGCCCAAATATTTTTAATGAAGAAGAAATTATGATAAAATAATCTCTAACTCTTAAGATTTAAAGACTTTTTATGCTTAGGTATCCTAAACCAAATAGGGGGAGATTGTTAGAACCTAGTCTTAATTTGGATTAGAATCCCAACTCAAATAGGGGGAGATTGTTGGAACCTTAGTTTTGATTTGAGTTAGGATCCACCTTTAGTGTCTAAGTTTATATCATAATATATCTTATAACTTAGAACAAATATCATTAAGAAAGAAAGCTAAAAATACATATATTTAATTGGCTGAAAAATAAGAGAGAAATTAAATTTACATATATTCTCTGCATTCGACGAACGGCGATCGACGTTCGACGAATGGCGTTCTGCGGTCGACGAATGACGTGCATTCTGCGCTCGACGAAATCCAGCTATCTCAGCGCTCGACGAAGATATCTTATCTCAGCGCTCGACACTCAGCGCTCTACGCTTTTACTCAAGCTCAGCGCTCGACGCATTTATCCAGACTCAGCGGTCGACGAAATCCTGCGTTCGACGAACGGCCATCTGCGTTCGACGAACAGCTCAATACTTTAGCGGTCGACGAAATCATTCAAGCTCAGCGGTCAACGAATCCTTCCGTTCGACAAATCCAAGTCTGCGTTCGACAACTATTCAGCAGAAGTTCAGAATAGTAAATTTAATGATCAGGTCGATGAATCAAATGATGAGCTCGACGAATTTCTGCAGCATTATTTTTATATCATTAAATATTACTTATATGCTGTCAGACTTTATTAAAGCAATATTTTATTTATTCTGTTTTATATATTGTTATATATATTGTTGATCTGACCTTACAGCGTGAAGCATTAAATGATATAGCCATTGGAAGCAGAAACAATAAATGTTGTAGCCATTGCAGCAAGCTAAACACGGCAAGTTATCTGCTCGAGGATCTGGGAAATGAAAGAGATAATATATCCTTCCTCTTATGTCGGCAAGAATTGAAATTAGAAAGAAGACGACAACTTCTATATACGACAACAGGAGTCAACTTATTAAACAACAGATCTTATTATACAGCAGATATATATATACAGAATATATCACTATTGATGTACACATTATCATAGACAGAATATATTATCATATTTCTGTACAGGAAAAAGAGAAGAAGAAGAAGAAGAAGAGAAAAAGAAGAACATGAGCAAAAAGAAGCAGATCTAATATATATTATCTTCTTTTTGCTAAACATCTTTCTTGCAGATCTTCTATACATATCCTGAGACACCAAACCAATATCACTTGCTCAGGATCTAAACTCCAAGAAGAAGAAGAAGAATATTTGCAACCAAGAGAAGGAGCCTCCACAAGCTGTCATCATACTACATCAGACAGGGGGAGCTCTCTTCAACATATTCATCAAGAGTCTTCTCAGCAAAAGAGAAGAACATCATAATCTTTTCTATTTTCTTTTATTCCTTCCCACCTTGTAAAGGGTTAAAACTCAATTCAAAAGTTTACTCCCGGTGACAGGCCACCTTAGCAAAAACCTGCAGCTTGGTTTATAAGCACCTTATCAAAAGCTTATAGGTGAATTGGGCACCTGATCAAAACTCCCATTGGTGTGTGGGCACCTTATCAAAAACACCTTGGTGTGAGGGCACCTTATCAACAACCTCCAGTGGATTCCTACCAGTGGGTAGAAGAGTAGATGTATCTAGTTGAGGGGAACTACTATATTTCTTTGTGTCATCTGGATGTGCCTTGTTTGCTTTATTTCTTATTATTGTTGTGATTTCTTATGCACTCTTAGTATTTGTGTTTATTACTCTTACACCAAACATCACATTATATATTTTTATATATCACTCACTTTGAAAGTAAAATTAATCAAGAGCCTTTAATAAATATAATAAGAACTAAACTCTCCTTTCAAAAAGGAAGAAATGTCGTCAAGAAGATGCGGTATCGTCGACATCACCAAAGTAGCCTTGTCGTCGAGAAATTGAAGAAGCCTTGTCGCTGAAAAGGCTAAGTATGACTGATGGCGGTGAACATCATCGTAAAGAAGGCTTGTCGTCGAGAGGAAAAGGTGATTACGATGACACAATCAAAGACAGCATATCGTCGTATATGCAGAAGCACCAGAATGTCTCATATCGTTGAGATATCAGCATCAGAGGCAGAAGCAAGAAGAACTGAGGATCTACCAAGTTCAAGGCATCGACAAAGTCTTGTCATCGAGATACTGTCCATGTCGTCGTAACAATGGAAATATCATCGAGACAGATTCAAATGTTGCGGACGCGCTGTCAGCATTTAATCTCGCCGCCAGATTGTCTAATCAGCATGTGCTCTTAAGGAAAGGAGCGTCTGACACTTAAGGAACTTTTTCAGAAGACCATTGGGGACCTCGCAGTCTTATAAAAGAGATAAGAGGTTGCCCTAATACTGTATCAATCGATCAATAAGAAAGAACTTGCGCATACAGAAAATAGAACAGTAAAAGCGGTGCAAGAAAGAAAAGTGAAAAAGAAGAAGCAGTCATCTCCATCGACTGATAAGAAGCCAATCATCATCAGGCTAAGAAAAGATTGAAGAAGAACTGTGCGCTCAAGATCTGATTCAGAAGCATCATCTTCAACCTTAAGAAGCCAATCTTCAACAGGCTAAAGTTGCCAATCTTCATCCGGCAGAAGAAACAGTCTTTTTACTGTAATTTCTTGTAAAGGCTTGCGGGCCTATTTGTCTAGCTTGAGGGCTGGAAAGCTATGAGGCTTGAGGGCCAGGGCAGTGGAGTTGCGGGTCCGACACCGTCTAGCTTGAGGGCTGGAGAGCTGTGAGGCTTCAGGGCCAAGGCGGTGGACTTGCGGGTCCGATCTTGTCGAGCTTGAGGGATCGGGCGCAGTAGGGGCTTGCGGGCCTAGGCTATAGGCACAGGACTTGCGGGTCTGTGTTGTGTAGAACTTGAGGGCCTGAGTGTTGATCTTGCGGGCTCGGGGGCAGTAGGGGCTTGCGGGCCTAGGCTGTTGGACTTGTGGGTCCGTGTTGTAAGGCTTGATGGCCTGAAGTTTTTGGCGGCGTTTGCCGATCCTAGCACACTGCTGGTTAGGCGCAGAGGGACAGAGGACTACTCAAGACACCCAGTCTTGAGGAACCTCTATAGATCTTGTGTCGTATGGTGTGCCTTATCTATGCTTATATGTGCGATACTTTTTTGTTCTGTGCTTGAATATTCAAATCGCGCTCAAATAATCTAAAAAAGAACCCAGATCACATATAACCCCCCTCTAGGTGAACGTTCCATTAGTAATAAGTGGTATCAGAGCCTGGTTGATCAACAGTAGACTTAACCGTCTGATCTAGATTGTGGAACGACTCACTATGGCTGGTGGAGATCAGAATCGTGAGATGAGATCCATGAAACTTCCAATCTGCTCAAAGGAAAACTTTCCTATCTGGAAGGAAAGGGTTAGGATGTTCATGGAAGCAGCTGATCCAAGAATCTATCTGACAATCCAACAGGGTCCCTTTATCCCTACAACTGCTTCCACCGTTGATCCAACAAAGAAGGTGGTAAAGAAATATGAGGACATGACCAAGGACGATCTAGCCTTGACAGGCCTAGATAAGAGGGCACAAAATGTCATTGTAAGTGTCGTAGATGACTCAACCCTCCAAAATCTGATTCACTGCAAAACGGCCAAGGAGATGTGGGACTCCCTGATCGTATACATGAAGGGTACAGAAGAGGTAAGGGATGATAGAAAATCCCTTCTCAACCAAGAGTATGAGGCCTTCAAGCAAGGTAAGAATGAAACAATCTCCAACTGCTATGAGAGGTTTTTCAAGATAGTGAATGGTCTGAGAAACTACGAAAGAGAGTTCACCAACTCTGATCTAAATGACAAGTTTCTCAGATCCCTCACAGAAGAATGGGACATCAAGATCTGCGCCATTAGAGAGATGGGTCAGCTGGGCGTCATGGAGCCCAAAAATCTGTATGGGAAGCTGTTGTCTCATGAACTTCAGCTCAACACCAGGAAGGCGGAAGAAGAAAGCTCAAGAGAGAGATCTGTGGCTCTGAAGGCTGAGAGCACCAGAAGAGCCAAGGGCAAGACCTCTGCAACTCAGAGAAAATCTGGGAGCAGTGAAGAATCAGAAGCCAGCTCTTCTGATTCTGATGATACTGATAGAGAGGTGGCCCTCCTCTCAAAACAGTTCAGGAAGCTGCTACACAGAAGGAGGAGGGACAGTCACAGAAACTCCTCCTCAAGCTCCAGAAGATCTGACTATCGTGACAGATCCAAAGCTCCCAGGAAGGAAAGGTACAGATCCAACTCTAGTAAACATGATTTAAATAATACTGTTTGCTATTCCTGCAGCAAAACAGGTCACATGGCTGCTGACTGCCCCACTAAGAAGGAGTCAAGGAACCATGAAGAAAGAAGAAGCTCAAGGAGCAAGAGGAACTTTGAAAAAGGGTTCGTGGCCAAGAAGACCAGAACATTGAGTGAATCTGACTCAAGCTCCTCTGGGACTGAGGACGAGGCACTTATTGGATTGATGGCCATCAATGAAGGGAACCAGGATGACATCTCTCCTGGGAAGGTAACCAACAAAACTCCACCATCGGACTCTGATTCTGAATCAGTAGCAGTCTCTTTGCATGAAGATGAGGATGTGTCTGCTGCCAACAGCACAGCCTCAAGATCCCAGTATGAACTTGAATCTGAACTTATAAGGCAATACAAAGCCTTGTGGAAAGCCTTCAAGGGCTGTAAGAAACTCCTCAAAGTCCAGACCAAGTAGTTAGATTCCTTGAAGCATGTCCAATCCAAGCTCCAGGAGACAGCTGAGGAGCTGGCTGCTATGAGCAAAGAAGTGGATAAATTCAAGGAAGCCATAAGGCTTAAGAATGTTGAATTAGGACAGAAGAACAAGGTCATCAAGGACCTTGAGGAAATGTTGTTGGCTGAGAAGAAACTGGCATCCAGCTTCTCAATGCCCAAAACTATCCTGCCTATCATTGACACCTTCTCTGGACAATTCAGAGCTGGTATTGGTTTTAATCAGGAGACAGTTAAGGGCAAAGATTCTGAAGCTAGACCTTCTACAAGAAGGTGCTGGTGTTAAGTCCTTCAGCCCACAAACCTGCAGCAACAACAATCAAGAGTAGGGGAAAGGCTGTTCCTACAAAGCTTGTTCCCAAGAAGGTGAATCAAAATGTGGTGAGACCGATTCCACCCCAAACTCACACATATGAGGTTCACCCAAGATCTGTTAGGCAAGAAGCATGCTCTTCTGCTCATCAGCACTGCCACCCCACTCAGATGGTGAAACAAAAGAGAAGATACAACAGTCATGAATGCTGGTGCTGTGGGAAAGTAGGCCACTTTGCCTTGGACTGTTGGTTCAACACAACAGGGCTCAATGCAAAGAGAGTGCAGAACCCTCCGAGGTTTAGTGTTCCTTTATACCAACCTAACAGAAACCGAGGACCCAATCCATATTGGGTACCTAAGGGGAAGTAATTTGTCTTGCAGGTAGGTCCAAATGCCAACCAATCTCCAATTTGGTATTTGGACAGTGGCTGCTCCAGGCACATGACTGGAGTCAGAAGGTACTTGAAAGAGTTCACCCCTGTGGAGAATGGACCAACAGTGATTTTTGGAGGTTTAGAAAAGGGAGTGACCAAGGGCTATGGCAGCATCTCAAATGGGTTAGTTACAATCACAAAGGTGGCTTATGTGGAGGGATTGAAACACAATCTCATAAGTATAAGTCAACTTTGTGACTTAGGCTTTGTTATTACCTTCCACAAGGACAAATGCCTAATTAAGAATTCCTTAGATTCTGAGGCTACCTTAACTGGCACTAGGAGTGGGAATATTTATTGTTTAAACTTTCTCAATACAAATTCTTCCATGCCCATTTGTCTTGTGGCTGATGATAAAGAGGCTCTCTGTGTACAATGGCACAAGAGACTTGCACACATAAACTATAAGAAAATATGCAAGCTTTTCTCACAAGACCTAGTTAGGAATGGACCTGATGTTAAGTGCATCAAAGATTGTCCATGTCAAGCTTGCCAACTTGGAAAGCAGACTAGGACCAGCTTTAAAAGCATATCTAAAAAAGAGTCCACTTGGTGCTTATTTCTACTGCACCTGGATTTGTTTGGTCCTATGTCAGTTCATAGCTTAGGAGGGAAGGCCTACACCCTTGTAGTTGTTGATGATTATTCAAGGTTCACTTGGGTATTCTTCCTCAAAAAGAAATCAGATACCCTAGATATCTTGAAAAATTTTGTCAAGCAGATCCAGAATGAGATGGACTGTACTGTGGTCAAACTCAGAAGTGGCCATGGGACAGAATTTCAGTCAACATGACATAATTCTGCCAAGAACTAGGTATCTCCCAAGAATTCTCCTCACCCAGAACTCCTCAATAGAATAAGGTTGCTGTAAGGAAGAACAGAACCTTGATAGAGGCTAGTTGGACAATGTTAAATGACTCTTCTCTACCAGAATACTTCTGGGCAGAGGGTGTCAATACTGCTTGTCATGTGATAAACAGGGCTTCCATCATCAAAGATCACAAGAAAACTCCCTATGAGTTAATGAAGGGCAGAAAACCAACCTTATCCTACTTTAGGATCTTTGGTAGCAAATGTTATGTTCTTAATAATGGGAAATCCAAGCTAACTAAGTTTGCTGAGAAAAGAAGTGAGGGTATTTTTGTTGGCTACAGCTCTCATAGCAAGGCATATAGAGTGTACAACATCAATGCCCAAGCAGTGGAAGAATCTGTACATGTGGTATTTGATGAGACTAGCCTTATACATAAGGGTTGGTCTAGTTCTCTAGTAAATGCAGGTACAATGGAAAGAGTAGAGAAGTTATCCATTGAAGACAATGCTGGTACCTCACTCAGAGATAAGAATCAGTCAGTGATTGTTGAAATCGAGGAAGAACCCGCAGAAAGTTCAAAAACGACTGAAGAAACGCAACCTGAAGAAGCTACTAATGCAGAAGTGCCTAGAATACTACCGGTTTCCTTAAGAAAAGTAAGAGATCATCCCCAAGAGTAGATAATAGGAAATGTCAACCAAGGTGTGATGACAAGGAGCAGAGTTGCAAGTGAAGCATTGTACCTGAGTTTTCTCTCTCAAATTGAACCCAAGAAATTTGAGGAAGCAAATCAGGACCCATTTTGAATTGCAGCAATGCATGAGGAACTGAACCAGTTTAAGAGATGCAAGGTATGGAAACTGGTTCCAAGACCCCAAGGACAGAACATCGTAGGAACTAAATGGGTCTACAGAAATAAGTTGGATGAAAATGGAATCATCATCAAGAATAAAGCAAGGCTAGTGGCAAAAGGTTACAAACAAGAGGAAGGGATAGATTTTGATCAGACATTTGCTCCAGTAGCCAGACTGGAAGCAATAAGACTGTTTCTAGCCTATGCAGCATACCAAGGTTTCAAGGTCTACTAGATGGATGTGAAGTCAGCCTTCCTAAATGGTGACCTCAAAGAGGAGGTATATGTAGAGCAGCCCTCGGGTTTTGTAGATCCTACTCACCCTGATTATGTTTATTTTCTTAGAAATGCCCTTTATGGCTTAAAGCAAGCACCTAGGGCCTGGTATGAAACTCTGTCAAGCTTTCTAATTGAGAACAAGTTCTCAAGGGGAAAGATTGATAAGACATTGTTCCTAAGGGAAGTGAAGGGCAAGATCTTGCTAGTGCAAATCTATGTGGATGACATCATCTTTGGCTCTACAGATAACAATCTCTACAAAACGTTTGCCAACTTGATGCAGGGAAAGTTTGAGATGAGCAATATGGGTGAGCTCAAATACTTCCTAGGTGTCTCCAAGTGAAACAATCTGAAGATGGTATATTCATCTCACAGACCAAGTTCACTAGGGAGCTAGTCAAGAAATTTGGATTGGAGAGTGCTTCTTCAATGAAGACTCCAATGGGAACCAATGTGTCTCTGGACAAGGATGAGAAGGGCATACCCTTTGATGAAACTAAGTACAGATGCATGATTGGATCCTTGCTTTATCTAACGCAAGTAGGCCTAACATTATGTTTGCTATATGTGTCTGTGCTAGATATCAGGTGAATCCTTAGGAATCTCATCATGTCTCTGGAAAGAGAATCTTAAGATACCTAAAGGGTACACATCAAATCTTGGCCTATGGTACTCTAGGAACAATGGATGTGAACTAACTGGCTACTCAGGTGCAGATTATGCAGGGTGCTAGGAAGACAGGAAGAGTACCTCAGGGACATGTCAATTCCTTGGTGGAAGACTGATCTCGTGGAGCAGTAAGAAGCAGCCAGTGTGGCAATCTCAACAGCAGAATCAGAGTATATCTCTGCTGGGAGTTGTTGTGCCCAACTGCTATGGATCAAACATCAACTTGAAGACTACAATCTAAAGATGACCAAAACACCCCTATTTTGTGACTCTTCGAGTGCAGCTTCAATTGCTAAGAACCCTGTCTCCCATAGCAGGACTAAGCATATTGAGATCAGGTATCACTTCATCAGGGAGCATGTGGAAAATGAAGATATCACCCTTGAGTTTGTCCCAACAGACAAACAAGTGGCTGATATATTTACAAAGCCCCTAGATGAATCTAAGTTTAATTTCTTCAAATTCCAACTGGGGATGTTAAACTTAGAGTAATCCTCTACTTATTTTTCACTAATCCCTTTCTAGATGCTTGGTTAGAAAATCTCTCAGGATTTGGATGAACTGTGACCGAGCAAGGGGGAGCTTGGACTATTGTCTACATAAAGAAGAGCTCCAGGAAAGAAGTCAGAAAGGGGGAGAAATAGCTCGAGTAGAAAGACATCAAAGATAGGGGGAGCAAAGGTGTAGGGGGAGCCACAAAAGAAGAGACATCAAATCAAGGGGGAGCTATAAGCCTGATGTACTCAGAGAGTTCAACAAAGATAAGTACAATCTTACATGCTAAAAAGTTAAGATTATAATATTTGTTGTCAAGTGAAAGTAGTCTTGAATTGAGATTCTAACTTCTTCAAATAGGGGGATATTGTTGGGAATCTTGCCCACACGATTCCTGATTTGAAGAAGTCACCAAGTCAAGAAAACTTCACTTTGTATTTGATCACTTCTCTAGCTTATAAATCTCAGGAAGTTAGTAGAACAAGATTCGTCGAATGCAGAAGGAAGTTCGTCGAACGAAGAATGGAGTTCATCGAACGCAGAAGGAAGATCGTCAAACTCAGAAGGAAGATCGCAGACTGCTGAGAACTGGTGAGTCAGTCGACCGCTGATACACGGCAAGATCATCGAACGCTGAGACTCGGCAAGATCGTCGAACGCTGAGACACGGCAAGATCGTCGAACGCTAAAACTCGGCAAGTTCATCGAACGCAGAGACGGGACAGAAGAATGAAGCTCATCGATCGAAGAATGTTGTTCGTCGAATGAAGATTGCCATTCGTCGAATGCAGAGAAGAATGAGACAAAAGGAAGAAATGTCATCAAGAAGATGCGGTATCGTCGACATCACCAAAGTAGCCTTGTCGTCGAGAAGTTGAAGAATCCTTGTCGCTAAAAAGGCTAAGTATGACTGATGGCGGTGAACATCGTCGTAAAGAAGGCTTATCGTCAATAGGACAAGGTGATTACGACGACACAGTCAGAGACAGCATATCGTCGTATATGCAGAAGCACCAGAATGTCTCGTATCGTCGAGATATCAGCATCAGAGGTAGAAGCAAGAAAAATTGAAGATCTACCAAGTTCAAGGCATCGACAAAGTCTTGTCGTCGAGATACTGTCCATGTCGTCGTAACAATGGAAATATTGTCGAGACAGATTCAAATGTTGCAGACGCGCTGTCAGCATTTAATGTCGTCGCCTGATTGTCTAATCAGCACGTGCTCTTAAGGAAAGGAGAGTCTGACACTTAAAGAACTTTTTAAGAAGACCGTTGGGGACCTCGTAGTATTATAAAAGAGATCAGAGGTTGCCCTAATACTATATCAATCGATCAATAAGAAAGAACTTGCGCATACATAAAACAGAACAGTAAAAGCGGTGCAAGAAAGAAAAGTGAAAAAGAAGAAGCAGTCATCTCCATCGACTGATAAGAAGCCAATCCTCATCAGGCTAAGAAAAGATTAAAGAAGAACTATGCGCTCAGGATCTGATTCAAAAGCATCCTCTTCAACCTTAAGAAGCCGATCTTCAACAGGCTAAACTTGCCAATCTTCATCCGGCAAAAGAAACAGTCCTTTTTACTGTAATTTCTTGTAAAGGCTTGCGGGCCTATTTGTCTAGCTTGAGGGCTGGAGAGGTGTGAGGCTTGAGGGCCAGTGCAGTGGACTTGCGGGTCCGACACCGTCTAGGTTGAGGGCTGGAGAGCTGTGAGGCTTGAGGGCCAGGGCAGTGGACTTGGGGGTCCGATCTTATCGAGCTTGAGGGCTCGGGCGCACTAGGGGCTTGCGGGCCTAGGCTATAGGCACAGGACTTGCGGGTCTGTGTTGTGTAGGGCTTGAGGGCCCGAGTGTCGAGCTTGCGGGCTCGGGGGCAGTAGGGGCTTGCGGGCTTAGGCTGTTGGACTTGCGGGTCCGTGTTGTAAGGCTTGAGGGCCTGAAGTTTTTGGCGGCGTTTGCCGAACCTAGCACACAGCTGGGTAGGCGCAGAGGGACAGAGGACTACTCAAGACACCCGGTCTTGAGGAACCTCTATAGATCTTGTGTCATCTGGTGTGCCTTATTTGTGCTTATCTGTGCGATACTTTTTTGTTCTGTGCTTGAATATTCGAATCGCTCGCAAATAATCTAAAAAAGAACCCAGATCACCTAACCCCCCCTCCCCCCCCTCTAGGTGAACATTCCTTTACTAAAAAACTCCACTGATTCTCCCGAACTCCAGCAACCCGCAAGAAGAGGTGCTCGCTGCTGTCCGCACAATCCGCAGAAGCTGCACAAAGGAAATTCAATCAGCAAACCGCCCGGTCACAAAAACGAGACCGCAAGTTCTAGGCACGAGTTCAGCTTACACTTGGTGTGATTTATTTTGCTGCTACAGTGGCTCATATTTATAGGCGTGGGACCAGATCCAGTCACCACCCTATGAGATAGAGTCACCGCCCTGACCGCGCGACCTAAGACCGGTCAACCTACGCGGTCAGCAGAAGATCGCTCTGTGCTTAGTGAGCTCGCCGACTTCAACCTGACCAGGAGATTGCCAATCCTTCAAGAAGCTGAGCGATCATGACATCCCGCATGATCATGTCGCCCACCACCAGTGTTCGCCTATATGAGACCTCCTACAGAGACCGCGAACACAAAGAAGGAGACCGCGCGACAAAGAGAGCCTTAGTCTGCGCGCACCATCAAGAACCCGGACAGTCACCAGACCGGACTGTCCCACCATGCGGTCACACAAACCAGACCGCGCGACCTCACCTAACAGAGAACAGCTCGCCACGCGGTCTCACAAACCAGACCGCGCGGCCTCACCATACTGAAACCTGCTCGCCATGCGGTCACACAAACCAGACCGCGCGGCCTCACCTCTCCAACCTTGGACAGAAGGAATGGCAGTCAGACCGAATAAGCTGCGGCTAGACTGAATAGGTCAGACCGCAGAAGGAGACCGCAAGACCGCGCGGTTAGACCAGACCGCGCGGTCACCTCCCAGACCGCCAACTTCATACTTCAACATTTTCAACAAGTATTGCCATCTCAGCTGATCAGATTTTCAAAGCATTTAACATTTTAGGGAGGTTATCTACCGTATCATGTGGACTATTCCTACTGTTTAAATAAAGTTGATCAATTCAGATTTCAATTTTCATAACATTACATATTGTGAGAATTGTATAGTTGAAATCATAAGCAATTTAACATTGGGAATAGAATCATAAGTGAACTCATTCTAAATTCAACATTCCTAAGTCAATTTTGAAGGAATTGAACTTGGCCTCATCTAGTGGCTTGGTGAAGATATCAGCTACTTGGTTGTCTGTGGGGACATATTCAAGTTTGATATCTTCACACTTTACATGACCTCTAATAAAATGGTACATAATTTCTATATGCTTGGTCCTGCTATGGGAGACAGGATTTTTGGCAATAGAAATAGCACTGGATGAGTCACACAACAAGGGAGATTGACTAACCTTGATGTTGTAATCCTCCAATTGATGTTGGATCCACAGAAGTTGAGCACAACAACTGCTTGCAGCAATGTACTCTGACTCATCTGTGGATATGGCCACACTGGTTTGCTTTTCGCTGCTCCAAGAGATCAGCCTCCTCCTTAGGAATTGACAAGTGCCACTTGTGATTTTCCTGTCTTCTTTGCACCCTGCAAAATCTGCACCTGAATAGCCTACCAGTTCAAAGTCATTGTTCCTAGGATACCAAAGGCCAAGATTCAGGCTGCCCTTGAGGTATCTCAAGATCCTCTTCACAGAGGTGTAGTGAGATTCCTTAGGACAAGCCTGATACCTAGCACAAACACATGTAGAATACATAATGTCTGGCCTACTAGCAGTAAAATACAACAAGGATCCAATGATACACCTGTACATGGATTCATCAAAGGCCTTCCCCTTTTCATCCTTGTCTAATGATACATTAGATCCCATGGGTGTTCTCATGGTGGAGGCTGACTCCATCCCAAATTTCTTGATGAGCTCCTTGGTGTACTTAGTATGGGAAATAAAAATTCCATCATCAGACTGTTTCACTTGGAGCCCAAGAAAATATTTGAGCTCACTCTTACTGCTCATCTCAAACTCCCCCTGCATTAGATTAGCAAATCTTTTGCAGAGGTTGTCATTAGCAGACCCAAATATTATGTCATCAACATAAATTTGGACTAAGAGACACTTGCCCCTCGTTTCCCTAAGAAACAATGTGCTATCTATCTTTCCCCTCAAGAATTTGTTCTTGATGAGAAAGCTAGACAAGGTCTCATACCAAGTTCTTAGAGCTTGTTTGAGACCATAAAGAGCTTTCCTAAGGAAGTAAACATGAGATGTGAGAGTTGGATGAACAAAACCTGATGGCTGCCCTACATATACTTCCTCTTTCAGATTTCCATTTAGGAATGTTGATTTGACATCCATCTGGTATACTTTGAAGCCTTTGTGGGCTGCTTAGGAAAGGAATAACCTTATGGCCTCCAACCTTGCAACTGGGGCAAAGGTTTGGTCAAAGTCTATTCCCTCCTCTTGCCTATACCCCTTTGCAACAAGCCTTGCCTTGTTCTTGATAACTGTCCAATTTTCATCCATCTTGTTCCTGAAGATCCATTTGGTGCCTATGATATTGTGTCCTTGTGGTCTTATCACCAACTTCCATACTTTGCACCTCTTGAATTGCAAGAGTTCTTCCTGCATTGCCTGAATCCGGAATGGATCCATGTTGGCCTCTTCAAACTTCTTGGGTTCTACCTGTGATAGGAAACTGAGGAACAAGGCCTCATTGTGAGCCCTGCTCCTAGTTGTCACACCTTGTTAAACATCCCTAATGATCTGCTCCAAGGGATGATTTCTGTCAACCCTTAGAGCAGGAGTCAATCTGGCAGCTACTATTTGCTGTTCATTCACTGCATCCTGCTGAACTTCTTCCAAGTAGCAGTTTCTTCATGCAACTGAGGATCATCATCTTGTGCAGCTTTTTCATGGTCAGTTCCAATTAAAGTTGGAGGCTGACTTGTGCTTGGTCTGTCCTGAAGGCTCAATTCCTGTAATTTCTCTTAAATTCCTGCACTTGGAGGTTGGATAGACCATTCCTTATGAACAAGGTCAAATTCATCAAAGACTACATGCATGGTTTCTTCAACAACATGTGTTGTGTTGTTGAAGACCCTATAAGCTCTACTATTAGAGTTGTATCCAACAAGGATACCCACCTTGCACTTCTCAGCAAACTTGGTGAGGGGTTGTTTCCCATTGATCAAGATGTAGCATTTGCAACCAAAGATTCTAAAGTAAGAGATGGTTGGTTGTTTGCCCTTGAGAATTTCATATGGGGTGATTCCAAAAGCCTTATTAATGGAGGCCCTATTGAGGACATGGCAAGCTGAGCTGACAGCCTCAACCCAGAAATATTCTGGGAGAGAGGAGTCACTCAGCAGTGTTCTGCCAGCCTCAATCAAAGTTATGTTCCTTCTCTCATCCACTCCATTTTTTTATGGAGTTCTGAGAGAGGAGAACTCTTGGGTGATACCAAGATCTTGGCAGAAATTTGTCATGGCTTCAGACTGGAATTATGTGCCATGGTCTGATCTTATTCTGACCACTGAGCACAACAATTCATTCTGAATAGCCTTGACAAATGTCTTGAAGACATCCAAGGTATCAGACTTCTTCTTTAAGAAGTGCACCCAGGTATATTTTGAGTGATCATCAACAATCACCAAGGTATACCTCTTCCCATTTAAGCTCTCAATTAACAAAGGACCAAACAAGTCCATGTGCAATAGGTAAAGACACCTTTCAGTATCTTTGGAGCCAATACTTTTAAAAGTGTCCCTTGTTTGCTTCCCCATTTGGCAAGCATGACAAGGGCAGCTTACACTTGATCTTGGAACAGTCCCTCACGAGGTTTTTGGAAAAGAGCTTGTTCATTGTCTTGTAGTTTATGTGAGCAAGCCTCTTGTGCCATTGGACACAAAGAGAGTCATTCTCATTAGCTACAAGGCAAACATGCATAGAGGAATCTATATTAATGAAGTCTAAACTATAGACATTACCATACCTAGTGCCTGTGAGAATGACTTGGTTGCCACTCTTCTCTTTTATCAGACACTTCTCACTAGTGAATTCTACTACATGACCTAAGTCACATAATTGGCTTATGCTCAACAGGTTGTGTTTTAACCCATCAACATGAGTTATATTGGTGATAGAGATTATTCCATTAGAAATCATACCAAAACCTTTTATTCTTCCCTGTTCAGAGTCTCCAAAGGTGACCTTTCTTCCTTTGGGTTCTGGAATGAAGTCCTTAAGGACCTTCCTTTTTCCAGTCATATGCCTGGAACACCCACTGTCCAAGTACCAAATCATGTTGGCACTTGAACCATCCTGCAACCACAAAGTTAGTAAGCCTTAGGAACCCAATAAGGATTGGGTCCTAGGAAATAGTTAGTCATTTGGTAGTTGTATTTAATGGCCGCACCTCTAGGAGGAAAGCTACTCCTAGCACTTGCGGTACTTAAGTTGTGCTAACAATCTATAGCAAAGTGGCCCACTTTACCACATCACCAGCACTCATGAATGTTATATCTCCTTTTCTGAACCTTCCTAGAAGGAGCAGAAGTCTGCCTAGGTTCAGAGAAGGAGACAACCTTCTTCTTAGGCTTTGCAGCTGGAGGAGGTGTTGTAGCTGTTTGGGGCTTGTGCACATAAGAGGATTTCTTCATGTCACCAACATATTTCAGCTTTTCAGCTCTCATACTGTTGATAGCATCAAAAATTCTCTGATGTGGGTTTGCCCCACTGCAGCAGCTAGCATTTTTCTCAGCTGGGCTAGTCTTGGAAGAGCTAGCTTCCTTTCCCTTGAGTGAGGGTGCTGAGGTACCAAAGACAAATGGTCCAGGTTGGACCATCTGAATTTCCTTATGGGGAGCTTTCATTGCACTCAACCCAAGTCCCTTTCTCCTTGCAATGCTTGAATCATTCAGATTGTAAGGAGCCTTTTCATTTTGCCTCAGACCATATATGATTGCTTGTTCATACTGGTTAGAGGGCAACCACACCTTTTGAAAGGTAGTTTTAAGACTAGCTGAAGCCTTGCCCGTTCTATCATTCCCAGCCTTGGCTGCCATATTATTGTGACCTAATACCCTCTTACTAGATTGGGAGGAGAAGGTCCCAATAATGGGTAGCATAGTTTTGGGTTTGGAGAATTGGGCTACTAAGTTTTGTTCCATGAGAAGCTGATTGTTATGCTTCTTGATATACACCCACATTTTCTGTTTCTCATCAAGAAGATTATCAATCACCTTATGGAGCTCTATGGACTTCTATCCATTTTGATGGAAGATGTCCATCTTGCATTGTAGCTCAGCCTTAAGTGGCCTTAGCTCTTTGAGCTCTTTAGCAAGCTTTTTCTTCCTGCCCAAGGCATCAATGAGGTCCCCATATTTGTCAATCAGATGATCAACATCTATGTTTGATCTTGATCCATCCTCACCTCCGGCCCTTGAGGATGTATCAGAATCTGGGCTGGTTTCATACTCAAAATCTGAATGGGATAGGTTGAAAACTGGTACCTCATCAACATCAGATATTTTGCTTGAGGAGCCTTCAGATATGGTCATCAGACCATTGCACTCCTCTTCATCATCCACCTCATCATCACTTTCAGAGTGAGATATAGGGGCCCTGATTGCAATCCTGCCAGCAGCAGGTTCTTCAACAGCAACCAGCCCAATGAGGGCTTCTTCCTTTTCAAATTCTGATGAGCTGGAGTCTGATTCACTCCAGCTCCTCTCCTTCTTAGCTAGAAAGGATTTTTCTCCTTTCTTTCCTCTTAGCTGATGATCCTTCTTCTCATCCCTCTCTCTTCTCTTGAATGCGCAGTCAGCAATGACATGCTTAGGCTTGCAGCAACAATATCAAACAACTTTAGAGGAATTAAATTTAGAGTTGGAGCCATACCTGTCACTTCTGGAGTGATGCTTTGACTCCTTGCTATCCTCCTTGTTGTGATATGAGGAGGAAGGCTTGTTCTTCCATTGCTTCCCCCTAAGCAACTTTTTGAAATGTCTTGTGAAGGCAGTAATTTCCTCATCAGAAGAGGAGCAACCTGATGAGCTGGGCTCAGAAATTTTTGGTTCAGCAGATCTTCTGGGAGGTGAGTGACCCTTCTCCTTCCCTCTTCTTGAGCTTTCAGCCTTGAAGGCCGGGGATTTCTACCTGGTATTACTCATTGCATTCTGCTCTTCTTCCTTCCTGGTAGTCAGCTGTATCTCATAGGAGAGCAGCTTTCCATAAAGAGTATGGGGAGGAGTTTCAGCCAACTTAGTCATTTCCCTTATGGCACAGATTTTGTTGTCCCACTCTCTAGTAAGAGATCTCTGGAATTTGTCATTCAGTTCATAATTGCTAAACACTCTCTGATAGGTTCTTAACTCATTGACTATCCTAAAGAACCTTCCATAGCACACATCTATTCCCTCCATGTTCAGCTGCATAAAGGCTTCATACTCCTGGTTAAGGAGTGACTTCCTGTCATCCCTAACTTCTTCAGTGCCCTCCATATAGACAATGAGGGTGTCCCGCATCTCCTTGGCAGTTTGGCAATGGACAAGGTTCTGGAAGGTGGAATCATCAATAGCACTAACAATAATGTTTTGTGCCCTCTGGTCCATGCCATCCAGGACAATCTCATCCTTGGTCAGTTCAGCATATGGATTTGGCACCTGCACCACTAGCTCAGTAGTGGTAGTCTTAGTGAAGGTAAAGGGACCTTCCACTACTGTCACAAAAATCCTAGGGTCAGTTGCTTGCATATACAACCTGACCCTTTTGCTTCCACATGCCAAAGGACTCTTTCCTACATATTGGCAACTTCATTGAACTCATCTCCTTTTGGTAGCCAGCCATGAAAAAAACTTTTAATCTAACCCTTGGGATCTTGCTTGGCTGTTAAGCTTTTTTAAGCAACCTACCTCTGATACCACTTGAAAGAACTTAGGGGTTTAGATTAAATCACCTAGAGGGGGGGGGGGGGGGGGGGGGGTGAATAGGTTTTTCTTATTTCTTTTAAGCTTAGATCTGTTAGTAGCCTAATGAGCCTACACAACCAATTAACTCAAGCTCATAAAATAACAGCCACAACACAAAGGATTTTATAGTGGTTCCCCAAGTGATGGGTAGTCCAATGTCCCCCTACACCCCTCTAACTTCAATGTTAGATATGGTCAAAGATACTCATCCAAGTTATCTTCTCAGCTTTTTGAGCTTACACCACAAGTTCCTCAGAACTTCTCAGATCACAGATGATCCTACCTCAGGACAATAGTCCCTACATCTCAGAGATATCACCAGCTCCTACCTCAGGCACAACAGCCCTACAACTCAGAGGAATCCACCTCCTACAACTCAGACAACCTCCTGGTCCTACTTCAGGCAACATCCTATTACAATCTTCTCAGAGCTGAATAACTCTTACAAAATAAATTAATGATAGACCAATAACCTCTACTACTGATTCAATCTGATTGGAAGCTTTGGATTAAGGTATCAGTAGAATATCTCATCAGATATGATGTTGATCTTGAGCTGTTCCTGGACTGGTTGGTTCAGAGCAGCTCCACTGTCTTCTTCTTCAGAAGGAAGAAAGAAGACTCTTGTCTCTCTTGTGAATGAAAGCTTGAATCACTTAACGAGAGAACCACTGTTGTTCAAGGCAAGAGGGTTGTTGCAGCTTCAGGAAGATGCAGCCGGCTTTCTTTTACATCTTGAACAACTTTTCAATAATGAAGGAGAGTTCTCTTTGTTGCCCTAACTTTAGCTTTTATAGCACTGTACATCTTCAACGGCTATCTGCACGACCTCCCTTGCCCATGCCGATAAAGGCATTACTTTATTACTTTTTGCGCCTTTATCAAACTCTGGGCAGCGCCAGTCAATGGATAAAATGCTTGATTCTGTCTCAGCGGATCCGCTGAGACGGCTCCTTGTCTCAGCAGATTAACACCTGAGACATGCTTCTTCTCAGCAGTTGGCGTAAGCTGAGACAGCTACTCCTTTTCAGCGGTTCCGCTGAGACGGCTCCTCGTCTCAGCGGATCTGACCCTTCGTCTCAGCGGTTCAACTGAGACAAATATCCATCTCTTAGGAGTTGATTTCTCCTGATCTTAGGTCATGATTGACCCTTTCTCTTTGAGTCACCTAAGCCTGTATATCTTACAAAAATATGACTTTATCAAATACATTTTGTACTTAGCATTGCATAGTGACCCCTCTTCAAATCAAGGGAATTTGAGGGAAAATTCCCAACACAGCTTCATAAGCTTGGCCAGGAAGCCATGATTTGTTGACTCCCCTTGGACAAACTTGTTCGTCCTCTCGATCAGCTCCTCATAGGACATCGGAGGATCCTTGCCGATCTCCAACTTGAAAAGGCACTCCCTTAGGCCAAACGTCAGCGCCAGCTGTAAGGTATAAGCATCCACCTCCTGGATGCTAAGAACCTCCTCCTGGAAACGGTCGACGTAACACCCTAGGGCCTCATGCACCACTTGCGTTAGATGGAAAAGGGTCGTTGCTTTCTTCTTCCTCTTCTTCGAGGTGGCTAATCGGGTTGTCAAACCTCAGCGCAGATCCTCGAAGCATTAAATGGAGCTGCCTAATAGCTGATGGAACCAGTCTCTTGCTTTCCCTTCAAAAGTGATGGCGAAGAACCGACACTTAAATGCATCCGTGATGTTTTTGATCGAAACAACATCCGCGAATCATTAATGGTGACGGATCGAATCGTCTCTGCCTGAATAGTAATTCACAGAGGTTCCCTGAGCCCTTTAGGGACTGGAGATGAAAGGACCTCAACACAGAAGGGACTCCTCCCACCCTGACGATGATCTGCTAGTTGGTGAGATTTTCCAAGCTCACACGTGCGAGTATCCTGATATTTCGTCGGGTTTTCCACCTTGCGAAATCGAATCCCCTGAGAACACACTAGGTAAAACTGTGAATACACTAGTCGCTCTGGTTCCTCCAGCTTTATCTCTTTTCGTGCTCCCCTGGACGGTTCACCCTCCTTCAACGGAGTCATGCAATGAGGCGAGGTTGTTGTGACCTCCGCATGAGTAAGCAGCGCTACTTGCAAGATATCCTCGATATGTCGTACGAAGTCGTTGAAATACGCTTTGGTCACAAACTTGCCCTCCATTGGCGAGTTGCTGACTAGTCCTTGCTCGCCTCCTTCCACCATCTCGCCTTCTCACTGAACTTTTCTCCTCTGGCTATAGTCCACGCTCATCGCACCAAAGTGTTGAAACTAAGAAAATCTCAATTCCAAATGTTCGGAGACAAAGGAAGCCTAAGGCTACTTATCCCACGGTCCGGCTATTCGGATCTAAAGGCTAGAGCTGAGAAGAGAGAGAAAACTACAAACAGAACTCATATGCTTCAACATGCCATGAGGTCCCGCCACGTACCTGCAAATTTTGGAGACAACTTACTCTCCACAACCAAAAATGGCTGAGCATGGTATGAGGAAGGCACCTCTTGGCGAATTTCTCGCTAGCAGGGGAGGAGGGTTAAGATTCGAGAGAACACTAACTGTCTTCGAGAAGAGGTCCCAAGAGTGGTGCCAAAGAGGTGCAATTCCTGGTACCCATGTGAGTTTATTTATAGACAAATCATAGGGGGTATGTAGGCGAGTATATCCTGCCCTTGTGAGGTTGCATATGTCGACCTGGCGACTATGGAAGGATCTCGCGTACTGGCGAGTAAGGGGGATCTCGCGTACTGGCGAGATGTCGCCGGCGTCGCATACCTGATGAGTATGGAAGGATCTCGCATACACGCACACGATCTTCAAATGCTCCTGGTGGTTGACTTTGCCTTAACCTTTGACTTTGATTTATGCCTATATGACATGAATAAGCTCCACCCTCGACAGTATATGAGTTGTACAAACACATTACAAAAATAGTCTCTCCCTTCTCACTGAGGGATCTCTTCCTAGAAAATGCTGACATTTTGCCTTTAAAACTGTAATTTTTATTATAAATCGCATGCCCTCGTCAACTTCATTCAACCTCTCTCTCTTTCAATTTGATATTGATTATGCTAACACGAATATTCAACTAAAATCATGGCTGAGAATATCCCGACGGTCAGCCATCATTACACCAAAAAGTTTAGAGGAACTTATTTATTTATATATAATAATAGTGTAGATGCGTATATACTTTCTCCTGATGAAGGTCTGAAAAGTTTCTTTATCCACTCATGGGATTCAAGAGATTTCTCTTATAACTATAACTGAGCCTCCAAAGAACAGCGGCGTCTTTTACTAGTGAACGCAAGCAGCGGCGAAGAACCGCAGAGAAAGATGAGAAGCCTGAGATTCGTGAAGGCTTTCGACTGCTTCTCTCTCTCCATCAACCCCTCAAACTCCTGCCTCTGTCTCAACTCCGTGGAAGCAGAAGATGAGTACGAGAGAAGAAACTTGATTCAGACCAAGCAACACAGCCTGCTGAAGCTGGGAAATCCTGCTGAGGAGAACAAGACTCTGGCTTTCTACCTTGAGCCCAAGGTATATACGGTGCATATATATAATCAGTAAGATAAGTGTTTCCTTTTTTTAATTTATTTATTTCTTGTATTCAGACAGTGGCTCTGAGAGTTTCCATGCACTGTAATGGCTGTGCAAGGAAGGTTGAGAAGCATATAAAGAAGATTGAAGGTATGTGGTTAATGAAGATTTCGTCTTCCATATTAATGAAATTAATTAAATGCAATGCTTAATGTTCATATAGTGTAACAGGTAGAAGCGAATAATTAAGGATTTAGTTATCCACATCTGACTTAATTCTGCTCCCTAAAGCGCGTTATAGCTAGTTGTGACCGACTGTGATCCAGCTTGTATGTTAATGCAGTTTGTAGATACAATGGGTGTCAGGCTCCGTTTGGAGCAGCGGTGGCGGTCGTGAACGTAATGGTTATAAACCATAGTTCTTGAATGCCTAGCTCCCCCAAGTAATTTCATCCACTTTTATGTTCAAAACTAGTTCTCTTTTCTTGGCGCGGTCATAAATGTTGACCGTTGTAATGCCAAACATACATTCTATGGTGGTGTTTTTCTCCAAAAAGCCTCGCCAATACGTGTCTTAAATTTTCGCTGGGAAGGTTCAAGAGCTGCTGACTTCTAAGATGTTAAGTGTGCTCTAATGGATGCTATTGTATATAATATTGGAAAACAATTTTTTTAAGGGTGAGTTTTGGTTGATGCTGAGATTTTCTCATATGTGAAAATATTGTTGAAACATTTGGTATTATTAGTTCAATCTCACTGGATATACATGTAGTATAACTTAGGCTCTGTTTGGACTCGGTAGTGGCTGGAAAGGGCGATGAACACTGCAGAGTTATGGACCGGAGGTTGGGGTGATGGCTTGCAACGTCGCGATCTTCTCTGTATATGTTTCTTCTTGAAGGTAGCAAGGCTAGGGATCATGATTTTCTTCATTTGGTCCAAATCAAGGCTATTGTCTCTCGGGGAAAATAAAAAATGATAAAAAAATTCAATTCCACAGAACAAGAAAAGGCTGATCTCCCATCCATTTGATTAAGTCTCTGTTTGGCATGGTGGCGGCGGTCATAAACATGGTGGTTATGAACTGCCGTTTGTGAACGCCCGACTTCACCTCAAGAACTTCATCTACTTTTATGTTCAAAATTAGTTTTCTTCTCTGTGGCGGTCATAACTATTGTCTTGCCAAACATGTATTATATGATAGCGGTGCTTTTGTCCAAACTCTAGGGAGCAAAAATAAAACTGTTCCAAAGGGAGCCCAAGTCAAAGATAGCTTAAAAGATTAAGAGAGTATATATAAATTATTAAATTCATATCATATATTCATATATATATATATATATATGAGAGTTGAGGATTCCACATGAGTTTACTGACAGAAGTCAAGCTCATGGGTAGAAGGGTCAGTAAGCTTCTTGGGACTATAAAATCTTTGACTTTTAATCCTATGCCATATTATTCAATTCCTCTGAGGTAGTACTTACAGTGTGGAAATACGCTTTGATAAATAATTTCTTATATGATTACAAGTTATTTTGTAAATGTGTGCACTGTAGTCATAAAAGTATGAATTATTTCATATAAAAATGTACATTTTATATATAATATTTCATGATACGTATGAAGTACGTTGTAATAACTTTCTCACTTCAAAATTTATACTCTCCCTCCACAGGTGTGAGCACAATAGAGATGAACTTGGAGAACAAGAAGGTGGTGGTGACTGGGAACATCACTCCAATTGAGCTTTTGGAGAGTGTCTCCAAGGTTAAGTTTGCTGAGCTTTGGGTAGAGCCTCAATAAATACACATTTTAAAATAAAATCAATGCTCATTTCCTTTCTTAATTCTCTCTTTCTATGTATAGTCTTATGCATGATTATTTTTAGGTGGTTGTTATCAACACTACTATTAAGTTGGCTATTCGTAAAATTTTGATATTCGCAAAATAGTTTTTGAAAAAATTATATCCGCAAATTAAAATGTTATAACCAAACATGTGTTCAAAGCCATATCTCATCTCTCTCATCCCTGCAAAAACTCGGAGATATGTCTTGACCTTCACAAAGCTCGAGGCCATCAACACCTGCCGCTCAGCCCCTTGGTTTTCTGCTCGCGGAGGGAGGCGACATTTTCTCCTCTTCGCCCAATCCGAAAAGAGGCGGCGCTGAATAACAATGGGGAGTGGGTTCTCGTTTTAGCTGAGGTGGCACAACCTTAAAAGAATAGAGGTCATTGTTTTTCCTTTCTTTACCGGCATCGCAATTAAAGATGGAAAGTTGGAGGTTTTCATTTTTTTCCACTTGGCAGGAGGCATAAAGGTTGGAAACAAAACAAAAATTTTCTTCTTTTTTTAATGGCTCCGTGGCAAAATATTGAAAAGCGAAAAAAGGGTAGAGTTCTTCATGTTTTTTCAATCGGCATAGGCACCAAAAAAGACAGGAGAGGTCTTCGTTAATTCCTTGCTCTAGTGGAGTGCAGCGTAGAAAAGAAAAAAAAAACTTTTTTCTCATTTTCTAAGATGAATCTGCAGTGCGAGTATCTAATTGAGGATAAAAAAAATACTAAAATAGAGTGCTAGTAGCAAAATATGCGGTGCTAATTATAATAATCGCCTATTTTTAAGTCCCCAATAAACATGCACGAGAGTTCAATTTAGTGTTAATACGTCTTTTCTAGGATACGCCAATGCGATTACACGAGGATATTTGTGACAGGTCCAAAATGATCCAGGATCCTCTCCATTTCACATGAAATGGATACTATCCATTTCATGGGGGAGATGGATCCATCCTAAATCCACGGATAGGATGGTTGACGGGAGTGAAATATGAGAGTTATTAGAAGAGTATTTTGGGTAGTGAAATATGTCTACTCATAGGGGAATGAATCATCTAGGCGTGAATTTACGATGAAATCATCTCCACCATGAAATGAATAGTATCCATTTCATGTGAAACGGAGAGGATCCTGATCCGTCTAAAATCCTGGTCTATGTATTATTGGTTGATATATGTACTGCATGAAACACCCTAAAGTTTTATCTATAAGGTTAACATTTTTTAAACAAAATCTTAATTGCTATAAATAAAAAAAGAAATCACATGTATTGCATGAAAGAATAAAAAAACAATTGCACAATTTTGAGATAATATATTTTATAATAATTAAAAAAAAATTCAATATTTTTGATGTGCCACTTTTCATTATATCATAAATGGTGTTGATATATACACGCAGTATTGTTTAACTGAGTATAAACTAAATTTATCAAATTATATTTATTTGATGATCTCGTTTAAACACGATGTTTGGTAATCTAAGTCAAAAGAAAGCATATTAGATTAAATAACTGATTTAGGCATCGTTTGGATGGCCGGCGGGACTCCGGCAGGGTTGGAGACTGTGGGCGGGGTTGGAGACGGAGGTGGGGAAACGGGGATGGAGACGGCCCTGATTGTGCCGTTTTGCGAAGGTTGCGGGAGCAAACGCCTCCGCCCGCGCGCGGCGCGTGTTTGTTTTCCCGCCTTGCGACAGTGGATGCTCCCGCACCGTCGTGAAAACGCCCATCCAAACGAAGCCTTAATCTCCTATTTTGTTTCAAAATTAACTTTAAAATTATATAGTGGGCCAAATCGTTTCGTAACTCAGTCTAGGCACAAATTTTAGATGGTAATGAAATTAAATTCATTTTTTGGATTTTCATTTTCCTTTAATATAGAAAATTAATTGGATTAATTTATTACCAATTGGTAACTCCTATTAACTTGTGCTTCACCAATGCTCTGGATGCTGAATGAAGGAAGCATGGTTATGTGCACATAAATCAAAATGGATTCTTAGGTCTGCCCTCTCTGATGTCTTTGGCTTTGATTTGAGGGCATGATTCCGCAGCAAACGCGACGGTATAGGGGGCCACTATTTCAGTGGTACTCTGTGAGCAGCCACTTTGTGCATTTATTGTCAAAGGTTAGGTCTTTCTCCTCTGAGAGAAGCCACTTTGTGCATAGTGCCAAAGGATAGGTCTGTTTCCAATCTTCCCCCGCCCATACCCCCAATGATTGGGGACTATATGGGTTATGTTGTTGTTGTTGTTGTTGTTGTTGGTAACTCCTATTAGGCGTGCAAAAAAAGGCCCGGCGGGCCCAGGCCGGGCTTGGGCCCCCTGGGCCTGGGCTTTTTTGCTGCCAGGCCCAGGTCGGGCCTTGCTCAAACCGGGCCCAGGTCGGGCCCGAGCTTACATAAAAATGGGGGCCTGATTGAGCCCTTTAGAGAGGGCCCAATCAGGCCCCAAATGCTGGCAGCCCAGTAGAAATGCTGGGCGCCAACATTTAATGTTGGCAGCCAGCATTTGTAATGCCGGCAGCCATCATTTAATGCTGGAAGCCAACATTTAATGCCGACAGCCAGCATTAAATGCTGGCTGCCAGCGGGCCTGGGCCTGGCCCGGGCTGGGCACCAGGCCAGGCCCTACCCAAATAAGGGGGCCTGTTGAGCCTCCTTAGGCCTGGCCTGGGCCTGGCCCGGGCCTAATCGGGCCCAGGCTTAATCGGGCTCATACCCGGGCCGGGCAACCTGACCCGGGCCAAATTTGCACGCCTACTCCTATATGGTATTCTCCTATTAAAGCCTAAATTGAATCCCATTCATTATGCTCCTCCTGCCGTGAACTAGGGTTAAAAAATTGAGCTCTCTCTCTCTCTCTCCTTCATCCGCCGCTTTTCACCATCGACTGGGTTTGAGCATCGTCGACACCAAATCCCTCCAGAAATGGTATTTGCGGCTTGTGTTCCTCCATATCTCGAGAGCAAAAGGACAGTGACATCTGTCATTTCCTAACCAGAGTTTGAAAATTAGTCTGGCGGGTTTCATATTCGGCTCTAAATCAAGATCGCCAGGCTTCATCTGCAACACCAAGCAGTCCAGCAGTATCCTGTCATTGGCCTCAAGTAGAATCTTAACTCCAGAGATACTTATATGTTTGCAGATCTTTCAAAAGATTCAGATTACATAAACAAGAACATGTCACAACTTTTGAGAATATCTGCAATTATGAAGCACGAACTTGAAGCAAAAATAGTATACTTTGATTTCGCACTTCAGTTGTATTTCCATTTGTTCAAGCTTCATTCATTCTTTATTTAGATTAATTGGTTAGTTAGAAAAATAAATATATTTCTGCATAAACTCCACTTCGAGGTCAATGGTGTTTGGTTAAGACGATCCTTAAGTTTTATTTGTCCCTGCATTCATGTGAATTTTTGATTATACAAAATTCACCGTAGTGACGCTTAATCCAAATTTTATATCAGTTGGTATCAAAGCGATTTAACTCAAAACTATTGATCTCACACATTATTTTGGATTAAGTTATTTTTCAGATTAATTAATTCAATTAAAGAACACAATTTCTTCAAAACTCATTAGGCTTTTTAGAGAGAAATAAAATTTGGGATTGAGAATTAAACTGCATTAATTGATCAATCACCGACAAAGATGTCGTGTTTTCTTTAGACAATTAATTTCCCACGCGTCATTAAGCAAAGAAACACGACATTAAATTTAGGGCAATATTCAGATTTTTCGGTGTTAAAGAGTCTTGCAGGTCCATAAGATCTGTAGCCGTCAAAGTGGTCGTTTCGAGTCAACCTGTGTGATTAAAGTTTCACATATTTTAGGGAGTTATCTGAGACTAATGCGCAATCATTCACCCAAAGGTGGTGCTTCCACAATAGGTTTAGAGGGATACACTCACACATTTGGACGGTAGTGCGGGGTTCTAGTAATCTATTCGTCCAAAGGTGGTAGATTTACGAAAAGCTTAAGCGTAACTGTTGCTCGTTCGTGTGTGGAGAATAACTAATTGCGTGGCGGGTAGTCTACCCAAAGGTGTTGCCCACTAACGTGTATAAATTCTCCATTTAGTGTGTTATTTAGGATTTTTAGTATCTATTGCTTTATTTGTCTAAACCATTTTATTTCCTCTCTTTTCAGACCTAAAAAGTATTTCAGCTCTCTTATGCTGCTCATTTCAAACTTCACTTGCATAAGGTTGGGAAACCTCTTACAAAGTTGATCATCTATAGATCCAAAAATTATGCCATCAACATATATCTGGACCAACAAAGTCTTGCCTTTAACTTCCCTTAGGAATAATGTCTTATCTATTTTCCCCTTGAAAATTATTTTCAATGAGAGAGGTAGATAGAGTCTCAAACCAAGCTCTAGGTGCTTGTTTAAGACCATATATGACTTTCTTAAGATAGCAAACATGATTGGGATAAGTTGAATTTACAAAATGTGGGGGTTGTTCTACATATACTTCCTCTTTCAAGTCTCCATTGAGGAAGGAAGACTTCACATCCATTTGATATACCTTAAAGCCTTTGTGAGCTGCATATGCTATAAACAATCTGATGGCCTCCAATATTGCTATTGGTGCAAAGGTTTGGTCAAAGTCTATGCCTTCTTTTTGTTTATAACTCTTTGCGACCAACCTTACTTTATTCTTGATAATCACTCAAAAGTTTAGCGAAATATGACGTCACGCACAAACTCTCCACTGCTTATCACCCACAAATGAGCGGTCAAGTAGAAGTTGTGAACCGCGAGTTGAAGCGGATCTTAGAAAAAATAGTTTCTGTTAATAGGAAGGAGCGAGAACTTAAGCTCGATGACGCTCTATGTGCCTATCGAATGACGTACAAGACTGACATCAGTTGTACACTGTATCTATTGGTTTATGGCAGACTTGCCACCTTCCGGTCGAGTTAGAGCATTGCACATTCTGGGCGCTTAAATTCTTAAACCTTGATTTTACCTTAGCAGTTGAGCACCGTAAGTTTCAATTAAATGAACTCGATGAGTGGCGCGCGAACGCCTACGAGAGCAACATGAATAGGGAACAGACAAAGTTCTACCACGATAGAAATATAAAATTTCCTAAAACTTTTTCTCCGGGCGATCTCGTCCTCCTTTATAACTCTCGTCTTCGCCTTTTTCTGGGAAAATTGAAATCTCGATGGTCCGACCCATTTATCATAAAAGAGATTTCGTCATATGAGACAGTTCTCATTTCTCACCTGGAAAAAGGCTCTTTCAAAGTAAACAGACACCGACTTAAGTTGTATCTTCTAGGAGAAATCTCGAACGAGAAGAATGAATCATTTATCCTTCCACCTATAACTTGAGTGCCAAATGGGTCAAGCTACGTGACCTTAAATAAAGCGCTTAGGCGAGGCACCCCATAGTTATTTTTATTTATTTTTCTTGTTTTCTGTTTTTCTTTTTCATTAACAAATTTTGCAGGATTTTGTTACGACCTCTCCGACTTCACTAGTAGGGAAGCTTTATTTCCCCTCTTTCTTCCTTAGCTTTTACTTTTGCACTTTTACTTTTTTACTTGCACTTTTTCTACCTATCTTCATACTTAGTTCTAAATATTGAGAACAATGTTTAACTTTAAGTAGGGGTCTTTCTTGAATTTAGAAAAAGTAGAAAATAAAAAAAAATTATAAAACCCCCAAAATTCCAAACATATTTTCCTTTTTTTTAGTCTTTAGCATTTCTAAAAAAACCAAAAAATAGAAAAAAAAAATAGAAAATCAAAAATCTATTTTTTTTTTGAAAGGGAGGTTTGAGCTCTCATCCCAGCGGACCTCCTAGTATCAGTTAGAGCACTTCACGGGGTATTGCCTCGGAAAATCCAAGAATTAACAAAAAATATTTAGGTCTTTCTTTTTTCTAGCTTTTGTATATATTGTTTATTTAGAAAAATCAAAATAAAAAAAAAAGATAAAAAAACCTTTGGAAAAAAAAACTTGTTAAGTTAATTTTTGCCAAATCTTTAGTACCCCATAACATTGCATTTTGTTGTCTTTAATCTTATGTCTACTTATTTAGTTAGAATGAATTAGATTAACTTTCATTTTATGTATGTTTAGCGAGTAATATGTTGACTCGTGCAACATTCGTAATTAGGGTAGTATGTTATTTTTGAAAAATCTCATGAATTTTTTGCACTTTTTCATAGCCATTTTTTTATATTTTCCACTTTTGTAAAACTTATCATCCTTTACTTTCATTATTAGAAATATTTTTAAATCTTGATTAGTGTTAAGTGTAGTAGATGCAAAACGGTCTAGACGCTTGTTATCGTCATTTTCATGAAGAACAAATTTTCTTTATTTTCTATTTTAAAACTTACATCTTTGAAATTTTTCAAAACTTTACTTTAAGTAGACTTAGAAACTTGAAAATAATCTATGGGTTCTTTTTGATTTAGTATGAGCATTTGCATACCGCACCTAAAATATTTATCTAGCCACGTTGTACTTTTTCCCGTTCCTTTTTGTAGTCCCATTTATCTTTCATCAAAGCCAAATAGCTTACCCATGTTGCACACTTAAATTATTTTTGTGCATTGATTTTATTGCTACTTGCTAGTGTGTTTCATTTTGTGAAAATAGTAGAGAACTATTGTTATATCTTTTTTCTACAAAAGAAGGATACTGTATAAGCCGTAATTCGTCGAGGTCAAAGAGGATCAAGGACAACTTAAAAGATCTCGCCCACCTGGGGCGAGTAGAGAAGATCTCGCATGTTCAGCCCCATCTTTGTCGAGATCAAAATTGCCTAAGACACCTAAGGGTGTCGTCTTGGCGGGGTCCAAGGGGCCGGCTCGGCAGGGTCCCAGGGTGCCGGCTCGGTGGGGTCCCAGGGGGCCGGCTCAGCAGGGTCCCAGGGTGCTGGCTGGGCGGGGCCCCAGGGTGCAATCTCGGCGGAGTCCTAGGGTGCCGGCTCAGCGGGGTCCCAGGGTGGCAGCTCGGCGGGGTCCCAGGGTGCCGGCTCGGCGGGGGTCCCAGGGTGCCGTCTCAGAAGGGTCTCAGGGTGCCATCTCGGCAGGGTCCCAGGGTGTCGTCTCGGCAGGGTCCCAGGGTGCCAGCTCGGCGGGGTCCCAGGGTGCCGTCTCGGCAGGGTTCTAGGGTGCCGTCTCAGCGGGGTCTCAGGCTGTCGTCTCGGCGGGGTCCCAGGGTTTAAGACCCCATTTGTTTCGCTACAAAATCTGGTCTTATGCCGAGAACAGCTGCTTTGCGGTGACACCTTCACTCGGGAAGGTCGCCACTACAAAACGCTGATCCTGCTGGCCATATCGATCACAGAAAAAAAAAAATATAAACGAACAATAGAAGTTCAAGTCCACAAATCACATGCTATATATATAAATATCCACATCATTTAACTAAAATAAAAAGGGGTTACATTAATAAAAGGGCTCATGCCCTGTACATCATATCCTCACTACAAGGTCACTCGCGGAAGCAAACTGCTAATCACTCACTGATCCTAAAACCGGAACTCCTGTAATAGACTGGCCCGCCTCCATCTTCACCGGCTTCTAGTGCTGATGCCTCTCTTCGATCCCCTAAAATGATATGGTCCACCGACTGTTAGTCAAAAAGACTAAGCCTTATGTTCCCCTAAAATGATCTGTCTACAGGAAATGTCTACAACTACACTTGTGTATATAAATAATTGAAGCAGTAATAGAGCATGGAAAAGAGCAAGTAAAGAACAGTAAGTAAAGATACGTACACAATAGAAAAGTAACCAATGATTTATAGGAATGCCCATACAAACCTATAGACCAAGGGGTCGTTTAGTAGGGCCTATCGTATAAGAAGTCCCATACCGATTTATATGATAGGGGTAGAGGTTGAAATGCAATGCTTATGCTATGACATGCAGAGTTATGCTGTTTATGCTATGTTCACACAAGTGCAACTCACAATCTTTGACTCAATACGCACAGACCTTTAGTTCCCCCTTTTTGGAGCTAGCAAGACTCCTAGGATACTCCCGTAGTGGCAAACGGAAGCGGTGGGTTGGGCCTCGCCCACCTCTAGGTTGTTATTCACACTACCTAGCCTAGACCTATCGTACGCCTCAACGCAAAAACGCGGAGCATCCGCGTACTCTTACTGGCTGGACCACCAGACTTTTATGGCTAAGTGCAAATTCCACACTTGCCGAGTCAACGTATTGACATCGGTGTGAACGACCGTCTAATACCGAAGACCCACCACCTTTACGCACATGCAAATATGTTTACCATCTATCTCCAAGCTGTAAGCTCCCCAGGCTAACCTGTCCGTCACCATAACCTTCTGAGCCATCGGCTCACCGTACCAACCCGTCCGCTCCAGCAAACATTACTGAGTCACAAGCTCACCAGACTAATTAGTCTACTGCTACAACCCCCGAGCCTACCGTTCGTAAGACCAAACCAACTAATATACCCATAACAATGGGGTGTGGGTGAGTGTATTATTAAGTTAATCTTGTACATCAACTTATCCCTACAATTTATGGTTAACCTTGGACTTCCCGAGGATTACCCTGTAAGGGGCTCGCTACGGTACTAGGAACTATAATGGGATGACACCCCAAAGCTCCCTTTCCAAGGCACTTAATGTTATTGGTAACTACCCGTAAGAATACCCTCCTTGTTATTACACTTGGATTACCCTAAGTATTTTATGACCCTCTAAGGGGAAAGCTGATTTTTCGTCGGTCCTAAACACAACCTTACCCCTTAGCTTATCGTGTACACTCAACATATAGTACCCTAATGGTGAACTCACATCTTCTCTACCAGACTAGGTACACCATCCACCTTCCATTCCCACCTACTGGTCTTCAATTTAATCAATTTTACAGTTTTACTATACACAGACCAATTGAGTTATATGAGTTGTATAAGAGGAGGTACTCCAAATACTCTTCCAACTGACTCAAGATTATTACTGGGAGTCTATCATGATATTCTAAGACTAAATCCAGAGGATCATATTTTTCCTTAATTATTTGGCATTTATTATAATTTCTCCAACATTGGCCAAGTATGAAATTGAACATGAAGTGTAAGATCTTCCTATGATATGCCCCCCCATAAAATTATGGAAAATCTATGATGTCAAAATAATAGTAAATACAAAATATCACAATTTTGTAGTAAGGGGTTGGTCTCTAATTATAATATTGAATAATTACCCCAAATTAGAAATTAAAGAAGGAACCACCAAAAATACTTGTCCAAAAATTATGGGTAAATTATCAGACCTTTATATTAATCAGAAAAGTCTACTGACTAAATTTCAGAATTTATCAGAACTAATTATTCACATAAATAAATATTCCAAGTAAACCCATACTAGGGAAAATTGTGAAGCAACCTACTGATAAATAATTTCAAAAATTATACAAAAAGTCACAGAGCTCTCTAATGCCCTAAAATGTCCTACCACCAAGTTTCATAATTTTCCAGAGGATATTTTGCCCTCCTTTATTTAACATATTCCTAAGACAAAATAGATGACTTGTGAATGAAGTGCTAATTAAATCAATTCAATAATTACACAAAAATTACCAGAGGTCTATATCATGATTTTATGTAATCTACCAAACTTTCATCAACATCCAAGATAATTTGAGCATGTAAATTCCTTTTATAAGAAGGTTCCCCAAAAAAGTTTATAGCCTAAATCAGAGGGGATAAGTGTTCTTAAAATTCTCATAAAATTCCCTAGGGCATATTTACACCTTATGAGCTTATCTACTTAGTTTCATGACCATTAAAGGACATATGCCCATATGTCCTTCACAAGGCTCAAAGTTCAACCCTAAGGTTAGAACAAGGGTCCTAGGGCATATCCACCCCACATCACCCCAAATTACTCATGGGGGTGTCTTATGTGATCCTAAACCAGTGGCCAAAGTTTCACACCACTTTGATGAGATTTGACCACCTAATTCAATCATGTGCACTTTTGACCTAGTTTGACCTAGTTTGACCAAACTTGGTTAACTAATTGTCCAACCAAATCAGTCCCAATTGGGATGAAATTTTTACCAGGGTCATATAATAACCTTAAGAAGCACCCACCAAAATTTGGAGGGGATTGGAGGTCATTAGACCCTATAATTAATTAATATATGGATTATTAACTTTTTACAAAAACCATAGAACAATTTTCTCCAAAAATTCCCATCTTTGGATATGTTAAGGGTGTAGGTACAAATATCCTATGTTTCAATTTTCAAGTCAATATTAATTCCCAATCAAACGTTATTCAAGAAATAGTGGCTGTCCAACCCTAGGGACCAGTCCCACTAAAATGGCTCTACAGGGAGATAAACTGCTCCTTTTGGGGTGAAACAAATTTTAAATTAAAGTACACACCAAGGGATACAACTTTGGTGTTGACCACTTTTTCTGTAGAGGGGCCTAAGTATTTTTAATATTTATATTAAGGTTCAACATAAAAAAGACAGAAATACAAATTAAATCAATAGCACACATCTTGACGCAAGATTGGAGGGCATCCACTCATCTTCCTCCTCTAGCCGACGACCCAGATCGTCCTGACCTGGAAGGTTTTGTAAGAGGTTTTCCCGGCCACCCACGCCCCTCCCCGGCCGGCCAATGCCACCACCACCTTCCTTGAGGTGGTGGCCGGCGATAGGAGGTCTCGGCCGGCCGGTGGTGGCCGGAACCGACAGTTTACACAAGAAGAAAAACCTCCAAAGATGGAGATTTCTGCCATTTTTATTGGGGACCAATTGACCCTAATCCTTTCCGATTTTAGATGTAATCTATCCACTGGAGAAGAGGAGAAGAACCAGACCTTCTTGGAGCCTTGAAGCCTTGTCGTTTGGCCCATCACCATGGCCGACCTTAGAGCTTGGAAGCCATGCCGATCCGAGCCTCCACTGCACGATTTCTTTTGGAAAGTTTGGGGTTTCACTCCTCTCAGTCTTTTGAAGATGATAGAGAGCTTAATCGAGGGAGAGGCGGGGGGGGGGGGGGGGGGGGGGGGGTGGGTTATACCTTGAATGCCATTAATGGCCATCAAAGGAGAATTTCGGCCATGGTACAAACCGCCACAATCAGCCCCCATATGGGCTGGAAAACTTCCTAAACTTCTCATAACTGATAGAGGGAGTGAATCCCATCAATTGGGGAGGTCTTTGGCCTCCCCTTGGCCATGAATGCCATTACTTCTCTCTTTCTCCCTCCTCCATTTTTGGGGAAAATGGGATTTTCTCTCTCCTGGCCGAATTCTCTAAAATTGAATGGCAATTTTAGTAATTCCCAACCCCATTAGCTAATGGACCACTTAAATTGGGTCTAGCCCAAATGGATTGGGCTTGATTAGGTCAAAACATGTCATTTTGACCTAAATTTAGGGTGGAGTTGACTTTGGTCAATTTGACCATTTGGGTTGACCCCAATGGGTGGCTAGTGACCCATTGGTCTCTGTTAAGGGTTAGGAAGGTCTAGGTAGGGTCAATTTGGCAAGGTGGGGGCCAATTGACCCACAATAGGGCAATTTGACCAAAATAGGGCTAGAGTTGACTTAAGTCAAATTGGCCAAATTGGTGGCCCCATGATGGGGGTTTTTAGTCCATTGGGTCCCTAATATCCTTATAAGGGTAGGGACAAGGTCAATTTGGCATGGTGGAGGTCAATTGACCCTAATTAGGCTACTTTGAACAATTTGGGATTATGGTTGACTTTGGTCAATTTGGCCTCTTTGGTTGACCCCAATGGGTCCTTGGTGTTCTAAAGGAACCCCTAAAGGGTAAGGTATGCTATGGTGGGGTCAAAGGGTCAAGGTGGTGCCCTTAAGTCCAACCCGAAGCTTGGTAATTAGAAATTGCTCTTCCCCTTCAAGCCTAAGGCCAAGTGATCTCTTCAAGCTTCCTAGGGTTTTGTCATGACCTAGTCATGACAAAACCACTCTAAGGATCTAGTTGTTCGGGGGATGTTACAAATCCCAATAAACAAAAAAATAAATTTGTCCTCGAAATTCAGGCTAGGCTTGCAGGGTTTTCACCGAGAGTGACTGAACATAACATCCCCTAAGAATTGAAGTTATTTCTGACTCGAAGAGCACCGAATATCTTTGCCACACCAATTCTAGTGGCTCTCAGGTGTGCTGCTCCTGTCCATAATTTTACCACATGACTTTTACCTACAGAACTTTCTTGCGCCACGAGGCTCGCACCGTCGTATCGACTATCCGGACCAGCTCCAGGTGAATCAATCAATCGGAGGCTACCAGACCATCAATAGTAGAAATCCGCTGCTATGGCAGTATTAGAGATCTCCTAGAGGAGGAGACATGGAAGGCGTCATGCAATCCCGCTAACTTTGGCGGTAGCTCTAGTCTATAAGCCAACAGGCTAATCCACTCCAGGATCCTGTTGAGCCCCATCTATCTCAGACTGAGCTTCTTCCGCCTGCAAATCCGCGAGACTCCCTGCATCAGACGTATCTTCCGGCACACCCGATCTCCAACTTGGAACTCTACCTGACGATGCTACGCATCGTAATACCTGACCTGGCTGCTCTGGGCCCCAACATCCTAACTCTAATAAAGCGCACTTGGGCATTTAGGTCCTCCACAAATTCTGAGCTGAGTGCCTTGGGATCCTCTTCCTGGATCCGAGATAGTGGAGTCATGTGCTTCTGTCCCTCTGGGGGTGGAAAGCTGTGCTGACGTCAACCAAGAGCCCAGATAAGCCTGGGCTGATCTTCACTTTTTGGCCGTAAACCGTTCATTCCGATCCGACACGATCATCCTGGTCACACCACGAAAATGGACAAACTGCTCAACAAATCCCATCAAACACCAACGGGAGCGTCCTTCCAGCCCGTGGTGACCCTAGCTACCTTGGTCAATTTATCCTCGATGTTCCAAATGAACTTGTGCCCGGAGTGGGGATGCGGTAACCTGTGTATGAAATCCATAATTATATCCTTGAGCTTCCACTCTAACACGGGCAGTGACTATGGTAGTTCCCCAAAGACTCTTGCACTTGGACTTCACCAGTCAACATATCTCACCTTGCTTCACAAAGCCTATGACGTATTTCTTTATTTCAGGAAACTACACGCTCTGAAAAAAAAACATTTTTCCGGTGACTAAAGCTCTTGTTTGTGTGGGTAGACGACGTCTCTATAAAGTTTTCACCACACGTTAAGATTCTTACTCCTTCAAGTATGTTCGAGTAATCAATCAACTCCACTCTACAACTTATCCAGTTCTTACCATTGGTGGAACTGATCAGATCATCAAGCATTCCAATCATCCTCAAAATTTCAGGGGTTGCACTTGTGAATCTTATGAACATATGTTAACCAACCAACACTAGTATCAATGTTTATAAGATGACTCCCAATCACTTTCTATGTGGAGTTTGATTCATAAGGTATACGTGTAAAATTCTTTTGAAACCCTAAGATTTTTCATAAGTCAATTTCATCAAGGAAATATCATCATGTTTATTTCACCAAATTCCGATCACTTCCACATATACTAGTCTTGATCACTTTCGAATGGTCCAAAGTAAGATAAACTTAGATCGTTCTTTTCATAGTAAACTCAAACACTATATTCTAAATCCAATAAGTCATCGTCTAAGATCTTTGATTATTCATCATCATAGCTCCCAAGGCATAAGGGCTATTATTGTAGTTAAAATTTTCTACCATGATAGGGTGTGATTTTTAACAAATCATAAGTTGATCACTTCTGAATGCCCCAAACCTCAAGAACTATCAGATATAAGTACAACTTGTAAGATCTAATTTCTGTTCTCAACTTCTAGACTAGGACATCGACATCCCTAAGTGATTAATCCTGACGACTTTACATTTCCAATGATTCAACTAAGGTCAAGTTGTTGTTCGATCAATGATGTCTATCCATTGTCCTGGTAATTCTACAAATCATTATTTTGAACATACTGTTACACCATCTCATCTTTGCCCGAGTAACGTTGAATAATATGAACTTCAAAATCATTATGTTCACGACGCAACACTTTCTAAATTAGATCTAAGGGAAACCCAAGTCAGTAATTAGTTTGCCCAATAAACAAAAGGTAAGCCCTAATAAATTAAAAATAAACCACTATCCATTTTGGACTAAGTATCTTTGGTGTCACTATGTTATATTCGTCCTAGGTATGCAAACAATCCTTATGGCATACAACCTTAAACTTGGGGTTCTATCTTGAGACTTATTGATATACTCCATACTTTAGACTCTTCAAGGTACCATTTACGACAACCTTATCAGGGTCATCATATGACACAATCCCAAATGGGTATCTTCTGAACTTCAATTCTTATCTGATGGTGGTTGTCTCTATATAAACATATCACCGGTATGAGGGTTAGATCTACGAGTCCCATACCATTCTGCTTATGTGTCAATCTCCTTAAGGCTGTCCTATCAGTTTGGATAAACCTTGGTATGTGAAGTAGGGACATCAGAGGTTATGGTTTAGGTGGTCATTCCCGCATTAAGCTCCTCCTCTAACCTCTTTAGGGTATCCTTGTACCTCAATCAAATTTATACCTACGGTCTATTTCACACTAGGGCATGGTATAAATTGTCATGGTGAGTCAGGTGTCCTAGTGGGATTTAGTCTAACTCATTGACTAAAGGACTATCTAAAGAGATCTTTGCAGCCAGAGGTATTCGTTGTTGGGGGCAGGGTTCGCCATATTAATTAGTTTACTGCTATAACAAGCTCACCAGACTAAATAGTTTACTACTTCAAGTATGTCCGAGTAATCAATCAATTCCTTGTTGGGGGCAGGGTTCGCCGGAGGTATTCCTTGCTGTCCGCACCAACAAACATTACTGAGTCACAAGCTCACCAGACTTATTAGTTTACTACTACCCCCCCCCCCCCCCCCCCCCCCCCCCCCCCGAGCCTACCGCTCGTAAGACCAAACCAACTAATATACCTGCAACAATGGGGTGTGGGTGAGTGTATTAATAAGTTAATCTTGTACATCAACTTATCCCTATAATTTATGGTTAATCTTGGACTTCCCGAGGATTACCCTATAGGGGGCTCGCTACGGTACTAGGAACTATAATGGGATGAAACCCCAAAGCTCCCTTTCCAAGGCACTTAATGTTATTGGTAACTACCTGTAAGAATATCCTCCTTGTTATTACACTTGGATTACCCTAAGTATTTTATGACCCTCTGAGGGAAAAGACGATCTTTCGTCGGTCCCGAACACAACCTTACCCCTTAGCTTATCGGGTACACTCAACATATAGTCCCCTAATGGTGAACTTACATCTTCTCTACCAGACTAGGTACACCATCCACCTTCCATTCCCACCTATTGGCCTTCAATTTAATCAATTTTACAGTTTTACTATACACAGACCAATTGAGTTATGTGAGTTGTATAAGAGGAGGTACTCCAAATACTCTTCCAACTGACTCAAGATTATTACTGGGAGTCTATCATGATATTCTAAGACTAAATCCAGAGGATCATATTTTTCCTTAATTATTTGGCATTTGTTATAATTTCTCCAACATTGGCCAAGTATAAAATTGAACATGAAGTGTAAGATCTTCCTATGATATGACCCCCATAAAATTATGGAAAATCTATGATGTCATAATAACAGTAAATACAAAATATCACAATTGTGCAGTAAGGGGTTGGCTTCTAATTATAATATTGAATAATTACCCCAAATTATAAATTAAAGAGGGAACCACCAAAAATACCTCGAATGCCATTAATGACGATCAAAGGAGAATTTCGGCCATGGTAAAAACCGCCAAAATCAGCCCCCATGTGGGCTGGAAAACCTCCTACACTTCTCAAAACTGATAGAGGGAGTGAATCCCATCAATTGGGGAGGTCTTTGGCCTCCCCTTGGCCATGAATGCCATTACTTCTCTCTTTCTCCCTCCTCCATTTTTGGGGAAAATGAGATTTTCTCTCTCCTGGCCGAATTCTCTAAAATTGAATGGCAATTTTTGTAATTCCCAACCCCATTACCTAATGGACCACTTCAATTGGGTCTATCCCAAATGGATTGGGCTTGATTAGGTCAAAACTTGTCATTTTGACCTAAATTTAGGGTGGAGTTGACTTTGGTCAATTTGACCATTTGGGTTGACCCCAATGGGTGGCTAGTGAACCATTGGCCTCTCTTAATGGTTAGAAGGTCTAGGTAGGGTCAATTTGGCAAGATGAGGGCCAATTGACCTACAATAGGGCAATTTGACCAAAATAGGGCTCGAGTTGACTTAGGTCAAATTGGCGAAATTGGTGGCCCCATGATGAGGGGGGGGGGGGGGGGGGTTAGTCCATTGGGTCCCTAATATCCTTATAAGGGTGGGGGCAAGGTCAAATTGGCATGGTGGAGGTCAATTGATCCTAATTAGGCTACTTTGACCAATTTGATGTTAGGGTTGACTTTGGCCAATTTGGCCTCTTTGGTTGACCCTAATGGGTCCTTGGTGCTCTAAGGGAACCCCTAAAGGGTTAGGTATGCTATGGTGGGGTAAAAAGTTCAAGGTGGGTCCCTTAGGTCCAACCCTAAGCTTGGTAATTAGAAATTACTATTTGCATACCAAGGTGCTCTTCCCCTTCAAGCCTAAGGCCAAGTGATCTCTTCAAGCTTCCTAGGGTTTTGTCATGACCTAGTCATGACCAAACCACTCTAGGGGTGTAGTTATTTGGGGGATGTTACAAAGGGTGCCATCTTGGAAGGGTCCCAGGGTGCCGGCTCGACAGGGTCCCAGGGTGCCGGCTCGACAGGGTCCCAAGGTGCCATCTCGGCGGGGTCCCAGGGTTCTGGCTCGGTAGGGTCCCAGGGTGTCGTCTCGGCGGGGTCCCAGGGTGCCGGCTCGGCAGGGTCCCAGGGTGCCATCTCGGCAGGGTCCAAGGGTGCCGTCTCGGCGGGTTCCAGGGTGCCGCCTCGGCTGGGTCCTAGGGTGCCGTCTCGGTGGGGTCCCCGAGTGCCGTCTCGGCGGGGTCCCAGGGTGTCGTCTCGTCGGGGTCCCAGGGTGCCATCTCGGCACGATCACAGGGTGTCGTCTCGGCAGGGTCCCAGGGTGCCGGATCGGTAGGGTCCCAGGGTGTCGTCTCGGCGGGGTCCCAGTGTGCCTGCTCGGTTGTTGAAACCAGCAACTGGTATCTTGAGTTCGGACCCACTGGGGGGTGTAGCCGACGCTTACTTCTCCCTCCCTAGACCCTCCGACCGGTGGATGAGAAACTTGGAATAGACCCAAGGCTGTAGCGAGGAGGTCCCGCCACACACCCGGAAGATCTTAGAGAGCCTCCCCTCCCAAACCAAAGCTCAGCCGGGCACCTTGGAGGACACGGACTGCCAACCAAAACTAGCCTGGAGGAGAGGACTCTCAAGGAATCAGATCTCCTCCAAGGTGCCCTTAAGGGTCTATTTATAAATTTTTCTAGGCTGGTCTGCAAATAACATGAATCTGCCTTTTAGTTTTACTAACCGCACCCCAAATTGGTCTGCTAATAGCCTAACTCCGCTATTCCGAAGGGCTATTTGCAGCCCACAAGGGGTATTATGGTCATTTCCCCCTCAAAGCCTTTTGGGCGAGTGGTCCGTGAGGGTACCACCCGCTGGGCACCCGCTTAGCTGGGCGAATGTCCATGCTTCCGGGCGAGTGGCCCGTGAGGGCACCACTCGCCCAGCTCCTTCTCTCCTGCAGCTTACCCCCACTAACCCGGGGGTATTTTCACCTGTCTGAGCCGGGGCGAATGATCTGACTGGCCTAGGTCTCGCTAGTTGGCTTGTGGGACCCACTCGACGAATACGGGTTGTACACAATCCCCGCTCTTTGCGAGCCGTTCCTGCGCTCGGAAAGAACAGTCCAACCCGGCATTCGGTGAGTGCTGGCTGACTGGTCCCATAAGATTCTGTGGGTCCCACCGTTGCCCTATATATATCTCTTCACGTCAGATTTTCCTGGAACGCTTTCATTCCTCGATTCAGAGCTTCTTCTCTCCCTTGACCTTTCGCCGATATCAATGTCTTCCCACAAACCTTCCGCAAGACCCCTCTCGCAGGAGATGATCGAGCGCCTGGCTGCGGCCCAAAGTGTAACCTCCCCCAAGGCTGCCAAATTTGCTCCCTGGCTTATGTCTAAACGGGATCCGAGTGCCCCCTACGTCTCGCGTCGAGCCAAGGCGATTCGGCTGAATCGTCAAAGAGGCGAGACCGCTTCGGAGTCTCCGGCGAAAACTCCCCCGACGAATACCCCTCCGGCGAAAACTCCTCAGGCGAATACCCCTCCGGCGAAAACTCCTCCGGCGAATACCACTCCGGCGAAAACTCTTCCGGCGAGGAATCCTCCGGACCCCGGGATGCAGGTATGAGGATTCCTCCTGTATTTCTGTTTGGTTCCTGTCCCCTATCCTGCGTTCGCTCTGGCCGTTCGCAGGGGATTTCGGTGCCTGAGGCCGGCCACGGGGCAGTCTCGAGCAGTGCCGCGGTGCCACCTCTCGCGAACGAGAGGCCTCCTCCAGACCTGGACCTTGCTCCTCCCCCCCCTCCGGGAAAGACCACATTGCAGTCCGGTAAGTTGTGAACCCTCTTGATTCGTCCTTCATACTGCTCGTCACTGACCATTGATTTTCGTAGCTCTCGTCCCCGTCCTTTCGCCGCGGGACTTCATTCCTCCGAGCTCCCCTGCTCGACCGAATCCTTCCGTGCTTGCGGATGAGCCGAGGGTGTCTCCCGAGAAGGGACCCGGTTAACAGGACCGAGCGGATGATCCTGCGGATGCTCCAGCTCCTTCTTCACAGCCCTACCGTCCTGGAAAGGGAAAGGTCCTGCCTCCCGCCGGTTTGTTTAAAACGCACCCCCATTCGTCTCGTCCCTCCGGTCATGGGGACCCCTCACTAGGTTAGCAACCTCTGCTGCATTTAGTGCATCCGCTTTGTTTAACGTGACTGACCAGTCTATGATCTCGCAGGCTATCGGAAGCCTCTCCCTTTGGATCCTACCACGAGGGGGAAGACGGAATGCTCTCGCCCCTCCCCTCTCCCGGGGATCTCTCTGACTTCCTCGGCGACTCCTCAGATCATGCGACCCTAAAGGAGCGAGTCACGGAGGTCTTGGGGAATCTCATCCATATCCAACGGAACATCGCTGGCCAGATGGATGATGTGCGGTTGGAGGTCACGCGCGAGCTGAAGGACCTTCGGAAGGACTATTCGCGCCTTCTCGTGGCGGTGGAGCGTCTGGGAGGTGAAGGGGGGGGGGGGGGGGGGGGAGCTTTCTCCCGGGAGGCACGCTGTGCGAGCCCGGGATCAACTTCAGCTGGCGTCTCACGAGATCACCTCCATGCTCGCGTATTATCGTCCGCGAATGCCTCCGGAGGCTGGGCCGCGAGGGCATGGTCGGTGGTACTGGGAGGAGCGCTAGTCTGGTCTTCATTCGCCTCCTTTGTATTTCTCCCTTTATTCTATTTATGGTGCTGAAGATACTGGACTCTATTTATGCCTGTAATAATTTTACATTCTGTGCTTGGCGAGTGCTTTATTTCTATTTTCGTTTATATTTCTCGCAACTTGCTTGAGCATGCCGAATGATATGATATTGCCGAATGCTTTCGTAACTCTTTCGCGTGGTCGTCGAGCGGATAGCCACTGGAAATTCGCCATTAATGGTTGAGAGGGATCGGCCCGGGTTTCGAGGCGCCGGGAAGGTGCGATTGCTATTCGCACACCCGCTGCCTCGAAAGCCCAAGCGTCTTTTAGTTCTTCTATAAATAGGCCGTCCAACCACCATATTAATTACCTTGCCATCCGCTCCCTCTCTCTCCTCGCGCTAGCACTCGCGCTTCTCTCTTCTCTGCTGCTCCCGTCTTCTCCAGCATTCGCGAAATGGGTGGCGACGCTGATGGTAGGGCCAGGTGTGCCAGCGCCTTCGTCAATCATGTCTTCGACTCCTGCGACCTCTCCGAGGAGGCCTTCCTGAGCGCGGTTGCTGACTATGTTCCGCCGGCATTCGAGGCGCGAAAGCCCGAGCCGGAGGAGCATCTAAACTCCATCTCGCCATGTGCTCTCGTGATCCCGCTAGAGCACTTCGAGGTGGGGTTTCGCCTTCCCATCTGGCCGGAACTCCGCCAGACTTTCCGGTACTACGGGGTCGTGCCTGGCCAGCTCAATCCCAACTCTATCGCCATGCTGGTTGGGTACGCGTGCTACCTGCGAGAAGAGGGGATCGAGTTCTCGCTACCCGTCTTCCGCAAACTGTACACCTTTCGCTGCTCACACGGCATCTCCTTCTTCTCGGGTCAAAACCCTCTCAAACACTACGGTCTCCCGAACAAGAATCACGACTGGGTCCGCCGCTTCATCTTCGTCGGTGGGAGCCTTGGGAATACCCTTCTCGCCCCGGTGCAGGAGGAGGAGTCGACCTTTCGTCCCCCGACCTTAGGGGGGCATGAGGCCAAGCTGCATCAATACATCCTTCAGCACGGGATGGACCTCGTCTATCTCCGGCGAAATGTCAACTCGCTCCCACCCATTCCGCAGGGTGAGGGTAAGTTTTCGAGACCTTCTGCATTCATTTCGGCTTGGCGGTTCTTACGTCATTCGCTAAATCATTCGCTAAATCTTTCGCGTTCTTATGCAGGTGTGCGTAATTTCCCCCTTCACCCACCGCGACCTCCTGGGGTTTCTGTATCCTTTGCACAGGCGGCCGCGGATGCCTGCCGGGAGGAACCTTCCTCCTCCAAACCTAGCGGCTGGAAACGAAAACCCGGGGCGCTTGCTTCCTCTTCTTCCAAGAAGCCGAAAAGTCCTTCCGCCAAGGGGAAGGGGATCTTGGACGAGACCCGAGGGGCGAGTGCTCTGACCCAAACCCTGGGGACGGGCGCGCCGACCCTAACCCAGGGGACAGATGCGCCGGCCCAAACCTTGGGGTCGGGTGTGCCAGACGGGACTGGGATCCAGGCGAGATCGTCGCTGTCGCCGCCTCCGCTGCCCAGGGACCACCGGAACTTCGCAAATGGCGAGAAGTACGTGGATCCCTCGGGGGCTCCTCTAGTGAAGTGGGACAGAAAAAATAACCGGGTCTCGCTCTCCACCCTCCATTCGACTTGGATAGAGAGCGATGTTGCTACCGGCGAGGCCTACGCCATGGCGTATGCCCTCTATGGCCGTGACGATGCCGAGAAGAATCAGGTTCTCGCCCACGAGACCGCTCGAGCCCTGCTGCGGGCCCTTGAGCTTGCGCATATGTCTTCGCGCCGGAGCATCAGTCTGTCGCGGAGTCTGGCCGAGGTCGAGGAGACCAGGGCCCTTGTTTCAGCCGAGGCGCAGAAACTCAAGACGAAGTTGGCAGCTGCGGAAGCCCTTCTCGCCAGCCCTCCCATCAGAGAGGTATATTTCCCTCCTCCCTCCTCCCCGCGAATGATCGTTGACGATTGCCGCACTTCCTTCTCACCACCTTCGTTTTCTCAGGACGCTATGATCGCCGTGATGCTTCGCGCGCGAGTGGGCAATCTTGAGGAGGAAGTCCGGCTGGCTAAGGCCGAGGTCCAGCAGGCGCGAGAAGCCGATGCCTTGGCACTCGCCTCAGGAAGCAGGGGGCACTTTTATCCCCACCATGAGCTAGAGCAGTTGATGCAGGAGAATGCTCAAAGCGCCGTGAAGCACGCGCTGCAGGTACTGCGGCAGGCTGGGTACCTGAAGGAGGAGGCCGAATGCCTCTCTGCCCGACAGGTCGTCCCCGAGCTCTACATTCCGATCCCCTTCCCGGAAGATGAGGACGGCGAGCCGCGAGAAGATGCCCTCCTACCGGATTCGAGCGAAAGCGATGGATCTTCTGGCGAGAAGCCTGCCGATCCATGAGATGGGCCTTTTGTATATATTTTTTGTTTTTTCTTTTTATTCTTCATTTTTGGATGTAATCATGAACTGGGCGAGCCCCCTTGAAAGATATATATTGATTACAATTTTTGTGCTATCTTAATTTTTCCTCATTCGCCGCTATATCTCGCTAGGCTCGTTAGGACGCTAGGCCGTAGTGTAACTGTCTTGACCATTCACCGCTGCTCGTTGACGACCTAGGATGCATCGCTCTTTTCGACTTCCCGCTACCGAGTGAGCCTTTGGACCATTCGCGCATCACGGGGCTGCGTTTAGGTAGTTATGAAAGCGAGGTGAAATCACCGTTCCGGCGCGTGGTCTATGCGAGTGCTTTTGAGGTCACTCCTTGAGAATTTAGAACCTGCCACCGAGCGAGCCTTCGGACCTGTCAGCTAGATGAGAGCCTAGACAGCGGGTCTGCTCGGGGCCATTTTTCCTTCAACATAGAACCTTCCACCGAGTGAGCCTTTGGACCTGCCAGCTAGATGAGAGCCTGGACAGCGGGTCTGCTCGGGGCCATTTTTCCTTCAACATAGAACCTGCCACCGAGTGAGCCTTCGAACCTGCCAGCTAGATGAGAGCCTGGACAGCGGGTCTGCTCGGGGCCATTTTTCCTTTAACATAGAACCTGCCACCGAGTGAGCCTTCGGACCTACCAGCTAGATGAGAGCCTGGACAACGGGTCTGCTCGGGGCCATTTTTCCTTCAACATAGAACCTGCCACCGAGTGAGCCTTCGGACCTGCCAGCTAGATGAGAGCCTGGACAGCAGGTCTGCTTGGGGCCATTTTTCCTTCAACATAGAACCTGCCACCGAGTGAGCCTTCGGACCTGCCAGCTAGATGAGAGCCTGGACAGCGGGTCTGCTCAGGGCCATTTTTCCTTCAACATTGAACCTGCCACCGAGTGAGCCTTCGGACCTGCCAGCTAGATGAGAGCCTGGACAGCGGGTCTGCTCGGGGCCATTTTTCCTTCAACATAGAACCTGCCACCGAGTGAGCCTTCGGACCTGCCAGCTAGATGAGAGCCTGGACAACGGGTCTGCTAGGGGCCATTTTTCATTCAACATAGAACCTACCACCGAGTGAGCCTTCGGACCTGCCAGCTAGATGAGAGCCTGGACAGCGGGTCTGCTCGGGGCCATTTTTCCTTCAACATAGAACCTGCCACCGAGTGAGCCTTCAGACCTACCAGCTAGATGAGAGCCTGGACAGCTGGTCCGCTCGGGGCCATCTTTGGAGCTTTCAGAGTTTTTCCCACAAGCTGCAGTGTCGATCTCAAACACATGTTAAACAAAATATTCTTATTTCAAAACATTTTTATTACATAGTTTCAGGGATAGAAACGTTTAAGATCGTCACCGCTCTAGGTGTGGCTGAGGGGTTGGCCCTCCACGTTCTGAAGGCGATACCCCCCGGACTTTAGCGTTTCCTCCACGACATAGGGGCCTTCCCAGTTGGGATTAAGCTTTCCCACTGCGGCAGACCTCCCGGCCGCGTCAACCTTCTTGAGTACTAGGTCCCCTTTTTCGAACTGCCTGATCCTGATGTGCTTGTCGAAGTACTTGGCCATCCGCCGCTTGACCTCTTCTTGGCGAATGGCTGCTAGATCCCGGGCTTCTTCGATGAGGTCGAGGGAGAGCCGCAACTCCTCTTCGTTCCCAGCTCTCCAATCTTCCTCTCCATTCGTGGCGGCCTTTACCCGTGGCATCATGACTTCGAACTCTATGGGAATGACGGCCTCGCAGCCGTGAGAGAGCTTGAAAGGGGTCTCTCCAGTGGCAGTGTTGGGGGTGGTTCTTAAAGCCCACAGGACCGAGGGGAGCTGCTCCACCCAATTGCCCTTAAGATTTTCCACCTTCTTCTTGAGCAAGTTCACGATAATCTTGTTTGCCGCCTCCACCTGCCCGTTTCTCCTGGGATGGTGGACGGATGCAAACCTGAGGTCTATCCCCAACTGGCCGCAGAAACTGATGAACTCCTTGCTTGCGAACTGCGAACCGTTGTCCGTGACTATGGCCTGCGGAAGACCATGCCGACAGATGATCTCCCCCCATATGAAGTTGCGGACCACCTGGGAGGTGACCTTAGCCAGCGCCTTGACCCCCAACTACTTTGAGAAGTAGTCGATCATGACTAAGAGAAACCTCCTCTGTCCACTAGCCTGGGGGAAGGGTCCTACCAGATCCATCCCCCATATGGCAAATGGCCAGGGTGCCGTGATACTCCTTAGCCTCTGAGCTGGCATGAGCTGAAGCGGGGCGAACATCTGACACTTATGGCATTTCTTGGCGAAGGTGGCCGCGTCTTTGCTTAGGGTTGGCCAAAAGTATCCCTGCCTCATTATTCTTGCCTCCAACATCCTGCTCCCCGAGTGGCTGCCGCACTCGCCGGAGTGAACTTCTTCCAAGATCCTCGGGACTTCATCTTCCGAGATGCACCGGGCCAAGAGGCCCGAGAGGGTCTTCCGATACAGATCCCCCTCATGGAGCACGTAGTAGGCGGACTTGTACCAGAAGCGTCTTTGGTCCGGAACGTCCTCCGAGAATTTCCCTGTTGCAAGGAAGGTAACGAAGGGATCCTTCCAAGAGGGCCGCTGCTCTATTTCCATGAGTTCCCCTTCCTCGATCGAAGGACAGAACAGATTTGTTAGGGTTCCTCCGGTTCGGGGACCGGTCTTGGCCAATCGATCCGCCTGGGCGCTCTCCTCCCGAGGGATGTGCCTGATGGAGAAAGTCTTGAACGCTCCAATGAGGCTTCTCACTTTGGCTAAGTATCATATGAGTGTAGGTTCCCTCATCTCGAACTCCCCCTTGATCTGAGAGGCTATTATCATTGAGTCGGTGAGAACCTCCACATCATGGACTCCCAGTTCCTGAGCCAGACGCAAACCGGCGATCACTGCCTCATACTCCGCCTGGTTGTTGGTGATTGGGAAATGTATAACGAGTGTCTGCTCGATCTTTACCCCGTGAGGGCTCTCCAGCACTACCCCTCCTCCGAGAGAATTCTTACCCGAGGCCCCGTCAACCAGCAGCTTCCACGGAACATGACGAGGGGCCTGACCCTCCTCCATCTCGGCCACAAAATCTGCCATGAAATCCGCCATCACCTGTGCCTTCATGGATAGCCGAGGGACGAAGGTGATATTGAACTCGCTGAGTTCTATCGACCACTTCGCTAGCCTCCCCGAATGCTCTACTCCTTCGAAGATCTGGCGAAGAGGGTGGTCCGTCACTACTTGAATTGAATGGGCCTGGAAGTATGGCCTGAGTTTCCTTGCTGCGACGACCAGAGCAAAGGCCAACTTCTCCAAGATCGGGTATCTGAGCTCCGCCTCCCTTAGGACCCTACTCACGTAATAGATAGGCAGCTGCTTCTTGCCTTCTTCCCGGACCAGGACGGAGCTTACAGCCTCAGTCCCGACTCCGAGATATAGGGATAGATCTTCCCCCTCCTTGGGACCTTGGAGTAGCGGAGCTTTGGTGAGCTGACCCTTCAAGGCCTGGAAGGCCTCCTAGCATTCCTTTGTCCACTCGAACTTCTGGTTGCCTCGTAACTTTTTGAAGAAGGGGGAGCATTTCTCTCCAGCCCGGGAGAGAAACCTGCTCAACCCCGCGAGTTTTCCCGTCAAGCGCTGGACCTCCTTGGCATTCCGAGGCGATCCCAACTCCATGATGGCTTTGACCTTGTCCGGGTTAGGTTCTACCCCCGAAGGCGTGAGAAGTTGTCCCAGGAATTTCCCCTTGCTGGCCCCGAATACACACTTTAGGGGATTCAGGCGCATCTTGTACTTGCGTGGGGTGGCGAAGGTTTCCTCGAGGTCTCGGAGATGAATGCCCACGCTCTTGCTCTTTACCATGAGGTCATCTACGTAAACCTCCAAGTTTCTTCCTCTTTGCTCCTTAAAAACCCGGTCCATCATCTTCTGGTAGGTTGCTCCTGCATTTTTTAGCCCAAAGGGCATCATCTTATAGCAGTAGCACCCCTCCCGGGTGATGAAAGAGACATCTTTGATATCCGGGGGGGTGCATCCTGATCTTGTGATAACCTGAAAAGGCATCCAAAAAACTCATCACAGAAAAACCGACGGCTGAGTCAACCAGCGCGTCGATCCGAGGCAGGGGATAACAATCCTTAGGGCAGGCTTTGTTTAATAAAGAAAAGTCAATACACATACGCCAGCGACCATCGCCCTTTTTTACCATGACGACATTGGAGACCCAGCCTGGATACTGGATCTCCGATACAAAACCTACTTCAAGGAGCTTGGCCACCTCCTCGCGGATTGGTTCTTCAAGTTTGTCGGCGAAGGCCCTCCTTTTCTGTCGGATGGGGCGGGCTCCTGGCTCAAGGTTGAGACGATGGCAAGCCACGTCCGCTTCGATGCCGGGCATGTCTGCCGCGCTCCATGCGAAGATGTCCACGTTCTTCTGAATGCACTCCAGCATCCTCACCCTGTCTTCCGGGCTGAGGCCCCCGCTGACATGCACCTTCTCCACCCTTCCTCCTTGGGTGATAACCTCCATCTCCACTACTTCCTCTGCCGCTTCAAGCCGGGCTGGCTCTTCCCATCTTCCCCTCGCTTCTCTCCCCTCTACCCTGGCCTTCTCCTCTGCCGCACCTTCCTCCTCCATCGGTTTGACCTGCTCCTCCTGAGCTACCTCCCTCTCCTTTCTTCGGGCACTACCCTCTTCCTCTTCTCCCCTCTTCTCCACTCCTTCTTCTGGCCCCTCCGGCCTCCTCATCTCTTCATCCATCTTCTCAGCCTCCGCCATCCAAGAGATGGTATTGACGGCAGTCACATAGCACTGCCTGGCCACCTTTGCATCTCCCCGGATTCGGATCTGGACTCGTCCACTATGGAACTTCAAGCACTGGTGGTATGATGAGGGCACACATCGGAAGGCACTGATGAGAGGGCGCCCAAATATGGCATTGTATCTGCTCGGAGCGTCAACGATGACGAACCGGCAGTTCCTCGGGACCCCTCCTAATGTCACCTGGAGGCCGACACCTCCCTCAACCTCCTTCCTTTCTCCTGAGAAACCAAATAGTGGCCCATCAGAGGCCTGCACCCTCTTCTTCTCCACCTCCATCGCATCGAAAGCCTTCTTGAAGATAACATTCACCGAGCTCCCATTGTCCACCAGGATCCGTGAGACCGTGAAGTTTTCTATCGCCGTCTGGATCACCAGGGCGTCGCAGAACGGGTCCTCATAATCGGGCATGTCTTCCGAGGAGAAGGTGAGCTTCTCTGTGGGGGGTGGGGTCTGGGAAGTTGATGCGACGTCTCTCCGGAACATCGCCTGGAAGCTCCTTTTGCGAGAGGCTTCTATCCCAACCCCACCATGAATCACCCCGATTCCCCCTGTCTCCTGTATCCGCCCTGTCCTCGCATCGGTCCTCTTCCGCCTCTGGGAGCACTTCCTCGATCCTGGCCTGCTGCCGCCGTGGTTGCCCTCTCCCTCTTATCTCCAAGAATTCTGGGCAGGTGGCGGTCGCGTGACCTTCTTCCTGGTGAAAGTCACAATAGGGCAACGCCACCCTGTCCCCTCTTCCTTCTCTTCCTCTCCTTCCTCTTGCTCCTCTACCTCCTCTTCCTCGTCCTACTGCCATAGCTTGCTCCCTTGGGGGGTGAGGGGGTCTGGGACCTTGCCTCCACCCCGGATTTATTCCTCCCGCCTCTCTTCCTTGATACCCCCCTTCCTGACCTCTCGCTGGTCCTTCCTGGTGCCTCCAGCCCAACCTGTTGTTGGGCTCTTGATTCCTCCAATTCTGAGGCGGTCTTTCAAACCCCTGACCCCTGGATTCTTCTCGCCTTCTTCCTTCTTGCTGCCTCACCTCGGGCTCGCTCATCTTCGCCAACCTCTTGTAGAACTCCGGGTTGGCCGCCTCCCCTTCAATCTCCTCTGCTGCTCGCTCCATCAACTCCTCAAAGGACAAAGGAGGCCTTCTCTTCAGGTCCATCTTGAAGAACCCATCTCGCAACCCTACGATGAATGCCATCTTGAGGGCGAATCCCGGCACCTCCTGCACAAGGTGTATCTCCTACTGGAACCTATCCACGTAATGTGCCAGGGATTCCCCCTCCCTTTGCCTGATCTTGAAGAGAGCCTCCGCATCCTTCTTCCTCTTTTTCGACGTCGAGAAGCGCAGCCGGAAGCCCCGGCGCAAATCATCGAACGCGTAGATGGAACCTGTGGGAAGCTGGTGGAACCAGTCCCTTGCTTTCTCCTTTAGGGTGGTTGCGAAGAGTCGGCATTGAAAAGCATCAGACATGGGAAGGATTGACGTCATGTCCTCAAACCACTACAGGTGCACGACTGGGTCCTCCTTGCCGGTGTAGTAGGACATCTCCGGCCCTCGAAACCACTCTGGCACTGGGGCCGAGAGGATCATCTCACAAAAGGGGCTCCCTTCCCCTGCTCGGCGAATGGTCTTCTCGCGCGGAGCCAGCTCGCACACCTCAGCACTCGCCGGGCAGCTGAACAGCTACCGCCCGGGGAGATCTCGCGCACTGCCTTCTGCTGACACCTCCTTCCCCAGCCGCTTCCCCGGTGCGTTCTCGCCGATCTGCAGGGGCAGAACCACGGGGACTGCCGGGGTCTCGCACTCGCTCCGCCCAGCGAGAACTGTCTGCAGGACTTCTCGCTTGAACTTCTTAAACATTTCCAGCCACTCCCCTGCTGCTGGCGGCTGCGAGTGGCCTGAGTCTGAACCATTTTCCCCACCTCCTGTCATCGAACCTAGCTTGAGATTTTCCTTCACCGGCTACGGTCGACGCTCACCGCACCAAAAATGTTGAAACCAGCAACTGGTCTCCTGAGTTCGGACCCACTGGGGGGTGTAGCCGACGCTTACTTCTCCCTCCCTAGACCCTCCGACCGGTGGATGAGAAACTTGTAGTAGACCCAAGGCTGTAGTGAGGAGGTCCCGCCAAACACCCGGAAGATCTTAGAGAGCTTCCCCTCCCAAACCAAAGCTCAGCCGGGCACCTTGGAGGACACAGACTGCCAACCAAAACTAGCCTTGAGGAGAGGACTCTCAAGGAATCGGATCTCCTCCAAGGTGCCCTTAAGGGTCTATTTATAGATTTTTCTAGGCTGGTCTGCAAATAACATGAATCCGCCTTTTAGTTTTACTAACCGCACACCAAATTGGTCTGCTAATAGCCTAACTCCGCTGTTCTGAAGGGCTATTTGCAGCCCACAAGGGGTATTATGGTCATTTCCCCCTCAAAGCCTTTTGGGCGAGTGGTCCGTGAGGGTACCACCCGCTGGGCACCCGCTTAGCTGGGCGAATGTCCATGCTTCCGGGCGAGTGGCCCGTGAGGGCACCACTCGCCCAGCTCCTTCTCTCCTGCAGCTTACCCCCACTAACCCGGGGGTATTTCACCTGTCTGAGCCAGGGCGAATGATCTTACTGGCCTAGGTCTCGCTAGTGGGCCTGTGGGACCCACTCGACGAATACCGGTTGTACATCGGTAGGGTCCCAGGTTGCCGGCTCGGCGGGGTCCCAGGGTGCCGTCTTGGTGGGGTCCCAGGGTGCCGGCTCGGTAGGGTCTCATTGTGTCCTGCAGTTAGCCTTTCCAAACAACGGAGTTGGCTATTGGCAGACCATTTTGGACTGCGTTTAGTAACACCAGAAGGCGGAATTCGGCTATTAGCAGACCATAAGTAAAAACTTTATATAGAACTTGAAGGGCACCTTTGGAGAGGACTCCAATTCCAATTCTTGGCTTCTTCCTCCCTAGGTTCTTTTGTTAGCTCCTCAGGCTCTTCAAGGGTGCCCAACTTCAGCTTTGGCTTGGGAGGGGAAGCCCTCTAAAGATCTTCTGGGTGTGTGGTGGGACCTCCGCGCTGTAGCCAAGGGTCTGTGTGTAGCCCTTAGTCTTTGGCCTGTTTCCTTCTGCGGGATCAGTAAGTGCTAGCTGCCCCCTCTAAGGGGTCCAATCTCCTCATTGGGCCGAGTCTCGGTTCCAACATTTATCATTGGGCCGAGTCTCGATTGCAACATTTTTGGTGCGGTGAGCATGGAAAATAGTTAGTACATGAAAGTTCCAAGGAAGTGATATGGCGAAAGAAGATGAGCGAGACGCCGATCTCGACAAAACACCACCACCCAGCGCGCCAGTAACAAAAAAAATGCTGGCAGATCTCAGAAGGGACCTACTTAGGGCAATGCAGTGCGCTCTCACCACAGCGCTAGGGGTTCTCGCAACCCCTGTGCCCCCGATGGTCCCGCCATCAGGAGCTGGCGAGAATGCCCCGGGGCAGAGGATGGGAAAGGAGGTGATGGCTCAGGAACTAGGGCGAGATCTCGCAGGCCGGGAACTCTTTCCCAGCCTAGCGAGTGCGAGTGAGGTCCCAGTGAGCGCCCACCCAGCAGGCGGGACCCCGGCCAGTAGGGTCCCGATGAGTGGCCCCCTCGCGAGTGTGAGACCGTCAGGAGCAGGGTCGCCCATGGATGTGCGAGACCGTCAGGAGCAGGATCGCCCATGGAGGCCATGGGGTGAGTGGAGCAGGCGATAAGGGCGAGTGGGGGAAGCCCATTCTGCGAGTTGGTGCTCACATCACCACTTCCCAAGGGATCCAGGGAACCGGCCATGACGCTGTACACCTGCAAGGATGACCTGGTTCAGCACATGTAGTTGTTTGAGGATATGGTCTCCATCAGGCCCATGTCGGATGCTTTCAAGTGCCGACTCTTTGCCATTACCCTGAAGGAGAAGGCCCAGGACTAGTTTCACCAGCTTCCCGTGGGGTTAATCTATGCTTTCGAAGACCTGCGTTGCAGCTTCCAGCTGCATTTCTTTACCTCGAAGAAGGGGAAGAAGGACCCCGAGGCACTTTTCAATATCAAGCAGAGGCCGGGGGAGTCTTTGGCCCACTATGTGGATCGGTTTCAGAAGGAGGTCCTCCTCATTCAGGAGGTGCCCGGGTTCACCCTCCAGCTTGCCATTACAGTAGGTTTGCGGGAGGGCTTCTTCAAGATGAACCTGAAGCAGAAGGCCCCCTTGTCCTTTGAAGAGCTAATGGATAGGGCGGCGGAGGAGATTAAAGGGGAGGCGGCCAACCTGGAGTTCACAAAGGGGTTGGGAAAACTGAGCGAGCCGAAGGCAAGACAGCAGGACGTCAGGACGAGGGATGAGCCGAGGGCTCCGCAGCTGGGGTGGAGGCAACATGGAGGGGGTATGCAAGGCCCCGACAGAGGATTTGCCCAAGGAAGGGGCAACTTCCAAGGAGGTCAAGGAAGACCCAACCACCCAGGGTGGAGGCAGGGCCCGAGTCCACTCCTCCCCCCGCCCCAGCAAGCCTTGGCAATTGGCCTAGGAAGGGGAAGGAGAGCTAGAAAAGAAGAAAGAAGAGGAAGAGGAGGGGGCTGGGTGGCGTTACCCTACTGCGACTTCCACCAGGAGGAAGGTCAAGCTACGACCACCTGTCCAGAGTTTTTGGAAATGAGGGGGACAAGGGATCTGATGCAACAACAACAACCGGTGAGGATTGAGGAAGTCCATGCCTGGGAGGAGAAGGCGAATGAGAGGTAGAAGGGATGTCCCGAGCTAAGCCACGAGGACTTGAAATTTTTATATCCTTGAATTTCAACAGTAAAATATGTGCTCTCGAACTTTGTTTTTCTTTTATGAATGGATGGTGTCAAATTATAAGGCGACACTTGATATGTGATTGGCCCCAAAGCAGACCCGCTGACCAGGCTCCCACCAAGCTGGCAGGGCTGTAGGATCGCTCTATGGCAGGAAGGTTTCAAAAGGTACTTGGACCCGATGCCGACCCGCTGACCAGGCTTCCACCAAGCTGACAGGGCCGTAGGATCGCTCGATGGCAGTAAGATTTCAAAAGGTACTCAGCCCCGAAGCAGACCTGCTGACCAGGCTCCCACCAAGCTGGCAGGGCCGTAGGATCGCTCGGTGGCAGGAAGGTTTCAAAAGGTACTTGGCTCTGATTCCGACCCGCTGACCAGGCTCCCACCAAGCTGGCAGGGCCGTAGGATCGCTCGGTGGAAGGATGGTTTCAAAAGGTACATGGCCCCGATGCCGACCCACTAACCATGCTCCCACCAAGCTGGCAGGGCCATATGATCGCTCGGTGGCAGGAAGGTTTCAAAAGGTACTTAGCCCTGAAGCAGACCCACTGACCAGGCTCCCACCAAGCTGGCAGGGCTGTAGGCTCGCTTGGTGGCAGGAAGGTTTCAAAAGATACTTAGCCCCGAAGCAGACCTGCTGACTAGGCTCCCACCAAGCTGGCAGGGCCGTAGGATCGCTCGGTGGAAGGAAGGTTTCAAAAGGTACTCAACCCCGAAGAATACCCGATGACCAGGCTCCCACCAAGCTGGCAGGGCCGTAGGATTGCTCGGTGGTAGGAAGGTTTCAAAAGGTACCCAACCCCGAAGCAGACCCGATGACCAGACTCCCACCAACCTGGCAGGGCCGTAAGATCGCTCCGTGGAAGGAAGCTTGCAAAAGGTACTTGGCCCCGATGCTGACCCGCTGACCAGGCTTCCACCAAGCTGGCAGGACCATAGGATCGCTTGGTGGCAGGAAGGTTTCAAAAGGTACTTGGCCCCGATGCCGACCCACTGACCATGCTCCCACCAATCTGGCAGGGCCGTAGGATCGCTCGGTGGCAGGAAGGTTTCAAAAGGTACTTAGCCTTGAAGCAGACCCACTGACCAGGATCCCACCAACCTGGCAGGGCCGTAGGATCGCTCGGTGGCAGGAAGGTTTCAAAATGTACTTAGCCCCAAAGCAGACCCGCTGAATAGGCTCCCACCAAGCTGGCAGGGCCGTAGGATCGCTCGGTGGCAGGAAGGTTTCAAAAGGTACTTAGACCCAAAGCAGACCCGCTGAACAGGCTCCCACCAAGCTGGCAGGGCCGTAGGATCGCTCAGTGGCAGGAAGGTTTCAAAAGGTACTTAGCCCCAAAGTAGACCCGCTGACCAGGCTCCCACCAAGATGGCAGGGCCATAGGATAGCTCGGTGGCAGGAATGTTTTAAAAGGTACTTGGCCCCGATGCCGACCCGCTGACCTGGCTCCCACCAAGCTGGCAGGGCCGTAGGATCGCTCAGTGACAGGAAGGTTTCAAAAGGTACTTAACCTCGAAGCAGACCCGCTGACCAGGCTACCACCAAGTTGGTAGGGCCGTAGGATCGCTCGGTGGCAGGAAGGTTTCAAAAGGTACTTAGCCCCGAAGCGAACCCGCTGACCAGGCGCCCACCAAGCTGTCAGTGCCGTAGGATCGCTCGGTGGCAGGAAGGTTTCAAAAGGTACTTGGCCCCGATGCCGACCCGCTAACCAGGCTCTCACCAAGATGGCAAGGCCGTAAGATTGCCAGGTTACAGGAAAGTTTCAAAATATAGTTGGCTGGGTGCAGACATGACGGTCAGACTCTCACCTAGCTGGTGAAGGACGGGCAACACTCAGAAATAGGTGAACTGCACAGGAAGGAAGAAAAGGGGGAGGGGAGAGTGAAGTACCGCAAGCTATTCGTCGGCCGAGATCTCGCCCACTCGCCAATATAGTACCACTCGACGAGTGGGAAGCTAGTCTCGCACGAGTAGTGGTAAGGTCTGCCATTCGATTTAAGGTGAATTGTGCAGGGTGGGTGGTCAAGGTCTCGGCCCACACTTGCTATACGAAAATCGGCAGACAGACGAATGAGGCCTTTGAGCAAGCGCTAGGTTGCGGGATGAGAAGAAAAGGGAAGCAAGTGAGTGCCGACTCCATCATGCACTCGCCCTAGAGGTGTAGGACAGCAGGCGAGTGTCGGATCCATCAGGCACTTGCCCAGAGATGAAAGGGAACCATGCGAGTCTCGGCTCCATCATGCACTCTCCCCAGAGGTGTAATGATAGCAGGCGAGTGCCGACTCCATCAGGCACTCGCCCGGAGATGAAAGGGAAGCAGGTGAGTGCCGACTCCATCAGGCACTTGCCCGAAGATATGCGGATAGCAGGCGAGTGTCAGCTCCATCAGGCGCTCGCACAGAGGTGTAAGGATAACAGGCAAGTGTCGGCTCCATCAGGCACTCGCTCGGAGATGAAAAGGAAGCAGGCGAGTGCCGGCTCCATCAGGCACTCACCCAGAGGTGTAAGGGAAGCAGGGGAGTGCTGACTCCATCAAGCACTCTCCCAGAGTGGTATGTGGTCTAGCTCTAATCTCTCTGAACCACGGGTTCTCCATTATTTTTTCCGACCTCGTGCCGAGTCCAAAAAAAACGGGGATTGTGTATAACCCATAATTCATCCAGGTCAAAGAGGATCAATGACAACTTAAAAGATCTCGCCCACTTGGGGAGAGTAGAGAAGATCTCGCATGTTCAGCCTCATCTTTGTCGAGATCAAAATTGCTTAAGACACCTAAGGGTGTCATCTCGGCGGGGTCCTAGGGGGCCGACTCGACAGGGTCCCAGGGTGCCGACTTGGCGGGGTCCCAGGGGGGCGACTCGGTAGGGTCCCAGGGTGCCGACTCAGTGGGGTTTCAGGGTGCCATCTCAGCGGGGTCCTAGGGTGCCGGCTCGGCGGGGTCCCAGGGTGCCATCTCGGCGGGGTCCAGGGTGCCGGCTCGGCGGGGTCCTAGGGTTCCGTCTCGGAAGGGTCCCAGGGTGCCATCTCGGCAGGGTCCCAGGGTGCCGGCTCGGCGGGGTCCTAGGGTGCCGTCTCGGTAGGGTCCCAGGGTGCCATCTTGGCGGGGTCCTAGGGTGCCATCTCGGAAGGGTCTCAGGGTGTCGGCTCGGCAGGGTCCCAGGGTGCCGACTCGGCAGGGTCCTAAGGTGCCATCTTGGCGGGGTCCTAGGGTGCTGGCTCGGCGGGGTCCCAGGGTGTCGTCTCGGCGGGGTCCAAAGGTGCCGGCTCGGTAGGGTCCCAGGGTGCCATCTCGGTAGGGTCCCAGGGTGCCGTCTCGGCGAGGTCCCAGGGTGCCGTCTCGGCAGGGTCCCGAGTGCCATCTCGGTGGGGTCCCAGGGTGCCGTCTCGGTGGGGTCCCAGGGTGCCGTCTCGGCGGGGTCCCAGGGTGCCATCTCGGCGGGGTCCCAGGTTGCTGTCTCGGTGGGGTCCTAGTGTGCTGACTCGGTAGGGTCCCAGGGTGTCATCTCGATGGGGTCCCAGGGTGCCGACTCGGCAGGGTCCTAGGGTGTCGTCTCGGCGGGGTCCCAGGGTGCCGGCTCGGCAGTGTCCTAGGGTGCCGGCTCGGCGGGGTCCCAGGGTGCCGTCTCGGTGGGGTCCCAGGGTGCAGGCTCAGTAGGGTCTCATTTTGTCCTGCAGTTAGCCTTTCCAAACAGTGGAGTTGGTTGTTGGCAGACCATTTTGGGTTGCGTTTAGTAAAACCAGAAGACGGAATTCGGCTATTGGCAGACCATAAGTAAAAACTATATATAGACCTTGAAGGGCACCTTTGGAGAGGACTCCAATTCCAATTCTTGGCTTCTTCCTCCCTAGGTTCTTTTGTTAGCTCCTCAGGCTCTCCAAGGGTGCCCAACTTCAGCTTTGGCTTGGGAGGGGAAGCGCTCTAAAGATCTTCCGGGTGTGTGGTGGGACATCCGCGCTGTAGCCAAGGGTCTGTGTCTAGCTCTTAGTCTTCAACCTGTTTCCTTCCGCGGGATCAGTAAGTGCTAGCTGCCCCCTCTAAGGGGCCCGATCTCCTCATTGGGCCGAGTATTGGTTCCAACATTTATAATTGGGCCGAGTCTCGGTTCCAATAGATACCCCTTGATAAGTGAGAAAAGTGATGAAAAAAATTTGGAAACAAAAAATGAACATTTATGTTCTAGCAACAAATTTCTTTTTACAAAGCTCACCCCTCTTGTTTAAGTGTAAGAAAAAACTGTTCATTTTATTTGTTGAATACCGCACCCTTAAATCTAAGTCAAACTTTACACCTAATTAAACTCCTATTGATTCATGCTTCCTAAGTTTACTTTTAGTATAATAGCGAGAAAGTATGTTGGGTAAGTTTTTAGGTAGAAACATTGAATTTTAACTTGAATCATTATGATTATAAAATGTCTGTTAGACTTTAGTAGCGACTAAATGCATTTTTCTACAGTTACTTTATTAAATTTTTAATTATGTTTGAAATTTGGGATGATTTGCTTTTATGATTAGTGAAAATTATAAAATCATGTTCTAAGATTAAATAATAATTTTCAATCTCTTTTCAAAAATTTCTCTAATTCTAATATCGCATTGTACCTGTGTTTAGCATGGTTAAACAGTTCGATTAATCTTTTTAATTTTCGCTAACTTTTTTTTTCTTTGCTTGAGGACAAACAAGATTATAAATATGGAGGAATTTGATGAAGCTAATTTAGCTTAATTTATTAGGGTAAAATTATGTATTTTTTTATTTAAATTAATGTACATTATGAATTTGAAGACAATAATTAGTTAATTTTTGACAATCTTGTTCTAACTTAGTGTTATTTTTTGTTTTGCAGATTTTCAAGTTGTTTTGATATTTTTCCAAGTACACACCCGAAGTCACGGGCGTGATTTGAGGGCGTGTAACCCGATCCAGATGCAGATGTGATCCTGAGCCCGAATGTAGAAGAAAACCAAATTACACGCCTAGTGTCACGTACGTGACCTTGGTCATGCCTAGTGTCACCGGCGTGACCTTGGTCAAACCCATGTCTGTTGGCAAGTCCCGAGCCCCGACTGCTGTAACGCAACTTGCGCTGAACCATGACCCACCGTACTCGACACGTCCCCAGCCACGGGCGTGTCTGTGGGCGTGTTCACCAAGTCACGGGAGTGACCGGGGAGGGCATGTTCACCAAGTCCCGAGCTCTGGTTGCTGCAGTGCAACTTACGCCGAACCGCGGCCCACCGTACTCGACATGCCCCAAGTCACGGGCGTGACCGGAGGGCGTGTTCACCAAGCCCCGAGCCCATCGCAATCCCGACAAATTTTCTCCAGCCAAAGTCAACCAAATATTACACTCCCCAAGTCATGGGCTTGACCGGGGCATGTACTTTGTAAAAAATCTATAATTTACAGCAGCTCCCATGAGTCAAGGTTTCAGAAATTTTGAGTGGGGAGGTGTTGTTAGTTGTTAATCTTGTTGTTTTTAAGCTTTGATTCCTTATGTTCTCATTTTCTCTCTCATCTTTTCAAGTAATCTTTTCTTAGATTTTCATGCAATATCTATTAGTGAACTTGTAATTTCTTTTTACCATTGTTATAGTTTCTCTTTCTACTTGTAATCAACTTTTATTATTAATAAAATTCTAATTTTCTTTTTCTTAATCTCTCTCTCCCTTAGTTAATTTTCATGCAATTTTATTTCATGTCTTCCTCTTATCCCTCCACCATGATTAACCAAACTCTCATTAGTACTCGATCGAGAAGATCCGAGGATGAGATAATCAAGTTATGATCCTTAAGCTCTCTTTTTCTCTTTAAGTATTCACTTTTGATTTACCCTTGACTTTTAAAGTAATGAGACCATATGGTTTTCACTTAGGTTTTCATACTTAGTTAACGATAGACTCAAGTATGAATCGATCACTCAACGGTAAAGAGAGTTGCACGCACCCCTCGAGAGAGGATGCCGTCTCCCGGATTGGAGTCAAATCTAGTAGTGGGGTTCACAATGTAAAGTGAGCCATAGATTATAGATTATAGAATGAGAGTTCAGTCATATTTTTCCTAAACTCAGTTGGTCACCTCCTCGAGAGAGGCTTGTTCATGCTTCGGGAATCTCCACAATCAAAGTATTTTACTTGAAGAGAATTAGAATTTTTTTATTTGCTTTTTGATTATTCTCATGGCGAGGTGATTCAAGATCGAGTACTAATCTTTTAATCATTGCCTAAACCCTTCCTTAATTTGCAATTTATTTCTCTTTTTAGATAAGTAAAACAACTCACAAAAATCGATTGATAAGATAATAGTTTTCTCCTCGAAGTATAAGTTGTTGGGCTTTCTCTAAACATGTGTGGAATAACACATCACAAGTGCCCAGTGGAATAAATAAATAAGAACAACCCTAAACAGTTAGCGGATCTTATGATTTTATGAATCAAGAAATAAATAAAGAAACACATTGCAATATATCTGAGAGGGATTGAATTAATACTCAACTAAGGTGCACCAAAAATCTGATCCATAAACAAGCGGCTGAGTTGCAAGCATAGAAAGTATATCTGCGCCTCTAAAGCAGTCCACACGAATGAAGGAGAACCCCAAGATTCTTGTCCAACAAGATCTAGGTCAGAGAAGGAGTGCCCTCAGTGTCTGCCATAGATTGCTAGATCCGTCCAAGGGAGGGCGATGGTGGCGACAGCTGGACGGGGTCTCGCAAAAATCTTGTGGAATGGTTCTGTCTCAATCTCGAAAAGATAAAGTCACTGGGAAAACCTAATCATTTCCCTATTTATACCCAGGGCATAAAATTAGATATTCACAGACCCGAGTCTATAATAAGAGTATACAGTGAGTATCGTTGTGATCACTAAAACATTGTCGAGATGCGCGAACTCGACGATATCATCATGAAGATCTATATTGTCTCGATCATATAACCATCATCAAGACAATCTCGATGATATCATCATGAAGATCTATATCGTCGTGACAATCACGACGATATCATCGTGATGACTGAAATATCATCGTGATAATCACGACGATATCACACAACACACAATGATACATTAAAGGTTGACAGTCGGTCATATTGTCATGGCCACTCGGTGATATTCGCAATAACGTCGTGATGATCTCGACGATACAAGCAATGTTGTCTTGAACATATGCCAAAATGCTCCATACAATATTCATAATATCTGTGGAACATTTAACCGACTCGACCTAACTCTAACAAGTCATAGGACCGGTGCTTCACTCATATCCAATATGAGTAAGGCCAACACAATCCTTCCTCCAACTTCTCCAAACGATCTTATGTGTGACTGATGAGTACTTTTTGTACTCATCTTTTAGTATAATTTTAATACTATTTTAATAAAAATTTATGAAATTTATGAATTATCTTTTTTAATTTGTTTCTTTTCACTTCTATGAGCTAACTTAAGCTCATTTTATGTTTTTCAGGTTTTCTGGGCACTTTTGAGAAAAATTCCAAAGTACACCCCCAAGGTCACGGGCGTGACCAAGGGCGTGATAGCCTAAGATGTGTTCTAGACTCGATTCTGCCACCCCGGGTTCATTCCGTGAAAATTCGCCAAGTACACGCCCCAGGTCACGGGCGTGACCAAGGGCGTGACCCAAGTCATGGCCATGACCCGCCTTCTTCAGCCAGGACAAGCTGTCACGTCAATTAAAATTACATGCCCTCAGTCACGGGCATGACCGAGGGCGTGACATACAATCACATGCGTGACTCGTCCCGCGCTTCTTCCCGCCGAAGATTCCCTCCAGCAACCAGATTTACAGATTACACGCCCTAGGTCATGGGCGTGACCTAGGGCGTGACGCTCACGTAATGCCCTAATTGAAGCCAGAATACGCCCTCTCCGCACCATCACCGATCACACCCTTACACGCCCTTGGTCACGGGCGTGACCAAGGGCGTGTAACCTTAAATTTTAGGCTATTTAAAGCCAGCTCCTCTACAACTCAAGGGATGAATTTTTAGGCATTAAATTCTTCATTTCTTGTATTATTTTCATGTTTTTTGTAGTTCTTGTAATCCTTCTTTTTTTTGCAAATGTACTTTCAATTCAATAGTTATTATTTTTATTTCAATAGCATATATTTCTCTTCTTTGCAAAATCAATAAAATAGTTTGTTCTTATTCTTTTATTCTCCTCTTATTTCACCATGAACTCTTTTTTTTATTGATTCCTTAATCTCAATGAGTAGCTAATTTTCTATTAGTACTCGATCGAGATGACCCAAGGAATGATATAAGTCCTGAAATAATTTATAGTTGCTCTTTCTCTTTTCTAAAATGCTTAGGATTTATCCTTGATTTTAAGATAGCGAGATTATATTTTTGATATATAATTCTTGTTCTTGTTTTCGTACTTTAGTTAGCCGAGAGGCTCGTAATGCGAATCGATCACTCAAGGATAAAAAAGAGTAGAATGCAATCCTCGAGAGAGGATGACGTTACCCTTCCGGATTGGAGTAAGAGCCAATAGTGGGATTCACCTCATAATGCAAGTATTAGGTTATTGATTATAGAATGAGAATTCGGTTGATATTCCTAATCTTAGTTGGGCGTATCCTCGACCCAAGATGCGTTCATAATTCTGGAATCCTCACGGTCAAAGCTATTTTATTAAGAGAATGCGATTTTATTCTTTCTTCTTATTTTTATCTCCGAGGTGATTTAAAGATCGAGTGCTAATCATTCTTATTATTGTTTTAATTCTATTTCACCATATTTTCTTTAGAAACAAACCAACTCAAAGTTCTATTTATAAAATAATAGAGATTTTCTTTAAGTAAGAGTATTCAACCGCCCCAAGTCTAATAAGACCTTAGTTTTATAAACCTATACTACTTTCGACATGGTACACTTGCCGTTGTCATTTGCGGTTGTAGTTTTATACATCAAGTTTTTGGCGTCGTTGTCGGGGAACATGTTGATATTTTGAAAAAAGAATAACTATTAATTTTATCGCTTTCTTTCTCCTCCTTCTTCTAAATTTTTTTTAAAAATCTTAAAAGGCGTAATTTAAATTCTCAGAAAGGGAGGTTTGGGATGTCATGTAACGACCCAGGCCCGACTCGTCAATACGAGATCCAGCGGGACCCAGCCAGGCCGCTACCGGGCTGCAGCAGCTCAATTGGTGATGAGGAGTGGTTTGATAACTCCTTATCTAGGAGGTTGCGGGTTCAAGACCCGGCCTCAACAATGCGCCGTTGCTGAGAAATAGTGGCGCGGAGAGGCTTTGGGGTGCTTGGGCTGCAGCCCGGTAGCGGCCTGGCTGGGTCCCGCTGGATCTCGTGTTGACGAGTCGGGCCTGGGTCGTTACATGTCACACCATCATATCTTCTATTACCGGTGCGAACCCTTCACAGAGTAGACCTCGGGAAGTCCGGGACTAATTTAATCCGCTTTTTGAAAAAAAAAATATTTTTTTATAAATTATTTCTCTTCTCTATTCCCCCTCTAAAATTCCATTCATTTAAGTGAAGGTTGTTTTCTTTTTATTAAATGAGGTTACCTGAATTGGTCGTAAAAGTTGCCGAGCTTCAAAACCAAGTTAAATCTTTTGGAAGCCGCACAAAAGCACCAAATTAATTATAATTATTGTGGTGCGCCTCGTCAAAGTGATTTTCATTCTTCTTCTCAAAATTTATATTAGGAAAATGAATTTTCGCAATCTTATGCATATAATTTTGATAATAATTACGATCATAATTTTTCCTCTTTTCAATAAAACAATTTCTCCAACTTTGATAAAATTGTTTTTACTAATTTTCACGTGAATAACTTTTCGGTTTTTAATAATTTTTCTTCTAGCTCTGAAGTAGATTATTCTTGGTGGCAAGCTCACCCGGATAGTTTTCGGAGCAATGAAGATGAATCTTTAGATCCGAATTTTTGTTCTTCCTCTTTTGCGCCGCAAGTTTTGTACTCTAATTTTGGAGAATTTCAACCAATTCAATTCGATACTCTCCCCCAAAATTTAGATGAGAACATTATTTCGTCTAGTGTTTGTTCTCCATCTTTGGATAATTTAGTTATGGAGGAACATGTGGTTTCATGTAATCCCATAATTTCTTTTACCGAAATTGTAGAAAAATTTTTGTACCAACAATTTCTTAATATTATGGGCGCCCCGGATGAAATAGAAGAAGAACAAGTTTCTTCCCTTATTCCACCCAGATCTTCTATTGTTTGTCATGAATTTTCACAAAATTCTTCAATTTTAGTTCAACCGAAAATTCATTAAAACTTTGTGTCCAAAAATTTTATTCCACTTGGTAATACACTAGATTTTCCTAAAAAAAATTATTTTAGAAAATGAACAACCGGAGCTTGATCATATATTTTCGCAAGAGCCTCCTCCTTGCGAAAAATTTTCTGACTCGTTTATTTGTGATTCTTTATATACTAATAATTTTCAGGTTGAAGATGAGTCGTTGCCACCCCAAATAATAAATGATCCATATGCCGCTCATCTTTATTTTTCCAAATCACCTCAGGTATGTATAGGTGATTTGGATTTGCATTTTCAAGTTCAAAGACAAAAGGAGAATCACATGATAAACAGAGGAGTAGCCAGACGACTGACGTCGGCACATTCATCTAAATGTGAATTAAGGGAGTTGCCTGTGCACTTCTCTTTTCAATTTCTGTTTAGCTGATACTAACCGTCTAACTTAAAGACGGGAAAAAGAAAGCGCTCTTGGGAGGCACCTCTTGCTTATCTTTAGTTTTCATACATTTTTCTTTTCATGCATTTTCCTTTCACGTGTTCTTCAGACTTAGTTTTAAACATTGGGGACAATGTTTAATTTTAAGTATGGGGTGTAGTGTAGCTTTCTAGGCTTTCTTTTCAATTTATAAAAAGAAAAAAAAATATTTATAAAAATCATAAAAAATCTAATTTCTTGGAAAGGGAGGTTTGGGCTTGTCATCCCATCGCACCTCCTAGTACCTTGCGCGCCCTTCACCGGGTAGACCTTGGAAAGTCCAAGAATTTTTCAAAAATATATATTAATCCTTACTTGTCATTTTTTATTTTTCTAGAAATCTAGTTTGAGGTTTGATTATAAGTATTCTTACATTTTTAATTTAGTTAATATTTTATTTTATCAGAATTTGTTAAATTTAAATTTGAAGTAATTTAGTTTTAAGAAACACTTTATATTTTTAATTCGATTAGTGAATCTATTTTGCACTACTTCTCATGTTAATTCTAAATAGCTTCACTTTATGGTAAATTGGCTAAACATTTCTAGATTTTTATTATATTCTCTATTAACTTTAAGTTCTTAGGAAATTTCATTCCACTAAAAAGTTTTTTATTTTTTTTCATTCCACTAAAAATTTCTCTCAAAATAGTTTAATTTTTAAACTATAATAAACCTTTGTTGGCAAATAAAAAAAAGTGTAGTAAAATATCATATGTCATGGGAATAAGAGGATAAAATTCATTATTTCTTAAACATATGCACCCAAAATCATTTAAAAGACTATATGTCATGATGTAAGAGGATAAAATTCATTACTTCTAAACATATACATTTTGGGTTTTTTATTGAAGAGAAATTTTAAAAGATTATATGGCATGAAAAATAAGAGGATAAAATTCATTATTTTCTAAACATATACAAATTCATATTCAAATAAGGTGAGAGGATAAAATTCATCACCTCTATTTTTGTATCTCTTCATTTTGCCATTTTGTTAAAACTCATCCCTAGCCAATTCTATTGATTCTAGTCCTAAATAAATTATTAAGAGAGCAATATTTTAGTAGGTGTCTTCTCCTTAAGGTTTATTTTATGTTAGAGTGTCTATAATTTAATCTAATGTTGTTTGAAAATTTCTATAATTTCGGTTGCTAAATAGTTATCTTGAGAAGTAGTTAGCTAAACAAATTTCTCTTTTTGAATTATCACCATAACTTATGACTTAATTCTTGAATTCCTAGAATTTACTTTTAACTTACTATTGTTTAATGAAATCTTAGTTAATTAAAAATAATATCAATGTCTTGTAATTCTTTCCTCATTCTTTTGCTCTGGAATAACAAAAGCTTAAGTATGGGGGTGTTTGATGAGTACTTTTCGTACTCATCTTTTAGTATAATTTTAATACTATTTTAATACGAATTTATGAAATTTATATGAATTATCTCTTTTAATTTGTTTCTTTTTACTTCTATGAGCTAACTTAAGCTCATTTTATGTTTTTTCAGGTTTTCTGGGCACTTTTGAGAAAAATTCCAAAGTACACGCCCAAGGTCACGGGCGTGACCAAGGGCGTGACAACCCAAGATGTGTTCCAGACCCGATTCCTCCACCCCGGGTTCATTCCGTGAAAATTCACCAAGTATACGCCCGAGGTCACGGGCGTGACCAAGGGCATGACCCAAGTCATGGCCATGACCCGCCTTCTTCAGCCAGGACAAGCTGCCACGTCAATTAAAATTACACGCCCTCGGTCACGGGCATGACCGAGGGCGTGACATCCAATCACGGGCGTGACTCGTCCCGCGCTTCTTCCTGCCGAAGATTCCCACCAGCAGCCAGATTTAAAGATTACACGCCCTAGGTCACAGGCGTGACCTAGGGCGTGACGCGCACGTAACACCCACATTGAATCCAGAATGCTCCCTCTCCGCACCAACACCAATCACGCCCCTACACGCCCTTGGTCACGGGTGTGACGAAGGGTGTGTAACCTCAAATTTTAGGCTATTTAAAGCCAGCTCCTCTACAACTCAAGGGATGAATTTTTAGGAGTTAGATTCTTCATTTCTTATTTTATTTTCATGTATTTAGTAGTTCTTGTAATCCTTCTTTCTTTCTAGCATTTGTACTTTAAATTCAATAGTTATAATTTTTATTTCAATAGCTTGTACTTCTCTTCTTTGGAAAATCAATAAAATAGTTTGTTCTTATTCTTTTATTCTCTTCTTATTTCACCATCAACTCTTTTATTTTTATTGATTCCTTAATCTCAATGAGTAACTCATTTTCTATTAGTACTCGATTGAGATGATCAAAGGAATGATATAAGTCATGAAATAATTTATAGTTGCTCTTTCTCTTTTCTAAAATGCTTAGGATTTATCCTTGATTTTATGATAACGAGATTGTATTTTCGATATATAATTCTTGTTCTTATTTTCATACTTTGGTTAGCCGAGAGGCTCGTAATGCGAATCGATCACTCAAGGATAAAAAAAGTAGAATGCAATCCTCGAGAGAGGACGACGTTACCCTTCTGGATTGGAGTAAGAGCCAATAGTAAGATTCACCTCGTATGCAAGTATTAGGTTATTGATTATAGAATGAGAATTCAGTTGATATTCCTAATCTTTGTTGGGCGTATCCTCGACCCAAGGTGCGTTCATAATTCAGGAATCCCCATGGTCAAAGCTATTTTATTAAGAGAATGCGATTTTATTCTTTCTTCTTATTATTATCTCCGAAGTGATTTAAAGATCAAGTGTTAATCATTCTTATTATTGTTTTAATTTTATTTCACCATATTTTCTTTAGAAATAAACCAACTCAAAGTTCCATTGATAAAATAATAGAGATTTTCTTGAAGTAAGAGTATTCAACCGCCCCAATTCTAATACAACCTTGGATTTATAAACCTATACTACTTTCGACGCGGTACACTTTTTGTTGTTATTTGCGGTTATAATTTTGTGCATAAGCGACCCTATAGGCTCATATCGCACTGGCAGTGAGACTAACTGCTTGATTGCTTGGAGATCACCTTGGAAATACCAACATAAGTAATTGACGCGCCCGGGGAAATAAGACCTTGATATTTTTCTTAAGTATTCTATACTATAGACGATAAGGTACACTTGCCTTCATCGGATGTAGAATTTGAGAACATCATCAACAACCATTTCATATAACACCATCGACAAGTAACATCTATCAAGTTCTTGGCGTCGTTGTTGGGGACTTGGGTTGATATTTTGAAAAAAAGATAAATATTAATTTTATCATTTTCTTTTTTGGTTTTTTTTACTTTCAAAATTCTTAAGGGGGTAACTTAAATCTTAGAAAGGAGGTTTGGGTTATCATCCCAGCACACCTCCTAGTAACAGTGCAAACCCTTCGCAGGGTTGAATTTGTGAGGTCCAAGAGTAACTAAATCCATCTAAAAAGAAAAAAATTTATTAAGGTTTTCTTTTTTTCTTTTTTTTTATTATTCACTCTCTTTTCTCTTTTAGTGTATGACCCGAGGTAGCACTTCGAATATTCCTTTTGATCCAGAGATTGATCGCACCATTTTGCGGTGCCTCCATACTCGTGATCAGGATTCACATTTAGCCTTCAAGGAGTCGATCGAGGACACTACCATAGAACACATGGAACCTAATCCGACCAATCCTAATGAGGCCCAACAAAGGACCATATCCTATTATGTGCAGCCGAATCTGGAAGGTACACAGTCAAGTATTATACGCCCCATGGTGGTGAACAATAACTATTAGATCAAGTCTAACATCATACAAATGGTGCAACAATCGATGAACTTTGATGGCATGCCAGATGAAGATACAAACTCTCACCTCAATAATTTTCTTGAAATTTGTGACACTTTCAAAATCAATGACATTACTGATGACGCTATTCCATTGCGTCTTTTTCATTTTTCTTTGCGGTCAAAGGCCAAACAGTGGCTGAGCTCTCTTCCTAAAGGGTCCATCACTACATGGGCCGAGATGGCAGAAAAATTTATTACTAAGTATTTCCCGCCTGCTAAGACCACCAAATTGTGCACTGATATTGCTTCATTTATGCAAATAGACTCGGAGACTCTCTATGATACATGGGAGCACTTCAAGGAACTTTTGCGTAGATTCCCTCACCACACACTTCCTACTTGGCAACAAGTGCACATTTTTTATAACACTTGAATTTCCAAACAAGGCAGATGATTGATGCAGACGCCGGGGTACGTTAAATAACAAGACCCCGGAGGCCGCTCAAGAGCTTTTCGAGGAGATGGCTATGAACGCATATCAATGGAATATGCCCCAAGCACGTCCTACTAAGGCGACCGATATTTTTGAAATTGACGCTACTTTGAATTTAACTTTACAAGTTGAGCGCTTAACTAAGCAAGTAGCGGAGATGTCTGCTTCCTCCACCACTCCTGGACTAATAATGTTATAATCAAAGAACAAGTTGATTACATGGGAAATCCACTTTGTCCTTCCTTTAACCCGAACCTCCCTTCCTAATGATATTTAATCTTATTGATGGCTATCCTTCCTTAAAGCCCTCTCTCAATGTTACTCTTATTAACCTAAGATAGATTTATAACTCTTTTAGGGGAGAGTTGATCTGTCTCCTGAACTCCGAATACTGGCTACTCCCCTTAGTGTCCATGTACTCTAGCACTCGTTACTGCTTGGTTAATTGTTCTATGACTCTAATTAGATGTCTAACATACAACAAACATGTTACTAACCCACTTGTAATCAGGTCTTATGTTTATCCACTAGATTTACTCACTAGCCAATGTTTTGTTAAACGCAGCTCATTTCTAACTCTTTAATCAAGGTGAATAATGTAAACCCCAACCATACTAATCTATATGCTCTAAGATTAAATCTAGAGATGCAACATGATCACACTAATATCCTACCATAAATTTGTCATTTTCTAAAGTGATCAAGTCCCAAACACTTCCTTAAATCAATGTGTGACATGATTTAAATTTTTGGTTCTAACTATAAGGGAAATGTGCTTCATTACCAATTTTTGGAGCTTTTTATGAGAGTTTTCCTACAGTCATATTCCATATTTCATCTAGATCCAAAGTGATATTGCTGGTCTAATCACTAAATCAGTATTTTGTTAAACACATATCAATATGTCCAAATAGTGTTATTCGCGTCATGTGTGAAACAACTATCAAGATTACATGACCAATAAATCTAAAATAATTTCCAGATGTTCATCATAACATTAAATGTGTTCTAGGGGCAATATCCAAGTTTATACATGAAGTACAGAAAATGGATGTCCAAATATTTCCATAAATTTTTCCAGAGGTTTATTAAGTCATAAAAATGTGCCTAACAGAGAATCAATATTTTTCATAATTTATTGGTCACTAGAATTTCACAAATACTTTTATGAGACACATTCATCATTACACATGAACTATATAATTTACTCATCCAAAAATTCTAAATTAATTTTCAGAGGTTCATTATACTCTAAAAATGTGTTTAACAGAGAATCAGTATTTTCCACAATCCTTTGCTCAATAAATACCATAAATACTTTCATGGGGTAAATCTAACATTACACCGGAAGTATATAAATTACTCATCCACAAATTTTAATTAAATTTCAAGAGGTTTTTCATACCCTAAAAAGCGTCTTGACAAATAATTAAAATTTTCAAGATAATTTGACAATTAAAATTCCACAATTATCATTGCATGAAAATTCAAATTAACAAGGGAACTACATGAATTTTTCATCTAAAAATTCCAACTAAAATTTCCAGAGGTTTGTCATACCTTAATAAGTGTCGTGATAGAGCATTAGATTTTTCCAAGATTATTTGGCAATTAAAATTCCACAATCATCATTGTGTGATAACACAATCATCATTGTGTGATAACACAAATTAACAAGGGAACTACATGAATTTTTCATCTAAGAATTCCAACTAAAATTTCCAGAATTTTTTCATACCTTAAAAAGGGTCTTGATAGAGAATCACATTTTTTCCAAATTAATTTGACCATGTTTAACTCACTTATACACAAATGTGACAATTCATTTTAATGATAGACAGAGGTGAAAATTATGTTAATAAGTTCTTAGAGGCCTATTTTTGCCTAACCAAGCATATATCATAGTTCTGGATTATTCCTAATTTGTTTAGCCACTTTTATTTCATTAATCTCAATGTTGAAACAAGAGAACTGGTCTCGACGTTCAAAAGGGAGATGCAGTTAACCCTTACTTGACCCGAGCTAGACCCTTGACCAGTTACTGAGAGAGGAAGAACCCTACCCTTGAAGAACACCTAAGTCCACAAACAGACCCCTTAAGCTGCAGCGTGGAGGTCCCACCACATACCCGGAAGCTCACAAGGAACTTCCCCTCCCAAGCCAATGCTGAGCCTGAGCACCTTGGAGGGCACTAAGGATCACCTCACCGTCCACCTTCAATGACAGGGGGAGGGGAGGGGTAGTGCTTGCTCACAACACACATGCGAGGGAGGGGGAGGGGGTATCAACAACCCTTCCCAAGGTGCCCATGGGGGTCTATTTATAGACTTCCCAAAATTGGGTTGCGGATAGCCAAAAGTCTGCAATCCACAGCCCAACCACAAACCTGGATGATCGAAGCGAGAGGAAGGGTGAGTGGAGGGCGAGACGTCCACTCCCCCCTTTCCCGGGGTCAAACGAGTGGACTGAGGTCCACCGCCCTTACTGGGCGAGTGGACCTCACGGTCCACTCAACCCACCGGGCGAGCATACCCTTGGTCCACTCGCCCAGCTGCACGGGGCGAGTGGACAATAGGTCCACTTGCCATTACCCTTGGCGAGTGGACCTGTGGTCCACTCGCCCCCCACTCGGGCGAGTGGACCAATGGTCCATTCGCCCGGGTCCTTGGGCGAGTGGATCAAGGGTCCACTCGCCCGGGGCCTTGGGCGAGTGGACCCTAAGTCCACTCGTCCCCCCGGGCCCTCTTTTTTCGATCTTGATGGCCTCCGACGATTCGGTCCATCGCGTCATGGTCACCCTTACTACCACGACCTCATCTGCATCAGGTCACACCGACTCGAAAATATTAGGGTTGTACACAATCCCCGCTCTTTTTAAGCTTCCTTAAGCTCAGAAAGAAAGTCCAACCCACCTATTTGACGAGTAGGTGGGACCTTAGAGGAATCCGCGAAGTGCCATGCCAACGGAATACTCCTATCGAGTTTGTAGCTGAACCTGACTTGAGGCGGAAAGTGAACCTTTCTCCACTTAACAACCCTCCTATGAGCCGAGCTCAACTGGAGGTGGAGAAAGCTCAACACCTTAGGTTGAATTAAACTTGACCTGAGGTGGAGAAAAACTCAACACCTCTAGTCGAGCCGAGCTCGACCTGAGGTGGAAGGCAAATCTTTCTCCACTTAATAACCCTCATGTGAGCCGAGCTCAACTGGAGGTGGAGAAAGCTCAACACCTTAGGTCGAATTGAACTTGACCTGAGGTGGAGAAAAAACTTAACACCTCTAGTCGAGCCGAGCTCGACCTAAGGTGGAAAGCAAACCTTTCTCCACTTAATAACCCTCCTGTGAGCCGAGCTCAACTGGAGGTGGAGAAAGCTCAACACCTTAGGTCGAATTGAACTTGACCTGAGGTGGAGAAAAAACTCAACACCTCTAGTCGAGCCGAGCTCAACCTGAGGTGGAAAGCAAACCTTTCTCCACTTAACAACCCTCCTGTGAGCCGAGCTCAGCTGGAGGTGGAGAAAGCTCAACACCTTAGGTCGAATTGAACTTGACCTGAGGTGGAGAAAAAACTCAACACCTCTAGTCGAGCCAAGCTCGACCTGAGGTGGAAAGTGGAAACTCCACACCTACCAGGGAGCCGAGCTCACCTGGAGGTGGAGGAACTCAACCATCTTATTGAAGCAGCTATGGCAGAGATCCAATCCACGTCCTAGGTGCTTACCTTCACCTAGAGGAAGAGGAACTCAACCATCTTATTGAAGCAACTGAGGGAAGAGAACTAGTCCACGTCCTAGGCGCTTACCTTCACCAGGAGGCAGAGGAACTCAACCATCTTATTGAAGCAACTAAGGGCAGAGAACTAGTCCACTTCCTAGGCGCTTACCTTCACCTGGAGGCAGATGAACTCAACCATCTTATTGAAGCAACTGGGGGCAGAGAACTAGTCCACGTCCTAGGCGCTTACCTTCACCTGGGGGCAGAGGAACTCAACCATCTTATTGAAGAAACTGAGGGCAGAGAACTAGTCCACGTCCTAGGCGCTTACCTTACCTGGAGGTAGAGGAATTCAACACCTTTTCGAACCAATTGGGGGTGGACTACCCGTCTATGTCCTAGGAGCTTAGCTTGCCTGGAGGCAGAGGAACCCAGTACCTTCCCAAACCAGTTGGGGGCGGAGTACCTGTCCACGTCCTAGGGGCCTAGCTTGCCTGGAGGCGGAGGAACTCAACACTCTTCAAACCAACCGGAGGTGGAATACCCATCCACGTCCTAGGGGCCTAGCATACCTGGAGGCAGAGGAACTCAATCATCTCACCAAGTCACTTACTCAACCAGCGAGCTGACCAGATGAGTCTCCCATCTATCGGCATGACTGATCCCGGAGAATGGTCTCTAGTCGAGGATCTTACCAACTGGGGGAGGAGTACCCATCCACGTCCTAGGTGCTTACCTTCACCTGGAGGTAGAGGAACTCAACACCTTCCCAAGCCACTTAGTCAAGCAGCGAGTCAACCCGATGAGTCTCTCATCTGCTGACATGACTGAGCTTGGAGAATGGTCTCTAGTCGGGTACCTTACCAACTGGGGTCGGAGTAGCCATCCATGTCCTAGGTGCTTACCTTCACCTGGAGGCAGAGGAACTCAACACCTTCCCAAGCCACTTAGTCAAGCAGCGAGTCGACCCGATGAGTCTCCCATCTACCGGCATGACTGAGCCCTGAGAATGGTCTCTAGTCGGGGATCTTACCAAATGGGGGCGGAGTACCCATCCATGTCCTAGGTGCTTACCTTCACCTGGAGGCAGAGGAACTAAACACCTTCCCAAGCCACTTAGTCAAGCATCGAGTCGACCCGATGAGTCTCCTATCTGCCGGCATGACTGAGCCTGAAGAATGGTCTCTAGTCGGGGATCTTTCCAACTAGGGGCGGAGTACCCATCCACGCTCTAGGTGCTTACCTTCACCTGGAGGCAGAGGAACTCAACACCTTCCCAAGATGCGGTCCCAGCCCTTGAATGTTTACCAACCTCTGCCCTCACAGGCTAGAGTAACTATTATGAGCTGGAGTAAGAGGTTTTTCCAAGGATAAAATCAATATTTATTAAGGATAAAAGCGTTTTAGATCGTTGCCACTCCAAGTGTTGCCGAGGGGGATTCCTTCAACATTCTGAAGGCGATACCCCCTTGACTTCATGGATTCCAGGATTATATAAGGTCCTTCCCAATTGGGTTGGAGCTTTCCTACGTTCGCTGATCTTCCCGCGGCGTCGACCTTCTTGAGGACCAGATCTCCTGGGACGAACTGCTTGATTCTTATATTTTTATCAAAAATACCTGGCCATCCGATGCTTCACCTCATCTTGCCAAATTGACGCGAGGTCTCAGAGCTCCTCAACCACATCCAGCGAGAGCCGTTGTTCGTCGTCGTTGTCCATCCTCCAGTCTTTGTCACCCTCCTGGGTGGCCACGACCTGGGGGGATCTGACCTCGATCTCCATGGGGAGTACTGCCTCGGACCCATGAGAGAGCTTGAACGGTGTTTCCCCCGTCGCCGTTTTGGGTGTCGTTCTCAAGGCCCATAATACCGAGGGAAGCTGCTCCACCCAGTTCCCCTTCAAATTCTCCACTTTTCTCTTCAGCAGGTTGACTATGACTTTGTTTGCCGCCTCGACCTGCCCATTGCTCCGAGGATGATGAACGGAGGCGAAGCGAAGATCGATGCCCAACTGACCGCAGAAGCTAATGAGCTCTTCACTCGCGAACTGTTGCCTGTTATTCGTCACTATGGCGAGGGGAAGTTCGTGCCTGCAGATTATTTCTCCCCAAATAAAATTTCTTATTACCTGCGAGGTTGTTTTTGCCAAAGCTTTGACCTTCACCCATTTGGAGAAGTAGTCTATCATGACCACCAGGAACCTCCTTTGACCGCTGTCCTGAGGGAATGGGCCGACCAAGTCCATCCCCCAGATGGCGAAGGGCCAGGGTGTTGTGATTGTCCTGAGCCTTTGCGCAGGTTGGAGTTGGAGTGGTGCGAAGAGCTGATACCTCTGACACTTCTTTACAAACTCTGCGGTGTCCCTACGAAGGGTCGTCCAAAAGTATCCCTGCCTCAACACCCTTTTCTCTAAGGTTTGGCTTCCGGAGTGGCTTCCGCATTCCCCGGAGTTTTTTTCTTCCAAGACCTTTGGGACTTCATCTTCTACCACGCACCTTGCTAGGAGCCCGGTTAGGGTCTTCCTATATAAGCTCCCCTCTCGGATCAGGTAGTATGCTGACTTGTACCTAAACTACCTCTTATCTAGGACCCCCTCCGGGAATTTGCCCGAGGTCAGAAAAGTAAGGATCGGGTCCACCCAAGAGGCCCCTTGATCGATCTCCATAAGCTCCCCTTCCTCGATGGACGGGCGAAACAACTCGGTCACCGTTCCCCCCGCTCGAGGACCGTACTTTGCCAACTGATCCTCCTTGGTATTTTCCTCCCTCGGAATATGCTGGATGGAGAAAGTGCGGAACCCCCCGATGAGGTCTTTAACCTTCGTCAGATACCTCTGGAGGGTCGAATCCTTCGCCTCGAACTCTCCACAAACCTGGGAGGCCACCACCATCGAATCCGTGAAAACCTTCACATCCCGGATTCCTAGTTCCTTTGCCAATCGAAGCCCAGCCACCACTGCTTTATACTCGGCCTGGTTGTTGGTTACGGGGAATCAGATGTCGATCGCTTGCTCGATCCTCGTCCCTTGCAGACTGACTAGGACTACCCCTCCGCCGAGGGAGTTTTTTCCAGATGCCCCATCTGCGAATAGCTCACATGCCATTAACCCGATGGTTTCCACACCATCCACCTCGGTCACATACTCTGCCAAAATATCTGCCACTACCTGCGCTTTCATTGACAGCCGAGGGACGAAAGTGACATCGAATTCTCTAAGCTCAACTGACCACTTTGCCAATCTCCTAGAGTGCTACACTCCTTCCATAATGTTGCGGAGGGGGTGATCGGTCACTACTCTGATCGAATGAGCCTAGAAATAGGGGCAAAGTTTCTGCGCTGAGATGATTAAAGCGAATGCCAGCTTCTCCAGGCCAGGATACTTGAGCTCTGCCTTCTTCAGGATTCGACTGACATAATAGATCGGCAGGTACTTCTTCCCATCCTCTCGGACCAGGACCGAGCTTACTGCCTCGACTCCTACCCCTAGGTAAAGAAAAGGTCTTCTCCCTCTCTCGGTCCATGGAGCAAAGGAGCCCGCATTAGCTGTTCCTTCAATGCCTGAAAGGCCTTCTCGCATTCCGGCGTCCACTCAAACTTCTGACCCTGGCGTAGGGCTCTGAAGAAGGGAGAGCACTTCTCCCCTGCTCTGGAGAGAAACCGACTCAACCCTGCTAACTTCCCTATCAACTTCTGAATCTCTTTCGCACTCCTCGGCGACTCCAATTCCAGGATGGCTTTGACCTTGTCCGGGTTGGGCTCGACCCCCACCGGGGTGAGTAGATGACCTAAGAACTTTCCTCAACTTGATCCGAAGACACATTTAAAAGGGTTGAGCCTCATCTTGAACCTCCGAAGGGTGGCGAAGGTCTCCCCCAAGTCCTGCAGATGAGACACGACGTCCCTACTTTTAACCATCAAGTCATCCACATAGACTTCCAGGTTGCGCCCCTTCTTCTCCTTGAAGACTTGGTCCATCATCCTTTGGTAAGTTGCTCCTGCGTTCCTCAGCCCGAAGGGCATCATCTTATAACAGTAACACTCATCATCTGTGATGAAAGAAACGTCCTTGACATCGGGCAGATGCATTCAGATTTGATGGTAGCTGGAGAACGCATCCAAGAAGCTCATCACCGGGAAGACGACAACTGAATCTACCAACGCGTCAATTCGAGGCAGAGGATAACAATCCTTAAAACAAGCCTTGTTCAACAGGGAGAAGTCCACACACATTCTCCACTTCCCGTCTCCCTTCTTTACCATTACAACGTTAGAAACCCATCCTGGGTATTGGATCTCTTCCACGAACCCTGCCTCTAGCAGCTTCCCTACCTCCTCTCTGATCGGCCTGACGAGGGTAGACGACACATTCCTCTTCTTCTGGCGAATAGGGAGGATGCTTGAGTCGAGGTTGAGGCGATGACATGCCACATTCGCATCGACACCTTGCATCTCTGCATCACTCCACCCGAAGATGTCCAGATTCTGCTGGACACATCTTCAGATCCTCTCTTGATCCAACTCACTCAATCTTCCGCTGATTCGTATCTTCTCCAGCCTACCGCTACTGCTAACGACCTCCTTCTCTTTCACTTCCTCTGCCGCCTCCAACTTGGTCTGATCATCCGACACCTGATCTGCCTTCCCTGCTTCCTCTTCCTCTGTCAACGACCGCGACCCGTTGGTAGGAGGCGAGTTCCTTGGCTCTTTGCTTCCAGCCTTGGGACTTGCCAAGAGCTTTCTTAACTAGCTACTTCCACGTTCACCGCACCAGAATGTTGAAACCAGAGAACTGGTCTCGACGTTTGAAAAGGAGATGCAGCTAACCCTTACTTGACCCAACGAGGAGTTCGGACCCCAAAATACACAAAATACATGTTGAAACCAAGTTTCGGCCCAACGAGGAGTTCGGACCCCAAAATGGGTGCAACTCGCACTTACTGATCCCACGGAGGAACCTGACCGGAGACTCAGCACTAATACAGACCCTTGGCGAAAGTGCGGAGGTTACACCACACATCCGAAAGATCTTTAAAGAGCTTTCCCTCCCAAGCCAAAAACTGAAGCTAGGCACCTTGGAGAGCTAGAGGAGCTAACCAAAGATGACCTAAGGAGAAGGAAGCCAAAAGAAGTGCTTCTCCAAAGGTGCCCTTAGGGTAAATTTATAAGTTTTTGTCTCTTGGTTTGCCAATAGCGGCATTCCGCTTTTTAGTTTTACTAATCGCACCCCAAACTGGTCTACTAATAGCCAAACTCCGCTGTTCTGAAGGGCTATTGGCAACCCACCAAGGGTATTTGCATAAACTTGCCCCCGGACCCTTACTGGGCGAGTAGCCTGTGAAGGCGACACTCACCTGCCTCCTCGTGAGCCAGGGTCGCGGGTCCTCCCTATGCTAGCGGCCTGCGAGAGCACACTCACTAGCCCCCTGGCGAAAGCGGCCCGCGAGAGCACCGCTCGCTCGTCCTCTAGCGATGTGAACACTAATGAGCGACCATGAGGGCCTCGTTCGCTCGCTCCCCCATGTTAAAGTGAGGCGGCAAGCCATTACTTGCCTCGCCATTGCTAAATGCACCCCACCGCGACGAGCATAGTCTTGTCTCACTCTCACACCACTTCCTTTGGGAGATTATACTGGCTTGCTTCGACATCTCTCCCGCGAGCGCTTGTTGGAGATCGTTCTCGCTGCCCTCCTATCGGTCGACATCCCTCTTTAAATCTACTAGCCACGAGCCAGCGAACCCCCAGTAGCCTCGCCTATACCCAATTCCCTATTTTGCCCATTGGCGAACACGACGTTGTACATAATTTCCGCACTTCACGAGGTTTGCTTAAGCTTGCGAAGAAACATCCAACCCTTGGTGTTCACCAGATGGATGCTGACCTGGTAGGAATCTTCTGGTGGGCCCCATACTAGCGCTATAAATACCACCAATCATGGGTGATGGGGTAGCCCTTTCCCCTTTTGCCTTGTCTCGGCCTTTATTACTGTAGCTATCAAAATGACCCTTTCAGAGGAAGCACAGGATCCCCTGAGGGCATCGCGAGTGGATGGACATTCAACCATGGCTCGGGTCGCCCCTTGGACAGCACGGCGGGCCCCATGGCCTTTCCTAAGATAAAAAGGCGAAGACGGTCCGACGACATCTAGGGGAGGATGGGACCATACTCCTAGATTCGCCGACCGACTCCAGGCTCGCCGAAGAGGTACATGCTTCTAATTCTCGCCTTCTTTCTTCATCGACAACTTAACTTTTCTTGATTGCAGGACCCGCCTCCCATTGACAAAACTGTGGGCGAGGACCTGACTGGTGCTCATTCTGTCCCTCCGGGGGAGACCGGTACCGCGACCATGGGTTCGGTTCTCGTGAGTGATGCGCAAATCTACCACACCGCTATAGGCGGTAGATTGACTACGGTACGAAACAGTAGTGCACCGATCGTTCAAGTAATATAAAACGAGGAGTAATCCTCGAGTATCGAATCTCGAAGGAACACAGTAAGGTGGAGTTTATTATCGAGGAAGGACTTGAGATTGAGGTCCTTTCGAGCGGATGGATGCGGAACGGGGGATTTGGTTTGTGGAAAATAAAGAGAAAATATTACACTACTCCTATGCAATGCCGCTATGCAATGGTTCGCTTGGAGAGATGGAGACTAGGCAGGCCATGAGCGCGCTGCGTCGCAAGGGCGGATGGACGAGTAGGCAAGCGGAAGCGAACTATGCAGGCCTTGAGCGCGCTGCTTCGTAGGGCGAGTGGATTACACGGGCCGCTATGCCACGCTTCGCTAGGCGGATGGACGAGTAGGCAAACGGAGTGAGGGTCGTAAGCACCTCTTCGACAAGCACGCCACTAGCAATTGCTAGTGCGGCGACGAACGTGATGGTGGGATGGAGGATGGAATGGGGCGCACCTCAAGCAACATAAACCACAAAGCATTTCATATAGACATGAAATGTAGAGAAATACAAACAAGTTTATGTATTCTACTTCATCAAAATGTAAGGATCTAACTACATATACATCAATAAGAGGAGAACAAAGCAAGAAATCGACCGAATCTGAAGGCTCGTGGAGATTCACGGTTGGAATCACTGGGTTGTCAGTCCGCGTCCAAGCTCGGTCAGCAACTGCGTCTGGGGTAGAGAGAGCTGTCACTACTCTCCAATGGACCCGTCTTCTTCGTCTCACGATCCGGTGGATGTTGCAAACTTCCTCTTGCTTGAAGGAAATGGTGGCTAGATCTCCCTTGAAGCTCTAGGATGAAGGAGGAGGCCAAAGGGACGAAACCCTGGTGGAGATGGTGAAATCGGCGCAGCTGTACGGCGCGTACGGAACTCCCCATTTTAAGTTGAAGCTGCAGCTTTTATAGAAAAACGTTAGAAATTTGGTCACGCACGGTCGAACGCACGACCGTGCGTGGACCGTGCGATACTTAAGCTCAGCAGGCGTGCAGGGGAAGAAGGCATGCGCCCGTGCGTTTTGCTCACGCACGACCAACACGGCCCGTGCGTCCAAATGCACGAGTAAACTCCGACGCTCCGTTTTCTTCCCAGACACAAACGCACGACCGCACAGACCGTGCGTCATGGAAACGCACGACCGTGCGATATGCACAGAAATTACATTGGGGAAAATGGGACGATAAGGTCACCTGCATACAAGAGACACAAGCTGGGAAAGTACTACCAGCAGCACAGAGATAAAGAAGATACAATGGGGAGCACGCAGTGCTTACCCCCAACAACAAAGTGAGTAATTGCACACAATAATAGGCATACTAAGTACTACCAATAAAAGCTTGAATAAGGGAAATATGAACAAAACTGAAGCACAAGAGCAAGAAAACTAGCCTAAATGAGTCCGAAAATATATATATATAATAGGGACTCATCACACCCCCAGACTTACCTATTTGCGCGTCCCGAGCAAACAATTCCTACGCAAGCGGGAAAATGAAATAGCTAACTAAAAATTACAAAATGGAATACCCTGCGAAGTCGCATGCTCAACTTTCGTATAATAAAACTAGAGAAGATTTCTAATTATACACAGAGTTTATGAAGTTTAAAAACATAAATAATTGTTACTTCTACTTAAAATGAGAATCACAGTGAATCATCCGGTCACGCATACGGAGAGAGTAAACTGAACGCCGAGGCGAGCATTGCCAAATATCGGGGTGCTGTAAAAACTCCACCGAAATCCATCGGTGTCGGTGACCATAGGCTTGCCCGGTCACATTCTCTCCACGACACTAGATTGGCTCAAGGCGTGAGTTAGTAGGACTTTAGGTTAGAGATGAGGCTTGGGTTACGGTGAGGTAAACAAAGATAAACCGGGAGGCTAAGCACACCTAACCCAACATGAGCATAAGATAGAGCTACCCGCACGACTATAATAAACAAGTGCACCACACCCCCAGACTTGGACTTTTACAACAGGTGTGTGCACCGCCCACTCCCAATACTAAAACTTTCAAAATTTTCAATTTAACTTTTTCATAACAATCCTTTTTTTTCTTTTTCTTTTCTTTTTCTTCATCATTCTTCTTTTTCTTTCTTTTCTTTTTCAGCAAAATTTTCAATGAATACACCCACTATTTCCACTATAAAAATTACCACATCAACACCCCCCAAAATGTAAATATAACTATAACTAAAGCTCAGATTTGGGTGTGCGACTAGGTTAGGTTTTTTTAAGCTTTTGGTGAGATAAAAGTGGAGCTGAATCAAGAGGAAGGGGTAGGAACAAAGGGGCTAGCAAGGGTAGATGATAGGCATGAAATAAAAAGCTCAACCGGGCCAAAATAATGGCCTACGTCATTCTCACGCACTAGAACTATCCTATGCCAATGCTTCAAGAATCACTTGGGACAAGTTCTATCCACCGAGAAAGATTCTCCTTTCTCCCGACTCAAGCAATACGAGTCTAGCGATCATTTACACACATCCCTATGCTACTGTTTGATTCACAATGGGTTCATCATTTGAGTATAGTAAACAATATTTATACTAATAAAAATGCATAAAACTAATGGAATAAAAAGAAATCTAATCTACATGAATTACTATACTTGCATGAGTACTTGACTAGAAACACCGGAGCCGACATTTTATTCCCCTACATAATTTAAAAGCTAGCATAAACATTTTCTCATATGCAAAAAGGAATGAGTTATACTCGTGACACGCTAAAGGTAAAGTACACTCTCAAGTGGGTGCTAAGTGTGCAGACAAAATGACAAAAATGATTCTTAGATAAAGAAGCTTTTAGCATGCTAAATAACTGTGCACGTGAGTGGGTACACAAACAGGTCTCCCCCAAACTTAAACTATGTATTAAGATATTCTAAAACAAAGTTTTAGGGGGCGAGGGTACCCAATGCTCAGCAAGTAAGCATTCTGGAAGCCTGTAGTGAAGCTCTACGAAGAATCACGACCACCGCCTTCACAAATAGAAAATACCTGCAAATGGTGGTCTCCACACACGAAAACTAAAATAGCACAAGATAAGCTAGTTTTTGTAGAGGATAAATTAAAAGACAAGAAATATTAAGATAACTACTGGGGTTATTGTCCTCCCAGCACGACTTATTTGGCTTTTGTACAGTTCTAGCTAATGGGCCTATGAAAAGAAAAGTGAACAGGCAGCTGTTCTAATATGCGCGTCGGTAGCGGGTACCGATATGGCGATAAAACAGATATTCCCGTACCTAAATAACGATACCTGCTGAACCCAGGTAGCGGGAATAGGAAGTAAGAAGAGGAGGAGGCCTGGCCCTCACTCATCTCACCACAAAATAAATCCTTGCCTAGCAAGGTGTCATCTCCAGGGAGGCAGCAGGAGAAAGAGATCAATGGGGGAGCTTCCTCATTGGAGGAGGGATCAACCTCCTCGCACATGAGGATGCTATCATCATTGACCTGAGCTGGAAGCTCCAAGTTCTCCTGATGTACCTATGGAGACTCAACCTGCACAGGCTTAGATATAGCAGAAGGGGGGTCAAGAAATAAAAGAGAAGAAGAACATAAATAAAAATCAGGCGGGGGAGTGGTCCCGGACTTACTCCCATCAGGTTGGGAAAGTTAAATAATGTTGGCATTGTCATCAATGCCACAAGATTCGGCGGGATCGACAGTGGCCAAGCTAAGGATTTGGACTTCCTCCACCAGTGCTGAGGAAAGCTCCTCTTCACCTAGAAGGTTGTCCTCCTCCATAGGAGCAGGCACACTTAGATCGCCCGCCTCATCCTGCGACCCGTCCTCAACAATGTTGTCAGAAACGAATGTAGTAGAATGCACAAAAGGGGGAGGAATAGTGCTTGGATAAAAGTCAAGCACTGGTTCCTCACAAAGAATCAAATCTACGCTAGGAGATGGATGTACAAGGGAGATGGGCTCTGTCATGTCAGTGCCCAGATCAGCCACACATCTGGTGACCGTGTCCACATCATACCCTTCATAAGATGAAGGTAATATGGGCACATAACCAGATGTTGAAGGTGTGCTGCCAGAAGTAGGAGTCGGAACGATCCGGATATCCGGCTCATCATCCTCGTCCAATTGGCGAAGATACTTGGCACAGTCCTTCAAGGCATGATCCATGCTCTGACAAAACAAGCACTGCCTTACAGGCTTCTTTGGCACAACAGGTGCTGAAGCCGAAAAGAAGATTGACGGTAAAGGCGTGGCAGAATAGCCATAAGACTTCCGTGCACCATATGGAGTACTAGACGAAGTCGGTGCTCTATATGCTGGGCTGGGAGTGCTAGGGATTCTATCTCCCTTGGGACATATATCACTAGCATGAGAGATATCTCCACAAAAACGGCAATGAATATTGAATGAAGACCACCTAGTGTGAAGATAAAATGATCCAAAATAAAGACACGATTGTGCACAACACTACACCTAACAGTAAATTACTAAGCAACCTAATAATAAAAGGAAAATATAATAAGAAGAACTGAAATAAAATAAAAGATCCAATTTACAAATGAAAAGGGCTTAAATCTCAGATTCTCCCTCTCCAGAAAACTCACACGACTGTGTTCCCCGGCAACGGCGCCAAAAACTTGATGCGCAAATCTCGCACACCGCTATAGGCGGTATCTAGACTGCGGCACGAAATGGCAGTGTACCGATCGTTCAAGTAATATAAAACGAGGAATAATCCTCGAGTATCGAATCTCGAAGGAACACAGTAAGATGGAGTTTATTATCGAGGAAGGACTTGAGATTGAGGTCCTTTCGAGTGGATGGATGCGGAACGGGGGATTTGGTTTGTGGAAAATAAAGAGAAAATATTACACTACTCCTATGCAATGCCGCTATGCAATGCTTCGCTTGGCGAGATGGAGACTAGGCAGGCCTTGAGCGCGCTGCGTCGCAAGGGGGGATGGACGAGTAGGCAAGCGGAAGCGAACTATGCAGGCCTTGAGCGCGCTGCTTCGTAGGGCGAGTGGATTGCATGGGCCGCTATGCCACGCTTCGCTAGGCGGTTGGACGAGTAGGCAAACGGAGTGAGGGTCATAAGCACCTCTTCGACAAGCACGCCACTAGCAATTGCTAGTGCGGCGACGAACGTGATGGCGGGATGGAGGATGGAATGGGGCGCACCTCAAGAAACATAAACCACAAAGCATTTCATATAGACATGAAATGTAGAGAAATACAAACAAGTTTATGTACTCTACTTCATCAAAATGTAAGGATCTAAATACATATACATCAATAAGAGGAGAACAAAGAAAGAAATTGACCGAATCCGAAGGCTCGTTGGAGATTCACGGTTGGAATCGCTGGGTTGTCAGTCCACGTCCAAGCTCGGTCAGCAACTGCGTCCGGGGTAGAGAGAGTTGTCACTACTCTCCAATGGACCCGTCTTCTTCGTATCACGATCCGGTGGATGTTGCAAACTTCCTCTTGCTTGAAGGAAATGGTGGCTAGATCTCCCTTGAAGCTCTAGGATGAAGGAGGAGGCCAAAGGGATGAAACCCTGGTGGAGATGGCGAAATCGGTGCAGCTGTACGATGCGTATGGAACTCCCCATTTTAGGTTGAAGCTGCAGCTTTTATAGAAAAACGTTAGAAATTTGGTCACGCACGGTCGAACGCACGACCATATGTGGACCGTGCGATACTTAAGCTCAGCAGGCGTGCAGGGGAAGAAGGCATGCGCCCGTGCGTTTTGCTCACGCACGACCAACACCGCCCGTACGTCCAAACGCACGAGTAAACTCCGACGCTCCATTTTCTTCCCAGACGCAAACGCACGACCGCACAGACCGTGCGTCAAGGAAACGCACGACCGTGCGATATGCACAGAAATTACATTGGGGAAAACGGGACGATAAGGTCTCCTGCATACAAGAGACACAAGCTGGGAAAGTACTACCAGCATCACAGAGATAATGAGGATACAATGGGGAGCACGCAGTGCTTACCCCCAACAACAAAGTGCGCAATTGCACACAAAAATAGGCATACTAAGTACTACCAATAAAAGCATGAATAAGGGAAATATGAACAAAACTGAAGCACAAGAGCAAGAAAACTAGCCTAAATGAGTCTGAAAATATATATATATATA